>CM045492.1:49521976-50121976 GCA_024704745.1 Rosa lucieae
AGAGAGAAAGAGCGTGAGGTTTGTGTAGGGAAACGCCATCGGAAATTCGAAGGTGGAAAGATCCGACGAGAGACTGGGTTCGGGTTTAAAAGTCCGACTCCGCGTCAGGAAACAGATGATTGGTCCACAGTTTGTGTAGGTTTGCAGCGAATTAGTGACGAATAAAAACACAGTTTGTGCAGATACACATAGGGGTCGTCAACGGGCCGGGCTTTGCTATATTTTTAATTAATTGCGGGTCGGGTTTTATTAAAAATCAAAGGATCCAAGCCCGTCCAAATAAAGCGGGCCTTGCGGGCTTTTTCGGGCCGGACCGGGCTTGGCCTTGCGGGCTTTTTTGGGCCGGGCCTTGCGGGCTTTATTTATAAATAAATATTTAAAGACACAAGTATTTTTTTTTTAATCAAGCTTTGGAAATTCAATGGATAATGATCAAATACAACCAAAGATAACATATCTATATAACTATATTGTACCCAAAAAAATCTATATTTAATATAGATACTAATTTATTGATAAATAAATTTTTAAAGACACTAATTTTTTATAAATCTATATTTATATCATACACTCCAAAGAGCAACCCCTATCAATTCAAAGAAAATGAAAAAAACCGACCGTTGGATGAGTTTATTACAATAAATTATGAGTGTGGTAAAAAATTTAGCCAATTTCACCATATTTTCGAATCCGATCGGATTAGTCAACCGTAGACACTTATATGTTTTATTGGTTGACCGATGCCGTGACAACCTCGAAACGTGCTTATTTTTTCACATCACATTTGTATATATTCCATCAATGGATATGCGTGGACATAAGATAAAAAAAATTAATTTTAATTACAAACACATTGGTCTATACCAATTTTCCTCCTAAAGTTGTATGACATATTCATTGTATTTAAATTGTTTAGGTTCATTCTAAAGCAATCATGAAGTGGAAAATGAATTCAGAGAAACCAACCGCTCGATTGAGAGATTGTAATGTTTTATGGTGGTTGTAGAAAATCCAGCCAATTTGGTTATCGTTTCGAATTCGATCAACTAGGTCAAACTTAGTTACTCTTATAAACCTATATTTATATATCATATACTCCAAAGAGCAACCCATCAATTCAAAGAAAATGGAAAAACCGACCGTTGGATGAGTTTATTACAATAAATAAGTGTGGTAAAAAATTTAGCCAATTTCACCATATTTTCCAATCCGATCGGATTAGTCAACCGTAGACACTTATATGTTTTATTGGTTGACCGATGCCGTGACAACCTCGAAACGTGCTTATTTTTTCACATCACGTTTGTATATATTCCATCAATGGATGTGGGTGGACATAAGATAAAAAAAATTAATTTTAATTACAAACACATTGGTCTATACCAATTTTCCTCCTAAAGTTGTATGACATATTCATTGTATTTAAATTGTTTAGGTTCATTCTAAAGCAATCATGAAGTGGAAAATGAATTCAGAGAAACCAACCGCTCGATTGAGAGATTGTAATGTTTTATGGTGGTTGTAGAAAATCCAGCCAATTGGTTATCGTTTCGAATTCGATCAACTAGGTCAAACTTAGTTACTCTTATAAACCTATATTTATATATCATATACTCCAAAGAGCAACCCATAATTCAAAGAAAATGGAAAAACCGACCGTTGGATGAGTTTATTACAATAAATTATAAGTGTGGTACAAAATTTAGCCAATTTCACCATATTTTCGAATCCGATCGAATTGGTCAACCGATATGTAGAATATATATATGCACATATCTATATAGAATAATAGAATGATAAGAACTTCCACACACACACACACATATATATATAGATATATATATATATACACACACACACACACACATAGATAGTATGATATATATATAGAAACACCACACACACATATATATAGATATATATATATCTATATATATATAAACACACACACACACACACACACATATATATAGATATATACTCTATATATATATATAGAGATATATATATAAACACACACACACACACACATATATATATCTTATATATAATTATATATATATATATAAACACACAACACATATATATATATATACATATATAAACACACACACATATAATATATATCTATATAGATATATTTTATTATGCGGTAATGCATAATATCTTTTCTATATATATAACACACACACACACACATATATATATATAACACACACACAAATAATATCTATGTGTGAGTGTGTGTATATATATTTATAAACACACACACACACATATCTACACACACATATATATATATATATAATATTTTACGGGCTTTTACGGGCCTGGCCTAGCGGGCTTTTACGGGCCGGGCCGGGTTTGTGCGGGCTTTAGGCGGGCCGGCCCTCGGCCCACCGAGGCGGGCTTTTGCGGGTTTTTTGACGGGCCGGGCCGGGCTAAAAGCCCTCAGGGCCGGCGGGCCTCCATCGGCCCACTTGATCCGCGGGCTTTTTGATGAGGCCTAGATACACACTTGGGTCCTTACCAAATATAATGTGTGGATCGAATTGATCTGTAAATGTACAATTATGATCTGTAAATGTAATTCTCATTGAATTTGAGTTCCACTTCTTATCTTCATATGAGTTTCTTTTTTAAATTGGAATAGTCATATTTCTATTAGAACTAAATGAAGACTCGTATAAAATGAGAATTCGACTTCATTCAACATATCTTTAGACGCACAACATCGGTGCATTACCGCCATCCTCTTCTCCCTCCCTTTTCTTTTTATTTATTTCTTTTCTGTAATGTCTTTTCAATAGGCCTAGGCTCGGGTCGGGCCGGGCCCGAATTTTAGTGAGACCAAGACCGAGACCGAAATTGTCGGTTCGGGCCGGTTCGGGCTTTTTCCTAATTGAAAACCGACAGGAACCGAACGCAGTCGAGCCGGTTCGGTCTTTCGGGCTTTCGGGCCCAAAATAGCCAGTTTATCTGCTTTGCTCTTTTCCCTGTTTTTCAAAGACAGTTCGGAACTTTGGGATGAATTCTGAGGAGAAGCCACGAAATTTGGGGAGCGCTCGAATACAAGATCGCCTGTACCTAATTCACCACATTCAAGTTCAGTAAATACAGAAACTTCAGATCAAAAAACCCAAATTGAAAACCCTAGATTACTCATTACTGAATACTCACTGAATTGAGCTTCGAGGAGAATCGAGCTGATCGACTATTAGATCGAAACCATGTGGAATCGAAGATCCGAGAGCCCTCTCTGAGATCGTCAGGCTTCGGCGACGGTGAACTTCTGGAGCTTCGCGTGGTTGGTGGCGAACTTCTGGAGCTAATCGACTATTAGATAGAAACCATGTGGAATCAAAGATCCAAGAGCCCCCTCTGAGATAGTCGGGCTTCGGCGACAGCGAACCTCTCTGAGATAGTCGGGCTCGCTGGCGAAGGCGGATTTCAGAGACAAAGAGTGGCGGAGGAGATGGTATCGAGCTGGGAGAGCCGAGAGAGTGGCGGACGGAGATCCGAGAGAGAGAACTCGAGAAGAGAGGGTCAGAGTTCAGAGAAGAGACTGGGTTAGTATCGAGTTAAGTCTCGACTCGATGACTAGGTGAGTTAGGGACTTAGGTCAGAGTGTTTTTATTTTTATTTATTAATATTTAACATATTAATATATTGCCCAATCATAGACTGACAAGGGGAAAATGATATACAATTCGGGTCGGGTCGGTCTTTTGGTCTCCAAATATTTGAAACCCGAGACCGAACCGATTCACTACATTCGGGTCGGGCTTTGAACCGAACCGATAATTTCCATATTAAAACCGAACCGATTCGGTCTTTTTTGCTCGGTCCGGTTCAATCCTTCGGTCTTTCGGGTCTAGACGCCCACCCCTACTTTTCAAGCTTTTTTTTTTTTTAAAGGGCCAAACCAGCTGCCCTTAAGCCCTGATTAATGAAATTGTTGAATACAAGGGGTGGATGTAAAGCCTAAACCTCATATTACAATAAGCATCAAGAGAACGTCCCGTAGTAATAACAGAGGTCTCCACTAAAGATTTGTATTATACCAAGCACCAATTAGCAAAGAGTGCACAATAGGCTACTCCATTTGCTTTGACAAAACGGTGACGTAACAGAAAGATAACTTTATCACAAAGAAACATCATTACAAATAGTACAGCTTTCTTACTATGTTGCCGCACGGAAACGAATCCGACGACACTCCATTTCATCCTACCACTAGGAGGTTGTGTCCATTTGATCAAGTAAATGGTTCGTCGCCTCGCTATGTCAGACAAGTCACACTGAGTGTGCATATCGGGACAAAGCCCACGTCGCCCTACCTAATAGTGGTAGGAACTTATTTCAGGCAAGAAGCCACAAAATACTAAAAGTAAAAAACAATATAACATAAAAGTAAAATAAAGACAATCTGGACCCAAAGCTAGAGCCCTGGCCCAAACTCCATCATGCACAAGCCCAAGTTGCAGACTGCACTGTGCGCACCACCAGCCCACTTGTTTCTATCGCGCCCTCCCACCGCCGGCAGCTCCTCCGCCGGCAACTCCTTTGCACCCGACGAATGCGGGCCGACCCTTCAGCCCTACATCGTCCCCAGCTAGCCAGCTAGACGCGTCGCTGCTCCCATCCTCTCCCTTCTCCAAATTGGATTCCCTAGAATCAAAACAGATCAGAGACTTCTGATTAGATCCAAATCCGGCAGATCCCAGCCTTACACGAAATTGGCGTTTGCTAAACATGTTTCTTAGATTTTAAATGTTATTAATTCATCATTTTCTCATTGATTAATCTTTTATATTTATTGATGCCACGAAAAGTTAAGTGAGGCTAGGTTGTATTGCTATTATTGTATGTTTGATTATCCATGTCATTGTGTATTTTAGACTAGCAATTGAATTGAATGACTCCCATTTTTCTTTTTCTTTTTTAGGGGAACGAATATTCATATATTCTCACGACTTCAAAAAGTTACCGCCAAGATATTACATTCACCTAAGTCTAAGCTCCCAAAGCATAAAGATACTGCTTTTGCCTTTTTGGCCTAACGGGATTACAAATCCCTACCAAACAACATCCATTCTAGAACCACATGCACACTTTATTCAAAGTGACTAACCTAAATTACAAAGGTAAATTTAAACTACATGCCCTAGACCCCTACACAACTCATATATAAGAGAGAAAGCAATAACTTGCCTAAGAACGTAATTATTGTATGAAACTTCACCACATTCATCTGAGAACCTACCATGAAGCACACGAGTCAAACAAAAGCCTGCTCAAAAGCACCCTACAAATGAAAAACAAAACTAAAAAGTAACAAAGAAATGAAATAAGCTTATAACCCCCAAGCGCAAACATAATCCCTTACTGTCACAAGGTCCACAACTAGGTAATAAGAAAGCCAGAAGTGAACAGGAGAAGGACAGGCCCGAACCAAAGTCACACTAACTCCCTTGTAGCCTACACTAGATCACCATCATCGTCTGACCTTCGTCAACAGAATCGTCTACCAAGCTATCAGCAGAATCGCCGCTTACACTAAGACTTTCCTCAGCACACGCCGCCGTTACCCGAAGCCACAATGACGTTGCCCACCACAGCCTGTTTGTAGCGACCCGACCCTGATCTGGATCCCCACCTGCGAAAACTCACCCGCCGACTCACTCTACCACTGTCTCCCGTCTTCACGACACCCAACAAAGACAGACCACCGCTAATTTGAGTAGATAATAAAAAATAGAAATCATTCATGACTACAGAGTAGGAATGAGCAAACGGGGGTGGGGGCGGGGTTTCCCATTACCCATGCGGGGTCCCCGTTTATCTTTTTTTTTTTTTTTTTAATTGAGAACTATTATTTTTCAACCAACATATGGGGCATTTTTATAATTTTCTTATTCTAAAAAAAAAAAACAGAAAACTTATACGGGGTATTTATCTTTCCCATCCATAATACACCTTCAAAGTGATTCGGGAGGATCCGACCGTTGGATTGTCGTATAATTTTGTGAGGATGATTCTAAAGGCGATCCGGACGATCCACCGTTGGATCTTTGTATAATTTGTGAGGATGATCCTAAGGGCGATCCGTGGGATCTGACCGTTGGATCATAGTATAATTGTGAAAAGACGATCCTCTAGGTGATCCTTGCGGATCCAACCGTTGGATGGTCGTATAATTTTGTGAGGATGATTCTAAGGGTGATCTGGGACGATCCAACCGTTGGATCTTTGTATAATTTTGAGAGGATGATCCTAAAGGGGATCCGTGAGGATCTGACCGTTGGATCATAGTATAATTGTGAAAAGACGATCCTTTAGGCGATCCTTGAGGATCCAACCGTTGGATCGTCGTATAATTTTGTAAGGATGATTCTAAGGGCGATCCGGGACGATCCAACCGTTGGATCTTCATATAGTTTTGAGAGGATGATCCTAAGGGCGATCCGTGAGGATCTGACCGTTGGATCATCGTATAAATTGGTAAAGATGATCCTCTAGGCGATCCTTGAGGATCGGACCGTTGGATTGTCGTATAATTGTGATTTGTGATTTTGGTTGTTAGAGAAGACGCAGCCGAATTTTTGCCAAAAAAAAAAAAAGAAGAGAGAAGACGCAGCGGGATTTATAGAAATTAGAGAGAAGACGCAGCGGGATTTTATTACTTTACATTTAATCGCCAGGTTGTGAAAATTGTTTTATAGAAATAAATATTTGTTTTAAACGTATTGCTTCCTCGTGACTAAACAAACAATTTCTTTCTTAAACACTGTCTCAAGCATTTGAAATACTCAATCGACCAAAACAATGATGAAAATAAAAAGAATGGATATCTTCACAAATGGTGTATGAACTTTAGGCCATTCTACATTTTGGTGTACCAACTTTCAAAACTATCAGAATTGTGTATCAAGTTTGCTCCAATCTTTCATTTTGGTGTACGCCGTTAAATTTTCCGTTATCTTTGCAAAAAAAAAAAAATTTCCGTTATCTTTCCTTTAGCTTTGTCAGTTTTTTTTTTTTTTTTTTTTTTTTTTTGTAAAGATAACGGAAAATTTAACGGCGTACACCAAAATGAAAGATTGGAGCAAACTTGATACACCATTCTGATAGTTTTGAAAGTTGGTACACCAAAATGTAGAATGGCCTAAAGTTCATACACCATTTGTGATATTTTCCCTAAAAAGAATAAAAAAATTATTTTTTTGTCAAAAAAGAAAAGGAAAAAAAAATTGAAAAGATAGAAAATAGAAAAAAAAAAAGACCAATGCGGGGGGGGGGGGGGGGGGGGGGCGGGGAACCCATTACCCGCGGGGGCAGGGCGGGGAATCCCCCATTTGATAATATCCCCAGACGGGGAACGGGGGCGCAGGGGAATTTGGGCGCGGGGGCGGGAGTGGGGGGGGGGGGGGGGGGGGGGGGGGGGGAATTCCCCGTTTGCTCATTCCTACTACAGAGAGATTATGGAGATGGCAAAGTTAATCTCACGGAGATTTTGAAATCTGAATATCCGAAATCAGCATTCTAAAGAAACTGATTGCACGTATTTTTATAATGTAATTGTATTTTGATTATTAGAGATAAACCTCAAAGTAATTATTAATTATTACATAATTATGTCAGTTTTATTTTATTTGTAGGTTATAAGTGCATTTGCGAAAATTGAGATAAACTGTATGAAAATATAATAAATTGGCGTTTTCAACAAAAGGACAAAAAATCATCATTGGTCAATTCTGCGATCAAGGCTAGCGAGTGAGAATAACGAACTCTCATATATTGGTGTGCGAAACTTCCTCAAAGTCGTGAATAGAAGAGGGAGAAGAAAAAAAAATGAAATTCAAAAAAGAAATGCATCTGGATTAGCAGTGACATCATAAAAGGAATGGATGCTGCCACTATCTTGGTTTCCAGCCCAAAACTGGTTTTGGAAGTTGTCCTTTGCTCCAGCAGACATATCCTAGCATGAAATTGGAAAACCATTACCAAAAAAAAATAAAAATTCAAAGGCACTCAATGAAACACTTTTCTTCTCTCAAGCAAATGCATTTATTTTGGTTACTTTGTCTAAGCTGGTAGAATGTTTTCTCAGTACGTGCATTGGAGAAAACGGTTTCTGATATTGACATTAATATTTTCAAGGGTTTAGGATCTAGGAATCAAGACTCATAGTTCACAATTTATTAACCGAATTGAAAAGGTAGGAAAAATTATAAGAGGCAAAATAGCACTTTGCTGATGTACACACCCAAATTCAAAAGTAAGTGAAAGTGAAAGACTGCTCAGAGTATTACATAAAGCACACAAAGTGTTATAAACAAAGACAGATTATATAAATGAAGACCTAAAGTGCACAGAAAAATTTGTACTACAAAGATTGAAGAGGATCATGAAAATCTAAACATAATACTTTGCTGGAATGGGATATTCCCAAAAAATGCTATGGTTTTTTTTTTTTTTTACCAAAACAGTGGACTTAAACATATCTGACAACGTAAGAAAGAAAAAATAGTCACCAATAAGTAAAAAGAACTACTTGCTTTCAAGGCTCTGGAGCAAAACACAAAAGTTTCTAGATTCATAGTGAACTTTAAACTTAGAAACACACTAAACAGACCTGGACCTGGGTTAATTATTCAGCAGCAGATGCAAAAATTGATCTGTCCAGGTTATCTTGACTCTTAACAACATTACCTCTATCACAGATCATCTTGACCCACAGATCACACTATTAAAAAATTGCCATTGTATGATTTAGACACCTAAGAAACTCAACAACAATTAGATACATATCTACATCAAATCCATGATTATCAAGCTCAAAAATCTGATCAAATCCATTGATCAACTCATATTATGCAAACCTCTTTTAACATAAAACTCATATTAGATGTCTATGAAATTAAAATTTCAACAGATAATCATTTTTTTTTTATCAAACAAAGACATACCTATTGAACAATCATGTTTCACATTCATACCGGACAAATAAATCTCCAAGCAAAAAATTTCAATATTTCTAGTTATGCTAGACTTGAACTGGAAAAAACACTCACCCGTACTTATCTTAAAGCCCCGGTTCCACTATCAAAAGTAGTCACTGCAAAACAAAATCCAATGTTTCTTTTAGTGACTCGTTCAAAGACTTTATTCTGACTCTATTTAGGTTGCCCAAGTCTACATCGGATATGCAACTAAATGTGCTTGGTGGTCAGCCATTCACTATGGACATAGTAAGAAACTATTCTGAAACTCCTACATTCCTAATCTTACTACAATTTTATTATCATCTACATTTGATCTTGTTTTCTCTAACAGAATGCAGCTCATTATTTTTATTTTTCTCTTTGGCAATAACATTTCCCGTTTATGACCATCTACTGTGCAGGAGCTTCTGGCTGCAAAATCAGCCAAATTTGCTGCTACACTCGAAGAGAATCTGCAGGAAGATCTTGCTAACTTCCTCCAAAGTGTCCCTGCTACTGCAGACACTCTTGAGCTTGTTGCAAGATTCTATCATGGCTTTGATATTCAAATTTTCAGTCAGAATGTTATACAGCTCATTTGTGTTGCTGACTACTTGGACATGACTGAAAGCCACAGCAAAGATAATTTATTAAACAAAGCTATTTCATATTTTCAACAAAGAATCCTCCCTAGCTGGTCTGAAACTATTAAGGCTTTCCGATCCACAGAAAAGGTATTTCAACAATCCTGGAAGCTTGGATTAGTACACGAATGTTTGGACTATCATTAGACAGGCAAAAGCTACCCTTAGAGCAAGAAATATTATATAGCTTTTCATTGACCTTCCTATGTATGATGCTATCATCCACAGCCAGAATATGGAACTAAAAAAGCATGGGAACTAAAACATCAATTAACAAATGATTCAACCATTCTGCAATTTCAAATAGGTATGCTCATACACAATCAAACTCATCATTCAGATGATCCCAAAACCAGAATATGGAACTAAAAAAGCATGGGAACTAAAACATCAATTAACAAATGATTCAACCATTCTGCAATTTCAAATAGGTATGCTCATACACAATCAAACTCATCATTCAGATGATCCCAAAAACCATGCAAACACAGCAAACCCAGAAAAATACCAATACCTACAAACAGATAGGGTTGTGATTTCAAAAACAAAACAAAAAATTCCAAAACTCTTGCGCAATCAAAACAAAACCCTGAGAGCTTCTCGTCCCCCTCTTCCGCTTCTCAGCGTTCTTCCTCTTCTTCCAGAGCAAACACGCAGAGCCAAGCCATACCAACACGGCCTCGCGCAGCCAACACCCTAGGGGACAATCAAGCAAAAGAACAGAAAAATGCAGGGCATAACCGTCAAGTCACTGTTCATTTTGTTTGTCTTCTAGCGAGTTGCGTTTTAGTTCAGGGAGTCTTTTCGGACGACTCTAGTGGCTGGCATCTCCATGGTTGGCGACGTTGAGCGTGGTCTCTCGGTCGACGATAGTGGTGCTTGGGGGTCGAGGGGTGACTGGGCCAGATGTCGGAGGTTTTGTCGATGGAAGGTTTGGCGGCGGCATTCAAGGTGGCGGCAGCAATAGGATTTGCTGTGCGTAGGCTTTTTCGGTCATGTTTTGGAGATTGGTGCATGTTACGGTTTCTAAAAGCTGGGCCTTGTGGGTTTTATGGTATTGGGCTCCTAAGTGGGCCTTGATCTTAATCTGGGCTTGGTCAGTTTGGGCACACAAGTTTTTTAAGGTTTTAATTTTTATTTTAACTTTGGGTCTCCATCAAATAATTAAAGCAAAAGAGAATCCTCATTTTTTTTACTTTTCTGATGCATCAGATGCCGACTTTCCTGACCTCTTCCTCAGGTAGAAATTCGACCAATTAATTAAAGCTTTCCACCAATTAACTATTTACACATTGACTCTCAGATTCTTATTTTATAGCTCCATATATACATGACAGATCTGCGATCCAACCTAGCTAGCAAGTAGCATTTACCCAGAAAAACAACTCCTCCGCCTTTGATATATCATAAACTGAAATAAGAAACATTGCATTGCTTTCATTGTTTTCACTTGTATGTGTTGAGTACTCCACCCTGCAGCACGTACGCTTGTAGTTTCTTGATTTTCTCAGATTCAAAAAGCCAATAAAATCCAGAAAACAAATCCCCTTTGCTTGATTTCCAGATCTGTTCCTTGATTTGATTGTGTCATTTTCATCTTTGTTTTACTTTTGCTCTGCGAGTTATTTCCAAAAATTGCCAGAAAAAGAAAATAACTTCATTTTTTTTTACATATTCTTACTCGATCTCTCTCTCTCTCTATTCTTTTTCCCAGAGGAACCGTAGGTATTGATACCCACGTATGTATTCCTAGTGAAGAAATTTGAAGAGCAACGACTTTCATCCCCGACTGATCACAACTCTATAACCAGATACCAAGACATACAAGGTACATCCTTTAATTTCAATTGCTCAATGCACTCGTAAGTTCTTTATAACTACATAATTACTCATTTTTCTGTCTTGCCTTACTCATTTCGGATAAAAAGGAAGAATATGTATTCGGCTGGGACTGGATTCGGCCCAAAACCGATCCTAGCTATTTGGGGATAACCGCTACTGAACCGAATGCAAGTTCGAACTTCATTCAAATTCTGAAATTGATTGGAGACTTGATGTGGTTTAAATATGTACTTACTTAAATATTACAATATTTGAATAGATTGAAACTCAAGCAGCTAAGTTTGATCATATTGTGAAACTGATCAACCCAAATTACAAAAATGGGAAAGAAGTTGGAATCCCAGATGCAGATTGGTACCTGTTAGAGTCAAAAGTAATCCCAATCAAAATCTCCAGGATAAAAAGCAAAGACATACCCAATCATGAAGCGTTTTGGCCAATTCTTCATTGAAAAGGAAAAATAAAAGAGCGGGTCCAAAACTATTAGAAAATTTGATGCATATATTTCTTTTCATGCCTTCCCAAAAAAAAAATATAAAAAATCTTTTTATGCTCGTAAATTGAACGTATTGGGCACATAAGAAAACACCATTGACTTTAAATAACTGGTCTCATATCAACCGCCATCACACGAAAATTCCAAATGTCCGGTGAATTTCTTCATAGACCTGTTCACATTTCCTCATTTAGTCTTCTTTTAGTCTTGTATTGTAGAAAAAGAACCTGTTCACATTTCCTCATTTAGTCTTCTTTTGTCTTAAGTGAGTCAAATCTCAGTGCTATTATACCATCCTAATATTTGCTTTATAGATACACAGGAATGGATTGTCTTTGTGCAATTGGTAACGGGGTTGTTGGAAAAATAGCCGAGTACACGGTTGAACCATTTGGACGTCTAGTGGGACGCCAAGTGGGTTATCTAATCCACTACAACAAGAATCTTCAAACTCTAATGACTCAAGTGAAGAATTTGAGCTTCGCCAGAGATAGAGTAAAGCAACAGGTTGATGAAGCTGATAGAAGAGGTGAGAAAATCCATAATGATGTCCAAAAATGGCTCGATGAAGTGGCTCAGATCATGAAAGACACGGAAGAATTCTTGAAGGGAAAATGCCAAGCAACTGGAGAGCCAAACGAAGTCTTGAAGGATGAAGGCCAAGCAAATGAAGAGCCAAACGAAGTCTTGAAAGATGAACGTCAAGGAAAGCTGAAGCGTCTCCATCAATTTTGTCCTAATCCGAGACTTCGTTATCAACTAAGCAGAAAGTCAACAAAGTTGGTGGAGGCTGTGGATGAACTCTACAAAAGAAAAGACTTCTCTAGTGTTTCATACAGTGTTCGCCCACAAGAGGTATGTGTCATATCTACTGAAGATTATGAGGCATTTGATTCAAGGATCTCAACCTTGAATAAAATCATGGATGAATTGAGAAGTCCCGGTGCCGACATCATTCTAGTGTATGGTATTGGGGGTGTGGGTAAGACCACACTAGTGGAAGAAGTTCTCAGGCAAGTTACGAAAGATAAGTTGTTTGATGATGCAGTCATGGTACGAGATGTGAAAGTTCCAAACATGGAAGCTATTCAAAAAGAAATCGCTGAAAAGTTAAGTCTTGGAGTTTTATCAAACCAGACTATCCCCGGAAGAGCCAATAGCATATGTGATAGAATAAAAGACAAGAAGACTCTTGTGATTTTGGATGATGTCTGGGAAGAAATTGACTTGAAAACTCTCGGGCTTCCCCACATTCCTACTTGTAAAATACTGCTGACCTCTAGAACTCGAAAGATGTTAACTTCTGATAAGATTAAGCAGAGAGGGTTTTTGCTTGGCATTTTAGGCCAAGATGAAACTTGGCTTTTATTTGAGAAGAAAGCAGGTGATGTTACTAAAGATCCCGCTATAAAATCCTTAGCAACTCAAGTAGCCCTAAGATGTGGAGGTTTGCCTGTTTTGGTTATCACAGTAGCAAGAGCTTTAGAAAATAGTTCTTTACCAATGTGGGAAGATGCCCTGAGATGCCTTGTCAGCTTTGATGAGAAAGGAGACTTGACAAAAAAAACTTACTCGGGTCTTGAATGGAGTTACACTCGATTGAATGAGCAGCTTAAGCCATTGTTCTTGTTGTGTGGTACTACTATACAGGGGAACTCTATTTCTTTGACGAACTTATTGAAATATAGTATGGGTTTGGGTTTTTTTAAAGACCTTACAGTTGAAGCAGCTCGAAATGCATTGTACACACAAGTTGATAAACTTAAGAGTTCTTGTCTATTGCTAGACGGAGATGATAATACATGTGTCAGAATGCATGATCTTGTACATGATGTTGCTATCCGGATTGCATCGAAGGATCAACACGTCCTAGTAAAAGATGGAGTTGATCAGCTGAAAGAATGGCCAGACCAAGAATCATTTAAAAGGTGCAGTAAGATCTCCTGGTCCTGTTGCAATATCCCCAGTCTTCCTGAAGTACCTTGGAAATGTCCTGAGCTAGAAATGTTTCTTTTGCATGGTAATGGTAAAGGAAATGAACACCTGATAGAGATTCCGAGCAAATTTTTTGATGAGATGCAAAAACTCAAGGTGTTGGATTTTTGCAATCTGCCTCTTATGTCACTACCTCCATCTCTTGAATTGCTGAAAACCAATCTTCAAACATTGTGTTTAGATGGATGCACGTTGGAAGACATAGCTCGAGTCGGAGAGCTAAGCAACTTGGAAACTCTTAGCTTTGCTAACTCCAAGGTCAAAGAGTTGCCGAAAGAAATAGCGAAATTGACTCATCTGCGGTTGTTGGACTTGTCGGATTGCCCTAAGCTTGAAGTGATTTCACCTAATGTCATATCAAGTTTGACAAGGCTCGAAGACTTGAGAATGAAAAACAGTTTTGAAAAATGGGAGGCTGAGGGAGACATCAACGAAAGAAAGAATGCTAGTCTTTTGGAGCTGAAGCAGTTATCTCGACTAACTGCATTAGAAATATATATTCCAGATGTTGATATTCTTCCACCAAACTTGTTCTCCAATATGCTGAAAAGATATCATATATATATTGGTGGTGTGTGGGAAAGTACGGGGAAGAACACTATGGCTGAAACGACCCTCAATACCCTAAAGCTCGAGCTCACTCCCAGCAATCAATCGGATCAAGGGCTAAGAAGGCTGATGATGAGATCTGAAGATTTGACCTTGGATGTGATGGAAGGTGTTAATAATAGTTTGTATCAATTAGACAACGAAGGTTCTCTGCACCTGAAACGTCTCCAACTCCAAAAGAATGTTGATCTTACATATATCATTAACAAGAAGGTATGTCACTTGGCTTATTCATATTCCATGTAGTTATTTGTGCACGAGAAGGAACATTTGTTTGGGTCATTCTATCATTTCTATGTGCATGGAGAGAATAATTTACCAAGAATTCCTCGCTCCAATTTCTTGAAGAGTGCATCAAGTTTTAGTTTGATAATACAAATTTAGAAAAGAAACTTATAAAGGTTGTATAATAAACCGAATACGCCCACAAAAGTTAATACAAAGAAAAGAAATACGTGTGTGTTGGGGGGTATACGTGTGCATCGAATAATAAATTTGATGGATCAATTTCACTATATTTGAATCTGGAATTGCTATATATTGCTTCTTTTTTTGTCTGCCTATATGTTGCAGGTTTGTGTTTGGTAGTTTAAAAACACTTCGTAGAAAAAAAAAAATTAATGACATTGATACCGATAGGTTCTCAAGTAGTACTTTGCCTTAAATATTTGACATATTGTGAGTTTATTGATCAAACTAAATTCATCGTCATCCTGTGTAATGTAATGGATTATTCGCACCAGTAGCCTTGTCGGTTTTATATTTGGTGTCATGTACTACACTATCTATACTACATGAATTGATATAAGGCTACCTATAAGTCTACCTATTTTGGATATATATAGCTAACGTCGATGAATTGTGTACTCCATCCAGGTTGTGTTCCCCAACTTAACAACCTTGAGCATTCAAAAATGTGATCATTTGAGATTCTTGTTCTCATGTTCTATGGCTAAAAGTTTCGTAAAGCTCAAACATCTTGAGATACGCAACTGCAAAAGCATGGAAGAGGTAGTATCATCAACAACAGATTACAATGAAGAAAATATGAATAACTTGTTCTGTAAGCTTGAAACTCTGGAACTGGAAGAACTTCCATGCCTCGGTAGAATCTGCACAGGAGCTCGTATTGAATTTCCGTCCTTGAAGAAGTTGGATATAAGTTATTGTAAAAAATTGAAGGCATTCATCTGTGACCCTATGAGTCATAAAAGTACAAGACTCTGCAAAGAAATTGAAGAGAGGGAGTCAGAGGAGAGCCCAGGTGTTGAACATGAGAGTGTTGCAGAAGGCAACCTTTTTAACGACAAGGTAACTTTTTTTTTTTTTTGGAGAATGACGACAAGGTAGCATAAATATACTATGTTGCTTAATATTTCATTGGTATGTCCAGTTAAGTGGAACGAAAAAGGCTTTTGTAAAATGTCCCTAATTACATGTTGGAAATTATTCTATGCACCGATGGTGTGTAACGATGCAGGTAAGATTTCCTAGCTTGGAGGAATTGAAAATATATCGGTTACCGGAGTTGCAGACAATATGGCACAATAACCAACTTGCTGATCAAGACTGTTTTTGCCGACTCAAACAAGTTGACGTTAGAGATTGCAAGAGTCTGATAAGCATATTTCCGCCTAGTATCATGGGGAGATTGAATGCTCTGGAAAGATTACTGATTATTAAATGCGACTCGCTAAAAGTGGTATTTGAAGTCGGAGGAATTAATGTTGAAGAGACACGTGTCAACAGATCAAACCCTTATGATCAGTGGAAACCTTTGTACTGTCAAAATCTTGAATTCGTGAGCATACGCTTTGCTGGCAGTTTGAAAAATATATTCCCAGCCTCTTTGGCCAGAGGACTTGAGCAGCTACGAATTCTGGGGGTGTCGGATTGTCGTGATCTGCTGGAAATAGTTGGTGAGGAAGAGGGAGGGGTAGAATTACCAACGCCTCCTCAGTTTGTGTTCCCAAAGGCAACAGATGTGGTATTTTTACGTCTGCCCTTCCTCAAGAGTTTTTATCCGGGAAAGCATACTTCCACGTGGCCATTACTCAAAGGTTTGATGGTATCAGAAATTAATGAGGTAGAAATTTCAATCTTTCAGGATAAACATGAGTCGGGCCCAGTAAAGTCTATCTTTCCAATTAACAAGGTGAGACTATTTTTACGTTTTCTAATTTCTCATACAAGTTCCTTCTTATCCTCTGTTTCAAAGAATAAAAGAAATAACCTGTTTTGCTAATTTAAGTTCTCTAATCTGCTATTTCCTGTTGACGAGTAATTAATGGATAATGAATTGAGTAAATAGCCCTTGGGATTAGCCCTACCATCCTAAATCATCTTTCACAAGTCACAATCACCCAAGAAATTATGACAACTAAATCATCTTTAAATGGATAATGAATATCAATTTCAATTTGTGGACAGGGGTATGGTTGCATTATCAAACTTTTCATTGTCATTCGTGAATTAAATAAACGTAGGTGATTTATTCAAAAAAGAAAAGAAACTAGATGTATGTATAGTGAGTGGGTCTGAAAATTACATTAAAATTGAGCCAGATTAAAGGCTTGATTTTCTCCACTGTAAATAAACCTTACTAAATTTAAATTAAACATAAAAATAAAATCAGTTTTCTAAAAATAAAAATAAAAACTACAAAATATATCTAATCGAAGTGATTACTGTCTTATTAATATATTGAACTGTTAATTAGATGAATATAAGTTGGTGAGTTGTGATTTGTTTGTTATGGCTAAAACTAACACCATGTAAGTTATGGGGACGAATTTCATTTTCATTATGGATATGAGAGGGATAGTGTAGAGATAATACAAAAACAAAACTTAATCAAAATGTATTATAATCTTTATGAATAATCGTCAAAGAAAAAAAAAAAAAAAAACAAAACAAAACTTGATGAAAGGCTAGTATAATCTTTATAATAATGTGATCTCTTACTTTGTATCTATCTACTATACACGTTGATATATTTCCATTCAGGATTCATTCCCCAACTTGGAAAAATTGGCCGTTGACAACATGAGAATTTGGTACGGTACATCCCCAGTACCAACAGAATCCTTCAGAAACCTAAAATGTGTTACATCTAGTAATTGGGCACATTTCTCCCAGCAAGCTACGTCACTCTTCCTTCAGAAATTACACAATATTGAAAAAATTGAAGTGAATTTTGCTCCTCCTGAAGAAATATTTGTCAGTGAAGGAAACAGTAGTTGTGAGGAAATACATGCAGTTGCGACCCTACCAAGCATACGAATTTTAAAGTTTTACTATTGCGCAATGTTGCATCTAGGGAAGGAGAACTCCGGATCAGGAGGCCCAATTTTTCCAAACTTGGAAGTTCTAGAGGTGACGCGTCATTCTCTCGGATTAAAGAATTTGGAATCATCAGCGATTTCCTTCCGGAATTTAACAACTTTGAAAGTAGTTGATTGTCCGGGCTTGGAACATTTAATAACTTATTCAGTGGCTAAAAGCTTAATGCAACTGACAACAATGGAAGTGAGTGATTGTCCAAGAATTGCAGTCATAGTGACAACAGACGGTGATGATGCAGCAGAAGAGATTACTTTCAGCCGATTGCAAGTTTTAACCCTTCGGAGACTGCCAAAAATGCAAGGCTTTTGCTCCGGAAGTTGCATTGTGAATCTCCCATCCTTGACTACTTTATCCATGAGCAACCGCCTTAAATTGAAGATTTTCCAAGAAAAGCTAAAGATAACAAGCAAGCACTCTGACACGGAGGAGGAGGAGGAAGATAGTGAGGAGGAGGAGGAGGAAGACAGTGTGGATGAGGAAATAGTAAGTTTTTATCTACCCAATCCTTCATCCCATTCTTTAATTTGATTTTTCAACTTTTGTACACTGTAGGGAGACAATCAAAATGCTATTGTATTTCATAATACCCTTGTTTTAAAAATAATTTAATTGTATTTAAAAATTAAAAGAGGAATTTGAAAAATAACGAATTTTGATTATTTAAGATATTGTGTAGTTATTGAAGTGAAACCCACAGTTATAAACTTGTTTGTATAAGTAATCACAACACTACATATGTTTATTGAATTATAGAGAGTGGATATCAATATTACAAACTTATTTCAATGTTAAATGTTTGTTTCTGATATGTTCCGCAGGGCGTGCCGAGTGCTGAAACAAATATTGCAAGCTAGTCACCATTTCAAATCTTAATCATGTACATTTCACGGTGAGTACTTTAATGTGATATAATCAAATAGGAACATATACTTGTTTTGATTACTTATTATGCATGAAATGCTTGCTTTCGTTCTGACAATTAAATGTTGTGCTCGCTCCTCTCGTGCGATTGCCAATCCTATCTTGTTTCAGGCGAGCCTGCACGCTGCTGCCTCAAGGAGAGCAGTACAGGAGGCCCACCTTGTTTCAGTGGAAGGACGCTCTACTACGTGTTTGAGAAATGGTTGTGGCATTTGTGGAAGCATTGATGCTTTCCGAATGTTCTTTTACTTGACTGGTTTGAAAGTTCCAGCTTTCTAATCGCAAAAGGAGGACTCTCTACTTTCGGCCCTCGGGGTTGTCTATTGTTAACGGGTCAATGCTATGTTGACTTGATCAAGGTCTGCTGAAGAATCCATTGTGCTGATGTGGCATAGTTGGTAAAATGCATTTGCCTAGCTGGAGTTACTTTCTGTAAAAGTTTGTTTCTGGAGTTTGTTGGGGTTTTATCCATCAAGTACTATAAATAGGTGTGGCTGTAATAATTGGTTCTTAGCTTTTATAATTGAAGAACTCAGTTAGATATTTTCTCCATTTTCTCTTCTCTGCGTTCATATTCATCTGCAACTTCCAGATCAACCATCCATGGCTGCAATGTTATCATGGTATCAGAGCTATGGCTCTTGATCCTGTGGACTATTTCATAGAAGTGTTCGTTTACTTCTAGCTTCCGCATATGAGCTTCGTTCTTCATCAGGTGAGAAAAAAAAAAAAAAAAAAACCTAGATCTGCAATTTTTGCTTTGTCTCTGTGAATCAAGCTCTTTGATTTCATCCTAAGCTTCATTTTAGTCATGTCTTCTACTGGTGAGCTCTATTCTCACTTCAGATCACCTATTTTCACTTTGATACTCTGGATTTGAGTACTGTAGTTGTTCCTCACTGTTCGTACATCATCTAGATCTGTAATCTGTGAAGTGTGATGATATATTAGCTCATAAATTGTGGAATTTGTGATAACATAAGAGATTGATAACAAGGGGCTCAACTGTACATATTTGATTTTGGATATGGACTTTGGAGGCTCGATTGTCTGATTTTTCGTGTTGAAGGGACTGTTATTCTTGTGGCTTGCATTGATCTATGAAGCACTAAAGCTTTTGGAATAGTATACAAAGTTATGATGATTGGTATTGTTACTGAGAGTTGAGTGCTCATGTTGAATGGCAAAGTCTTGAATTGAACAAAACAAAGCCATACTGCAAGCCATACGGAGGCTTTGAAGACAAAATTTTCATAAAATTTTGGTGGTAGTCAAAAACAAACAAAAGTTGCTGATTTGTGAATTTGGAGTTTCATTGATTCATTTTGGAGTTGGATTATTGAACATAGTTGCTTTGGTGTCATGCAATCTCGGGATAGAGAAAATATGGCCACTAGTCAAACTCCTTTTCAGATTTATATGTTGCTTAGTATGATGACAAGAAGATTGAATGACAATAACTTCATTACTTGGAGCTACCAATTTCAAACTCTTTTAGAAGGACAAGATCTCTTCGGTTATATTGATGGCAATACTCTTTGTCCTACAAAGTATGTGGTCACTGATGATAAGGGAGTAACAGGTGAGATAACTGCAACTTACAAAGAGTGGATGAAGACTGACAAGGCCATATTAAGCCTTCTAATTGCCACACTCTCTTATGATACAATGGATTATGTGGTGGGCAGCAAGACATCAAGAGAAGCATGGATGAGGTTGAATGATAGATATGCAACAGTTTCAAGATCACATGTCATGCAATTAAAAACTGATCTATATACAATTACGAAGGGAATGGATTCTGTTGAGAAATATTTGATGAAAATCACACGTGCAAGGAACCAATTAGATGCTTTGGGAGTAAGGATGGAAGACCAGGATATTGTTGTGGTTTTACTCAATGGTTTGCCTGCAGAATTTAATCTCATAAAAGCAATTATTCGGGCAAGGAAAACCCCTATTGCAATGCAAGAATTGAGGATTCAATTACTAGCTGCTGAAAGAGATATTGCAAATAGGGCTATTCGGAATATAATGCCAGCCTTCTCTGCTAGGAGAACTAAGAAGAATGTGTCTCAGAGGTGTCTGAATGGCAATAGGAATAACATTGGCAGCATGTTTGAAAATGGTGGAGGCTACAGGAATAATTTTGGGTCATCTCCAGAGTGTCAAATATGTAGGAAGAGAGGCCACACTGCTGCATATTGCTTATACAGGAATGACATCCCTCCTGATCATCTCTCTAACTCTGTGTTCATTTGTCAAATCTGTGGTCTGAAGGGACATGTAGCCTTGGACTGCCATCACAGGTCAAACTTTGCATTGCAAGGAGCTGAACCATCTTCTACTCTTGCTGCAATGACTGTGCATAATACCAATAGAGCTAGTACTTCTGGTGCTTCTATTACTGCACAGGGTTTCTCATATGCAGGTACTAGTTCTCCTCGTCCTTCTTTTAGTCCGGATCAGTCATAAGTTATTCTTCCTATCTGTTCTGCTTTGGGTAACTCTCTTAACACCCACATTGGAGTCTCTCTTGCTGTGGTTGATGGGGGAGACCAAAATGTGATAAATAATGATCATGCTGATGCACAGTTGCAGTTACCTCGTGAACAATTTGATCAAAGAAGAAGTCAGATTTATGAGAAATCCATGCTTACCAAAGCCAAAGGTTTGAGTATCAAGAAGAAGACATTTCGGGATTTTTCTGCTTATTCCTGCATTGCTCAACAAAAATTGTTTGATGAGTTTGCATACTTCAGTGGCTTTACTTCTGCATTGGATATCCATGATGCTATAGAACCAAAGACGTTCAAAACTGTTGTTGGAAAATCAAAGTGGGATTCTGCTATGAATGGAGAAACAAATGCCCTCAGGAAGCAAGAGATCAGTTACAGACATAATGGAGTATTCATCTATCAAGAAAGATATGCAAAGGATTTAATTAATGGTCAAGCATTAATTAAAACTGGAATTGAAAAAGACAAAGGCAGTAAACTGGAGGTGCTTTCAAGGGTTGAACTTTCTCCAAACACAATTGGTAAAGGTGGCTCCAAGAAGCAAAAGTCCTCTAATCGCATGGCTACTAGAACTGAGCAAGTCCAGGCACAGCCTCAATTGAATTATGGTCAAGAAACCATGGATCAAGCATATAATCAGCATTCCATGCTTACCAGAGCCAAACATGCAACTGTCAAGAAGCTGACATTTCAACCATTTCAAGTTTTTTGTGCATTAATTGATAAAACTGGTATGGATACATCAACAGCTAGCACGCAAAGCATTTTCACGTTGTTAGAGAAAGAGGGTAAAGGTATGATTTGTTACTTCATTATGTTTCTACTTTTGAGCATTCTCCAACTTCTGAGCATATATACTGAAGATATTCTTACTAAAAGGTTACACAAGCTCAATAGTCAGTACACATAGATCCAATCTCAGTTTGGTTAACCCCAACTGAGATTGAGGGGAGGTGTTAACGGGTCAATGCTATGTTGACTTGATCAAGGTCTGCTGAAGAATCCATTCTGCTGATGTGGCATAGTTGGTAAAATGCATTTGCCTAGCTGGAGTTACTTTCTGTAAAAGTTTGTTTCTGGAGTTTGTTGGGGTTTTATCCATCAAGTACTATAAATAGGTGTGGCTGTAATAATTGGTTCTTAGCTTTTATAATTGAAGAACTCAGTTAGATATTTTCTCCATTTTCTCTTCTCTGCGTTCATATTCATCTACAACCTCAAGATCAACCATCCATGGCTGCAATGTTATCATCTATCAGCTCTGATGTTATGGTGTTGAAGTTGCAGTCTTTACCTTGTCGAGCTACCAAATCCAAGACGTTTTGATCTTTCCCTTGGCTTATATGTTATGGTTTTTACTGCTTTCCATGTTGTATTTATCAATGAAGTGTGGTTTATGATTGAGCGCGAACAACGAACAATTTTTTTTTCCTTCTATTTTCTGGAGAAAGAGAACTTTAGAGTTCGTGTCAGATAAGGTTGAACATTTGCAGCTACTGCAGTTCTTGGTTCTTTCTTCTATGTATTCTCACAGTTGCACTTATCAATAAAAACAAGGGAAAAATTCACCAACGATGTTTGGACACTTTGGTGACTTTCAGAATGATACCTGAACTTACAAAGTTATCAATGTGATACTTGGACTCATTTTTTCATATCAACGTCGTACCTATGAACAGTTTCCGTCACGAAGCCGTTAAATTTTGCACATCAATCACTTAATGAAGATAAAACGACCGATTTACCCTAAAAAAATTTTGAAAAAATTCACCAACGGTGTTTGGACACTTAGGGGACTTTCAGAATGATACCTGAACTTACAGAGTTATCAATGTGATACCTGGACTCATTTTTTCGTACCTACGACCAATTTCCGTCACGGAGCCGTTAAATTTTGCATGTGAGTAACTTAATGAAGAAAAAAAGACCGATTTACCCTAAAAATTTTTATTCTTCTTCTCTTTCTTTCTTTCTTTATTTATTCTTCTTCTTCTTCTTTGTTTTCTTCTTCCCCTGATTTGAATCATGAAGATTCAAATCATCTTGCTCGGTCGATTCCCACCGTCGATCGCCGATCAAACACCGCTGTTGCGTCTTAATCCACCTTCATGCACCGCAGATGGTTCTGGTTCCTCCCACTTCAAATCTTACAGTAAATTGAAATTGTGCATTGAGGCTTCGCCGCTCACTCCGAGTTCATCCCCGCCGCAGACGACTTAGCCACCACCACTCTTGTTCTCTCCTCCGACCCCCATTTATACACCATTGATCAGAAACTCAGACCCTGCCAGCCCTCCACTCTCAAATCACAGCTCCAATCCCACCCCGCCATCCTCTCCGTCATTCTCGACATGCAACACCACCTCCACACCATCCTCACCTGCAACTTCACCGGTCTAGCGGACAACTTCAGCCTCTAGCCTAACTTCGATCAGAGGCAATTGTAGGTAGACAAAGATTAACATTAACTTCGGCCTCCACACCATCCTCACCTGCAGAAAATTCAAGCTGTTCTGATTCACCAGCTCCGCCACTCCACTGCTGCCCACCATTGCGCCTCGCCAATTAGCAAACAAAGAACTCGGAGCCTCCACCATTGAGAAATGGAGGCTCGCGTTCTGCGTGTCCTGCGCCGCAGATATCTGCACCGTCGGAGAAGATGCTGTCTAAACAGAAATTGAGTCCGGGTTCCATTGCGGCAGCTTGTCGATTGCGACCTTGGCTTTCTTGATGAGCCAATCGACGGCCATGCTGGGCCGGTCGTATCTGAGCCGGTCTTGCAAGTAGTAGAATTGAATGGCGGTGCGGGCGGCGAGCCGAAAGTGGTGGTCCCTGGGGCCTTTGGCGGTGCAGACCTTGCTGTGGCGGTCCTTCCGGCAGGTGGCCCTTAGAATGTGGTCTCGAGCCTCCACGATTTCGCTAGCGGTGGAGGAAGAAGCAGTCCTTATCCCCAAACCCAATCAAGAAGCAGCGGAGGACGACGTCATTGCGCGGTGGTGGAGGTTGTTGTGGCTCTCCCCCATTTTTCTTCTTGCATATTCGATGGTGGGTTCTCCGAAAACGGTGGTGTTGGCAAGGAGAGAATGAGAGAATAAAGAATCCAAAAAAGAAGAAGAAGAAGAATAAAGAAAGAAAGAAAAGAAAAGGAAAAAAAAAAACTTTTGAGGGTAAATCGGTCTTTTTGTCTTCATTAAGTGACTCACGTGCATCACAAGTGCAAAATTTAACGGCTCCGTGACGGAAATTGGTCGTAGGTACGACGTTGATATGAAAAAATGAGTTCAGGTATCACATTGATAACTTTGTAAGTTCAGGTATCATTCTGAAAGTTTCCTAAGTGTCCAGACACCGTTGGTGAATTTTTTCAAAAATTTTTTAGGGTAAGTCGGTCTTTTTATCTTCATTAAGTGACTCACGTGCATCGCACGTGCAAAATTTAACGGCTTCGTGACGGAAACTATTCGTAGATACGACGTTGATATGAAAAAATGAGTTCAGGTATCACATTGATAACTTTGTAAGTTCGGGTATTATTCTAAAAGTCCCCTAAGTGTTCAGACACCGTTGGTGAATTTTTCCCTAAAAACAAATAAGGAGAGATATGAGTGCCTTTGATTTCGAAAGAGGGGGCTATTCTTAGTTCCTCCTCTTTTCATTCAGTGGCTTTCCTGAATCACAGTAACCTCTCACCAAGATTATGATTTCAGCCACACGAAATATTACGAAGTCAAATTAACACAAAAGCTGCAACAAACATTATATTCATGCATATATGGCTACCCTTGATTGAAATTGCTGCTCAACAGTGCGTTTGAAAGTCCCTTGCCTCTTCTGTTTTCAAGCTGGTGTAATGCACTAGCCATTGGTAAATGGCCAGTTGAATATACGATAACAAACTTGAAAAAAGGAGTCTTTGGAGATGCAAATTCTCAAATGAGACGATCAGAGAACCACATTCTCTTATTCCGAAAGTCTCACATCTGGGCATGTATAATCAACTGCTAAACTAACTGGAGATACTAACATCAGTAATCTAGTAAAGAAAAGCCAAGATCAGGCATAAAACATCTGAAGGTTTAAGCAGTAAGAAAAGTACGTATACCCAAACTATTGCGTGTATTTAAGTACCAAGTGCGAAACTACACCAAATATTGCTAGAAACTTATACAACTTCAGACTATTGCATAACTATACAACGTAAGCAATAAGATTACAACACTTTTTAGAGACTTTGAAAACCACAGCTGCTATTCATTGACCCTCAAGTGCTTTCCAATTTATCCGATTGATGTATATTTCCATGCTTGGCATTAACTTCTGAAACATCCACAGGCAGTTTCGTCCATGCCACAGATTCCTTCTTCCTCATGATCCTCCTACGCGTAACCATAGATAAGCTTAACAGCACACAAGCAGCAGCAACTAGAGGAACCAAGAGATTAACATGTCCTTTTGGCCAACTCCTCAAAACCCACTCTGCACAATGCTCACCATCAAGACTCCCAACTGAGTTATTCAACTTCATGATCTCAATACCATTCAATATACCATCAATGGCGTATGGCATGCTGGCGTTCGATGGTCCTACACTTACAGTCAAAGAATCCAAAGCATCTCCATCAACCACAAAATCCGCATAGAACGGAGAAGCCAACATATAATTTGCAGCCTTAGACAAATCCAAATCTTCATATGCCAAATTCCCATTCACATAAACATTGAAATACAACAAACCAAGCGAAGTACTAGCAAAATCACAGAAATGCATCCGAACCAAATACTTATACCCACCAACTGCAGGAAACACCCATGTCATATTCACATTGGGAATCGAAGCATTCGTACTACGAATCAATCTTGCAGTGTTGTACACATTATCCGGACCAACTTCCCGGCTAGCCCCTCCATCCTGATACTTAATCCTCCCCCCAAAATAAACCCTCTCCGACCCGAAACCCGAATCGAAAAACTCCTCATCAGTAACCCAAGTCCTCCACAGACTATCATTAAAGGGCGTCACTTTATGACCTCCCACATTGACCCTATGCACAACTTGAAGAGCTTGCTTACCCAACCCATCAAAACCCACAACTTTCCCATCACTCACATACATTGCAGTGTCAGCAACAAGGTCCTTAGGTGCAGAAACGACCTCAATCGCATTCACAAACGCAAAGCTTGACTTTTTATCAGGAACAAATCGAATTACAAGCTTTCCAGTATCGACCCAAATCAAGTACTCCTTAATCATAGGACCTAATACACCCCCAAATCCAAAGTTGCTGACTTTCAAAACCACAAACCCATTGACCAACACATGAAATTGAGCACTATTCCAATCGAAATTACAAGAATTGAAGCTCTGGAAATGGAGGCGTACCATCTGAGTCCCCGGGTCGTGGATCTGGAACTCGTACTTGGACGGCCGCCGGAAAACCCTAGCGGTTTGGTAAATTTGGGGCGAATTGGGATTAGGGTTTTGGTTTCGGAGTGAAACTGAGCGAGCTGAAGTGGACGAGTCAGGGACGAAGCGGCGGCCGTCGTCGAAGGTGGAGTCAACGGTGGAGCCGCAGTCGAAGAGGTAGTTATCGACGGGAGAGAAGGCGGTGAGGGCGAGGGAGAGGGTAGAGAGAGAAAGCAGAGAGAGAAAGAGCGTGAGGTTTGTGTAGGGAAACGCCATCGGAAATTCGAAGGTGGAAAGATCCGACGAGAGACTGGGCTTCGGGTTTAAATGGGTGGGAAAGTCCGAGTCCGCGTTAGAAGGGGAAGTGGCGGGACCCACGCGGTCGACGGTGATAGGCTGGAAAAGGTTGGCACAAAGTGTGGTGTGGTACAACTGGTGTTGTCGAGTTATGTTTTTTTTTTTTCCTCTATGCCCCATGAAGAGCTGATGCTAGGTGCCAACTTTCACTGTCAATTTTTCATGATCAATTATTTGGTCAAGCTTGGGAATAAATTTAAGATTTTTTCTCTAATGATGGGTTTTAGTACTTAGATGCAAACCTAGTTGGTCTGGATTGGAATCATTGTGTTGGCGGATCCAAATCTTGATTGACAGAGTCTGGAATTGACATTCATGATAAGGAAAACGCATTGTTAGGGAAGAGTTAGGGACATTTTGAAAAAGTCATTTTGGACTGTAGTTTCAAGACTGAAATAACGTGGCCTTTCCTATTTCTCAGATTGTTACATACAAAGATATGGGTTGCAGGTAAGAATTTGAGAGAGAGATGTATAAGCAGAGAGAGAGAGAGAGAGAGATCAATATGAGGAAACATATTTTTACCTTGATTTGGGGATGTCCATGTTGATTAGAAACTCAGCATCTTTTGGATACTGGCCATAAAAGCAAGGAAAGAGGAGAGGGAAATAAGAAGCAGCTCAACCTATTTAAGAAAAACTCTCGAGGACGAATACACTCGGAGTGGACTTGGTAAGGTGGAATCGAGTTCTAGTCAAGAAAGGGCTGAGAGAGAGGCTGCCCAACCTATTTGAGAAATTTCTTGAGGTGGATCTGGGTAAGGTGGAATCACTTAGCTCGACTGAATCCATAGCAAATGGGAAGTCCTTCCCCACATCCTCTTACGAGTGGAGTTATGGACTCACTAATGCGTGACTGCCGTCAGTTGCACACCACTATGTGCACTAATCAAGATATCCGCTCAGACTCACCTATAAAGATGATAAGATGAACAATCTAGGTAAGTAATAAATCTCTACTCCACTTTTTACAACTTAAACACTTACTGACTCAGGCATCGTAGAACCTTTTGTAGGTAACAACCCCCCTCCTCTCCTTCCTATTCTAATTTGACTTGCCAACACTGATCTAAATCCCGAGGGCATAGGATCCAACCTCTTCAGCAAGAAGCCCTTACTCTTACCCCAGTCAGCAAAATAAGTGAGGAGATCTACAAATTTTTTCCACACTGACACACACAGTTTGATTAGTTAAAAAAGCTAATTCACTTTGTGTTACTGTGAATTAAGTTGTTGATCTAATTTTATTGCTTGTTTTATGCGGTGAGATTTCAAATGATGACATTTATTGATTGATGGTCGATGTTGCTCTTATATTTTGTTTTTGAGTCAAATAGTGAATTATGTGCAAGAGAACTCTGTCAGTCCACTTATAGACTAGACATGGTAGGCTGAATATTCAGTTCTAATATTAATTAGTTTAAAGAAATAACTTGAGTTCACTTTTTACACTAGACATGATACCTAGTTATATTGTCTCCACTAAACCATCTTGATATCAAGAATTGAGATTTTATCTCAAAAGACTTCAAAACTATTATGAATGATCTAATCACTTATATTACTCATGTTGGTGTGTCTCATTTTTAATGTAGAATTTCTTTTATCTACATCTTAATTTGTATCGAATCACACAACCACAATACTTTACACCGTAATAACTACAGTGGAGCTGAATATACAGGATAGGGTCTCCAAATAACATATGATATACCAACAGCCCTTAGCTCAATGCAATTAATACCTAAGAGTATCTCTCAAGCTTGAAATCAAATAGAAAAGTAATTATGCGTCCAAACTAGTAACATTCCTGATTCCCAACTTTCCATGTTTATAACTAAGTGGTGTCTTTAAACGATAATATGTAATTAATTAATGCGTATGAAAATTGTTTACGTACAGCAAGCTTAGCTAGGCTGCTAGGATACATGAAACAAACATGAAAACCAAAACAAAAAGAAATATAAAAGATATATTTACTCCTAAGATGATACAGTATATATTACATGCTGAACAGCTTGAACTAGCTCACAAAGAGAGAAAGAGGACGTAATATGCAGTAGTTAGAAGCACTGCAATGTGTGGGAAGCCATGTGAGGGTCAGTAAACTCAGTACATTACAGTACAGTCCGGCACTTCGGCCGGTCCATTCCGGCCTGTCTGGGTCTCCAAAAAAAGAAACCGATGATGAAATATATTCCACAGCTAGCTAACTAGCGAGCTGCCACAGTTTCATACCTGTCCAAGTCTTGTAGGCTTGTAGCGAATTAGTCACAAATTGAAAAACAGTCCCTTGCTGCTGTGATAGTCCCGCATTCAGCTGTCTATATATATAAGCAGGCTTGTCCCTAAGTCCTTACCTATTATGATGCATGAATCGAATTGAACTCCCCGCAAAGAATCCTAGATTCACAGAGTGAACTCAAAAGATTTCTCGATCAGTCAGAGCAGCCAAATGTTTCTTATGTACAAGTATAACCCTAAAGTCATGATCTGTAAATGTAATTCTCATCGAATTTGAGTTCCACTTCTTATCCGCTATATACTCTGGTTGTAATTACGGACATTACAGTATTGATATATGCGGTACGTTTGAATTGGTCTAGCTCTTTAAATTAAGGTTTAGGGTTACCTAAACTCAAATCATGTCCTCTACATCTGTACTACTGCACTTATCAGTTTAGAAACCACGAGAACAAGATATGTTAGAAAGGTTTTGATAATCTCACTGCGTCTAATTTTTTTTTTAGAATCTTTTTTGTGGCAGAATTAGCTAATGAACAGGAAGGTGCTTGGATAGAATTTACTAATTGGAAGATGGGCTAAATCCCCCAAAATCCTTTAAGTAAATTAGATTACTCGATATTTTTTTGTTTCTCAAATATATAATTAAGGTGAAGATGGACTGCTGCGGGTACTCCTAAACAGGATTTGGATATCTGGCTAATTACCAATCTCAATTAGCAAAAGAAAATTATTTCTACATATATCTGTATCTACTTTACCGTTGATGAAATCTCTTACAGACTTGGATCAAACAAATTGCATACATCACTAATGTATGTAAACTTCACTTCATCTAATTTTTACGAGCAATGCGATCAACAATGCGCATATGTTATAAGAAAATGAGATATAAATTATTCATGGATCACCATCTTCATTTTATTTTCTTTACCTTGTGTGATTATTGCGATACCAGTGCCCTTACAGCATATCTCCAAAACATGATTAGTTTTGTTTTGATTCTATCGGAGTTCCAAACAAATTAGTACGTCTTTTATGCTTTTGTGACTTTGTCCCGAGTCAGATTTATGAATAGCGATATCTATCTTATCTACTAACTTTACACAACAACATTTCGGCCCTACCCATAATTACCGCACTGTAAAAAGGAAAATGCTAGTATCAGATGCTACGCCACCTCATCATTTGGCCATATCGCAGCCGTATTTGCTGACTCAAATCTCAGACCCCACTAGGTCGTACACTCATCAAAACACTTTTCAGTTACTGTGGGGCCAAAAGTGTGTTTTCCACTCGCTCTAACGGCGTGCGTTTTACCCTAGTCAATTTGACGCACCACCTCTTCTTCATCTTAGCTCAACGACGTAGGGCTGGGCGTCCGGACCCGAAAGACCGAGGACCCGACCCGAACCGAGGAAAAAAGCCCGATTCGGTTCGGTTTTAGAATAGAAATTTTCGGTTCGGTTCGGTCTCGGGTTCCATATTCATGTAATCGGTTCGGTCTCGGGTTCCATATTTTCAGGGCCCGAAAGCCCGAACCGACCCGAAAGTTTTCCTTACATAAGTTTTCCTTTCTCTTTTCTTTGCAGGATGACTTGTAAAACGTTCCAATGTACAACCTAGAAAGGTTCCCTTGTAGTTTCCATTAGGATAGTTATATTCTTGTGATACTTTACAATTTATATATTACAACACAGTGACACACCTTATATTAGGTTGCCAGAAAGAGACCCATCCAGGGGCCCCGTGGCTGCTGGTGGCCTTTGATTTTGTAGCTAAATGAAATCTTTATCTTGATCACATGTAACATATACAATGATGTGGTGTTGGGCATTAGAAAAGGAAAAAAAAATGTTTCGTTTTTATTTTTCGGTGGAAAACTGAAAATAAATGTTTGGGCCCAAAAAAGCCCGAAAACCGAACCGGCCCGAATGGGTTCGGTTTCTGTCGGTTTTCAGTTTACAAAAAGACCGAACCGGCCCGAACCGACATTTTCGGGTTCGGTCTCGGTCTCACTAATTTTCGAGCCCGGCCCGACCCGAGCCCAGCCCTACAACGACGTGGTGATTTTTAACCGTAACTAAATGGCCATTGGCAAATTATCATATTACTATTACATAACCTAGCTTATGCTCGTTAACATTGTCCAAGAAGAAAACACTCTTTCTTAAAGAATTCTCTACCCTCCCTACACTCCTATACAATAATTTTGCAAGTTTTAACCCTAAGATATCAACATGAGAGTATAGAAATTATACCTACCAATTTATAACACGGTTAGAAAAAAAGTGCATTTCTAACTAAGTATGACCCACTAGATTTTATGATATAAACTTGATGTGTTATTTCTTTAACTGTGTCAACTTTATGTACTAGTATTTTCTTATTTTACCTTTCATGTCGGTAGGAAAAAAAAACACATTTTATTAGTGCATCTTAAATTTTCACACATTTTTAACAACTATTTATTTATCAAAAATAGTAATTACAATCAAACAAGGCTAATTAGCCGCTTCTGCAAATTATCTTAATAGCAATTAAACACGTTAACGCAAACCACGAACGATGCTCAGCTCGTTACTAACGACGACAATGAAATATTGAAAATTTCGTATTTGACTTTTTTTTTTTTTTTCGTGATTGTTCTAAAATACCTGAAATGACTGAACTAGCCTGAAACTTTTCTGTACTGTACTTTCCCACTTTGTTTTTAATCTTGGGGCGTGCGCGCATTAAATACTATTATTCTGGTTTGGACAACTATCATTTGAGGCAGCTAATCAGCTATCTCTCCGGGACACCAAACCCCACGTGAATAAACCAAACTCGCGAGGCCAAAATCGTCCAAAAAATCACAAAATCGAAAATATATACGAAGGGCCGAGAAAGCAACAGAAAAGTAAATAAATTTAAAAAATAAAAATAAAAACACCTTGATTATATATCTATCGAGTTCTGCGAGATCTGCAAACCCAACCTCCCCTCCCACCCTCTCCTTTGCCAGACAGCAAAAACCCACGACCAAGCTCCGCCAGGGAACACCCCACAAAACCCAGAATCCCATCGCGCCATTTATAGGTCTCTCACTTCCAAACCCAATCGAATCTGTCTGCCCGCAGAGATTGTATTTATCGTTCGAAGACATGGTCAGGATCCGCAAGAACTTGAAGGTGTCGCCGCTCCAGTTCTTCCCCAACGTAGCTCCTGAGGACCTGCAGCCCCACATCTGCAAGCTGAACCAGTCTCCTTGGGATTCGAACCCCTGCCCTTTCGACCTCCTCCTCGACTCGTCGCCGCTCCAGGTCAGTCTTCTCCCACCTCCCTCTTCTTCTTCTTCTCTCTCTGCAAAATTTCTAATTTCTCCGCAGATCTGCGGAGACCCAGCTCGCCGCTGCTCTCTATTCTTGAATTTTTATTGCTCCATCTGCATTTCCGCCACTAGGGTTTTTCTCTATTTCTTCATTTCTCGACACATTAGGGTTCGTAGTAAACCCTAAAATTTGAGGGCTTCAATCGAGTGTTCAGCTCCCGGTGGTGAATTAGGTTAATGGGTCTGCCTCATTTCTGATGCTGCTTGCTGGGTTTTTGTTTTATGGTTCATTGTAGTTCGAAGCTGGGGAGGGTTTTATCGGAAATGGGAGCTTGGGGGATTCTATTGCAGCTGTCGAGAGGTAACCCAGCTTCTCTATTCTTCGATTCAAATTTCTTTCTCCAATTTCACTGCTGTATTTCAAGTACTAGGGTTTTCAGTTTCTGTCGTTGTTTTTTTCTCTTTTCTTTATCGTCTATAATATTATTCGAAATTATCGCGGTCGACTGTGGCTATCGCTTGAAACGTTGTGGACTTGTGGTTAATATAAAACGCAGCGTTGCGTCGCCGATGGATATTGACAAGGCAGAAATGGCGACCGGCGATGTGTTGGATAACGTCGACAGAGCAATTGTGAGGTGTCAGAAGAACGACGGCAGGAGCTGGCAATGCAAGAAGGAAGCGAAAGAAGGCTTCTTATTTTGTGACCATCATATCCGAAGGTCGTCCTATGGTAACAACAACGTTACTAGCAATGGCAATATTCTTCCCTCCAACTTTGTGGCTTCGAAGAAGGACACGGCGGCGGCCCCGCCCAAGACGCTAGCCGGAACCCGCCGTGCCAGACCCAAGGCGGTGAAGAAGGGGGCGTCGTCGGCGAACCCCTATGAGTTCTACTACTATTCGGGGTTCGGCCCAAAATGGGGCCGAAAGAGAGGCAAGAAAGGCGAGGTGGTGGAGGAGGAGGAGGAGGCCAATAATATTGAGTCAGCAGCTGGAAAGGTTGCAACTTCTTGTAGTACTAGTAGTGCTAACACCGATCCCCAACCTTCTTCACCTCACAACGTTGGTAATGGGAATCAATTGGACTACATGGAAGACGACTTCGACGACGAGGATGGGAGCGACGAAGAAGGCGGCCCGAGGAGGATGAGGAGGCCGGTGAAGGCTCGATCCTTGATGTCCATAATTAATGTAAAAGCTCAAGAATAACAATGTGTTGAGATTGCTATTGTTCTTTTATCTGTTGGGTGTTAGGGTTAACATCTCGGGTGAAATTTTGTTGTACACATAGTCGTGTTTTGTGGAGGGTGAGGATAGTGGCTCCCCTCCTAAATGACGACAGAGTTAGAGAGCTTTGTTAGCGTGTGAGTGTGAGTCGGATAGTGTTTGTGTGGGTTCAAGTTTAATTAATGCAAGGGCAATGTTGTAATTTCGAGCTTTAGATAGGTTCGGGTTCGGCGATGTGGTTGAATGAGATTTTTGTTTAGGAATATAAAGCTTTTTTTAAAATCCGGACTTTATTTTTTCCTTTTCGAAACTGTCTCCATGCAAAGAGAATTTATTGGGCCCACACGTGTGCGCCACGTGGCGTTAGATAAAGAGCGGCCCATGTTCTCCGTCATGTTTTTCACATTTCGAAGAAAAATAATTTCTTTTACTAATTTGTAGGGATTTAAAATGAGGATAATGTTCGTTTTAAAAGAAAAGAAAAATAAGGATAATTTTTGTTTCGGAGTGAAAATCACACTTTTCATTTTATAATCCACACTATATATTTTATATTTTCGTACCTTAACATACATCACATGTTTACAATCAATATTTAAGGTATTAAAAGAAGAAAATATGGAATATAGATTGTAAAATGGGAAGTGCGGATATCACTCTTCTTTTTGTTATTGGTTATGTTAGGTGGACAAGCTTCGAGTCAAAATCCTAGTTTCTAACATAAATTCACAAAAACAAACGTCTTATTTTCAATTTCAAAACATGGTAATTGTTAGATTGTTCGGCAAAACTTTAATTCATTCTCGATTCATAAGAAAGACGTTGATTAAGTGTATTATTTTTATTTTATTTTTTTCTTAGAAGACAAACTTCATTCATGATGAATTCAGGATGAAATATTACAATGGATAGGGTGTAAAAGTTATTCTATCAAGAGTCAACATAAATGTGATAGAACAAAACTTTGCCCACACTATTTCAAACTGAAAGTCCATAGTCCATACTAACACAGTGTTGGAACCAAGAAGGCCCGACTCTAAGCAACGTAAAGATTGACTAACAAATCTTCTTTTACAAGACGATGAGAAATTTTATTACCCTCTCGTCTTACAAATCGCCAATTACAAACTTGAAAAGTTTAACTAACAATTTTACTTCAACTAAACATAATCAGAAGCACAACACAGTTGTGGTAAATTCAACTAAACATAATTTCAATTTATAACCCATGTGCAGGAACAGTGGAACCATTACATCTCAACTCGTGTCCAGCGAAGAAGACTAACGAATCATACAACCTCACTTGTGCCAATACTAACTCGCCATTGCCGAGGGTCCACCCGACTAGTCCTTTGGTCGACCTAGTCCTCTGGTCCACCTGACTAGTCCTGTGATCAACCTAGTGAACACTCCAAGCAAGAACCACTCTATCCATCACTAATTTCAAGGGAATTTTGACTACGACCTCACTTCTATGTGGGTCTGACCCAACCGAATTGGATTGCTAGACACTTAGACTTGGGACTACAGTAAAACCAGCACTGCAACCACCCTACTATCGATACCATGCCATCACATTCGTCTCTTCACCGTCATCTCCTTGGCCGTCACCTCCCCTCGCTTGTACCATCTCAGATATACCAAAACAAGATTTGGAATTATCATATATAAACCCTCTCCATTGGCTGCCACAGTAACACACCCGCACAAATCCCTACCCTCCACCTACGTGCAGATTGGATCGATCTTATCCCTGACGATACCAACCCATCCCTAAGATGCTTGCGAGAAGAAGATAACCTCAAGCACCAACCACTAGCCCACCACTGCTCCTTTTCGTCATTGCTTCTGACCCAAAATCAGACTGAATCGACCATCCTGAAGGGAAGATCGATGATTGCCTCTGCCTTAACTCGATGTGCTCCATAACCAACCGCTTACACCTTACAACAAACCCAGACAACCAGACAAAGAAAATTACAACCAGTCCAACGACAACGCCGGTAGCGCAAGCCGCCGGATGGAGAGGGGAAGAAAAAAGTGACGGTGCTCAAAGGTTTTTTCTTTAAAAATGTGGCTCTAGATGAAAAAAGCAAGTATTAATATGAATTTCAGAATATTAATTTGTAGTTGGAATTCCGGTTTTGGTTCACGTGATTATAACAAATACATGTAACATACATGGCATAAAAATATTTTCTTGTAAGGTGATTTATTTTTTTTGTGTGCTTTTTTTTTTTTTTTGAAATATTTTTTTGTGTGCTTTCTGATAGTTAAAGAAATAGTTAAATACTCGTTACTCCTCATACTTTTGCCTGAAAAACAGTTTAGTCCCTCGCCTTTTAAATTAAACTGGATAGTCCTTATTCTCTCTAATTCTCACACAACAAGTCCATAACAGGTCTAAAATGACTATTATACCCTCACTTCCTCTTTTTTTTTTTTTTTAATTTTTTGTTTTTATCTCTCTCTCTCTCTACCCGAGTAGTTCGATGTCTAACGATCCCTCCACCACCACCTCATCCATTGCCGGAGACACCACCACGGCAACAATAGATGATACCATCAGCACCGCCACCACCATCCCAGAAGACACCACCAATTCGACCGCCCTAACCTCCACCACCAAAGCCTCAACCTCGTTAGACTCCTCATCCTCCTCCAAACCCCAAGCAGCAGCAATCCAATCCCTCTCCGCCATCCTCCCCTCCCTCTCCTCCACCTCCCATACCACCGCCCATTCCCTCATCCACAACCCCCACACATCCTCCTAACTCTCCTCCCTCCTCAAACAACCAGGCTCCGGCACCGGAGACACCAACCTCTGCCGCTGGCTCTACGACACCTTCCAATCCTCCAATCCCGACCTCCAGCTCTTAGTCCTCCGCTTCCTCCCCCTCATCGCCGGCCTCTACCTCTCCCGTGTCCCCCTCAGCTTGCAAATCGCTGGCTTTGAGGCCGTCCTTTTGGCCCTCTACGCTCACGAGACCACCTCCAGCGGCGGCCATTCTGTCACAGTCAACTTTCCCGTCGTGTCCCACCCCAGCCTCTACCACGAAACCAAGGCCGCCGCAGTCAAGAGCAATGCCACCGGGCTCAACTTGGTCGTTATATCACCCACCTTGGAACCTCCAGCGAGAAGCGGCGGGGGGGGGGGGGGGGTGAGGTTGTAGAAGATGCGCCCGTGGTGGGGGAAGATGTTCATGTCGCTGCCGAGGCTGAAGAGAGTGACGTCCACCGTTGATATCTTGGAGTTGCGGCTGAGGATTATGGAGTACTCAAAGTCTTCGCCTTGGAGGGAGGGACGGGGAGCGAGAGAGAGAGAGAGAGAGAGAGAGAGAGAGAGAGAGAGAGTTTTAGGTGTTTTGTTTTTAGAAGGAGAGAGAGAGAGTTTTAGGGCTGAGGAAAAAAAAAAAAAAAGAGAGAGAGAGAAAAAAAAAATTTAAAATGAAATGAGGGGTATAATAGTCATTTTGGACTTGTTGTGTGAGAATTAGAAAGAATAAGGACCATCCAGTTTAATTTAAAAGTTGAGGGACTAAACTGTTTTTCAGGCAAAAGTATAAGGAGTAACGAGTATTTAACCTTTAAAGAAAGTACCAAAAAAAAACGTTATTACTATCATGCCGTTAACCAAAGTGTACCGCATCCAGTTTTCTTTAACAAATGGTCTTGTATGGTAAAAGCATATATGAGTATGTGACACCAGTAACGTCGCAATAAGTGTACAGTTTAAATGGTATATGTTTAGGGATGTTCAAACCATTACACTTTAGTAAATATAGATTTCATCTTAAGCAAATGTGTGTACGTGTGTGTACACATCAATGTAATCCTATCTAAGAGTTTCATTCAACATATTGATATTTCGATCTAATTGACATAGTATTAGATTAAATGGTTGGTTTTCAATAAAAGAATAAAGTTTTGAACATCAAACTATATTTTCACAAAAAAAGAAAATTGAGATCAAAGGTGAGACAAACACTGTATTATCTATACTATTATTAATAGAAAAAACGATGTTAGCCAAAATCTAAAATTTTGACATAATTGACCCTAGAAGATTAATAAACTTTGAGAATTAATTAAATCACAAGGATAATTAAGCTCCTATATTAGAAACCCTGGGTATCTCAAATTTATCTCATTTTAGCAATCTTTAGATGACAGTTTTATTTCACATCATTCATGGCAACTTCCTCCTTTCTTTTGTCACACTTTTCTAAGATTGGCTAGACAGATTTCAGATATTGTTCTCCCTCTTACTAATATTTGGGAGCCTTCTTCCTCTGGTGAGCTATCTTTCTCAGCCGGTTATGAATTTTTAAGGCATCATCTTTGGAGAATCCTATTTGATCGGTTACCTACTAATGATCGAGTGAAAATAGGTGGAATTTCTATTGTGTCTATTTGTCAATTATGTTATTCTTCTGCGGAATCATCATTATATCTATTTTTACACTGCCCTTTTGCCCAACGGGTTTGGAGATGGTTGGTTGCTCAATTCGGTACTTCTTTTTCTTCTGTTGACTCTCTATTGGACTTTTGGGTGAGCTATTGTTGAAAGCCTTTCTCTTCTCAGCTCTTTAATTTGTGGCTAGCAGCTGGCATGTTTACTTGTATGGCAATATGGAAGGCTCAGAATAGGCTCAGGTTTGATAATCGTCCCTCTATCTTTTCAACTATGTGTTGTTCAATTTTGGCATGGATTCGTCAAATTAGTCTGTTTGCTCATGGTCACTGTAAGGGCGTTTTGGATGCCCAATTATTGTCTTCTCTTGGAATTTCTCCTAAACGTGGTAAGGCTCCCAAAGTTCACCATGTTTTTTGGAAATGGTCAATTTTTCCTTGGGTCATAGGAAACACTGATGGTTTGGCAAAAGGAAATCCAGGCCCGGCAGGTTGTGGGGGTGTGTTTCGAGATACCTCAGGTGGTTTTTTAGGGAGTTTTTGTCAGTCGCTTGGCTATAATTCTTCCTTCTATTTTGAACTTTACGCTGTTATCGTAGCTATCAAAATTGCCTATGCTAGAGGGTGGTTCTATTTATGGTCGGAAAGTGATTCTATTAGTGTGGTAGCTTGCTTCTCTCCTAGATCATTTTCTCCTCCATGGAATTTAAGAGTTCTTTGGCGCAATTGTCTATCTAAAGTACATCAAATGAATTTTCGATGTAGTCATATTTTTAGAGAAGATAATGCTACAACTGACAAGATAGCAAATCTAGGAATCACAAACGCAACGTTTACTTGGTATGATAATCCTCCTAGTGAGCTCTACAAGTTTCTACCATCAGATTATTTGGGTTTGCCAAATTATCGTTTTTCATAGTGGAAGGGCTGCCTTATTTTTATGGGTGGAAAAAGCATGAAAGATAAGGAGTGCCTCTTTTTCTTGTCTTTCAGTACTATGTTTGTTTTGGAAGCGGTCTTGGCCTAATCCCCCGCTTCTCAAAGGATCTTAGTTATCTTCTGTACTTTGCATTTTTGTATTTTCTCTTATTGGCAAGGTTTGGTTTAGCCCCCCTTGCTATGTATCTTGTTTTTCTTGATTTTTAATAAATTTGGATAAGGGCGCTGAGTTAGCTCTTATACCGCTTCCTTAAAAAAAAAAAAAAAATTAAGACAATTACAAAATGTATTTTTATTAAAAAATAAAAAAAAGACCCACAACCTACTTTTCTCTCTCCCATTTTCTTTTCTCTGCATAACAAACTCTTTTCTTTTTTATTTTCTGAAAAAAAGAATAATAATAACTTGCACATACAGAGCATGTGTGGAGAAATGCTAATTTTATAAATTATAATGTAAGCTAGAAGTGGTGCTTTGACCAAAGGGGCTATATTATCATATACAATTTCAAATACTTTTCTCAGAAATACATCAAATTTTTTTTTTAATGAATCAATTATATTACATGTATGGGTGCACCTCAACGAGGCGGTAAGAAAGACTTACTGCCTCGGAAAATCCACAATCTTTAACCATTGAGCTTGGTTCACAAATCCCATGAAATCATGGTCTTAAGCTGCAACATGCATCTTCCTTCTATAATGGGAGAAATCTCAAGCTTTTCATCCATCGCAACATAGAATAATATAAATATAACAAAATACAATCAAGATGAAAGGAAAGCACAAAGCCCAAGCTCAACAACAGAAAACCGTAAGGCTTTTCAGCCTCAGACAATCTACCGCCGCCACCTCTAGGGTTTTATATGTGCTAGAATTTCAACTACTTGTGAGCCCTTTAATACACATATACACCCACAGACTTAGAGCATCAACAATGGAGACTTAATTTTTTGACTCAAATTTGAGTTCAAATTGGTTGGAATAGAGATTTGAGTCTATCTCAATAATGTACCAAAAAACTACTTTGCTTAACAGGTCTAAAGCCCGACTCTAAGAGTCAAAGTTCAACTCCAAGTCTCCAAGAGGGCAAAACCTAGACATTGAACTGATCGAAGTCCCCTGGACTATTCAACTATACATGACCATAGCCTTTTCTCTCTCAGAACTCTCTATTCCTTCATTAACTCCAATGAACCATACTCCTCTGCCGCTGCCGCCACCTTCTATTCCCAATTAGAATCGCAGTCTCTGGTCACCACATATGTTCAATGGTATACAAATCCTCGTGGCAGTCAAGGACTTAACAGAATTCCTTGGGGTGGAGAATATTGATGTCGGCGTAGACGTGAGCTTTGGACATGGCTGCAAGATTGGGAGGTAAGATCTGAGTGGGTTGGGGCTGTGGCTCTGTAAGGGGAGGAGTGTGCAGGTTAGAGAGGTGCACAACATGCATATTCGATTTCTTAATTTCTTAATTTGCCTTTTCGAGTTGACTGGATGAATCCCTCAACTCTTCCTTTAGTAAGTTGTTTTCTTCTTTGTCTCGTCTTACTGCATGGTTAATTTCTTAATTTCTTCATTTGCCTTTTGCAAGTGTATACGCAATTCTCAAATTGTATTAGATGCATTTTGCAACTTTTCCTTCAAGTGGTTTGTGTTTGAATAGGTCTCGTGGGTTTGTTGTGAATAGGTCTCGTGGGTTTGTGTTTGAAATTGAATCACAGGTTGAATTTTTGGTCTCTTTGTGGTTGGGTTGAAAGAAAGAGAAGGAAGAAGAAGACTTGGAAAATTTTCTTTTCCAGTGTTTATTACTTTATTTAAGTTAAACAGAGCCCTATTTGGAAGGGCTGGCCCGACACGACCCGTTTGACCCTTGCATAATGGTTCTTAAGGGCGGGTAAGGGGTTTCATATTGAAACCTTGACCCTACTCGGCTAGGCTTTAAGTTTTGTTGACTTTGATCAGGCCCGACCCTATCCTAAGTCCTAAAATTTAAGGTAGGGCTGGGCTAGATGATCCCTACATGCAAGAACATAGTTTTTGCCACATGGTAGGGCCCAAGAAATTTGGATCATTCATTAGTCTAAATTTGATCCAACAAATAGGTCCCAGGTAGATTTGAGTGCATTTTTTTCAGCCCACTACAATCTATGTCCTTTGCGTTTGGACCCAAATTTGGGTCCCCACTGTTGATGCTAATATGAAACAAACTAAATAGAATGAATTTGTCCTTATAGAACTCTCATGAGAAATATTCATTTGATCTAATAATGTAGGTTAGAGATCAAAACCCAAATTGCTAAGGTCACCAAAACATTTTAACACTTGTTGATTTAGTCAGGTTGATTCAAATTTGAAACGTTCCTAATCTATCATGCTAGGATTTTGTTTTAGGAGGATTTCAAATATTGTTCTTTAAAAAAGTACATCTAATTCGATCAAAACCGCAAATTATGTTAGTATCCAAGTTATTGATCGACAATTTTTTTGCATTTCCACCATTATCTACTAATCTAGTGTAAGACATGCTCACCTAAGGAATAGTTTTTAAGAGACTATAAGGGACAAGTGAATTTGACGGCTAAAAACAAATGCATAGTTTTAAATTGTTATAATTTCAGCTTTTAAATTTAATACATGTGGTTGTGATACATTTAGGCCTCATTTGTTTCGCGGATTTGAGGGCTTGGAAAATGAAAGTTAGTTCTTTCCTTTGTTTGGTAACCATAAAGCCCGGAAATGCTTTCCTGACATAGGGGAAAGTTGGGGGTAAACTCATTCCACTCAAACTTCATGAGATTGATTTTCCCATCCCATTTCCCAGCATTAATTACAAAAATTTTAGACAATAATACCCCTGTCGAAATACGCTATTGCCAAATTTACCTATTGGAATGTCTTCGACTTCTGAGCCTCTTTCACGCTCACGCATTCACGCCTCAATTTCGCTCCTCTATTTTGCGCCTTTTTCATCACTTACACACTCACGCATTCCAAAAAGTTCTTTATCAGAGGAGATGAACTGAATTATCTTCACTCTCTCATCAGTCTCGCACAACAACTTGCATTCAGGTATGTATGATATATAAATCCATTACCTATGTTTTTTTGTGATTGGGTATATGATTTGTTTCTTCGTCTTCTTCAGCTTTCATTAAGCTCACTCTTCCTCTGCAATCAGCTTTCTCTCTCCCAAGTAATCAAAGGTCAGGCCCCAATTCTCTAATCTTATTCATAATACGATTGAATTTTCTTAGTTTACTTTGGTGTGTTTCTATTTGTGTATGAACTGAGAATTGTTTGGTTGATGAGGACTAGAAAAGGGTGCTTTTGATTATGTTGTTCGTGTGTTGTGGTGGGGTTTGTTAAGTAATGGAGAAGGTAAAGTGAACCCAAGTCAGAGGATTGGTTTTCTGGAATACCCAATTGATAGAAATAGAATAGAATAGATTCTTTTCTCTTTTTGACATCGTGCAGACCACGAAAAAGAGGATAGAGAGAAAGCTGAGAAGGCCAAGAACACTATTGCTGCTGCATCTGCATCTGCCCCAAGTGGCAAAACAATCAAGAGTTCTAAGGCTGCGGCTTCTGCCCCTACAACCAAGAAGAAAAGGCAGAAAAAATGATGCAATTCATCAACAATCAAAGATGCATAAAGGTCTGAACATTTTTGCTTCATTTGAAGTTCAAATTTTTTTTAAAATTATCCTAATATCATTGATTGCAGATTTGTTATTTTGTATGCAGATTTTGTATTGAATCTATTGATGGAAGGCTGGAAGCCTTGTTGCATTGATGAAGAGGAAGCCATGTTGGAAATATGTTTGATTGTTTGCAATTGTGCACTTTGATGAAATATTGAATCATTGATGAACTATTTCAATTTTAGTTTGTGTGTTTCAGTTTGAGACTTTGAATTGCTCAGTTTCAGACTTTTAGTATTTTAGTTTGCTGCAAATTGATGCAGTTTCAATATTTTGTGTGTTTGATGGTTTAATGCTTTCATCAGTTTCATGCTTTGAGAGTTTGGGAGTTTGCTGGAAATTTCTAATTTGTTATGTTGATGTTGATTGTTGAATATGTAGATTGTAGATAATGTTGAGTTTTATGAGTGAATATGTAGACTGTTGATGTTGATTGTTGAATATGGAGTTTGTTGGAACATTTTTGCTTCATTTGAATGTATATATGGAAATTAGGAAAACTGGAAGCTGGAGACTAGAAAAGGCTGAAAAACAGTTTTTCTACATGGAAAAACAGAGGAACAGTTACTGGAACCGAACTAATCTTGAAACCGAAAACCGAAAAACCTTTACTGGAACCGAACTGATTTTGGAACCGAGAAACCGACCCGAATATGGTTGGTTTGGTTCTATATCGGTTCTTGAAATAAAAAACATCATACCCAAACCGATTATCTCTTCTCGGTTTCGGTTCAGGGTTTTGGACTTGAAATTGTGGAACCGACTCCAGGCCAACCCTAGTTTGTTTTGTCTGTGCTTGATTTTGGTTATGTATGATGGATGTTGTAAGTTGGAATTATGAATTTTGGGTTATTTCAATTGTTCTGCTCCATTGTAATTTTCCCCTAATTTGTTCTTAATTTTCCCCAAATGGTATTTCCTGGATGCTTTCCCTGCTTTACCAAACACGGGAAAGGAAACCTAACAGGAACTTTAGTTTCTCTTCCCCACGGGAAAGAAAAGGGAATTGATTTCCCTTCCGTGAACCAAACAAGGCCTTATTTCTCACAATCCCTTAAAATTGTCCCTTAGTGAGTAAAACCTTATCTAGTGCAATGTAGATAGTTATAGCTTTATTTAAAGATGAAGAGAAGGAATTAGCGGCTTTTCTTTTTTTTGAATAAGTGAAACCTTCTTTGTAAGAGCCTAAACGCCATGTGAGAAGAAATCTCCTTAAGGAAGGGAGATTTTTAATCTATAAATAAGTCGTCAATTCAATATATATGCTAGGACGAAGATTTGGAAAGTTCAAAATGATTAGTTTAAGTTAAGTTACAAAAGATTAATAGAACACCTGTAAAAACACTTTTACTTTTAAGTTCTAACACATAAGGTATACCACATTCATCCGGTCATTCTCTCTTTCACACCAACTATATTCTCTAAATTCTTAACACATATTTGTGAACAATTGATGTAAGGTAAAAACTATTTTTCTTCTTAAAAAAGACAAGTAAAAGTGAAAAACTATGATAGCTATTTTGCCTTTCAAAATTGCAAATAGCTAGCTAGAAAGGCTTTTTGCGAGTTTGTACTTTACCACACTTTGACCACTTCATCTTCATGGCATACTCCTACTTCAATGACCATGGTGCCTTTCTTCTTGCTATCCGGTCGGAATACCCTGCAACAATTTCTCCTCGGGGCCTGTCAAATTACAAGTGAATAATCTGTTACTAATAGGTGCGTGCGTCATCCTGAATGATACACACCCACACCAATGGAGATTGTGAATAACTCATGTAAAAGTCGAATAATTTGTGCTAGTATTTCTCTTTTACATTAGTACCTTGTCCCATAAATGCGGGTCGGAGGATTTATGGACGTGCACTTTGTGAATCCGGGAGGGATTTGCCATCTTCCAATTGCATTCTGGCATCCGTATTTGATGTTGAACATACTCGGTGGTTGTTTGATTTGTAGTTCTATTGTAGATAGCATTAGATAAGTAATATACAAACGGTACTTGACATGCGTGCCTATTGACCGAGGCCGTATTGAATGTGTAGGCAGTATGATCAGCTCTCTTGTACCAATTGAGGAAGGTCCTGAGTGGCAGTTCCATTTCTCGAGCCGAGGAAATACCCTGAAATATTTGAACTGCGTAGCCCCAGGAAACAGATATGGTCCAGGACCGATTGATATCGTAGCAAATGGATTGTTGCGCAAGCCCCGCTGAGTCGAGCTTCGTTGGAGCCTCGAGCCGTTGTAAGGCATGGATCCGATCCATATCGGGGAATATGGGTTCAACCACATCTAGGTGGTGTAGTGACACTAGGGGTGCGATTGGATGAGCTGCCAGGAGGCCAAACAAGCTCCCATATACATCAAACTGATTAAGTCCACAATTGAAAAGAAAAAAATGTCATGGACATGAGAAAATTAAACCATGTACCTAACTCTTATCAAACTTTTGTATAATTATAAGCACTAAGAAAGACTACAAGTGTCCCAATATTAGTAGGGAGTGAGTGTCACCCACCACATTGACAATGACTCCATTGCACTATGGTCAATTCTTGTGATTCCTTATACTACACATTGGTGATGGATTTCACGAGAAACTTGACTAGAAGATGAAATGAAATTCAAGGATATTGGAAATCAAGTGTAGAATGACCATAGTGTTTCAACTTTTAAAGGCTTAGGTTAAGGAGTCAATGTGTTGGTTGAAATCATTTAAAGACAACACAAAAGATCTTGAAGATTGTCAATCATACATAGATTGGACGGTGGTAATCAAGCTACTAGGTCACCAACACCACCATAAAATCTAACTAATTCTATTAGAAAAAATTGCATAGTGGTGTAGAGTCATTTCACTTATTATTTTAATAAGATACTTACAATGTTCTAGATTATCTCCTAAATGTTAATAAGATGCCACTAATAAACAACCCACAAATGATCTCTTTCTTAGATTAAATGCAACTTCTTAGCACAAAAAGAAGTACACTTGTTGGTTGAAGTTTATTGACATAATCGATTAATTAGGATTGGACAAACTCTAGGATAATATGGAAAGTGTATTAGGAAGATAATCTAAAGAGAAATTAACAACGAATTCAAATAATATCCGGAATTTATATTTATTCTACGAGTTTGTTTTGTTTTTAATTTTATTATATAAAAAGAATTAATTAGCCTCCCAAATGGAAGGGGAAAAAAAAAACCGGGAAACTTTATTTTTCATGTGAGTCTGTAAAATCTGTACTAAGAAAAGTGCTATTGAATAAAGGAGATGAACATGGTGGCACATGGAGACGAACCTGATGAAACCCTTTTTCTCTGGTGAGAGGGACACCAATCTCAGCCATACAAGCCTGAAGCCGATCATCGGAGCCGTACAAACCAGGATACCTCTGAATACAACTGTCCTGCATTTTCTCAAGGGCTTTTGCTAAAGAGTAACTTATAGCAATCCCACCTCCACCATAAGCCATATTATACGAAAACTTTATGTTCTGCAAGTGACTCTCCGACGATCCTCCGATATAGTAAAACTGGTTATGATCATACTTCTGCAAAACCCTGACCAGATTCTCGGTCACGAAAACGGTGTCGTCGTCCCCCAGCACAAACCACCTCACATTCTTCATCCCCAGCCTGAAACTCTCGGAAACAATCCGGGAGATTCTTATAGCCGAGTGGTGGCCTTTTGGGTTTGTATAGTTGAAGCCGGAAGTGTCGCCTGAGATTTTGAACGGCGGTAAAAGGGTGTGATTGGATTTGGGGTCTGTTTTTACTGGTTGGTCCAGCCAAACATGGCCTCTCATTTGGTCTGGTCTCCACCACAGCTTGATGTAGTTCTTTCTGTGATGCCAGAGATCGGCTGAGGCTGCAATGCCAAAAACGATGTGGGAGATGTTTGTTTTGTGTTCTTGGGACGTTGGTGGGTTTGGATCAGCTGATTGGGGTTTGGAAAAATGGGATTGGAAATTAAGTGATTGAGATTGTTGGGTACATAAATATGGGTGGAGAAATTTCATAGAGTAAGAGATGTAGCTGAAAGAGATCAAGAGGAGGAAGCATATTGTTACCTTTGGGAAGGTCCATGTTGAGTAGAGGTTTTCTGGGTCTTTTGGGTTGTCTTTCATGGAGCTTTGTTTGGTTGCCAAGATAGTGCGTAGAGAAATGAGAGAGAGAGATAGAGAGAGAGTTTGAGACCCCAAAAACCCAGAGAGGTTTTGCTGAGAAAGTTGGACGGTCCTTCTCTAGAGAGGAAGTATATAATATCCTCGAAGAAATCACAGAGCGAGACACGCTAATGATTTGGCCACTTAGCTTGCGGAGCTTTTTGTATATACTTTAATAAATTGCTAATTTCTCAGTGTCATGGTTTTCTAGTTGGCTTGTCTGTTTCTATGAAAAGGTAATAAAATTTTTGCATTTATGGCCATCTTGTAACGGAAAAATTAGAATATATATTATTAATTGGTTGTGACGCTCGTATTATTTTATTAATTTTTATATATTCATAATATTAAAATATTATAGATGAAATTTGAATAAGTTTTGGCAATTTGAATCAACTCAAATGTGAATAAAGGGGTCTAATACGGTAATACCATTTGATCTAGCGGCATATTCTCTCATTTGTAAGTGAGAAGTTGTGAGTTCGACTCACGAAATACTAGTTGTAACATTTGAGTTATTTACCTCATTAAAAAAAAATGTGAATAAAGGGAGGGAGAGGAGAATGGTGAGGAGTTGAGAATTATGAAAACCAACATAAAATTCGGTGAGTAGTCACTTACTCTAGCATTCAATGAGAACCAATTGAACTTTAATATTAATTTCACTGGCTTTCGAACAACGAATATCAAACAATTTCGTAACTTAATAGTAGCTTCCAACTAAATGGTCGATTCACCAGAGTTGGCCGGATCGCATCCCCGGAGCCGACGAGTGACGTGTCAAGAAGTGGGATAAGGTCATACTAAAGAGGTCCACATAGACCCTCTCCCTTCTAAGCCCCCACCTACCCACCGTCAGATGATAATACTAAAATAGCAAGTCCTGATCATCATGGACCTATCAAGACTTGGTCTCCGAATTGCGTCCCTCTCATACCTAACCCAAATGAAGGAGTCAGAATCCCCAGGGACTCTGAGCCCTGTCTTCTTCCCCAAGCAAAGTAATCAAGCTCGCTCTTCTACTTCTGGGCCTCTCTGAATCTTCATGTAGACCCCCTCAACCAACCATCACAGGTCAGTCACACTCTCAATTCGCTCTACTTTGATCACCCAGAAAAATCAACTAAAAGAACCAGACCCAGAAACTAAATCACGAATTTTCATGGCTAATTCTAGCTTGTATATGCTTTATTCCGGTGCCAAGTTTGAATCTTGGAGACGAATTTGAAAGAAAACTTGTGATTTTGCTTAGCTAATTTGTTCGGTATCCAAACAGGGTTTAGGGTTTATGTAGTGTTTGCATTGTTATAGCTGATTTGTGTTATTGATCCTGTACAATTTGGGTTGTGGTATTTTGTATTCATAATGATTTTTCTTTCGCAAATTTTGCAGATTTAGATAGCATGAACAAGTTTTTGGTTTCACCCAGGTCCTGTTAAGCTTGTAGGAACACTGTCTTTATCTAATGGCTGGACGTAGGCTTTCCATGTTGAAGTCATTTTGCAAGTCTACCAATTGCTCTCTCAACCCAATGTCGTTTCAGTTGTCTAGTTCTTATGGGAAATTTGTGAGCTATGCTGATTCAGTTCTTGTAAGACCATCGTATGCTTTTGTGAATCGCGGTTACCATACAAAGGAAACAGAATCCCATAAAACTTTTGCAAATACTCAGATTAAAGCACTGGGTTCTGGATCACTTGTTAATACACGATGTTACGGAACCAAACCTAGTACAGCATTTTCACCCACATTGTCAAGTTCACTTAGTAGGTGTGCTTTTCCTCCTGTTTCGATAAGCCCAATTCTGGGTTGCCGTTCGTACTCATCATTTTTCGGTAGCAATGCTGATAAAGATGGGCAACCTGGAGTTCCGGCTGCTTCCAGTGGCAGTGAAGTGGATGTTGGTAATAGTGGCGCTGGTGGAAGTGATTTGGTTGATAAGGTTAAGGAATTCGTGCAGGGTGCTGCGGATGCGGTAACTCATACTGGGCAGAAGGCTAAAGAAGCATCTAGTGAAATTTCCCCTTATGTTCAGCAATTGTTGGATGCATATCCACATCTTAGAAATGTGGTTACTCCAGTTGGTTGTACTTTGGCAGGTACTATATTTGCTTGGCTAGTGATGCCTAGGCTTTTCAGGAGGTTTCACAAGTACGCAAGTCTAGGCCGCACTGCTTTACTATCTGGAAGCCTTGAGGATCAAGTTCCATATGAGAAAAGTTTTTGGGGTGCTTTGGAGGATCCAGTGCGATACCTATTTACTTTTATGGCATTTTCACAGATGTTAGTGGTTTTAAGTTTTCAATGCTCCTTAATCATATTTTTGTTAACTTATATGCTTCGTTTTGTTTTTCACTGCATTAAGACAACTAGGAACTTTGATTTGCAGTGGCACAATGGTTGCACCAACCGCTATAGCTGCTCAATATCTTGCACCAGCTTGGAGAGGTGCAGCTATCATTTCATTTGTTTGGTTTCTATATCGGTGGAAGACAAATGTGTATACTCGCGCATTAGCAACTAAAAGTTTGCCCAGCAGTCTTGATCGGGAGAAGTTGTTAGCTCTAGACAAAATTTCATCTGTTGGTCTTTTTATGATTGGGATAATGGCTCTAGCTGAGGCATGTGGGGTGGCTGTGCAATCTATTATGACTGTTGGTGGCATAGGAGGTAAGGATTGGCTAAATATTCACTTTCCACCTTTTTCATTCATAACGTTTAGATGTGTTTTCAAATTAACTTTTGAATTTTTCGCTGTTCTATTACATATTTTGTTAAAATATGTAAAGATTGTTATTGGTTTCTTTAGATTACACCTGAAGGTTAAGTTACACCTAAAATTCCTTTGTTCGGTTAATTTTCTTGGGATTCATCCTTTAGCCAATCAATACTGTCAAATGATATCCAGAACCTGATCTTATTAAGATCTGACATTTTCTGCTCTGCATGTTTTATGCAGGAGTTGCTACTGCTTTTGCTGCCAGAGATGTCCTTGGCAATGTGCTGAGTGGTTTATCTATGCAATTTACAAAGCCCTTTTCACTAGGTGATACAATAAAGGTATGTTGCTATGCATTCATGCAGTGTGTTTGTTGATGCATTTTAGTTAATCCCATTCAATCTATTAGATTGGCAAAATGTTTCATAAGCATAGGTTTCTTGTGATTCTAGTTAGAGAACATGCTGTGAGTGTGATATTTTTTTTATCGCAGTACCACAGTGAGATAAGAGAAACATTCAAGGTTTATACCGTATCTCGATGTCTGCTTAAGTCATAGCCATCCCCAAATACCCAAAGTAGAGTTCCACAGTTCAATTTTCTTTATTTGTTGACTGGTTTTCAATTATCTTAAGAGATCAATCCAAGTATTGTGCATCTGGCAGGCAGCCCTTATTTAGTGACGTTGTGCAATGATCTCAAACTAAAATTGAATAAATTTACACTTGTTTCTTAATGGTCAGCCATTCAAGATATGAAGATCTCATTTATATGTCAAATTGCTATTCAACCAAATAGTGTTACCGTTAATGTTTATAACTTCCTATGAAGATGTGAAATTATTATTCAAGCATGATCAGCGTCTTATTTATGATAAGATCTGTCATTTATTGGGCACAACTTATTCTTTGTGTGTTTGTTCAAAATCTACTTGTTGGTTATTGTGCATATTTTCTTCACGATGTTAAACTTAAAAGTCATTGCTTATTGTGCAGGCTGGGTCCATAGAAGGTCAAGTGGTGGATATGGGACTTACAACCACGTCATTACTGAATGCCGAGAAGTTCCCAGTGATAGTTCCCAATTCCCTCTTTTCTAGTCAGGTGAGTACTTTTCTCTTTTTCACTTCTTTCTTTTGTTCCTTCTGGCTTCTGATACTCATCATGTGCTTTAGTAAACAACACTTGCAAATGGGCACCCAGTATACTCAAAAACCAACAATCATGCTTAAATCGCGAAAGTATATTCTACACGTAGGACCTGGGCATGGCTTAATATTAAGACGGTGGCTTGATTGTTTTAGCTACTTTATACTTTGGAATGTTTACTGCAATATATCTTACAATATTTTCTGTAAAATTTGGTAGGTGATTGTGAACAAGTCACGTGCTCAATGGCGTGGTGTCGTCACGAGAATTCCCCTGCAAATCAATGATGATTTGGATAAGGTTCCCCAGATATCAGATGATATAAAAAGCATGCTTAGATCACACCCAAAGGTTTTCTTGGGAAAGGAGGTGCCTTATTGTTTCCTTTCTCGTCTAGAGAGCTCATTTGGAGAATTGACTCTTGGATGTAACCTCAAACAGATGGTAATCCCTGCGTCCCTGCTACTTCCAGTATTCTTGTTATAGCTACTACTTTAGCGTCTGTTTTAATGTTCATTTTGTAATTACAGAGCAAGGATGAGTTATTCTCTACAGAAGAAGATATCCTTTTGCGGTCGGTCAAGATAATTAAGGGGCATGGCGCCAAGTTGGGCAGCACCTATGGTGATATGACCACTACATAGTCACGCAACTTACAAGTTGGAACTCTGCATTTTGGTGTCTCTTTGAAGATATATTTTCCTGACTGCTAACCATACAGAGGAGTTTTTGGTGAATGTGAGTTGCTGCATACTTGACCAGTTTGTCATGGTTTTGTTTGTCTTGGCAAATAGCAAGGGAGCTAAATAGGATCACGGGTGGAAATTGATGCTGGCTCTTTTTGTTACAGAAAACTTAGGTGGCATTTATTTTTGCTATGTGGTAGCTGGTAATATGTTTAAAAATTTGCAAAGAATTCCATTTTGTTCCCACACTGCGAAACCAATATGTGCAGACAATTAATTGTCCAGGGCTAACAATTTTACCTTACCTTTTCACCCAATTATTCAGATATCCCACCTAATTTACAATGAATCTTTCATAAGAGAACGTAGAATATCGCTGATATCATTTCTTTTTTAGTCATTGGTTTGAATCCAATATTGATATTGAACAATATCGAACAGATTGATGTGTTCTGTCGAAGTAACAATTAGTTACCCACCTACAGGATTGTCTACTCGATTATTTTCCGGCACTTACTATTTTCCAACATTACTTTCATACTTTCATGTCCTCTATCTTTGATGTCATCATACCAGTGTTTCTTTGAACGCATATTTGACCAGGTAAACAGACCAGGTAAACGCTATTCTACAATGACTTCAAGATTTTTAATTACAATTCGATGCTCCGTTGGGTGCCCGGCAGCACAATTGACCAAATTAAGAGCATGTTGCCATCAATCAACTTCACAGGAGGCTGACTTCCACTTGATAGTATCGCCAAGAAGGATCAACTTATATAGAGTCCTTATATATCGTCACATTGCCTAAATAAACTGTTATTGCATATCTAATTCCAGTACAAGAGAGCTCGCTAGCAATATATGGAAAAAGAACTTCATGTCGTGATGATTCCATGGTCTGCCTTTGGCCATATCATGCCTTTCTTTCAACTCTCCCTGGCCTTAGCAAAAGCCAAAGTTCACGTCTCCTTCATATCCACCACAAAAAACATCCAAAGGATCCCAAAATTCTCACCTGATTTGCAATCCTTGATCCACTTTGTGGTCATTCCGTTTCCACCTTTGGAACCTGACTCCTTGCCACAAGGAGCAGAAGTCACTATGGACGTCCCTTTGAAAAAATCGACAACTTTCACATTGCATATGATCTCCTACAACAACCCATTAAGCAGCTCATTGCAGACCAAATGCCGGATTGGATAATAGCAGATTTTACTGCTCATTGGGTGGTTGAGATTGCCAAAGAGTATGGTGTTCACTCGCCTACTTCTCAGTTTTCTCTGCTTCTACCAGTGTTTTATTTGGCTCACGTGACAATCTCACTGGTGCAAACAGAAACTATGCTCTCCCGTCACCAGAAAGCTTGATATCTCCACCAGAGTGGGTTACTTTTCCTTCACTAGTGGCATTTAAAGAATGTGAAGCCATCCATGTGCCTCGAGGGTTTTTTTTGGGGCAAATAGTACAGGGATTAGTGGTGCTTCAAGGCTTGCCAAGATTGTTTCAGCAAGTCAAGTTTTGGCTATTCGTAGCTGCAATGAGATTGAAGGAGAGTACACAGAAGTGTACAAGAAAATTACCGGAAAACATGTGATTCCCATAGGTTTGCTTCCTCCTGATCAGCCTGAAAAAAGGGCAAAGTGGGAAATCAGTGATGAAGGGTTTGAATAGAAAGTGATGTTTGATTGGCTTGATAAACAAAAACCCAAGTCAGTTGTGTATTTGTGTTTGTAGGGTTTGGGAGTGAATGCAAGTTTATGAGATAGCTCATGGGCTGCAGCTATCAAACTTGTCATTTCTTTGGGCACTCAGAAAACCCAATTCACTAATAATGATGATGAAGTTGATGATTTTCTGCCTCCGGGTTTTGTTGACAGAACATTAGAGAAAGGACTTGTTGTTTCGGATGGGTGCCCCAGTCGGAAATTTTGGGCCACCCATCAATCGGGGGTTCTCTGTTTCACTCTGGATAGGGTTCTATAATTGAAAACATGCAATTTGGGCATTGCCTTCAGTGTCTTATTGTGTCACCACCCCTCATTGTTGATCAGCCTTTGAATGCAAGGCTCTTGGTGGAGAAGGGTCTGGCTGTTGAAGTAAAACGCAGGGAAGATGGGTCGATTAGTAAAGAGGACATAGCCAAAACACTGAGACATACAATGGTGGAAGAGGAAGGACAGCAGCTAAGAACCAATGCAAGGAAAGCTGCAGCAGTTTTTGGAGATCATACGCTGCACCAAGACCATTACGTTGGTGCATTTGTTCATTATCTTAAAACCTACTGTCAAATGCCAAAAGTTGAGTCTACATAGAAGTTAGAACAAAAGAAATTGTAAGTAAATCTGCAGTCCTGTTCACCCTTAACTCGATTTGAATAAATATGACTACAATTTATAGCAACTTAATTTGGGTGCCAAGTGCTAACCTTGAAGAGACGAGTATAGTGTGAGGCCTCGTTTAAGGAAAATGAGGTCACTTAACTTCCTCTTTCTGCATAAACTGATGTTAGTGTGAGTCATAGTTCCCTATTAGGAATAGACTATAAGGAAATATATTGTTGTAATTACTTACCTTGTATATGTTGTGTAGTACAGTAGTACACAATAGTTGTAGTACGATTGTAGTATGTTTATATACACCACAAAATGAGTGTAATACTATATCAAACAATTCATTCTCTCAATCTTGTTATCTTTGACTTGGTATCAGAGCAAAGATCCGAGAAGATTTTGTCTCTTTCTATTTTTTGTTTTAGTTTGAGGAATTAATTCAAAAACCCCATTGTTAGGGTTATTCTGTCCAAGAACGATGGGGCATCTTCTTCTTGGACGTTATTCAGATCGGCCTCATCTCTCCAAGATCGCATGCGTCTTCCTCCTGGGCCGAAGGTCAGCTTGTCCAGTTCGTCATTCTCCGCGCCACTTGTTGACAACCCAGACCGCCATCGCTCCTCCTTCTGACAGGAGTTTTCAGTTCGCATCCCAGATCGCCGTCACTTCTCTTCGACCGGATTCTGCAGTCAACCTAGATCGCCGTCTCCTCCCTTCGACTGGATTCTTCAGTTTGCAGCCTAAATCCGACTAAATCCTGCATTTCGTCACAGCCCACAGATTGATCGGTTTCGACTCAGTCCAGTGTCACGATCTCCCAGTCAACTTGCCTCCAACTCAGTCACTCGCCTCAGTTATTATTCTTATTTCCGCTGCGTACTTCGGAATTTGTGTTGTTTCCTGTTTGTATGGTCAACTCACCTAAGTTATTATTCTTATTTCCGCTGCGTACTTCAGAATTTGTGTTGTTTCCTGTTTGTATTATTGCAATGGGTGGTGATGACAGTGAAGGTCAGAGTTCCAGGATCAATGAGGTTCCTGTCCGCAGTTCAGATGGAGGTTCTTTTGGAGGTACGAAACTCAATGGTACCAACTTTCGAAAGTTGAAGAAGATTATGTCTGTCCATCTTCGTGGCATACACAAGATGGGGCATGTGACTGGAACAACCAAAGCTCCTAGTGAGGAGGATATGGATGCCTATACTAGGTGGGAGGATGATGATGGATGTGTGATGGCAATCTTATTCAAAGCTATCCTATCTTATTCAAACATGCACAGGTTGAAGTATCTACCCTATCCATTCAGGCCAAGTCACCGGCACCTTTCCTTCAGCAGCAGAGTTCAGCCCCACTTCATCAGCAAGGTTTCCCACAAAGCTTCACCAACTGCTCCCGTCCTCAATGTTCTTATTGCAACGACCTTGGGCATGTTCGAGAGACTTGTTGGAAGTTGAATCCACACCTTATACCTAAAAAGCAAGGTTATCGTCCTAAGGAAAAAGCAGCTGCTGTTCAATTGGTCCAAGAACCAGATTTCTATGGAGTGGCTGTCCACGATTATCATACAGCAGGCGGAGCTACTCCTACAGCCTCTATAGCTGGTCGAGGTAAAATTGGTATGGCTTTAAAGGTTTCTAACTTTGTTGGTTCTGATACATGGATTATTGATTCTGGTGCCTCCGATCATATGACTTATGACAAATCATATTTTACTGAATTGTCTTCCCCACCAGTGTCCTATGTAACCAATGCCAATGGTGAGGCCTTTCCTGTGTCAGGGTCAGGGTAAGTTCGTATTACTCCCACCTTAGAACTTCATAATGTGTTATATGTGCTTGACTTGTCTCACCATTTGATATCTGTTCCCCAGTTGAATATTGAGTCTAAATGCTCCGTAACCTTTTATCCTATGTATGTAATTTTTCAGGATCTTCTCACCAGGGAGATAATCAGTCGGCGGTATCTGAGGGGCAGGTTTTTCCATCTGGATCAGACATACGCATGAGAGAAACTAGGAGCACAGTCCCGTGCTGCTTTGACTTTGAGTTCTGATAAGCTAAGTGAAATTTTGTTGTGGTAACGCCGTTTAGGGCATCCCTCTCTTAGTCTTATGAGAAAAACCATGCCTACTTTGTTTATTGGTGTGGATGAGTCTATTTTACATTGTGAAACATGTGTTTTGGCAAAGAGTCATCGTGCTACTTATTCTCCTAATATTTCTAATAAAAGTGTTGCTCATTTTGAGTTGATTCATTATGATGTTTGGGGACCTTCTAGAGAACCCACTATATCGGGTATGAGATACTTTGTGTTGTTTATTGATGATTGTACAAGATTGTCATGGGTTGCTCTTCTTAAAACCAAAGATGAAGTATTTCCATCTTTTCAAACTTTTCGCACTCTTGTTCAAATACAATAGCATAGCACCATTAAAGTCATTCGTTCTGACAATGGGGGAGAATATGTTAATAATGTTTTCCAGGAGTTTTTCAAAACCCATGGGATTGTTCACCAAACTACATGTCCACAAACACCAGAACAAAATGGAGTGTCTGAAAAGAAAAACAGTCATTTACTTGATATGGCTCGTGCCCTTCTCTTTAGTGCTCATATGCCTAAGTATCTTTGGGGCGATGCTATACATGCTTCCTCCCATCTTATCAATCGTCTCCCATCCAGTGTCATTCAGGGAAAAATTCCATTTCATCTCATGTCTCCTTACCTTCATTTCATAATCTTCCAGCTCATGTCTTTGGTTGTGTTGCTTTTGTCCATGTCCCAAAAAACCAAAGGTCTAAGTTGGATGCCTGGGCACTTAAGTGTGTGTTTGTTGGTTACAGAGGCTATTAGAAGGGGTACAAATGTTATCATCCACCTACCAGAAAGTACTATATCACTATGGATGCTACTTTCTTTGAGGACATGAGCTATTTTTCCTCTTTGGATACAGCTCTTCAGGGGGAGAATTCATATTTTGAAGAGTTGTACATGGAGAGGGGGAGGAATAAGAAGAAGAAGGAGAAGTCACATAGTCAGGAGGTATTTTGATGGATCCGGTTGAGACTATTAGCACACCGCCTCCAGCAGCAGAAGCTCTAGACATCCAAGCACCAGTCTCCATCATGTTGCAGACACATCTGCCCCTCCTGCCATCGCTTCTACCCTTGACCCACAACTTCCTGGTACTGAAGATCACCCATTTGAGGTATGTCCATCCACTGATACTAGTAGTAGTGAGTCTAATGTTGAGCAATATGTGTTACCACATAGGACCACTCAAGGTCAATCGGCCAAAAGATATGAACCTACTCTTACTGCTAAATCAAAATACCTGGTAGCCAACTATATGTCCACTAGGAGGTTGTCTAAGTCATATGAATCATTTGTGAATCAAATTTCTGCTATATCAGTACCTAACAAAGTGCAGGATGCATTGGGAGATCCAAAGTGGAGGAAGGCAATGGATGAAGAGATGGAGGCGTTGCAGAAGAACAATACTTGGCAACTTGTGCCTCCACCACAAGGCAAGAAGGCTGTAGGTTGTCGTTGGGTGTTTACCGTAAAGCATAATGTAGATGGATCAGTGAATTGGTACAAAGAAAGCCTTGTAGCAAAGGGGTTTACTCAGACGTATGGTATAGACTATGATGAAACTTTTGCTCTTGTTGCCAAGATGAATACTATTCGGGTTCTGCTCTCGTTCGCTGCTAGTTTAAACTGGCCACTCCGACAGTTTGATGTCAAGAATGCATTTCTTCATGGGGAGTTAGCCGAGGAAGTGTACATGAACCTTCCACCGAGGTATGTAGTTGCTTCTCCTGGTGAGTTTGTATGCAAATTGAGAAAATCTCTGTATGGTCTCAAACAATCACCTCGTGCTTGGTTTGGAAGATTTTCACAGTTCATTCAGAATGTTGGTTATAGGCAGAGCAACTCAGACCATACCTTGTTCCTCAAGCATCAACAAGGGAAGGTAACAACTCTAATTATTTATGTGGATGATATGGTAATCATTGGTAATGATACTACTGAGATGGATAGACTACAGAGACAGCTAGCTTCTGAGTTTGAGATGAAGGACTTGGGTGAGCTTAAGTACTTCTTAGGAATTGAGGTAGCCAGGGGGAGAGAAGGAATCTATTTGTGCCAAAGGAAGTATGTCATTGACTTGCTGACAGAGACAGGTTTGTTGGATTGCAGTCCTATTGATACTCCTATTGAGCAGAACCATTGTTTAGCTGAGTCTCCAGATCAGGTACCTACTGATCAAGCTAGCCATCAGAGGTTAGTTGGGCGCTTGATTTATTTGGCTCATACTAGACCAGATGCTTCATATGCAGTGAGTGTGGTGAGTCAGTTCATGCATAATCCGAGTGAGAGTCAGTTCATGCATAATCCGAGTGAGAGTCACATGGATGCTGTTATGCGAATTCTGAAGTACTTGAAGTCAGCTCCAGGAAGTGGAGTACTGTTTTCTAAATACAACAACATTCTTGAGGTTTGTGGCTTCATAGATACAGATTGGGCTAGAAATATCACAGACATGAGGTCGACATCAGGTTACTTTACCTTTGTGGGAGGTAATTTGGTTACATGGAAGAGTAAGAAGCAGAAAGTTGTGGCACGTTCTAGTGCTGAGGCTGAGAATAGAGGTATGGCTGAGAAATCTGTTACGTGATCGGGGTTTCAAACTCAAAAATACCATACAGTTGTATTGTGACAACAAGGTAGCTATTGACATATCATAGAATCCAGTACAACATAATCGTACTAAGCATGTGGAGGTTGATCGTCACTTTATAAAGGAGAAGCTAGATGCCAAAATTATTAGCTTTCCTTTTGTTCCAACTGAAGAGCAACTTGCAGATATACTTATCAAAGGAGTTTCTAGGAAGGCGTTTTATGACTCATTAAGCAACTTGGGCATGGTTGATGTATATGCGCCAACTTGAGGGGGAGTGTTAGTGTGAGTTATTGTTCCATATTAGGAATAGACTATAAGGGAATATATTGTTGTAACTACTTACCTTGTATATGTTGTGTAGTACAGTAGTACACAATAGTTGTAGTATGATTGTAGTCTGTTTATATACACCACAGAATAGGTGTAATAAGATATCAAACAATTCATTCTCTCAATCTTGTTATCTTTGACTACTGAAAATTGAAATGAAAACGAAAATATATTCCCAAATTGTTTTCCAATGAATCCAAACACCTGTAGGAAAAATTAGTGGAAAGTTTAGGTGCTACCCGGTGACGTTTTACAAAAACAGATTTTTGTTTTACATATACGCAATATGTATAAATGTGTGTATATTTTTTTTTCTTAGAATGATGTGTAAGGTGTGTTTGATAGTACAGTTTTGAAAAATGAATTAAAAAAAAATATATTACATATGTTTTGTAAAATATTGTTGTTTTCGGTGTTTTTCGAAAATAGAATCCATCCTTTCTTTTGATGACTTCATTAAACTTCGATCTATTGTGAACTTGCCCTTTCATATAGCCCACGGGGAAACCCGCCCCGATAACTACCTAGCAGGCAATTCTGGTGATCTCACTTTTCAATAGACAACCTCACCGTCTAGTGACCTTACTAACCGGCGTCCTCAATGACTGATGACTAGACTGAATGATGACTTCAAGGACAGTGATCTCACCAATCACCATTTTGAGTAGCAGTTTTTCCAAAAACCATTTTATACAACGTTACCAAACAGCTTCCCCCTAGATAGATATACAAAATGAATTCCTTTTCTTGAAACAACGCCTAAAAGTAAAAGATGACACATACAAGTTAGAACAACTAATGGTTATGTAAAGTTATTTGGTCGATTAGTCCTTTTCTTGAAACAGCTCAATACTATTTGGTCTATACTTTTATTACTCCTAGGCAACAAGGAAAAAAAAAAAAACTAGGGATTCTTCAACACTCCGCACATGCCTTTTCTTAGCTCAAGTTTCAATGAGCATCCTCTCGTTTGGTGAAGCTCCATTGCCAGCGCTGGCGTTACCTTGGTGATGCTGACAGACGAGTGATCATAAACTATGATCCTTTGGCTTATTGGGAGTGGTTTTTGAGTTTTGTTCTGATCGATCCTTCTATGTGGCTGGAACGTTTCGTGAGCACCATTATCAGGGATAACAATGGCGGCGAAGACTGGGTTTGGATCCAGGAGACGACGACATCAAGGGCATCATCGAGGTGGTCAATTTGGTGGCTTGGATGTTGGGGATCCTTACCCAATTTGGATTTGGGTCTGGCTGTTTTACAGGTTCGTCGTTGTCCTCTAGGTGGTGGCGTGCATTGGTGGTGGTTTGAAGTGGAACAGCGGGGCGTAACGATAAGTCGTGGCGGTGGGGTACCACGGCAAGTTCTGGCAGCGGTGTCCACCCATGGTACGCGTGCAATGTTTTGCACAGGAAGAAGAGACTAGAATGAGGCTGGGCCGCGATTGAACCTAGGGTTCTAGCTGTCCTTTGGGTTGCTAATTAGTTTTTTTATTTATTAGTTCAATATTCAATAATTCCCTAACTTTTTAGGTAACTTATGCATTTTTTTTGTGCACTTTATGTGTTTCTAGCAAATAATCTTATGTAGTAAACTAAAGAATGATTCAAGCTATTGTAATCAGTGAGCATTGGATGTTCAGTGAGTTGATCTATTTCTATGTACCACTGTGGGTATTACCACGATTTTTTTGTTCTATCTATGAATAGATGTGGAAGGGTATGTAACGGTCATTCTAGCTTGAGAATTGAGATGAATGAAAATCTTAGACATATTTTATCTCTTAATTAAAAAAAAAATGGTCTATACGTATAGCTATCTTATTTGTTAGTCGGAGGTCCTGAATTGAACATGTTATAACTTCTAATTAGGATGTGAAGTTAATAGTCAAGCACGATCATTGTCTTCTTCATGATAGTATCATACGAACATTGGCTATTATTTATTTTTCTGTGTACATGCAGCATGCTCTTTTCAGTGATCTCAGGTAGTTTCTGTGATATCTAACATTAAATCTATCTACTGTTTATTATACTTCCTTTCTTAACGAGGTTAAAAGTCTTATTACGGGGAGGATCATCACCAGAGTTACTTGAACTTTTCACTATATTTCGACACGTGGCAATATCGAAATCCAATGGTCTACAACAAAACTTGATTTGTCTTTTTCAATTTTTTTTTCTTTCTCAGTTCTGTCTTCTCTTCCAGGACTCCTCTCTCTCTCTCTCTCTCTCGCTCATCTGTTCTTCTCTTCAAACAAATCACTAGTTTAATTTCACATCATCATCTCCAATTCCCCACCTCTTTCTCTCTCTCTCTCTCTCAAATCGGCAGGGGCTTCAAAGCAACTGAAGCTTATATAATTGATGAAGACCACCATAACACACACTTCCAATTCTTCACCACCAACCAACTTGTCTCATGGGTTTTCTAATATCAAATTGGGAAGACTTCAGTATTAATTGAAAATTGTTTGGGAAGCCAATTGTTGGGTTTCAATGAAATTTGATATGGAACTAATTTGAATTTCTAAAAATAAGAGAGAGAGAGAGAGAGAGAGAGAGAGAGAGAGAGAGAGAGAGAGAGAGAGAGAGAGAGAGAGAGGAAGAGAGAGAGAGAGAGAGACCGAACTTAACTGATGAGAAAACATTGATTATGAACGAAAACCCCAACTAAAGGCTTCATAATCAATGTTTTTGAATGTTAGTTACTAGCTGCCTCTACGTGATCTTGCAATGAGTCATTCATACCCAGTACCAAGGTATTAGTTGATGAAATTTTACAGGGAAGAAACCCATCATTTGAACACCTATAGCCCCAGAAATTGAACCCATCAATTGAATCCCAAGCAATTTCGTCCCATCGATTCAATCGCAACCAATCCCAGAAGGAAATTAGCAACCACCAAAACTCATAAGGACGAGTGAAAAAATTTAACAGAGACAGAGAGAGAGTATCTGAGAAACTGGGTTTTGGATAATAGAGAGAGTATAATCTACGAAATAGTGTCGAGGAGAGAGAATCTTCTATAGAACTTGGTTGTGATTGAGATCTCTATAATGAACAACGATTTCAAATCGGATGCGGTCGGAATCCGGTGATGACATTAAGGAAACTAAAGCTAAGGACGGTAGTATCAGTGAGGATGAGGCTATGGTTTTGCCAATGGTTCTGATGGCAGTGGTTCTATGGGTAAGAGAGAGAGAGAAGAGTTGGGAGAGTCAATCATTATGTGGCACTATATAAACAGTTAGATAATGTTTTTACACGTGTCATTACGTGGTTGAAAGCTCAGGTAGCTCAGGTGGAGAGGATCTTCTCCCCTTACTTATTGTAGGCATGATCTATACGAGGTCAAGTGGTGGATTTGGGACTTACTACTACTCATTACTGAATGTTTGAATGTCTGAATGTCGAGAAATTCCCGGTAATAGCTCCCAATTCACTCTCTTCTAGTTAGGTGTGTACTTTTCTCCCGTTGACTTCTTTCTCTTTCCTTCAATGGCTTCCGACACTCACGTGGCCACCCAGTATTCTCAACAGCCAGCAATCATGCTCAAGTACGTAACTGGAGATGGCTTAACATTAAGACAGTTGATTGTTTTAGCTACTCTATACTTTAAAATGTCTCATTACAATAAATTTAAGAAAATTTTCTGTTACATTTGTAGGTGATTGTGAACAAGCTAGTCATGTGCTCAATGACATGGCATCAACACCAAAAGTCCCCTGCAAGTCAACGATTTGGATAAGGCTCCCCAGATATCAAATGATAAAATGAGATCACACTTGAAGGTGTTTGTGGGAAAAGAGGTTCCTCACAGTTTTTTTTGTCTCATTCAGGAAGCTCATTTGGAGAATTAACTCTTGTATGTAATCTCAGTCTCAGACATATCACGTATGGTAATAGCTCGGTACCTGAAACTTTCTGGTATTCTTGTTATGGCTACAACTTTGGTATCTGCTTTAATGATCATTACAGAGCATATATGAGCTATTCTTCTTAGCGGTCGGTCAAGGCAATGAAGGACCATGGTGTGATGTTGGGCGGCACCTACGTACGGTGGATATTACCCTTCAGTATTCTTGCACATATATTACATGTTGGAACTCTGCATTATGGTCTCTCTGAAGATATTTTCCTGTAGATAAACCATAGGGAGGAGAGTTTTAGTGAATGGGAGTTACTGCATACTAGAGTATGGTTTGTCATGGTTTTGTTTGTCTTGGCTAGGGCTGCCATTTGGTTTGGTAAATACCGAACCGACCGAATACCGACCGAATATTTGAGGTTTGGTAAACCGAATCTTGGTAACCGAAATCGAAATAACCGAAATCGAAAAATACCGAAAAAATTGGTTTGGTTTTGGTAAATACCAAATTTACCAAAATGCTAGGGTTATATATATATATATATATATATAATTATGTAGTCATTTATTTTAATATGTATGAATATGATACATTGATATGGAAGATATATTTAATTTGATAAAGTATGTATTTAGTTTTATAATGAAAGATTATTATCTGTTTTGTGATATTTTGCTATCATATGATTTATTTAATTTGTCAGTTTTAATTTTAATAAACTACATTTCTTAATAAGATTTTTAATTTTTTAGTTAATTGAAATTAAATCATTTACATTTTATTTATATTTTTAATTGATTTGGATGTTTATATCATTTTAAGTTACTGTGTTTCTAAGGGTAACAAAACTGCAATGATTTTTCTCCCCCAAATTTTCTACCCAGGTAAACGTATATTGATCCCATGAGAGGGTAGGGGTGAACCTTGTCCTTGGTAGGATTTGTGATAGATTGACTACTGGTATTTTAGTTGTAAAGATAGTAACGCCATTACAATTGACCATGTGGATCGAGGTTAATACGAAGATGAAATCGGCTTATATTTTTACCATAGGCGTATCTTATCCCATTCTTTATATCCACCAGTCGGTTATCCAATGTATTGATTTTTTTTCACTTGTTGGTTTTGATAGGTATACATTTCTACATAACCGATGAATATGGTAGACAACACTAGTAGACATATAAACATTTCGTGCGAGCTGATAAATAAAAAAAGTCTGATGGTAAATCTGACTTCATCCACGTATTCATAGCATAGTAATAGACATGATATGAAATAATCGGTCTCGTTTGTCGTCGTTTCGGTCTTGGTCAATGCAGTCAATCTTCTTTTATAGTCATTTACCAAAATATCCTTTTCGCAAATTTGGCCTTAATAATTCTTTCTCAAATCCGATTTTTGCCCCCTTTGAAACCACAGGCTCATATAGACGAGCTCCATCTACCAATGTGAAAAGTTGCAACTCAAAATCTTGTTTCAGTGTGGTTACCCTTTAAGAACTCTAATTAATAACTATATGGACAAAAACGACTATTGTTAGTGATCATATGGATTGAAGTCGAAATGAGAACGAAAATGATCAAATTTTTAACTGTATGTTTAAAATATTTAATCATCAAATCCAATCAACGTAGGAAATTAGCATAAATTAGCATTTTTAACTCTATATAGAAGACTAAATTAGCATTTTTGTACCTTGGAGGTAGCTTTTGTTTATATCAGAAAGAACCAGGGATGCTCATATTTAGAAAGAACTTAGCATCCTCATTTCAGCAGCAGAAGCTGATCATTTTGTATTTTGGAAAGTAGAGTTGCACAAAGATCTCTAGCTATGTATTTAAGGACAATATCTTTTGTATATGTCAGTTATGAGACTCTAGATATAAGAGTGTTATTCAGTTTCGGTAAAGTCGTATTGTTTGATTCTAATTTATATTTTGAAAATATATTTGTTGTAAAGTTTGGTAATACCGAAAACCGAAATACCGAATTTGGTAAAAATAATTAATAACCGAAAGTTTTGGTTGGTAATTGGTAAGTCAATTTCAAAACCGAAAGCTTTGGTTTTGAAGTTGGTAATGCCCATAACCGATTCGAACCGACCGAGTGGCAGGCCTAGTCTTGGCAAATAGCAAGGGAGCATAGGATCATGGGTGACATCTGTTTTTGCTACGTGCTAACTGGAAAAATTTGTAAGAATTTTGTGTTGACTATAGTCAGTACGTAGTCCAATCATCAGTGACTGATTGGTCCCTTTGTACACCTCAGCATTGCTATTCATATAAACCTTCCGTTCTTTATCCATTTCTTTTAACAACGTAATTGAGGAGTTCTTCGAGAGATTTTAGTCTTCATGTTCTTTAGCATGCGTATTCCTTATCTCTGTAATACGACTAATACCTTCAATTCAATACAAGATGATTCATTTAGCTACTGTTATCATTCTGTTGGAATCATTTTGACATTCAAATATTTGGAATCTGACCGTGAACATTTCCATTTGTGTTTCCATCACTACTACAAATTTCCCCAATAGCACCTCTTTTGTAGCCACTAAAAACTCATCAGTCCTTAAGAGAACAGTATTACACTGATTTAAAAAATCAGTGAGACTTTTTTTTCCTTCCACTGTTATTGGTGCCTAATGGGTGAATAGTATACTGAAACAGTGCCAAATGCATTATAATTTTAATATAAGTGGGCTCTTACAAAAAAAAAAATTTAATATAAGTGGGCTTCGGGTTCCTAGGTTTGGGCTGAGTTCTTGAGAACTCTTATGGTGTGGTGTCGATACAGGAGAGGTTTGCTCTTTGGTATATATTCACTTGCATCGACTAAAAACCCTAGCCTTCTCTCTGCCTCTCTCTTTCTCTCTTTCTCTCTCCGGTCTCTCTCTCGTTACTCCAGAATCGCTTGATTTTCTGGATAAGAGTTTCAAAAGCCATGTCATTTTTGGGACTAAAGCAACCTCGAGGCTTTGGTGATTCTAGGTTGGGTTAGGTGGACTGGCGGATCTGTAGTTACGTTCTCCGACGATGACGACGATGATTCGGATCTACAAGGTCTCAAAGGCGTTCGATGGGGCAGGGCAGTGGGGGGCCTGAGCCTAGAGCTTGGGGTGCTCGTGGTAACTCACCCTTCTTCATACTTTGCAGATCCACAGCCTCTCTCTCTCTCTCTCTCTCTCTCTCTCTTTCTCTCTATCTCTCTGTATCTGTATAAGGCGTTAGATTTGTCTCTCTCTCTCTCCATGTTCGGTTCTGATTGATATTAACTGTTTTGTAAATCGTGCAAACAAAGATGAAGGTGATCGCTGCTTATTTGCTCGCTGTGTTGGGGGGCAATACCAGAACCGAAGACATCAAGAGTATCCTTGACGCCGGTACCTCTTTTTGCTCTCTTTGCTTCATTTACGCACTGTGTTGTTAAACATATGCCCAAAATTTGTGTCTTTCTGATCAATTAGTGTTGTTGATTTCGAAATTCATGTTCTGTATTCCTACTTTACCATGTGGGTTTTCAATTTACCATGTGAGTTTTCAATTTGCCATTGTTATTACAACATATTGAACCTTGTAGTTTTTATTTTTCCCAAGTGTTTCTAGTATTTGCATTATCTATCTACAATGAATCTTAGAGCAATTAATTAATATTGTCAATCGGGATTGTTATGTGTATTTTGATCAGTTGATTGAGTAGAACTGTGCATGTAGAGGGTCGGGTTTTAATGTTCATAGTGCTAACACATTCATCTTTTTCACTGATGGTGCTGAAGCAGATGATGACAGGCTTCAGTTTCTTCTCAAGGAAGTTCAGGGTAAGGACATAACAGAGCTTATTGCCTCTGCAAGGGAGAAGTTGGCTTCTGTATTGAGATTATAGATATATTGCTTAATTTCTCCAGATATAGGATATCTCGTTTAATTTTAAGTCCTTTTATTAGGAACTGATATGTGATTTAATCTACATTTTTTCTTTTTGGCAGGAAGCTGCTCTTGATTTGGTAGCTGTGATGTCAGTGGAGAATTATGTTTAATTTTTGACTTCTCTGTATATGTAGGGATATATGGTATATCCGCTTCTTTTAACTTTCTCACTGATAACTTACTATAGTCACTCCACTTTTTTAACGGTGATTGAATTTCAATGTTGTGTCAGGTTGCATAAGGACAAATTTTAGGATTAAGGACTAATGTCGAATTCACTTTGGGGCAAATCTCAGACACATGAGCCAAGCCTTGGGCAGAGACATATCATAATCGTTTCTTCAATCGTATATCATTTGCCCTTCATACAGTCGTGATTCATGCTAAAGAGGTAAACTCCTCTTTTTCTGTAGAATTTTCTTTCGCTATTTGGGTTCTGCAATTCTGCTACACTTTGAATAATTGATAAGAAACTGCAGTGGAGTTGGTATTGAGATTTGGATTGTTCAATATAAGTCTTTTCCTTTTTCTTCCTTAATTCTTCGTATAGTCATGATTTTTTTTTTTGGTGGGCAATTATTCCTCTATCAGAAATGAAAAGTGAATTTGTTGTGTGCCTCTGTGTCATTTTTTTTTGTTTGATTATAGAAGATGACTGAGGCTCTGAGCTTAGTTAGTTGGTTTGATACTTGATTAATTGATTATAGTTGGATTTATTAGATTAGAAGATGTCTGACCTTAGTTTGATGAAATGGAGTTAGTTATTGAGTTCTGAGAAGCCTGAGGAAGAGATTAGAAGCTTTACTGGGTTTTGGTGGATACCAACTTTATCAATTTCTCTATCCAGAATAAGGTGAATGTTTGGTGCTAATTGTTTCAATATAAGCTATAACTTGTTAAAATTTTCTGTATTGGGTAATATAATTGTTTTTGTTCAATGGTGGTCTGCCCATATGCGAAGTGTGAGTCTTATATGTTAAGATGGCAATCTGTATAATTGTTAGAATAAGAACATACTACCTGCTGTAATGTGCAGGTTGTCTGTCTCAAAGAAGAGTTGCAGCTGTGGGATGAAGAATTTTTATGTTTATATTTTGATATTTGCACTTGTAAATTTTTAGTTAGTATATTTATTGTATATTTAGTACAGTACAGAATGTAGAGGTGCCAATTGGCACCTAATTTTTTTTAATCCAACCTCATAAATTTGCCACTGATATGAGTGGCATTCCAAAGCTACTAATATCAGTGTGGATTTAGATTCTGTCTTGTCTTGGGTGAAGTTATTCCACTGATGTTTTATCAGTGCCTATTGCCCCAATGGCACCTACAATAGAGGGGACTGATTTCTCATTAGTGGCTGCATAGTGGCTAATGTCATTAGCCACTCTTTTCAGTGTGCTTTGTCCCAATAGGGACTAATACAAATCAGTGTGCTTTGGGGAAATTTGTAGTAGTGCATACACCCCAAAATTAGTCGACTTTATAAAAGGGAACAAATTAATCGATTGACCTTTCTAAAACGTGATTCTACACTCTCTGTTTCCGACAATTCTTAGGTTCACCCTAGTTTATTCATCCCCATTGTCGATTAACATACTTTTACTTAACAAAATTATAATCCAATGGTTCATATATTGAATTAACCTTTAAAGATCATCTCTATAAAAAATCAATTGAATTGGAAATCATTTAATTATCTAATTGAATCAAACAAATGGATGGTTCTAACAATACTCACTACTATTATGATAAACCGCGCGTTAATGTATTTCATAGAAATGAATAACTAAAAGATCTTCAATTTGATTGATTTTTTACATAGCTAATCTTTGTATTATGCTATACAACATAAATGGTTGGATTAGAAAATTATAAAGTTATTATGTGTTAATTTCAAAAGAGGGTGAATATAGTTATTCACCCAATTCACCGAAGGGTGGGTTACCTAAGTGGAAGCAGCTTCTTGTTTTTCTTTCCTTTTGTGTCGACGTTTTCTGATTTAATTAAGCTCACAAATTTCCATGCCTGGGAAAGTGGGAATCAGTTTATCAAAATTCAAAGCGGGCAGAAATACGAAGCGTAACAGAAGGTCAAGCTCTGCAAAGGTAGGGCTTCTGGTACCATTATGTGCCGACAATTAATTGCTCTAGGTTAAAAATTTGCCACTGCTTCTCACCCATATTTAGTTCAAGCTTATCTACCTGAGCTGACCAACTCCTAATTCAGCAGATTCCACTGCTTCTCACCCTTATTTAGTTCAAGCTTATCTACCTGAGCTGAACAACTCCTAATTCAGCAGATTCTGCAAGCTAGAAATGGCAAAAGAGCTTCATATTGTGATTCTTCCATGGTCTGCCTTTGGCCATATCATCCCTTTGATTCAACTCTCCATAGCCTTAGCAAAAGCCAAGATTCATGTCTCCTTCATATCTACCCCCAAAAACATCCAAAGGCTCCCCAAAATCCCACCTGAGTTGCAATCTCTCATAACAATAGTGTCTTTTCCTTTTCCAACTTTGGATGCTGATCGGGTGTTGCCTGAAGGGGCCGAGGCTACGGTGGACATACCTTTCGAGAAAATGGACGACTTGAAGTTTGCATTTGATCTTCTACGACAACCCTTTAAGCAGTTCATTGCTGATCAAGTGCCGGATTGGATCATCACCGATTTTGCCGCCCACTGGGCGGTTGACGTTGCCAAAGAGTATGGTGTTCCTGTTGCCTACTTCTCTCCTTTCTCTGCTGCTAAGAATGTCTTCTGTGGTTCACCGGAATATCTCTCTCATGTTCCACCATCACCGGAAGTATTCACCTCCCCACCGGAGTGGGTTCCTTTTCCGTCTTTGGTAGCACTCAATGAGTTTGAGGCAGTTCGTTGGCATGCTGGTGTTTATAATGTGAATCGTTCTGGGATAAGTGATGCTGCAAGGCTGGCCAAGATTGTATCAGGAAGTCAAGTACTAGCTGTTCGTAGTTGCAATGAAATTGAAGGAGAGTACTTGGGTTTGTACGCGACACTAACCGGAAAACCTGTGATTCCCACAGGTTTGCTGCCTCCAAAGAAATCAAAAAGGGAGTCGGGGAATGCTGTGATCTTTGAGTGGCTTGATAAGCAGAAACCCGGGTCAGTTGTGTTTGTAGGGTTTGGGAGTGAGTGTAAGCTGAGCAAAGAACAAGTGTATGAGATAGCTCATGGTCTGGAGCTTTCAGAGTTGCCATTTCTCTGGGCACTCAGAAAACCCAGTTGGGCTAGTACTGACGCTGATGCTCTACCTCTAGGTTTTGTGGACAGAACATCAAAGAAGGGCCTTGTTTGCTTGGGATGGGTGCCCCAAATAGAAATTCTGGGGCACCCATCAGTCGGGGGTTCTCTGTTTCACTCTGGATGGGGTTCTGTGATTGAGACTCTGCAATTTGGGCATTGCCTTGTTGTGTTACCCTTAATTATTGATCAACCTCTGAATGCAAGGCTTCTGGTAGAGAAAGGTCTGGCTGCCGAAGTGAAACGCAACGAAGATGGGTCGTTTACTGCAGACGACATAGCCAAAACACTGAGGCTAGCAATGGTAGAAGAGGACGGAGAGCACCTGAGAATCAATGCAAGGAAAGCTGCTGCTGTTTTTGGAGATGAGAAGCTGCACCAAGACCACTATCTTGGTGCATTTGTTGATTATCTCAAGAATAATGGTAGAAAAGGTCTTCTAGACAAGAATGATGACCCTATTTGATCATCCAGTAGCAAATAAAGAAATGCATGTTACCCAGATTACATTCCCAGCATTATATATCAAAGTCCTTAGACGTGCTGGAATTAATTTGAGTTATCAGCACCACTCTACTATCTATGCTATGCTAATTACCGAGGTGATCTGTGAAAAAGAAAATGGTGAATCCGGTGATCCAAAGCCGGAAAAAAAAAAGCGCCGAATTATGATTTTGGTTCCTGTATTTTCGCATGTGTTTTGCTTAATCCCATGTCCACTTCGAATTACTGTAAACTTTGCATGATATGACTGGTGATATATAATTTCGAAAACGACTACTCAACAATATGCCATGGGAGTTGTTAAATCCCTAAACTGGGAGTTTTTCCATCTCTAGTAAAGCTTGTTCAGCCCCTTGCACGAAAGTGACACAAAAAAAGCTTGTTCAGCCCCTTGCACGAAAGTGACACAAAATTCGTACTTCATAAGCCTTCAATTTAATTTCTATCGACAGGTGGGATGAATTACTAATTGAACTCCAATTAATAGAGTCGGAAAATCCAGGCATCAAGTTCAACCATCCACATAATCTGCGTTGCTCAATACGTATTTGGTCCTGTTTAACAAAACATGATCGATAAGATTTGACAGGCATGTAGATTTCTACTTCTCTTAAATACTAGAGTTTGAACTAATCCAAGAATGCAATATGGGTCTAGTTTCGGATATCTGAAATTCAATAATACATAGTTGTAGCTTTTCGCTTGTGAAAACAGTCTCTTAAGTATTATTAACATTTATAGTTTGTTTCTTTTTTGAGATTCAACATATTATTGACATTGAAACCCATGACTCCATGAGAGAACAAAATGCTGAGAAATATCTTTCCGAGTGCATGTGCTGGCAAATCTCCATTATTTTCTAGCAGTTAATATTAAAAAAAGAAAAAGAAAGATACGTACAGGCAAATCTCCATTATTTTCTAGCAGTTAATAATTGCCAATATTAAAAAAAGAAAAAGAAAAGCCACCATCAATTGAATTTATGTCCCCATCCCATGTTTCCTTATCTAAAGTTTACCAAAAGTTCAATCCAGAAACAAAGAATTGTTGTTGTTGTTTCTATGAGAGGAAAGAGCAACAGTGAGGGAGGAGATGGTGCCCCATACCTGGGTTGAGTTTTACCATTTCTAAATTCGTGAGAGAATCAGAAGTTCCCACTTTGTAAGAGTTGAAGGATTACCAAATTCAAGAGTAAAAACTCAGAAGATCTCTCTTGCACTTCATTACAAAGGTGCAGGCTTTCTAACAAAAGAAAAAACTGTACCGTAACGAACCCGTAGCTTGTGACTCTTGTGATTTTGGAACAGAGTCGGATAGGCCTCTTAGGCTATGTTTGTTACATGGGACTGGACTGGATTGGAGTAACTTATGTAAGAAAATAAGACTCATCCCACGTTTGGCACACCTAAGGACTCAATTAAATGAGATTAGAGAGTCCCCGCATCAGCTCCCGACCTTCTTACATAGAACCCCCAAATCTCATCGGACTGTGGAAGCACGGGCTTCAACAACGCATTAGTCTCTCATTCCCTTTCGCGCGCTTCAGCCTCGTCTCTCCTTCTCTTTCGCGCTTCAGCCTCGTCTCTCCACTCTCGATCGCACATCATCCTTCTTGAACTTCCAGGTTCAATTTCTTTTCTCTGTCATGCTCCTTTTGCTTTGATTCTGATTCCCTCTTCCCTTCAACCCTGTCTAGCTTCTTCTTCTCATGTATCTACTGTGATTTGTTAAATTAAAGACTATAGATTGATTTTCTATTAACAATTGTTTATGGGTTGTAACAATTGGTGTCTGGGTAGTTTGATTTGCTAAGAATTGATCAATTTCAAGATTAGGTTTTTTTTTTCTTTTAACAATGTCTGTGTTTTTATCTTCTTCTTTGGTTGGTTGTTTTCATTGATTTTGGATGTTGATCAATTCTGGGTTTTTTCTTTCTTTTAACAACGTTTGTGTTTTTATCTTCTTCTTTAGTTGTTTGTTTTCATTGATTTTGGATGTTGATCAATTCTGGGTTTTTTCTTTCTTTTAACAACGTCTGTGTGTTTATCTTCTCTTTTGGTTGTTTGTTTTCATTGATTTTGGATGTTGATCAATTCTGGTTTTTTTTTTCTTTGAACAACGTCTGTGTTTTTATCTTCTTCTTTGGTTGGTTGTTTTCATTGATTTTGGATGTTATTGTGAAATCTTAGATATGGATCGAAGGCAAATTATGTTGCTCTTATTGGTGGAGTTGTGGCACCTAGAGACAATGTGTGCTTGTACTATGCTTGTGCTATTGATGTTTAATTTGAGACGAAGACGTGCTGAAAGATATGCTCTAAATAATCGTTCATTCGTTAGACGTGAGACTCGTTTGAGTTATCTAGATAGTATTATAGGCAATAGTGACACCGAATGTGTACATGAATTAAGAATGGATAGAAGGACTTTTGGCCTTTTGTGTGAACTGCTTCGCACAGATGGAAAGATAAAGAGTGATGGTTTGGTGTCTGTGGAAGAGCAAGTATGTATGTTTTTACATATACTTTCACATCATGTGAAGAATCGTACTATTAGAGGTAGATTTTTTCGATCCGGAGAGACTATTAGTAGGTATTTCCATTCTATATTACAAGGTGTTTTACGATTGCAAGTTAGTTTGTTGAGAGTACCTGATCCGGTACTTGCTGACTGCACAGATCGTAGATGGAAGTGCTTTAAGGTTAGTGTTTGTAGGGACTGTAGTTATTCCTTTTCTGATTGTTAAAAGGTTTATCTATATGTACAGTTTATAGACTTCATGAATATATATATATATATATATATATTTTTAATAGAATTGCTTGGGAGCACTAGATGGAACTTACATTAGAGTGCGTGTACCTGCAATTGACAAGCCAAGATACCGCACAAGAAAGGGTGAAGTTGCTACAAATGTGTTAGCTGCTTGTTCTCGTGATATGCAGTTCATATTTGTCTTACCGGGTTGGGAGGGATCGGCATCAGACTCTAGAGTTCTTCACGATGCAGTGACTAGGCCGAATGGATTAAGAGTTCCCACTGGTAAGGCTATTGGATTAGTTGTGTAGATTAAAATAATGCAGTTTATGTGCGTTTCACACACTAATAGGAATTTTTATTTTGGCTATTAGGTTATTATTACCTTGTAGATGGTGGTTACACAAATGGTGAGGGATTTCTTGCACCATATAGAGGAACAAGGTATCATTTGTCGGAATGGGATGAAAGAAATATGCCTAGGGATCATGTGGAATATTTTAACATGAAGCATTCGAAGGCAAGGAATGTCATAGAACGGTGTTTTGGAATACTAAAAGGAAGGTGGGGAATACTAAGGAGTCCATCATTTTATCCAATAAAGACACAATGCCACATAATTACGGTTTGTTGTCTTTTACATAATTTTATTAGGAGAGAGATGTCCATTGATCCAATGGAGTATGCAGTATGTGAATTAGATGCACAAAATGGGGAAGAAGTTGATGTAGTTGGCACGGTTGAAGCATCTAATCAATGGACTACTTGGAGGAATGAATTAGCTTTACAAATGCATAATGAATGGACGGGAAGAAGGGCTTACCGGGATGCTGGAGATACAGGGGTTTCAGGTGCTGCTGCAAGGGATGCAAGAGCTGCAAGGGATGCAAGAGCTGGAAGGGACGGAAGAGCTGCAAGGGACGGAAGAGTTTGAAGAGAATAAATGATGTAGTTTCTGCTTTATAGGCCTTTTAGTACGAAGGATCATAATTTATGTAGCTTTTGATTTGTTGTGAACACTAGATAAGACAATAAAGGTAACTGATTCTGTACATCAGTTACTTGCATTGTTAGGAAGCTATTGATTAGTAGAGCTATTGCTTAATATGAAATTGTTTTCCTTATTCTCATGATTAGTTTTTGTGTTTTACTTGTGTTGATGTAATTGGTTTATTCTCATGACGAGTATGTAACTGGTCATGTAACTAGTCAAGTAACTGTAACTGGTCATGTAACTGACCATGTCACTGTTACTGGTCATGTCACTGACCATGTCACTGACCAAGTAACTGTAACTGGTCATGTAACTGGTCATGTAACTGACCATGTCACTGTAACTGGTCATGTAGCTAGTCACGTAACAGACCATGTCACTGACCAAGTAACTGTAACTGGTCATGTAACTAATCACGTAACTGACCATGTCACTGACCAAGTAACTGTAACTGGTCATGTAACTGACCATGTCACTGACCAAGTAACTGTAACTGGTCAAGTAACTGACCATGTCACTTGCCCTTATGCTAATTCAATATGGGTGGTACTTTATTAGTTTATTTGCATTGCATTGCAAATTATTGTTGTAGTTGAAAGCTCACACTGAACATGGACATAGTCACATAGCATGCATTTAAAATTGATCAATTATGGGTGGTAGTTTGTTAAACTTGGAACATTGCAGAGTAGGAGAGAAAATGTGCAGTTTGCCAAAGAAAAAATGTAAAATATTCTGTTCATATTAGGATTAGTTTTGGAAAAAAGAAAAGTTGATAGTGAGTGGAAACTAAACTGGAACCATAAATTAATTGCATTTGGTTGATCATATTTATGCTTATTTAACCATGAGATGTTGATTTTTTTTGCAGAAAATGGAAAGTGGTGATGAAAATATAGAGCAAGGGAAGTCAAGGCGTGTATGGACCAGCTTTGAAGAAGAATCTTTGTTGAATGTTCTTGACGGAATTATTGCTGGAGGACAACGCTGCGACACTGGAAGTTTCAAATCTGGTACTTTACTGAAAATCGAGAATGCTTTAAATCTTTTATGTCCCAATTCCAATCTGAAGGCAAGTCCACATATTGAGTCAAAGTTGAAGAAATTGAAGAAAGATTATAGCATAATCTATGACATGATGAACAAGTGTGGATTTGCATGGAATGATATCAAAAAGTGCATTGAAGTTGATAGTAATGAAGTATGGGATACATATTTGCAGGTAATTAGGAAGTTTCATTGAGTTTCATTTTTAATCTAACTGATTTCATTGCTGCACTTTGATCGATTCATTTATTTTTTCTGTCATAGCACAACAAAAAGGCAAAGGGATGGAGAAACAAGAAGTATCCATTATTTGATAGACTAGCTACCATCTTTGGGAGTGACCGTGCGACTGGAACTGGAGCTGAGGTCCCTGCTGATATGATGGAGGAGCAGAGCAACAATGAAGATGGCATTGAAGTTGAGAATGACACAAGCCCCATGTCAATGAGCACGGGACAATCTCAGGTTAGTCAGAAAAAGAGGAAAAGAAATGATGAAGATAAAATAATGCTTGCATTGGATAAATTGTTTGAAGAATCTGGAAAAAGAATGCAAGCAGTGACTGATGCTATAGTGAAAGGTAATGAAGATCGATCTGATATTGCTAAGGAACTTAAGAAAATGGGACTTTCTGTTCTAGACCAAATTGAGGCATTGAAAATCATTTTGGATAAGCCCCAAAATATCTCTGTGTTCATGTCCTTAGATGATGAAGTGCGAAAAGTGTATGTGGATAACTTGCTTGCGGGCACTGCTAGAGGATCTACATAACTGCTGCATCAGGATATGTTCTTTTTTTTTTTTTTGGGAAAACTGCAAGAGTTGCTGCAGTAGCCTAGGTTGGACAAGCTCCTTCTTTTGCTAGATTAACATTCATTTTTGTAATTGCTAGATGGAACTTGTGAATGTTAAATCTGTGTATTAGGGACTTGTGAATGTGTAAAAACTAACTACAAGTATGGAACTCTATTAGCATGGAACTTTATTAGCATGTGTTGTATTAATAGGTGGACTTGTGAATGTGTAAAACCTAACTACAAGTATGCAGATTGTGGTTGCTCTTCTCAAGCTATTTGGTTATTAGATTTCTTCTTGCTGTATGTGAACTTTGCCAAAAAAAACAAGCTACAACAGTTTCTCACGGCATTTTCTGATTGCCATCTTGAGATTAGGATTTGTCTTCAGCTTTCTCATTTCAATTTTCTTTTCTTCTCATAAAATTGTTAATGTCTCTACAAATTACCAACTTTTAGTCCAATACACAAACAAACATGGGATAGGACTATTTTGACTATTCTGCTCTTTAGTCCTAAGCAGTACCAAACATGGGTCAGGTATTAACATAACATATCCCAGGTTACAAGAATCCTAGACTATTATAGGAAATAAGGTGGGGGATAATAGTCCCACGTAACAAACACCACCTTATGGTTCTCAGTACACTACCACAAATATGGGAAAGCAACAAATGCAGCAACGTTTCAAGAGTGTGTGCCCTGTAGGGCCGTTGCTTTCACAAAAGAGCCAAAAAGGCGCACAAACTTTCTTTCATGGTGATTTGTAAAATCTGATTGGTGGGCCCCCACCCTATTTAATAATTGTGTCTGTTATTATTATTTTAATAAAAGCCACGTTTGGCAATTTTTCTGTGTCTTCAATAACTATTAAATTGTTGTAGAGAAACTGAAATTGAGAGAAAATCGCTGTATATTCTCATTGATAATAGGGGTCTCTTTATACAGAGGATTACAATGTACAGAATCTCAATCATACAAGGAAAGTAATCGTACATTGAATAGGAATCTAAATGCTTCTAATTTAACCATATTATTACTAGGTCAAGTAACCTAGAGTTTGAGTTAAACACAAATTAGCGTTTACCTGAACACTTCCCCTTGTGTTGCCCAAACGCGGTGCTTCTCTCGTTGCCTGGTTAAAAACCTTACATAGTAACAAAAACTCGACAAAAATAACCTCGGTCGAAGGGGAAAAAGAGCACAGCATACCCTTCACGTTTCGAGGTGAACATGTAGACATCTTCCCCTGATGTCTGCGCCTCCCCTTGATGACTACGATCATAGGAGTTCAGATAATTTCAGCAAGCCAATTCTTGCCACATGTTTCTCGAACGTCGATTTGGGCAATAACTTAGTAAACAAGTCTGTCACATTATCCTCAGATCGAACCTAGTTCACTTTGGTATTTGAGGAGAGTCTGTTGTTGCTGATTATGCTTGGTGTTGTCGCTTTTGATGTAGCCTTGCTTCATTTGTTCAAAACGAACAACATTATCCTAAATGCTCGTAGGCTCATCTTGTGGTAGACTTCAAACGACAATTGTTCGAACATGCGTGATTATGGATCCAATCCATAAACATTCACGAACCACTTCGTGAAAAGCAATAATCTCTGCATGGATCAAAGATATAGCAACTACGGTCTGTTCTGTAGACCTCCAAGATATCAAGGTCTTTTCCCATGGTGAACACTTAACCAGTTTGGGAGAGACTTTTGTGTTGGTCAGAGAGGTACCTAGTATCAACAAAACCTTCCAAAACACTTATATCGTTTTGGGATAGGGATAGAGAACTCAGGCCAGCGTTGGCGGCATTTCTGGTGTATGATGGGTCCGAATCCATCTTCTCTCTGTAGGGATAGAATAAGCCCATATCAATCGTACATCTCAAGTACTGAAAGATATCTTTTACACCAATCAAAATGGTGTTGCGTTGGCCCAGAGCTATACCATAGCTAACAAGTTCACTGCAAACAAGATGTCCGGTCCTGTGCATTGAGCTAAGTACAATAATGTGCCTATTATACTCAAGTAAGGCACTTCTGCCTCTAGCACATCTTCGTCATCATCCTTCAGACGAAGAGGATCATTTTCAGGATCAAGACTACGGACGATCATGGGGGTGCTTGAAGGTTTGACCTTGTCAAAATGCCTAAGCATCTATCGACACGATGCTCAAGTTCCAAACTGAGACATAATCGTGTTCTCCCATAATCCTTCATCTCAAAATCGGATTTCAAGTGTTCAGCGGTTTCCCTTAACTCTGTAAGGGCTTCTAATGAAGATCATGTCCAACATGAACCACGATGGAATCCGAAACTTGTTATGGAAACACGTGGGCCTATCTAGGGGTGGGTTCGGTTCCGAGCCTAAATCGAAAACCGAACCGAAATGACATTCGGTGCGGTTCGGTGCGGTTTTTGCGATTTGGAAAGTTGGCACCGAAAACCGAACCGAACCAAACGGTTCGGGTCTGTTCGGCCCAGTTTCGGTTTTTTTTTTTTTTTTTTTTTTTTTTTTTTTTGAAAAACATATTTTTACCTAATATGCTCCTTTGGTATTGTAACTCGAGAAGTTTTTGTTTCTACAAACCTGTAATTATAATCTATAACAAGAAGTTTACAAGTTTACTAATGCATGTTTTGTACTTCACTAGACAATAATCTCTAATTCGATACTCCATAGTCCATATAATTCAATTCATATAGTCCATCAAATTCTAACATCAATATATGAAATTGTCAAAAAATATGGAGTCCAAAGTTTATAAAAGTCCATCATTACATCAACACTAACCTCACAAATTAAAAATTTATAAGTTCACTAAAAGATTAAACATAAAAAAAAAAAAAAGGAACTAACATCAACATATGAATGAGGGCAATAGCATAATCTCAAGCTCGGAAAGATGAAGTCTTCGACTTTGAAGGCTTCGACTTTGGAGGTAACATTCCGCTCCGACTACTCCCCACTGCAGCTCCACATGACATCTTAAGGATCTCTACATTAGTATAAGAGAATAATAAAAATAACATTAGAAAATAAATACATACAATCATATATAACATAAATATTACAACTTCATTAACCCAAAAAACTATAACTAAGAAAATAGAAACTAAATTACCTCTTTCCGCTTCTTCACACAACTCCATCTCCTCAACAGTAGGCATATGATGTAGATACACATTTTCACTCCTAAGCCAATTTTGTGTACATATCAAAGCCTCCACCATTCTAGGACTTAGGGAGCTACGGTATGGATCAATAATCCTCCCACTCGTGCTAAAGGAAGATTCCGAAGCTATGGTTGACACCGGAATAGCTAGAACATCCCTTGCAATGCGGGCCAATATAGGATATTTACAAACTCCATTCACCCTCCACTAATTCAACAAATCAAAGTCTTCACCATCTCCTTCAATAGGATCTCCAAGATACCTATCCACATCATTGTTTACGATCCCAGCTTTCATTGCTCTTCTCCTTTGCTCATTCTCTTTCAATCTCTTTTCTAACCCCGTTAGACCCTTACTTGAACTAGATGTCCCCTCACTTGATACTTGAGAACCCACAACCTCACCAACACCACTTCCCTTCCTTCTTCCTCATACACCTTGTAAAGGTCATACAAGAGATACTTCACAGTCTTTGTGTTAGCTTCCACATTTTCATTCATAGCCCCATCATCAAGAATCTCAAAATAGTCAACAACTTTCTCAAGTTTATGACGCGGATCAAGAACAATAGCAATAAATAGATAGTGATCATTCAACTTATCAAAGCTACCCCAATACTTGAGAAACTTGTCTTGCATAGGTGATGCAATCTCAGACAAACATGGGTTCTTTTGTTCTTGCAAGAGACCATAAATAGATAGTATATCACCAAAAGTACTATGAATGGTAGGAGAATTAGAACAACATACCTTCAAAGTGATTTCATAAAATGGTCTCAAGAAATCCATAAATTGCTCCCCATATTGCCAATCAACACTTGCCGGTGGCCCTTCTTTTGGCTTTTCACCCTTGGCACCTTCAAGCCATGCACAAAAATTGCACGCATCTTCTTCCACCATTCTATCAAAAGCTTTTTGGAATTTCAAAGCTCGTTCCAACATCAAGAATGTGGAATTCCACCTAGTAGGGACATCTAAAATCACAAGCCCTTTGCACTCTAGTTTTACCCTTTCAACACATTCCTTAAAAAAATCAAGCCTTTGTGGGGAGGATCTAAGATACCTCACCGCATTCCGAATGGCACCAATGAATATCTTCATCACACTCAACCCATCATTGACAATCAAGTTCAGAATATGGGCTACACACCTCATTTGCAAATTCTTCCCTTCATGCAAAACTGCATTAGGGACACCCCAATCACCTATCCTCCTACTCAACTCCTTCAATGCAACATCATTTGACGAAGCATTATCAACGGTGACCGTGAGAATCTTCTCTATACCCCATTCTAACAAACAATCCTCCAATAGCTTAGCTATAGCCTCTCCCTTATGACTAGGAATCACACAAAAATTTAAAATTCTCTTATGCAACACCCAATTATCATCAATAAAATGTGCAGTGAGGACCATATAATTAATGTTTTGAATAGAAGTCCAAGTATCGGTTGTAAGAGACAACCTATATCTACTCAATTGATCCATCAATTTTTCTTTCCCCCAAATAAAGCTTAAGGACATCCTTTGCTATCGTCTTACGGGAAGGAATTCTCCAATAAGGAAGAGCTCTACCCATAAAACGCCTAAACCCCTCTCCCTCAACATGAGAAAATGGTAGCTCATCTAATGTAATGTACTCCACACATATCATAGATAGCTCTTCTTGAGTGCATTCTACAGTACACAACTCAGTAGTTGGTTTTTTAAAAGAGAAAATCTTTTGCCTTTTAGCTTTCATCATCTCAATATTAGGGGGATACTTTGGACACCTATCCATATGATTATTAAGGGAGGTTGTACCATTCTTCCTAGGATCGGCATAGTAAATCTTACCACAATAATTACATTGACCCTTAATTCTACCATCCACCATATCCCTCTCAAAATGATTCCAAACATCTGACCTTTCTTTCCGTTTCAACACCTCAAGGATGCTTTCCACACTTCCATCATCTTCAAGCTCGGTTGCTTGAGTTCCTTGAATTTCCGGAGTTGCAGTAGAAGTTCCTTCATGGGGAGTTATTGGTGTTGTAGATTCACCAACACTAGTGTTGATCTGCAAAACAGAACAGAAACTGCAATAAGAAACAAAACAGAACAGAAACTGCAATAAGAAACAAAACAGAACAGAAAAACAGAAAGCAGAAAACAAAACAGAAACTGCACAAACATCAACAGAAAACAAAACAGAACAGAAAAACAGAAAGCAGAAAACAAAACATAAACTGCACAAACATCAGCAGAAAACAAAAGGCAGAAACTGCAATAATGCCAGCACAAAACAAAAAAAAAAACTGCAGAGTGCAAACAGAAAAATAGTATTACTTTATGAGTTTAACAGCTATGGATCATGCACAGATCAAAGTCAATGATTAGATGAAGGTCAAATTAACTCAATGTCGGGTATGCATCATGCAGAAACACATATTAACATAAGTTTTTTACTTCAACACACAAGCCAACACACATATTAAAACCTTTTAAGAGTTGAGCTAGAACCCAAAGGCCACAATGAATAAAGACAACAAAACCCAGGAATCTCAATACCTGATTTCTAACAGTAACCAAAAACCAATTCACCAAATAGCCATTTCCCATAATCAAAAGCAATGAATCAGAGATAGACAAAAGAATCATGATATACACTTACAAAAAGAAAAATCTTTTTTTAATTTTTTTATCTCACAACCCAAGAGATTTTCAATTAAAATTTCAAGTTCCAGGCCAAAGAGAAAAGGTGCACACAAAAATTCATAAAATACAAATGAGTAGCATTGCGATCTGTGTTTGTAAAAACAATCAGCAGGTTGTGAATAGAGAATGCTATTCAAATAGAACTTATGCAACTAAAATTGAGACTCTAGAGCTGTTCAAATAGATTAATATACTTGAATTTTGGACCATGAAACAGCAACAGAGAAGTCATGTTTGGTAAGCAGTTATTTTAAGTATAAACATAAACAGAATAAGAGGAACTGGTCACAGGTTCAAGAAAATGCAAAAGGGTCATGGTTATTTGTTATTGGAGTTGTCATAGATTCGAAGTACCATTGCAAATCAAAGTACCTGAAACCAAGACCGCACCCAATAGCTTTGTGCAGAGCTCTGCTATTCATATATATATATATATATATATATATAGATACATACACATATGTATATATAACATAGTAGTTGCAACTGCGCACATGCAAAAGGGGAAAAAAAATAGAAGAGAGGTTCTGTTCAAAAGTGAAATTAAAAGAGTGGAAGATAAACATAGTTGATAGTTATAGATAAGCAATCAAATTTCGTTTCTATCTATATCTTTAAGCTTTAGTAGTTAAAGCAAACACATTCATACTTCAATACTATGTATTGAGCAAACCCTGTACACCATCAGCACAAAACAGAAAAACAAACTGCAGAGATTTAGATTGGTACCTGAGATGAAGAAGTTGATTTCGGATTAGCACCGTAACTAGTAGCAGCAGATTTTGATTGCCTCTTCATAATGTTTGCTACTGATCACTCCTATTCAAATTCAAGGAGTTGCAAACTGCAATTAGCTTACTACATATATAAACAGTAATATATATATAGGCTAGTATAAAAATTGCAAAATCACATCAGAACATCATTACACAATATTTAGCAACTCATTAACAAAACCTGACAATGCTTTTAATACCAAACCTATATCCCAACCTCTACAAGCAAACAGATCGTAATAAAAGATAATACATTTGAGTTCAGTAGCAACTCATTAACAAAACCTGACTGAGAGAGACATTTTGGAATCCCCTAGTACTGAAAACCCTAATAAATACTCCAAATCATCGATTCTATACACAAATGAGCAAAAATGAATCACACCCATTGATTCAAGATTATGCAATCCAACCCTTACCGGCGTAAAGATTCGGATGAGTGTACTGAGGTGGAGGTGGCTTGCTCGCTTGCTGCTGTGGAGGAGAACGAGCCCAGAACTCCAGACAGAACGAGCCCAGAACTGCTGTGGAGGACTTGAGGAGGCGAGATGGTGACTTGGTAAGGAGAGAAACTGGGGGCTGAGAGATGAGATAGAGACTCAATCAGATCGATGAGAGAAACGCAGAAACTAGCCCTAAATATCAGATCGATGAGAGAGATACACAGTGCTTACCGGCGAGATCGATGAGAGCTTCGATTTCCGGAACGTGATCGGCAGAGAAGTCGGTCTGAGAGAGAGGTCGTTAGTCGCCGAGTCGGGAGAGCTTCGATTTCTGGAAGGTGATCGACAGAGAGGTTGGTCTGAGAGAGAGAGAGGTCGCCGATCTGAGAGTGTTAGAGCCTTAGAGGAGGCGATCTGAGAGAGTTAGGCTTAGAGAATAGAGAGTTAGAGGAGGCTGAGGAGCGAGAGGGTGGGTTCGACAGAGATCGCTGAGGAGACTGAGAGTGCGAGGCTGAGGAGCGAGAGGGTGGGTTAGAGGAGACTGAGAGTGCGAGACTGCGAGGGTTAGGCGAGAGTGCGAGACTGCGAGACCGAGTGGATTAGGTCATTAGGGTAAGTTAAACCCTATTAAAAAATGACGTCGTTTTGAGGTTTGCAGTGCGGTTTTGCGGTTCGGTTCGGTTTCTTCCCTGCCGAAACTGAAAACGGAACCGAACAGATTCGCTGCGGTGCGGTTTTTTCCAGTTCGGTGTGGTTTTTTTCAGCTGCGGTTCGGGTATCGGTGTGGTTTTTTTCGGTTTTCGGTTTCGCGAGCCCACCCCTAGGCATATCCCTGCTTCCCAATCAAGTAGTCATTTTAGCGAGCATTTCAACCTCTTTGTAAACGTGCTCCGTGGTCTAGAGCCACTCGACTTGGGTAAATGAAGTAGTTCACCATGAACCTTCATGTATATTCCGTATCTAGATCCCTATAGAGGTACGTAGTAACCACATTTGTAAGCTGCATGTTCAGTTATTCGGAAACTACCAAACTGACAAGGTAGTGAAGTGCAATGACATCCATTACGAGAGAATATGTCTCATCGTAGTCGATTTCAGACCGTTTTATGAGAAGCCTTGCTCCATAAGGCGAGATTACCATCTATTTTTCTCACTACGCTTTCTAACGAAGACCCATTAGTCAACAGGTTTTATGTTAGGAGGTGTTGGCATCACTAGCTCGAAAACCTTCCTCTTCGTTAGAGAATCCATCTTAACCTGGATCGCATCTTTCCATTTAGGCCAAATTTCTCTACGTTGGCATTCATTCATCAACGGAGCGAGGTTCGATATCATCTGACTCAACAAACTCATGTCCAACGAAATGCACAACTACATCATCAATTATGATGGAGTTTCTATCCCACGTCTCATGTATACTAGTGTAATTTTCATAGAGCTCTATATTCTCAAGAATAGGTTGTAACGTTGAGGCGTCCCCCAACGATAACCCTAACCCGGAAGATTCTCATGAGACGGATTTTGAGTATTGATGATCAAAGGATTGGAATGTGCCAAAGTGTCCTTTGAACCTACGGGCCTCCCACACATCCTACCTGGGGCCATGGCCTGTAACGCCAGAGTGTCACTCTCTTTGGCTTTGGCGTCATGCCTACCTCCGTGTAGGGTGGCGCTACGTCATCTCGTAGGGACGTACTTCCTTGCAGGCATGTTTGCAGCATATTTGTGTGATCTCGTCACTTTAACAGGGATCGAGTTGAGACATAGTAGGGACATGTCACGATAATTCCTGTCATTCCTGCTGAACATCCGTGTTCTTATCTCTCCCTAACGATGGGAAGACTGTCTCATCAAAGTGACAACCCGCAAATCTAGAGGTAAGGAGGCCGCCTTGCAAGGGCATTTAGTGGTGGAAAATTGTTGGAGTCTCAAATCCAACGTAGCTACCCATTCATCTGTATGGACCCATCATAGAGCACTGTGGAGACGCAATTGGCACATAAATGGCTCACTAAAATTTGCGTAAATATGATTGTTGAATAATAAAAAAATAAAAATAAAAGAAGCGCACAATGTACAAAGCGTGTAGCTGTTGCAACATTATTCAAAAGATGAGGATAATGGCAGCAATTAAACAGATGCTTTAGTTACAAATTATCTCTTTCACAAATTCAAAACAAGTTGAATGTTGACCTAGTTTCAACGTGAAAAGCTGCAAAACAGAAACAAAAGGTCGGCATTCAAATTTTGAATCAAATATCTCAAAGAGAGATAAGGATAAAGTGGCAGAGGGCGTCCAAGTTCAGTCTCAAAGTCAAAGACAAAGTCTCCGATCAACAACTTATCTTCATGAGCTTCGGGAGATTCAAATTTCAAGCAAATGTTTATCCAGCCCTCTAGAATCTTCACTGCCCCCTATATAAGGAACACAAGGCTGCATAAGGAAGATGGAGAGATAGAGAAAAGAGTGAGTCAAGTTCGTGCATCAAAGGAAGGCAGTGTTTAAGAGGAAGAAAGAGTAAAAAGTTCTAGTTACCTGGAGACGACAACCCGACGACAGGAGAGCTTCATATTCAGGTATCCTGCTGATCATTCCTTCATGGTCTTCCTTGCTACTATTCCTTCATCGTTGCTAATATCTCCATGAGTGCAGAAAGACTTGCCTCTGCCCATTTCCATGTGGGCTCCATAACTGTTCTTGAACAGCTCCGAAAACAAATCCCTCCACACTAAAGGCCTCAAAATTCCCCGAGACCAAATATACCAACAAAACCATCACAACTCACAAAGCCTCAAATCCCGTACTGTTGCCCACCCAAATCAAAAAACAAAAACACCTCCATCTGCCTTTGTGTTAACAAACAGTGCAGGTTTAAAGAGACCAAGAAAAAAGCACATTCACAGAGATGAAGGAGGAAAATAGATTTCGGCAAGAGAAGAGGCTCACCCGTGTATTCTCGACCTTCTTTCGATGCCTATACTGCGGTACGTCCTGTGTGTAGGTGGCGGAAGCAAGGTCCAACTCAAGGGGGTTTCACTGCACTTGTTTTTGATGCCTGTATTGCGGTGTGTCCTGCATATAGGTGGCAAAGATGAGTGTTAAGTGAAACCTGGGGCTGCCGGTTCACGCCAAGTACAAATTAATCATGCTTCGACTCACAAAGCAAAGAAACTGCTCCGGAGGGATCTTTGTGCAGCTCCAGATGTAAGAAGTTACTTCACCTGTAGCGAAGTCGTCATCAGAATGGTGCCCCTGAAAGTAAAGTGGTCGTCTCTCCACAGAAGGGTGCCTACCTCCAGCCACAAGACTGCAGAGTGTTCGGTTTAGCTCACCTTCAATCACAAGTCAGCAGCATGTTCACATGAGATCGCTAAACTGCAGAAACACAAAGTGGAGGAGTTATGCAAACTATCTGATGCTTACGGTAAGCACATAATTGCAGGAGCGTCACAAATGCAAAGTTGTTCGATCAAGTTCAAGTGGTGAAAACGGTCATGGATAGCATTGGAAAATTCATTGTGCTACCTTCTTGTGGGTTACCCCAGCATGCATCGAGGATTGTTCTCGTACAATCAATCTTGAGACCACCCGAAAGCTACGTGGTGGACAAGAGCGAAGCGGGTCAAAGTCTTTTAAAGAACGGTTCCTGCATACAAATGACAGAAAGGTCTTGAAACCAATTAAAGAGAACTTTCTTTTTTGAAGCGGTGGCCTAATAAAAAAAGGGACAAAATATGACAAGCTTAATTATGTAATTGAAGCGGTGGTGCACCTAAACTTGAACTTGATGTATGACAAAAGATGGCAAGTTTTTAATTAAAAGATCTTTTGAGGCGGTGATGTAATCAGTAAGAAGACAAAGAAGCATATGTGTCAAAGTCACCGTCCTAAGTCTACTCACCCACAGCCTTCACAGACGCATGGCAATGATCATAGAGCAGCCTTGACTAGCAACGTGACACACCTCCAGTTCTACTTGTATTGATTGCAAAGGCAATTAAATAGGTGGCTAATTAAAGCTTGATTAAACATGTGGTTCACATAGTGGAACCAACGAAATGATCAGTAGCATGTTGCATTGTTGCTCAGTGGTTCATAGTTTATATTTCAAGCCTCTTTCAAAGGATAATTGTCAAAAACAAAAATGAAAAGCAAGACAAGGGATAATTGGCTTCAAAAACGAGTTGGTTCTCCCCCGAAAATTGGAGCGGTCTCAGCCAGGCCTCCTACAAAAAAAGGGGAAGCAAGCCCATTGCAGAGCTAGTTAAGATGGGTGTCCAAATCAAATACTATGGTATGATTCGGTGACAAGTGAAATGCGGCAGAAGTCTATTACACATCTCGACATGATGGGTGTCCAAAACAATTACTCACTTGAAGCAAATAACTATGGTTCCGGCGAAGAGTCACATGTCCACTGCCCAGCTCGACAAGATGAGTGTCCAAATCAAAATTAGCGGATACTCTACCAAATTGGGTATTCACTAAAAAACTCTATACCCAAAGTCGGTACAAAACCGAAAATTCATTCCTAATGAACTACAGTGGTTTGATCCCTTTACAGGGTATGTAGGCAGTCTAGCGACCCACTAGATTCAACCGCAACTCCAAACAGAATCCCTGACTCCACCAGTCAAATTCAGCCAGTCCCAAATGAATCACTGACTCCAGTCAAATTCTCCCAGCACCAGAAAATCAAATTATTCCCAAATCATACAAAATTCAAAGGCTCTAAGCCTTTCAAATCTCTCAAACACAAATCCAAAATAAATGGGTCATCTACTCATTTAAATCTCAAAAGCCGGAACTACATGTGGTTTGATCCCGCAAAGGGTATGTAGGCAATCTAGAACCAAATCTATCTAGATGCAACCGCGTCCTAAACACAAAATCGAATCTCTGGTCCACTTAAACCAAATTCGTCCCAAACACTACTCTAATTCCAAAATCAAAAGCCTCCAATGAGTCATCCACTCATTGGAACTCTTGAACTACGAGTGGCTTGATCCCTCTCCAAGGGTATGTAGGCAACCCATTCAAATATCCGGGTGCAGCCGCAAAAACAAACAAACACACATCCCATCAATTGGTTTCTTCGTAAATGGAATCAAATGGTGTTTCCTTGTAACAAGGGATTGTAATTAAGAGACACATTCTGTCTTGAATGGGTCGAACCCAAAATAATAAAAACTCTATTCACTAAATGAATACGAGTGAAATTATGTTGGGTGACATTTACGATTTTTTGTCAACAATGATACTTGTACCTAGTCACTAGCTGCATGCGATATTACATCACCCCGAGGGGATATAAGGAGATTGGTGCACATTACCAATGTCCAGACTATCATCGTAGTCGTTTCCGCAAGACCATTTGGGTGTGTACATGAGAATATGATGTCCAACATCAGTCCCATTGCAATATCTATCGAAAGTCTTTCGATGTAAACTCTCTAGCATAGTCAAATCCAATTGACTGAATAGGATGATCAGGGGAGTGAGCCCGTTGTCATATGATATGTGATAGGAGTGGAGCATAAGCAACATTTATAGGTGGACAATGGCACAACACGTGATTAGCGTGTTTGCGTGTCAACCAACATCATGAAATATTTAAGCGTCCGCAAGTTAGTTGAATCAATCCACAGAATCCCCATGGATTCTATGTAAGAATAGAATGAGTATTTTCATTTCCTTTGCATAGGACGGTCTTAGTCCAAATTTCCCTACGGAACGGGATTTGTAAAACGAGCAAGAGGCTTTAAAAGCAACCAATAAGTATTTTGGTTATGCCTGAGCGTCTAAAACACTATTTGAAGCAAGTTGGTAATTGCAGCATCACCTGGGGCACCATCACCATGATGGACGCTATCCATGGATTTTTGGATAGGGACTGCGCCAGCCCTAGGCTGGTGGTGGACGGAGGCGGTGCCCTAGGCAGCTGCATCGGTCACACTTAGTCCAGAAATCAACTTTTGATTCATGCTTCGTTTCGCTCGAAAGAAATGATGTCCATGTGAAGTCTTTAGTAGATGGATCATCATATCATGACCAGGATGACCTGTCATGTCGTGACAAAGCCAATATGTGTCAAAATCCAAGAGATCTTCTCTCGTAACTTTATTGGATTTAATAGCTCGAATAGTGACATAAAGTCCACTAGAGAGACACATAAACTTCTCTAATATGCGCCTTTATTCGCAATCATTAGAGGTATTGCAAAGAAACTCATTTCCGTTCTCTACATGCGTTTTCGTATGGAATTCGTCGGCTATTCATAGGTGTGATTCACGCTAGAAGCGTAGAGAGTTTCTGTGACAGTAATTAAGGTGTCATTTGGCAAGTGGAACTTGGGCTATTCCATGTCCTTGAATTAATACTGATGGCCCAGTCATCGTAGTCACAAAAGTCATATGCTCAGAATCAAAATAGAGTCATAAAGAACTTGAAATTTTGTTCATAAGCCAACGGAGTTACATCATTATCTCTTTGACTAAACAAAATCTAATCCAAAATGATAGCTAATGCAAAACAATGGTGGTCGTCTAACTTCTTTCGGTAATTCCAAAATAAATGTGACCAGATGAGTAGAGAGATGTCAGTAGAGCAAGGCTCGCTTAAGTACCACTAATCTCAGAACCTTCCTAGACATCATACTTACTTTGAGTGAGCCTACTTTGAAGAAAAGCTAAACCATTGGCATTTACTACAAAAATATATGATAATTGCCTATTACATCTCTTGAACAGAACTGGCGATCTATTGATCCCAGCCAGATTTGTAGTCTTCAACCCTTCACTCTAGATCATTTTCTTGATCTTCTTGTTCCATATAGTGAGCTCCTCTTGCTTCACAATACGCTTTGTAGGCGGTGACAATTTCTTCACTAGCTCCACAAATGTGTGCTCAATGGTCAGACACTCCACATCGAGACCATACATCTATTTGCTCAAACTCCATTGATTGAGGCGCTTTGAAAGCGTCATTTAGATGGCTCTTAGTGTTGGTGGCGCCACCAACATGGCCAGAGGTGTTGCCTCCCTCTCTCTTTCCAGGTTTACCTTTTCAGTTCCGTGTTCGCCTATTTTGGCGATTACCTTCCCAAATAGAGCGATTATATGGACCAAAACGTCCAAATGAGCTCTGTTCCCACGGATCTTGAATTATAGTTCTTTACAAGGATGATGTCATGCTTTTCAGTGACATTCATAGCTCTAATGAACTCATGAAACCTTGTGATTCGTCTTGCAGTAACATCGATTTGATAGTTCTTAGCAACCATCAATGCAGAGACGGGGAAATTAGAGAGAGTCTTCTCAATCAACATCGCATTTGTGATCTCTTTACCACAAAATTCCACTAAGAATTTAATGCGAAGTGCTTCCGAGTTGTAGTCAAGAACTGACTTGAAATCACAGAAGCGGAGGCTATGCCATCTCACTTCTAGGTCAGGAAGCAGGGAGTCACGGACGTTGCCAAATATATCTTCGAGTGAGACCCACAGCCTTCTGGGGTCTTCTTCATTCATACACTCGTACTGGAGCGAATCATCCATATCACTAGTCGTTAGGATGATAGCTTTCGCCTTCTTTGCCTCTAAGGTTGCTCTATTTGCTTCCAAAGCTTGAGCTTGCTCAACAGTTAGCACGTCCTGGCTAAGCTCGAGAATTGTATCCAAGATTCCATCGGCCTTGAGATGCTGGCGGATATCACGAACCCACCTGTGATATTCAGAGCCAGTTGTTCCCAATGGAGCAAAGTCAAATTTGTTCAGGTTACTTTTCCTGAAAGAGAACAAGAAATTAGGTTAGTTTCGGAGCGAAAAAGACTACCACGAAAACAAATACAATTTCTAAGCGTAGTCGCTTCCAAGAAATTAGGAATTTCCGAGCGTAGTTGCTTCCAAGAAATTCGATTCCAAGAGGGGTTGGATTAGATCGAAACAATGATGTTTGCGGTCGATCGTTTTATCTCAACAAACTCTCAGTTTGGAGAACTCTACAAGCTCCAAGCTTGGAGTGAGCACGAACCCCCACAGTTCGGCTTAATTTGGTCTTCCCCATGATGAAGAAAGGGGGGTAAAAGAAGGGAGTTTGCAAGTCCCTGAAAAAGAAGAGAAATTAAATTTAAAAACTCTAAAAAAAGGGGAATGTTTAGTAAAAAATACCTCGAAATAGGTCGCTGAAAATTTTGACCTGAAAAAGTTGCCGAAAAATGGCAGGAAAAAGTGGTCGGAAAAGTTGCTGTAAAGTAGTTGACCAGTGCTGACGTGGCAGGGTGACGCATCCCGCTGACGTGGCAGTGGGCTTTGACTTTTTCCTTCTGGTGGTGGGCCTGCGTTCTTTTTTTTTTTCTTCTTCTTCTTTTGCATGGGCTGCGTCCCCTTTTATCTTTTTTTTCTTCTTCTGCCCAGCACGTGGGCTGCTCCTCCTCCTCCTTTTTTTTTTTTTTCCCTTCTTTTCTCTTGTTGTTTTTTTTTTCTTTTGCTGGAGGATATGTTGCCGGTTCGGTCACCTTTTGGCCAGTTTCTGGAGAGATAGTTCCGGTTCCTGGAGTCTGGGGTCAATCTGGGGATGATGACCAAGTTTTACAGAGAAGGGCGGTGTGGAAGCTTTTGAACCGAGAAGGGGTATTTTTCTCTCTTTGGAGGGCCGGTTCGGTACTTTTCCGGCCGGTTCCTGTGATGCTGCCAGCGGTTCTGGGCTCCTGAGATCGAGAGCTTCAAAGTGGGTGTCGGTGGTTGTTAGGATTTGAAGGCTACGATTTTAGGGTTTCTGGGTTAGGGCGTCGTGCTGATAACGTGTTGTAGATAAACTGAAATTGAGAGGAAATCGCTGTGTATTTTCATTGATAATAGGGGTCTCTTTATACAGAGGATTACAATGTACAGAATCTCAATCATACAAGGAAAGTAATCTTACATTGAATAGGAATCTAGATCCTTATAATTTAACCCTATTACCACTAGGTCAACTAATCTAGAGTTTGGGTCAAACACAAATTAGGGTTTACTTGAACAAAAATAAAATAATTTTTTTTTATCAAGACAATTTTTTTTCTAGTTTCTTACATGAAAAGAAAAGAACAGTAAATCAACTTCCTATACTAACTGCAATTGCTCTGCATCAATAAACCAAATTCCTTCTTGTCCCTGCAATAAAGAATATAATCAATTTACAAGCCCAATAAAGAATATAATCTCAGATTTTGATTAATTTTGAACTTTCCTATTTTAATGGATAACATTAATGATAATTAGCATGTGATTATTTGATCGGTGCAGATATGAATCACATGTTTGAGTGCATAAGCCAGTCAAACAGTTTTGCCAGAAGCTTACCGAAGATAGTTCATTCCCCGAATTCTGAAAGTACCTTGGCTTAATTTGTGACCAAGAATCAGACATGTTCTTTTTTTATACGGCAAAAAGGAACTTGGGAACCTGCTATTGGAATTATAGATCAAAAGAATAAGTTACAGAGATTACAATAGGATGTGCTTGTACTATCAGTACAACCACTGAGAACTAAACTTATAACCATGTTTGCTCATACTTAACAATCAATAACAGATTAGGGAAGGAGCCGAAGGACTTAAAAACATCTATTCTACGGATCAGTGTTGCTCAACCAAGTATGAAGATAACATCAACATTCATCATATGTGGTCAGACTATGTGACAGAAAAATTTTAAGAGTGTTGTAGAGAAACTGAATTTGAGAGGAATTTGCTGTATATTCTCATTGATAATAGGGGCCTCTTTATATAGAGGATTACAATGCATAGAATCTCAATCATACAAGGAAAGTAATTCTACATTGATTAGGATTCTAGATCCTTCTAATTAAATCCTATTACCACTAGGTCAAGTAACCTAGAGTTTGGGCTAAACACAAATTAGGTTTTCCTTCAACACTCCCCCTTGTGTTGCCCAAACGCGGTGCTTCTCTCGTTGCCTCGTTAAAAACCTTGCCGAGTAACAAAAACCCAGTGGGACAAAAATAACCTCGGTCGAAGGGGAAAAAGAGCACAACACACCCTTCACGATTCGAGACGAACATGTAGACATCTCCCCCTGATGTCTGCACCTCCCCCTGATGACTACGATCATGGGAGTTCAGATAATTTCCGCAAGCCAATTCTTGCCACATGTTTCTCGAACGTGGTATTGGGCAATGACTTAGTAAACAAGTCTGCCTCACTGTCCTCAGATCGAACCTAGTTCACTTTGATCTCGAGGAGTGTCTGTTGTTGCTGATTATGCTTGGTGTTGTCGCTTTTGATGTAGCCTTGCCTCATTTGTTCAAAACAAGTAGCATTATCCTAAATGCTCGTAGGCTCATCTGTGGTAGACTTCAAACCACAATTGTTCGAACATGCGTAATTATGGATCCAATCCATATACATTCACGAACCACTTCGTGAAGAGCAATGATCTCTGCATTGTTCGAAGATATAGCGACTACGGTCTGTTCTGTAGACCTCCAAGAGTATCAGGTCTTTTCCCATGGTGAACACTTAACCAGTTGGGAGCGACCTTTGTGTGGGTCAGAGAGATACCCAACATCAGCAAAACCTTCCAAAACACATGTCGTTTTGGGATGGGGATAGAGAACGCAGGCCAGCGTTGGCGGCGTACCTGGTGTGTGATGGGTCCGAATCCATCATCTCTTTGTAGGGATAGAACAAGCCCATATCATCGTACATCTCAAATATCGAAAGATATCTTTACACCAATCCAATGGCGTCGCGTTGGCGCAGAGCTATATCTAGCTAACAAGTTCACAACATACGAGATGTCCGATCTTGTGCATTGAGATAAGTACAATAATGCGCCTATTGTACTAAGTAAGGCACTTTTGCCTCTAGCACATCTTCGTCATCATCCTTTCGACGAAGAGGATCCTTTTCAGGATCAAGACTACGGACGATCATGGGGGTGCTTGAAGGTTGACCTTGTCAAAATGCCTAAGCATCTATCGACACGATGCTCAAGTTCCAAACCGAGACATAATCGTGTTCTCCCAAAATCCTTCATCTCAAACTGGATTTCAAGTGTTCAGCGGTTTCCCTTAACTCTTTAAGGGCTTCTAATGAAGATCATGTCCAACATGAACCGCGATAGAATCCGAAACTTGTTATAGAAACGCGTGGGCATATCCCTTCCCAATCAAGTAGTCACTTTAGTGAGCGTTTCAACCTCTTTGTAAACGCGCTCCATGGTCTAGAGCCACTTGACTTGGGTAAATGAAGTTCACATGAACCTTCATGTATATTCCGTATCTAGATCCCTATAGAGATACGTAGTGACCACATTTGTAAGCTGCATGTTCAGTTATTCGGAAACTACCAAACTGACAGGGTAGTGGAGTGCAATGACATCCATTACGAGAGAATATGTCTCATCGTAGTCGATTCCAGGGCGTTTTGTGAGAAGCCTTGCGCCATAAGGCGAGATTACCATCTCTTTTTCTCACTACGCTTTCTAACGAAGACCCATTAGTCAACAGGTTTTATGTTAGGAGGTGTTGGCATCTCTAGCTCGAAAACCTTCCTCTTCGTTAGAGAATCCATCTTAACCTGGATCGCATCTTTCCATTTAGGCCAAAAACTCTCTACGTTGGCATTCATTCATCAACGGAGCGTGGTTCGATATCATCTACTCAACAAACTCATGCGCAACAAATACGTAACTACATCATCAATTATGATGGAGTTTCTATCCCACGTCTCATGTACACTAGTGTAAGTTTCATAGAGCTCTATATTCTCAGGAATAGGTTTGACGTTGAGGCGTCCCCCAACGATAACCATAACCCGGAAGATACTCATGAGACGGATTTTGAGTCATGATGATTAAAGGATTGGAATGTGCCAAAGTATCCTTCGAACCCACGGGCCTCCCACGCATCCTAGCTGGGGCCATGGCCTGTAACGCCAGAGTGCCACTCTCTTTGGCATTGGCGCCATGCCTACCTCCGTGTAGGGTGGCGCTACGTCCTCTCGTAGGGACGTCCTTCCTTGCAGGCATGTTTGCAGCATATTTGTGTGATCTCGTCACTTTAACAGGGATCAAGATGAGACATAGTGGGGACAGACTACGACAATTCCTGTCGTTCCTGTTGAACATTCTGTTCTTATCTCCCCCTAACGACGGGAAGACTGTCTCATCAAAGTGACATCCGCAAATCTAGCGGTAAGGAGATCGCCTAGCAAGGGCATTTAAGTGGCGGACGATTGTTGGAAGCGCAAATCCAACGTAGTTGCCCATTCGTCTGTAAGGACCCATCATAGAGCGCTGTGGCTGCGCAATTGGCACATAAATGGCTCACTCAAATGTGCGTAAGTACAAAAGACGTGTACCCAGTCACTAGCTGTAACGCAGAGGTACATTGAGTGGCGATAGGTCGTAGACGAATTAGCATAGCTGCATGCGATATTGCATCACCCCAAGCGGATGTAAGAAGATTGGTGCGCATTACCAATGTTCGGACTACCATCGTAGTCGTTTCCGCGAGACCAATTGGGTGTGTACATGGGAATGTGATGTCCAACATCAAACCCATTGCAATATCCATCGAAAGTCTTCGATGTAAACTCTCTAGCATAGTCAAATCCAATTGACTGAATAGGATGATTCGGGGAGTGAGCCCGTTGTCACATGATATGTGCTAGGAGTGTAGCATAAGTAGCATTATAGGTGGACAATGGCACAACACGTGACCGGCGTGTTTGCGTGTCAACCAACATCATGAAATATTTAAGCGTCCGCAAGTTGGTTGAATCAATCCACAAAATCCCTACGGATTCTTTGTAAGAACAGAATGAGTATTGTCATATCCTTTGCATAGGACGGTCTCAGTCCTAATTTCCCTAAGGAATGGGCTTTGTAAAACGAGCGAGAGGCCTTAGAAGCAACCAATGAGGAGTTTGGTTAGGCCTAAGCGTCTGTAGCGCTATTAGAAGCAAAATATGTGACTACATCTCCCATCATGGCGTGGGAGCCATGGAAATTAGCATGTATGGCGTCATGGCCACAAGGAGGAACAACCATGGCGTTATGCCCATGGTTGGCGCCTTTTATGGCGTCATCTTGCTTCATTTTGCTCAAAAAAATGATGTCCATGTGAAGTCTTTTGTAGACGGATCATCATATCATGACTAGGATGATCTATCCTGTCGTGACAAAGCCAATATGTGTCTAAATCCAAGAGATCTTCTCTCATAAGTTTATTGGATTTAATAGCTCGAATAGTGACATAAAGTCCACTAGAGAGACACATAAACGTCTCTAAGATGCGTCTTTGTTCGCAATCATTAGAGGTAATGCAAAGGAACTCATTTCCGTTCTCTACATGCATTTTCGCATGGAATTCGTTGGCTATTCATAGGGTACTATTTGCCCTAAGAGCGTAGAGAGTTTCTGTGACAACTGTAATCAAGGTGCCATTTGGCAAGTGGAACTTGGGCTATTCCATGTCCTTAAATTAATACTGATGGTCTAGCCATCGTAGTCACAAAGTCATATGCTCAGAATCAAAATTGAGTCATAATGAAAGAACTCGAAATTTTATTCATAAGCCAACGAAATACATCATTGTTTCTATGATCAAAGAAAATCTAATCCAATAAAAAGGAATATGGCAATCGCCTACATCTCTTGAAAATAAAAAGACTTAATCAAAATCGCCAATTTCTGGGTCTTGATCCTTGTAGTCTTCCACCCTTAGATCTAGATCACCATCTTGATCATCTTGATCTCTGTGCCATGTAATTTGCTTCCCTTGCTTCACGATACGTCTTGTATGCGTTTGCAACATTCTGGGGTGCGGTACATGTTTTGCCCAATGTTCAGTTGATCCACATCGAAAACAAACATCATCATGGTCAGGCTCCCTTGATCGAGGCGCCATTGGGGCGCGATTTGAACGACCTATCCTCTTGGTGGCGTTACCACCATGGTCGGAGGCTCCGCCTCTCTCTCTCTCACACGTTGACCTCTACGGTTCCGTGCACGCCTCTCTTGGCGATTTCCTTCCTCTTTAGGGCGAATATATGGACCAGAACGTCCAGAATTGTCCCTATCCTTAGGGTTTCGCTCCTTGCGTCCTCCATTGGGGGCGCGACTATAGTTAGACTCCGGAATAGGCTTAGTTCCCACGGGTCTAGCATTATAGTTCTTCACAAGGATATTATCGTGCTTTTCAGCTACGTTCATGGCGCCAATGAGCTCATGAAACCTTGTGATACGTCCTGCATTTACATCAATCCGATAATTCTTTGAAATCATCAATGCAGAGACGGGGAAGGTAGAGAGAGTCTTCTCGATCAACATCGTATCAGTTATGGCTTGGCCACAATACTCCATCAGAGACTTGATACGAAGAGCTTCCGAGTTATAATCAAGCACAGACTTGAAATCACAAAAGCGGAGGCTATGCCATCGCACTTCTAAATCAGGAAGCAGGGAGTCACGAACGTTGCCAAATCGCTGCTCTAGTTCTACCCATAGCTTTCTTGGGTCTTCCTCATTGAGGTATTCATTTTGGAGCGCGTCATTCATGTGCCTTGTCATGAGAATTATGGCCTTAGCTTGTTTTGCTTCAAAAGCAGTAGCTTGCTCAATTGAGAGCACGTTCTGACCAGGCTCTTGGATGGTTTCCAGAATTCCATCAGCCTTAAGATGTTGGCGCACATCTCGGACCCACCTATGGTATCCTGCGCCAGTTGTCTCGAGTGGGACAAAGCTCAACTTGTTCAGGTAACTCATCCTGAAAAACAACACAAGATTAGGGTTAGTTTCGGAGCGAAAAAGGCTACCACGAAAAACTATTAAATTTCTGAGCGTAGTCGCTTCCAAGAAATTAGGAATTTTCTGAGCGTAGTCGCTTCCAAGAAAATCCAATTCCAAGAGGGGTTTTGGATTAGATAGAAACGACGATGTATATGGTCGATCGTTTTCTTCTCGACAAACTCTAAGTTTGGAGGACTCTACAAGCTCTAAGCTTGGAGTGAGCGCGAACCCCCACAGTTCGGCTTTTGGTCTCCCCTATATAGAGAAAGGGGGGTAGAAGAAGGGATGTTGGAAGTCCCCGAGAAAAGAAGAAGAAATTTGAAAAAACTTCACAAAAACAGGAACTTTTAGAAAAATTACCTTAAAAGATGGTTGGAAAAAGCGTCGACGGAAAGTTACTGTAGCTGCCGGAAAATACTGTAGCTGCCGGAGTTACTGTAGCTGACCGGAAAAGTCGCCGGAAATTGGCCGGAAAAGTCGCCTGAAAAGTGTCCGGAAAATTCGCCGGAAGTTGGCCGGAAAAATGACCGGAAAATCGCCGAAAAGTGGCCGGAAAAAGTCGCCGGAAGTTGGCCGGAAAGCTGCCGGAAAAGTCGCCGGAAAGTGTTGACCGGTGTTGACCGGTCGTTGACCGGAGGGTTGACCGGTCGTTGACCGGGTGCTGACGTGGCAGGTCCGGTGCTGACGTGGCAGAAGGGTTGGCGGCTTGGCTTGGCGGCTTGGCAGCTTGGGTTGGGGCCTGCTGCACGTGGGCTCAAGCTGTGGGTTTGGGCCTGCAGCAGGTGGGCTGCACAGGTCCTCCCCTTTTTTTTTTTTTCTTTTTCTGCCGGTTCAGGTTAGGAGGATTCCGGTGGCCGGTTCGGTGGAATTTTGGCCGGTTCTGGTGATGAAATTTCCGGTTCCGGGTTTCTGGGGTGGAGACGCTGCAGGTGGTCGAGTATGGCTGCAGGAGGTGGTGAGAAAAGCTTTGAACCGGGCAGGGGAACCTTTGCTTTTTCCGGTGGCCGGTTCGGTGGTTTGCCGGCCGGTTTTGGGGGTGAGGCCGCCGGTTCTGGACTCCTGGAGTTGGGATCTTCAAGGTGGGCGGCGGTGGTGTCTGGGATTTGAAGGCTACGAATTTAGGGTTTCAGGGTTAGGGCTCGTGCTGATAACGTGTTGTAGAGAAAATGAATTTGAGAGGAATTTGCTGTATATTCTCATTGATAATAGGGGCCTCTTTATATAGAGGATTACAATGCATAGAATCTCAATCATACAAGGAAAGTAATTCTACATTGATTAGGATTCTAGATCCTTCTAATTAAATCCTATTACCACTAGGTCAAGTAACCTAGAGTTTGGGCTAAACACAAATTAGGTTTTCCTTCAACAAAGAGCTTTTTACCGATAACTACAAAATAATGGGACAAACACTGAGATTCCCCTTATACTACTATACTAGCAGGCCCGGCCTTACTGTTGGGCTGTTGGGCAGTCTTGGCAATAGGCCAGGGCCTCAAAGCATAAGGGGCACCAAATATAAAAGCCCATTATATATTAGTAATATGTATGTATTTGCTATGAGTCCATTTTTATAATGATAAAGACAGAAAATGCTAACCAAGAGAAATCGGAAAAGTCAAGATAGTTGTATTTAATTAGAATTAATGTTAGGATTTCTCTCTTCCAACCATTTTTCTCTTTCTTTGCAATGTCTCACTCTCTCTTCTTCCATAAATCAAGAAGAAACTTTTTCTTTTCTCAACTTTTCCCTCCATATCTATCTCAATCCCTCTTCCCTCACAAACTCATTTGAGTCATTGCCTCAACTGATAATTTCTTCTTATTGTTTTATCTTCTGACTTTTTTTGCTGCAATTTCTAAAAATTGGGGTTTTTGAAATAATAATAAGAGGTATGTTTTCTGCTTTTCTAGACTCCAATCGAGAATGAGAAAAAGATTATGCTGTTTTTTTTAAGGAGTTTGGTTAACCTCAATATTGATGCAAGTTTTGTTTATAATTTTGCTTGTGCAGTAGAGATTTTTCATTGGTTGCATGAATTTTGCAGTAGAGAGAGAAATTTCGTTTTGTTTATGTATAAATGTGTTAATCCTCAATAAATTTTGAAACATGGATTTATATAGACTCTTTAACAATTTAGAGATTTTATTTATTTATTTATTATTATTTTTTAAAGAATACTCTTTAACAATTTAGAGATTAGGGACCTAACGATAATTCTCGCCCGTGGCCTTGACAGACTCAGGACCGGCCCTATATACTAGAGCTTAGAACACAAAGCATATAAGCACTGAAAATCATGACGAAAATAGTATGGATCCCACATGTGTTTGCCAATTGCATATAATGTATCAGAATAGATCTAAAGATAGTTCGGTTCTTGCATAAACTTGCATCGGCAGGTTCTTTTAAGGGAAGTTTTAAGGCAGCCCTTTTCCTTGCGCTTGGTGGATTATAAGAAACTAAAGGTGAAGCTATCACCATTGATACAATAGTAAAAATTATGTAGATTCATAATTTGAACAAAATGGTGATGTACCTCCCCATTTTAGGCTTTATAGAGGTGTATTGTAGATCCATAACTCATTTTAAGTCTGTAGCTGCAATTATATTTATTTATTTTAAATAGTAGACATGCATGAGTTATTTTGTTTTAGATAACCGGACCTATCAATTTTCATTAATCTGAAATTAGATACATAATGTGTAAAATCTAAAACTGAAATGTCGTCTAAAAGCATTCCAATTTAAGTTAAAAAAAAGGAATTGTATTGGCTACAAAATATCCATCTTCTCATAATCCCATATGCCTGGAAAAATGGAACAGGTACATCTCATTATTTCATCAAATTTTTAATTAATACCTGAACAAAATGAAAATCCAATAGTATAATATATTGGATCTTCATGCAACCAATGTTGTGAGTACTCCATGGTCTGTGCCTCTGTGCCTTTATTTCAACTTTCCCAATGTCCCTAGTCCGTACTCCCAAGCCTTAGCCCAAGCCCAACTTCATGTCTTGTCCATCCCCATGTTGGTGGGCAGGCCTGGATAGTCAAGTACGATTAGATTTTAGAGTCGAGCTAATTTAAATTTTTTATTACACAATAGCTGAAGTCAATTGTCCGTAAGTTAAACTGATGACCTCGTATTACCGGTGGCTTATAGTACCAAATCAAATTGTCACAGGTGACTCGATGCGATTGGATTGAGATTATCACCTCTATCAAAAGAGAAGAAGAAGAAGAAAAAAAAAAAAACCCACATTTCCGATTATATTAGAAACCAACCTAGCCACTTATGAAGGCTAGTTTGCCGTTGCCAAGAGCTGGTCCACACTTACAATGGTGCACTCCATGCATGATTAATGTAGCGGTTATTCTTGCATGTGTTTTGACAGCAAACAAAAACTGTATTGTTGTATTTTGGCCAGCCATGTTTAGAATTGATGATACCCAAGAATAATATCTAATGCGCTAAACTCCATTTGAATCATACTAATTAAACAGTGAATTAATTTGGCATACAGACCTGCTGCCAGTCTTTAATCTTTGTATTAATGATCGAGTTCTCCCCTTCAAGTAAGGCAACACTCCGCACCAGGTAATTTTTGTGGTTCAATTTGATCCCGCAGGCACAAAACGGTCTCCACAATATTAATGACAACAGTATCTCTCTGCATCACGTGACTTTAGAGCCATCCAATCAGGAGAAAGAATTTTTTTTCTCTTTTTTGAAATTGCCCCTGCTCTATAAATGTACAATACTCAAAAGACCCCCTTACTGGACAGTGATTGGTTTGCCGCACCACGTGGCGATGCGGGTACCCTACTCTAGTCTTTTTCATTCTTGTAAGATGAGATCCACATTCCATACTCCTCATTCTCTCTATTACTCTATGTAGCAAACTAGTTATTACTTATTAGTTCAAAACATCCACGTACAATGTTGGCCGGATTATCCCCAAAGTTGAAAATTCAAAATTCGAATCCCAGACCACTCATAGGAAATCAAAATATCACTGACAAGAACCTACCTACCTACTCTGTTCATATTTATAGGATTGTCGCGCGTTAGTCGCATGTTCATTGTGGTAGCCAGATGTAATATATAAGGTGTTGGCAAGTTTAGAGAGATGAATCATTTGCTTAAGTACTTGATTTTCTAGGATTAATCACCAAAATTAAATTCGATATGTGTTCTTGTAGCTATGGTGGTAAGCGCGCATATTTTATACAATGTAGGCTTCAGTGTTTGCAAAATGAAGTTCAAGGCCTTGAGTTGGGAGGTGTTGAGGTAACCGAATCGTTTTCAAAGCTTGTTGAAAACTTGAAATTCAATTATTTTAACACGACCACATTTGTTTATTGCCTAACAGCATTTACAAGAGAGAAAAGAAGGACCAAAAAGATAGAATGATGAAAAGGCATTCGACTAAAATGTTATAACTTATGAGTGTCTCACATGAGAATTGTAACACAAAATTAGGCTAGTGTTGATGATAACCCCCATATTAACAATGGTTCACATTTCAGATTCTAAAAATATTTAACACAATTCCAGCAAGTTATGAGGATATTTGGCACCAAATTAAACCCACATTTGATAACAATGGTCCATCTTTAAGATCCTAGAAATATTTAACACAATTCCAATAAGTTATGAGGATATTTGGCACCAAATTAAACCATCATTTGATAACATATATAGTACATAGTGGTCTTGGTGATCCATGAGTCTAGAATGATCGATCGATCACCTCTTTGCGACGTTATTTTTGAGATAATCAACAAACGCACCGATGTAGTGGTCTTGGTGCAACTCGTGATCTCCAAAAACTGCAGCAGCTTTCCTCGCATTGCTTCTCAGGTGCTCTCCTTCATCTTCCACCATTGCTAGCCTCAGTGTTTTAGCTATTTCATCTCTACTAAGCGACCCGTCTTCGTTGCGCTTCACTTCGGCAGCCAGACCCTTCTCCACCAAAAGCCTTGCATTCAAAGGCTGATCAACAATGATGGGCAACAACACAAGGCAATGCCCAAATTGCAGAGTTTCAATCACAGAACCCCATCCAGAGTGAAACAAAGATCCCCCAACAGATGGGTGCCCCAAAATTTCCATTTGAGGCACCCATCCAAAGCAAACAAGCCCTTTCTCTGATGTTCTGTCAACAAAACCTAAAGGCAGAAAATCATCAACTTCATCATCGTTAGCTGCATTGGGTTTTCTGACTCCCCAAACAAACGGCAATTCTGATAGCTCCAGCCCATGAGCTATCTCATGAACTTGTTCTTTGCTCAGCTTACACTCACTCCCAAATCCCACAAACACCACTGACCTGGGGCTTTGTTTATAGAGCCAATCAAACATAAACCCATCAGGGCTCATTTCCGTATTTTCCCTTTTCCCAGGTTTCTCCGGAGGAAGCACACCAATGGGAATCACTGGCTTTCCAGTAATTTTCTTGTACACTCCCAAGTAGTCTCCTTCAATCTCATTACAGGTACGAATTGCCAAAGCTTGACTTGCTGATATAACCTTGGCAAGCCTTGAAGCACCACTAATCCCAGTACTATTTTTACCCCAAAACCCTTGGGGCACATAAATTGCTTCATACTCCTTGAATGCCACCAAAGAAGGAAAAGTGATCCATTCTGGTGGAGATGTCAAGCTTTGGGGTGACGGAAGAGCGTAGTTTCTGTTCACACCGGAGAGATTTTCCAAGGGCCCAAAGAATACACTGCTAGCTGCAGAGAAAGCAGAGAAGTAGACTAGTGGAACACCATACTCTTTGGCAATGTCCACTACCCAATAAGCAGCGAAATCGGGTACTATACAGTCAGGCATTTGATCTGCAATGAATTGCTTGATGGGTTTCTGGAGAAGATCATACGCGATCTGTAAGTTGTTGATTTTTTCGAAGGGCACATCAACAGTCGCCTCGGCTCCTTCAGGCAAGAAGTCAGGTTCTAAAGGAGGAAATGGAATGGGGACTAGGTGTATGAAAGGTTGCAAATCAGGTGAGATTTTGGGGAGCCTTTGAATGTTTCTTGGGGTGGCTATGTAGGAGACATGAACTTTGGCTTTGGCCAAGGCTATGGAGAGTTGAAAGAAGGGCATCATATGGCCAAAGGCAGACCACGGAGCATTACAACATGAAGCTCTTTTGCCATTATTGTTATGTTTTGCTGAAATGAGCTTGCTCATACAATAAGACAATCTGTGTAGAGCGGGGTTTGTGGCTGAGCCTTATAGGATAGAAGGCAACTGTTTTTGCTGTGCGTTATAGCATTATTTATTGAGTCTGTTCTTCGAGAGGTAGATGTGGTCTTCTAGGTATGAACTTCAATTAATGGATTGAGTCCAAGCTAATAAATTGAATGTGGCCGGTGCTTAATGAATGTACGTACAATTTTTTATGGAGTAAAATTTGGGAAGCGATGCAGTGCACCGATGTATATTTGTATTAAGAGGAGTAAATGGACGGCTCAATAACAAACGAGAATAATTTTATTATTTCTTGATATTAGTAAAAAAACCCTAGGAGAGCTTTCTCTCTCGCCCTAGCAAATCTCAGACCGGTGACGGCCAGTATTTCTTTCCTCCTCATGCAAGCCTTCAAGATTATTGTTTGGAACTGCAAAGGCTTGAACAACACGGAAACCAAGATGCCCTAGTGAGCATTGTACGTCAACAACACCCTAGCCTTGTCTTTCTATCAGAAACTCTAGCCTCACCGGATCTCCTGACCTCTGTTCGACGTCGGATCGGTTTCGATGGTGTTGTCTGTGCACCGAAAGAAGACGATTGTCGTGGTTTGGCTCTTTTTTGGCGTAATGAGGTCCCTGTTCGACTTCGACACTATTCTGCTAACCATATCGATGCAGAAGTTGGTGCTGTAGGGTCTCCAGGAGTTTTTCGCTTTACTGGTCTTTATGGCGTAGCTACAACTGCGAATCGTGTCATCACCAGGAACCTATTACGTACCCTGGCCGCTCAGGTTCGTCTGCCATGGCTTGTTGCTGGCTATTTCAATGAGATCCTCAATCATGCGGATAAATCGGGAGGTCCGCCTCGCTCTATAGCACAAATGGCCCGATTCCGGCAAGCGTTGGTGGATTGTGAGTTAATTGACATGGGATTCGTCGGTCCTAGGTTTACCTGGTCTAATAGGTTTACCAAGGAACGGCTGGATCCTGCTTGTCAAAATGTGCAATGGAGAGAACTTTACCCTTTTTCTAGATGTATTACTCTCCCTCTGAGTAGGTCTGATCATTGCCCTCTCCTCATTGAAGTGTCTCCGGAGTCAGCTGTTCGAACTAGAACACCTAATTGTTTCGCTTTGAGGAGATGTGGTTACAGCATATGGACTGTTTGAACGTGGTTCAGCAAGGGTGGATGCTTCCAACTATAGGGGAACCAATGATGCAGGTTGGAAGGAAAATCAAACAAACAGGTCAACTCTTATTACGTTGGCATTCTGAAGTTTTCCAACAAAGACAAACTGAGATGAAACTGATTCAGGGTAAATTGGATCTTGATGAAACAGAGTTTCGAGCCCGGGCATTTTGATGTACAAAAGTCCCTACAGTTTCGTCTCAATGAATTGCTTTCGGCTAATGAAGCGTATTGGAGGCAGCGATCTAGAGTACAATGGCTCAAGGATGGGGATCGTAATACGGCGTTCTTCCATAGGCGAGCCTCTAATAGAAGGTGTCGCAATCGGGTCAAAGGTTTACTTAATGCTGAAGGACAGTGGACTGTTGATCAAGGAGAAGTTAATGAGTTAATCCTAAAGTATTATGAAGACATTTTCAGGGCTGGTGGTTCTGATCTGGCAGCTACAAAAGCGGTCCTTGAGTGCTTGCATCCCAAGGTTTCTCCTGAAATGAATGACAACCTCACAGCACCCTACTCTGACTTTGAAATAAAGAAGACTCTATTTCAGATGCACCCTTCCAAGTCCCCGGGCCCGGATGGGATGTCCCCATGTTTCTTTCAGAAGTTTTGGTCAGTTGTTGAAAAGGATGTTTGTCTGGTAGTTAGGGAGATTCTCACTACAGGCCAGATATCTCAGGAGTCCAACTTCACTCATCTCACATTGATTCCGAAAGTTAAAGAGCCTAAGTCTGTCTCCGACCTGCGACCTATTGCGTTGTGCAATGTTGTATACAAAATTGCTTCCAAGGTTTTAGCAAACAGGTTGAAGGCAATTCTTCTGCAGATCATCTCACCTCTACAGAGAGCTTTCGTACCTGGGAGGTTGATTTCTGACAACACTCTTGTGGCAACCGAAATAGCTCATTTCATGAAGAAACTTCGTAATCAGGTAGATGGTTTTTTCTCTCTCAAGTTAGATATTTCCAAAGCTTATGATCGGTTGGAATGGCATTATTTGGAGGCAGTCTTGCTCAAGTTGGGATTCTGTTCAACCTGGGTTCAGATTATTATGACAACAGTGACATCAATTAGTTACTCGGTTTTAATCAATGGATCTCCTACAGGTTTTATCTTACCTACTAGGGGTATCCGGCAAGGGGACCCCCTCTCTCCATATTTATTCATCCTTTGTGCTGAGGGTCTTTCAGCGTTGATCTCTTCTTCAGTCGAGCATGGAGTTGCTAAGGGCATTAAGATGTCTCCTACTGCTCCTACGATACATCATCTACTGTTTGCGGACGACAACTTTCTTTTTGGTGAAGCGACAGTTCCGGAGTGTCACACTTTCAAGAACATATTGGAGACATATGCCAGGGCCTCGGGGCAACATATTAATCTCCAGAAGTCAAGTGTGGTTTTTAGTGGCAATGTCAGTTTAAATAAGCGCAATGAGCTTGCGGCTATTTTGGGAGTTGAGTGTGTCACAGAGCATGGTTTATACCTCGGGCTTCCTATACATGTAGGGCAAAATAAGTCTGCTATTTTTTCCTATTTGAAGGAGCGGCTCACTAAGAAACTTGTCAGTTGGAGGTCTAAAATTCTCAGTATTGGAGGTAAAGAGTTACTTATTAAGGTGGTAGCTCAAAATTTGCCTAATTACGTTATGAACTGTTATGCTCTACCCAAATCTCTATGTGACGATCTTCAGCAACTTTGTTGTCAATTTTTTTGGGAAAGTTCTGATGACCGACGTCGAATTCATTGGCGGTCTTGGGAGAGAATGTGTCTCCCAAAAGAACAAGGAGGTATGGGCTTTAAATATTTGCATGCTCACAATCTTGCGATGCTTGCAAAACAAGGCTGGAGACTCCTTACTAATCCATATTCTCTCGTGGCTCAAGTTTATAAAGCTGTGTATTATCCTTATGGTTCTTTCCTTACGGCTGACATGGGTGAGAGGCCATCGTTTTCTTGGAGAAGCATTATGGAAGCTCGACCGGTGCTGCAAGCTGGTTTATCTTGGCGGATTGGGACTGGTGTTTCTGTTAGTATTTGGGATCATGATTGGATCCCTTCTGTTCCCCATCACTCTGTGGTTAAACTGTTGGATACCATCTTTGAAAAGGTTGCTGACTTGATCAACCCGGACACTTGGACCTGGGATGAGGCTGCTGTCCATACGTGTTTTGAATCACAGGTGGCTCACCGGTTATTTCTATCCCTCTTAGTCGTCAATATGGACAAGACCGAGTTGCATGGAAGCTTCATAAGAAGGGTTTCTTTTCTGTGAAATCAGCTTATACAATAGCACGAGACTTCTCTATTGGCAATGTGTTTGCCTCTCCTTCTAATGGGGATCCTTATGGCCCGGTTTGGAGAGCCTTGTGGAAGGCTAAAGTCCCTAGTAAGGTGGCTATTTTTGGGTGGAGAGCAGTCCATAATCTCCTGCCTACCCGTGCTGCCTTATCTTTGAAAGGTTATAATGGGGACTTACAGTGTGTTGTTTGCTCTAGTGGTGTGGAGACGGTGGAACACCTGTTCTGCCAATGTAGTTTGGCTAGAGAGATAGTGGGAGCTCCTCCCTTTATCATTCCGGTTTCCTCATTATCTTGGAAGGATTGGTTTTTAGAACGGGTTAACTCGCTGTCATCAGGTTGCTTTGATAAATTGCTTGTGTTGCTTTGGAATATTTGGAAGAATAGGAATGACAAGTTATGGAGAGATTGCTCTAAGACTGGTCCTAGCATCGTGGCCTCTTCTATGGCATGGTTTGAGGAGTATTCCCAGGTCAATCAGGCTACTACATCTCCTGATCGGCGAGGACCTACGGGTCAAACACGATGGTTTCCTCCAGCGACTGGTACCTTAAAACTGAATGTTGATGGTGCGTTTCTTTCGTCGATTCAGTATGGAGGTACAGGGGGAGTTCTCAGGAATGATCAAGGGGATTTTATTGCTGCCTTTTCCTACAGAGCTGAGTCTGTGCTCTGTCCATTACACGCTGAACTCTTAGCCTTGAAGTATGGGTTAGACTTCCTCCACGCTATGAATGTCACGAAGGTGGTCGTGGAAACTGATTGTTTAGTGGCAGTTCAGGCCATTAATTCTTCGACTGAGGATTTGTCTGAGCTAGGTGCTTTGATTCATGACATCAAAGGCCTTGTAGGTGTAGTGGGAGATATTACAGTTGGTTTTACTCCTAGGCAGGCTAACAGAGTTGCTCATCGCCTAGCTAGTTATAGTTTTGATTCAAACATCCATCTTGACTGGTTTGGTCATGCTCCAGAGTTTGTACTGGATGCCCTCATGTACGATCATTATTGTATTTAGTAATATACTCTCTTTTCTTTCAAAAAAAAATGGACGGCTCAATAACATCAAGTGCTCTTTTTTTGTTATTAAAAAAATGTTGACTGCAGATATTAAGGACTGAGTCACCTAATAGGTGCTGGATTATTTGCACTGGCGTTGCATAAAAGAATTTTGGGTAAAATTTATACTTTGTTTTTACAATCAACACTTTTTTTTTTCTCTTTTAAAATGAAATTACAAAAAAAATAAAGTTTAAGATACTAAAGAAAAAAGAGTGTGTAATGTAAAATAAGGAGTGTGAGTTGCAATCCCTTACAATTTTATTTTATTATTATTATTATTTTTTTAAACAAAGGATGAGCAGAACTTGCCCATACCCCCCATTGAAATTTACCAAGGATGTGAACAAAAAAGAGAATATATTCAATGAGGAGGCCGGATACAAGAAACCTAACTCTTTTAGAAAGAAGAATTGGAGTAACAAAACTGATACACCTGGTGAGATTGTGAGAATGACATTTGATTTGGTCTTACTAGTCAATGAGTAATAATAAATGAACAAATAACCAACTCTACCAGAAAGAACCAGCTCTACCAAAATTCAATTAAATACAATAGGGGTGAGGAAACTTGTATCTGACTCAAGGGAGGCGAGGAAAGCACAAGATCCGAACTATTTCCAAAGACAAGTACACTACTCTACTCCCTAATCATCACGGAGATGATAAGAGAAATACTCATTAGAATATAGATTTAGACAATTTAAGATCTTGATAAGTAATTTTGAAGAACACTAGTGAGGATGCGCGCGTGGATGATTCTAGAGCGTTGATCACACTAGTAATCGATCGACCAGTAGGGAACGATTGCTGGCTTTAGTATTCAACCGCTGGTTTTGTTACTCGATCCCTGCTAGGGTAACGACAATGTTATGGATCACACGATTTTTGATGTTATTGCTGCCAACCGGCCAATCCATCTTGTTTATCAAATAGACAAACTTGTTTTAATCATTGCATGTGAAGTGATAGGGGATGGCAGGATCTATTCCAATATGATGCAAATTTATCTGAGCCTCTTCTCGATGGTTATAACTTATAAGTTATAGCATTAGAAGACATATATAACGAGTTTTGGGATTATGTCTCTCCAATTTGCATTAGTGTTGCAAATTTGCAATCTATATTAGTCGTTTTGATGCACATTAGTGTATGACTAATTGGAATCACCAATTAGTCACTAATATGACTAGTTTTGAGAAGTAGTAAATAAGTTCAAGATATCAGAGAAGGGTTCCCTCACTAGTCGGAGTTAAACACTTTAACCCAAGGGCCATACTTTTCAAAATTTCTATTATTTTTATTTTTGAAACGATTTCTTAGTACTTTAATATTTTAATATATTTATACCATTTAACTAAATTTTAACCCAGTTTTTCACGCTTCCTCACTACTTGACTAACTCCAAGAGCTTTTCAAATTCTAATATGGCTTTTCAACTTCTAGTTACTTAACTGCATTAGGAGAATTATTATGTGGTCCTGGAGTACCACGTGACAATATCATGTGGTGATCCCGATCAATAATATCACTTAAATGTGGTGGGGACTATGCATGAGGTTAAAAAATAAAAGAAAAATTAATTTAAGAGACCAATCAAAAATCACTACGAGTCACATGGACCAATAATATCACCCGGGATCACCACGTGTACTATGGCCAGGGATCATGTAATAATTTCCCCCATCATTATTTGTTTATCCAGCTATATTCTATTGAAAGTAATATGGATAACAAAAATTTTGGTTGTTGTCGCTGACCGGCCAACAGTCCATCTTCTCTCCGCTTCTTTCCAAACAAAGAAGTTCCTTGACCTCTTTGATCCATGTATAATGAGGATATCATGGTCCATTTCAATATGATGCAAATTTTATGTTTCCACATGTCATAGTTTTGAGATTCTTGCTCAAGTGTAGCAAATGGAGAGCATTGTTGCGGATGAATGAGAGATATTTGAAGAGAGCATTGACACTTTAGTTGGCACTGATAGTACGGATTCTGTTTTGGTAAAATGTTCATCAAGCTGAGTTCTGTTGGGGTGACTTAGAAAATGAAAAACCCCTTGATCATCATATCTCACCACTACAATTATATGCTATAAGGACACCAAACAAGGACACCTTATTTATGTGGTGTCCTTGAAGGGTTATAAGGACATTCATATGTAAATGAGATTATTTAGAGGGTTGAGAGTATTTTAAGGACACAACCGGCCTCTTTAATGTGGTGTCCTAAATAAGCCAATTTCAGTTTACTGCTCCAAAACAGCTCCAAAATTTGCTTTCGCGCCCGAGCTCTCTCCCTCCCCAAATTTCGCTTCCTCCCTCCCAAATTTCACTTCCCTCCTCCCCCAAATTTTGAACTTCCCTCTTCAATTGAAACCCACTAGAAGAGGAAATATGATGTTTCTTTTAATCTATTTCCAATTTTTACAACAAAAAAAGGAAACTCGATCTGAAATGAACTTCGAGCTGATTAAAGTCGGTGGAGGAGGTGGCGACTACAAGGCGACTCGCAATAAGGTCCAACTCGTAGTAATGGTGTGAGACATATCATGGGTTCAGTGGTTAGTGAGGTTAGTTGAATTTGGAGGTTACTCGATCCTTATTTTTTCTAATTTCTTGTTATGCTTGTGTCTTGGGTTGGGAGATTCTGGGAAAAATTTGATAACACTGAATATCTTATTGCAGCATGTTGAGGTTCCGAACCCATTTTTGATAGGAAGATGTTTCGCATGTATTGGGATTTGGGGCACGGGGTGGAATTGGAAAAGCAGCGATTGCATATATATCTTTATGGGTTCTTGTAATTGAACATGATCTGCCAGCTTCTAGTCTTGGCAGTAAACAAGTAGGAAGTACTAAACTAGATGGTGCCTAAATTGAATTAATCTTACACATGTAGTGATACTAATTTGGGCTTAAAAATATAAACTTTTATTGAAGTCATTAGTGAGATTGATATGCCATTGCCTATATTTTGTAGTGTTAATGAATTGATGCCTCTTGATACGAGTTTACAACTGGAAGTCTATTAGATTTCTCTTTTGTCTAGAATATCTTCTTTTTTGCTGATTTCGGTGATTAGTTTGTGTTCTATTTTGTATTGGAATGGTATTTTTTTTTGTTTTGATTTTGGAAGATTCAGGTCCAATCGATTTTTATTTAGTTCCATATTCTGGTTGTGGATGATAGCATCATACATAGGAAGGTCATTGACAAGCTATATAAAATTTAGGGCTAAAGTCTGTTTAGTCCTTATACTATGCCTCTCTCATCGTTTCAGTCCCTGACATTTCAATTTAATCTGAAAAGTCCTGAGGTCTCAATTTCCGTCTAATAGGTCCTTTCCGTGGGTGAAATGTCCAATATACCCCTCAGTTATTTCTTTTTTCTTTTTTTTCCTTTTTAATTTATTTTTTTCCTTTTTCCATTTTAATTTCGTTTTTTTCTTTTTTCTTTTTCCTTTTTAATTTCGTTTTTTTCTTGTTTCTTTTTTCTTTTTCCTTTGTAATTTCTTTTCTTTTCTTTTTCCTTTTTAATTTCTTTTTTTCTTGTTTCTTTTTTCTTTTTCCTTTTTAATTTCTTTTTTTCTTTTTCCTTTTATTTTTATTTTTTTCCTTTTTCCATTTTAATTTCTTTTTTCCTTTTTTTATTTTTCTTTTTTCCTTTTTAATTTCTTTTTTCTTTTTTTTTCTTTTTTCTTTCTTTTTAATGACCATCGTATTCTGCTGCATCAGTAGCGTCACGTCGGCGAACCAATCCAGATCGACCCGAAACCCCAATTCTTGTTCTCCACGCCAGCGGCCATTTTTCTTTTCCATCACTATTCTTCTTCTTCACTTCTAGATTTTGTCAACTTGGCCATCAAAAACCACCATTTCAACCAAACCCAAAATCCAAAATCACCATTTTGGGCAAGACCCAAAAACCTCAGAGTTTGAAAAAATGGTAGTTAATTTTCAGTGAAAAGTTAAAAAATAGTAATTTTCAGTGAAAAATTTCCAAATTGAGGCTTGATGTGGAGAGAGAAAGTGGGATTTGAGTGGGAGAGAGAGAGAGAAGTAGGCTGTGAAAACAAGAGGGGAGTGGTTTAGCGGCGAATTTCCGAGCTAATTGGGAAACAGATGGGTTGTGGAGTTTGATCGGAATGGGATTGGTGGGTTGAGGAAGTAGAAAGTAGGCAAAACGAAAAAGAAAAAAGAACTTAAAAAGGAAAAAAAATTAAAAAGGAACAAGAAGAAATAGCAAAAAAGAAATTAAAAAGGAAAAATAAAAAGGGAAAAAAAGAAATTAAAAAGGAAAAAAAAGAAATTAAAAAGGAAAAAAGAAAAAAAAAAAAAGGAAAAAAAGAAAAAAAGAAAAAAAGAAAAAAAAAATTAAAAAGGAAAAAAAAAATTATAATGGAAAAAGGAAAAAAAATAAAAATAAAAATAAAAAAAGGAAAAATGAAATTAAAAAGGAAAAAGAAAAAAGAAAAAAAAGAATTTAAAAAGGAAAAAGAAAAAAGAAATAACTGAGGGGTATATTGGACATTTCACCCGCGAAAAGGACCTATTAGACGGAAATTGAGACCTCAGGGACTTTTCAGATTAAATTGAAATGTCAGGGACTGAAACGATGAGAGAGGCATAGTACAGGGACTAAACAGACTTTAGCCCTAAAATTTATTGCTCGAAAGGTAGCTAGATGTCTGTGAATGAGTCACTGAAAGAAACATTGGATTTTGTTTTGCAGTGATTACTTTTGATCGATAGTGGAACCGGGTCTTTAATATAAGTACGGGTGAGTGTTTTTTTAATTTTAGTTGTGTTTCTGTTGCACCTATTTTTTATCTGCTGAGGAAATTGCAATGCAGCTGTTGTTTAGTCTCTTGAAATTGAGGTTCTTCTAATTCTCGGCTTGGTTGTAGTCTTTTGTGTTAGTAGTTTTTTAGGTTTAATTGTCTTGGAAACTCTCACTCTATAAGTAACCAAGTCCAACATCCATATTCACAACATATTTACCATCGATATGACTAACATCATGATTGAAAGGAAGGAAACCTTAGGTAAAGACCTTGTTATCTTCTTCATGAATCCATTGGCTTCTTTTCACATTATTGATTTTTGTCACAATATTGAATCCTTACCAAACTAAATTGGTTTTCTTTTAGCTTCTATCTTTCTTATGAGCAGTGAATTGTAAATGTTCTATTGGCTTTGAAAACTGAAGTTTTTTTTTTCTCTTTCTCCTAGCTTCAACAAGATAATGAAGGTCAGTTTAAAAAAATAAAAGACAGAAAGATAGGAGGAGATGAGAAAGCCAATTACAGAGAGAAAAGAAGAGAGAAAGAAAAGAAGAAGAAATAGGAAGAGGGAAGCAGAAAATGTTTTTTTTCTGGAGGGGTTGCTTTCTATGGAAAAGGAGATCAGAAACGAGAGAGAAAGAGAGAGAAGAGTCAGTTTGAAGTTAAAAGGGCAAGAACTTGGTTTTGGGTTCGATTTCTTTTCGGTGAGTGACTTTGTACTTAGATGTGCTTTTGTTACATCGTTTTCATGGTTGGTTTTACTTTGAAAATCTTTGGAGTTCTGCAAAACTATTGAGGTGTTCACTATTGTTTATGGTGGATTTTGGTAGGATGGTTTTGGAATTATTTTGATTTGGTTATTCTTTAACAGTTCCTCAGAGAACATTCCACTGGTTCATCATCATCTGCAAGGGGAGGGGGAAGACATCAAGAAACTTTCTACAAATCATGATCACCTTTTTCTACTTAAAAACACTTAAATCTATCATCTTCTATTTGAAGAAATAACAGTATAATAAATGAATGTCGGATTCGATGGTAATAGATTCTATGAATGACTTTCTTTTGGTTCAGAGAGAGCTAGCACTATCCTATCAAAGCCTGCTTGAAAGTAATAGATTATATTATCATTATAATAACGGTGGCCTTAAAATGAGGATACAAAATTATATTAATGATAAATCAAGGGGGTCATTCGAGACTTAGAGACTAAGACCAAGTTTTGAATGCATGCGCAGCATACCAATACTTTCAAAAGCTTCATGAATTTTGAAGTGCAATAATTGTACAATGTCACAAGCTTCGGCATAACCTGTAAAAAAAATAAGATATTAGATAGAATTAGTGAATATGATTGATTTATCTGGTGAAGGATTAAAGGACCGACTTTAACCCCATTACTTCACAAGAACATGCATATGACTAATATTGTCAGAAACATTACACCTGAAATCACTCGACACTTTTGTTCTTGTGGACACAAAGACAGAAGACATATGGTGGTCCTTTTATGTATAGCTGCTGCCAAATTGACCATAAGTGAAATTTTCTATATATTATGTGCATAACGTGCTCACAAAGAGAACTACATGAAGGATCACATTTGTACCTCTTCAAAAGTCTTTGACCAAAGTGATTTTTTCTTTAAGCTGTTTACAAGCTTCATTTGATTCTTTACATCTGCTTTTAAAATTGCAAGGTTGTCTCCTACATGTCAAGAATTTATGTGAATTATCAAACAAGAGTATAAACAAGAGGACAATCTTCTAGACAGAAGCAAAGCCAACAACAGCAATTTTAGGTAAAATGGTGCATTCCTTCCCAAGCCAAGCCAAAGAAACATATAAACAGAACTAATTCCAAAAACTCATTGAGTGCATTTATCAATATCAATGGACATTCACAGATCTAGTAACACTAAAATATCCATGGACTGAGAATTGTCATACCCTGTGACAGCAATGAACCGTCAAAATATGAAATATCAAACATGCCTTGAATTCAAAAAAGCTAGTTTAATCATCTATTGCACAAAAAAATTACATGCAAAAGATCTTTGCTATGTTACCTTGCTCCCTAGACAACCTGCCTCCAAAGCAGCCTCTGAACCAAAGAATGCCCAAAAACCATAAGAAGGCATAAGACTAAAGCAACTCCAACTACAATGAATACCAGGCAGCTTGAAATCTAGAAGTGAAAATAGAGCCAAGAAGAGTGATCAATATTCAATAACAGTGTATCCCGAAGTGAAGAAAAAACATGTTGCTTAAGTTAATAACCAAACTCCACAAAGATGACTGATATAAGAAAACCATATATCCCTTTTTTTTTTGGACATTCATAATCCCTTTCCTAGCCCAATAAGAAAAATGATTGCTTACTTTCTGTGCAACCGCATCTGCAGGGCTCACACAAGTTTTCCTATAGCAACACAACTAGAGCATTTTTTATAATCAATGAAATTGAAGTTTCCAAAACAAACAAAAAGAAATTACAGAAGAAGCAGCTTACTTCACGACTGCATAAGCTTGGCTCTATTGCAATAGATTCGGATATGCACTGAAAAGGAAGAAGAAGATAGCATTCAAAATTAAACTTCATAAATTAGTACAAAAATTATGAAAAATTGGATATTACCGGCAAGTTTGGGAGGAAAATGGTCAAGTGAGGAACGTCTTTGAGGATGAAGTTGTCGTCCTGTGGCTGATGATGCGAGCCTTGAGATCTGATTGGCTGGTTTTGGTAGGAAAGAGACGGAAGGAGGAAGGTTCAGGATTTGGGTCTCGGATGGCGGATGTGCCAGAGCAAAATTGAAGCTTGGGATTTGGAGCAGAGACGAAGAGAAGGAGAGGTAGGAGAAGAGAGGAAGATGATAAAGAAATGGTGGATTCCATTTGGAAATTTTCATGGAAAAGAGCTGAGAGCTCCAGCGACGGGGTCCTCTAGTGGTACAAAATCCTAGGTTCAAGAGTCAACTGGCGGAAGTCGAGTTCTCCAGCGTGACAGAGAGAAGGAGGGAGGGGGGGAGAAAGAGATCTAGAGAGAGGCGTGTGCGCCCTGAGAGAGGAAGAAGGAGAAAATGAGGAAAGGCTGGGGCTCCTTTTCCCTTATATACTACTCCAGGTGAAATCTAAAATTTGGTAGAAGGAGGGAAGTGAAATTTGAAAATTTAACTAGGTCTTAAAAGCCAATTCTAGGGCGCCAGCATGTTGAACCCTAAAACTCAGACAACATCAACTCAAGTACATTGTTTGAAGGAGAGTGACACAACAAAAAACTTAAAACTGTTGTGTGAATCAAAACAATCAAACAACATCTTTCAGCAGGCATTGACTTAAAAGATATCAGACAATAGAGACCTAAAATAAATAAAAAACAGTTGTGTGACTGAAAATAATCAGACAACAGCAAAAATCAACCATTATATAAATGAACCTTGGACAACAACACATAATAACTGTTTTCTGAATTAATTCATTCAGACAACATCAAAAAGATCAACCATTTTTTGAAATGCTATTGCACAAGAGACAAGAAAAAACTGTTGTTGGATTCGAAAACTTAGACGACAGAATATTTCTTACTGTCGTCTGATTAATTCAGACGACAGTTAAAATATTTGCTGTCTTCTGATATATGTTGTCTGATTCCGAAAATGGTGTAGTGGGTTACCTTTCCTTCAAGTAATTGGGTAATTCATTTATGATATTTGAATTGGATTAGTTCAATTGTGTTGCTTTTCTATCTTATTTTTCAAATATGGAAGAAGTTATTTGTTGACTGAACATTGCATTTTCTTCTACCTTCTCATACTTTGAAAGGTTATGGTGTAGTGGAATTTCTTGTCTGATTTTTAGGATGAATTTGATCCCCCAATAATAGAGGCCATAGTATTTTCACGAGGGGAATGTAGTATGCTTGGGAAGTCTAATAATGGTTTATTTATGGTGTAATACGTCTTAGACTTTTGGTCCCTTTGCAATATTAGGTGCTTTCGGTGTTTTTTTTTTATACCATTCTTTGTTTGTTTGTTTGTTTTTTTTTTGTTTTTTTATGTAGCTAACTTGTTAAGTCACTTTGATAGCATTTTATTAGTGTCATAAGCTGCAATAGTTTCTTTTCTTCACATTTTTTTTTGTCCGATTACAAACAATATCATGCAATGTACTGATCGATAAAGTCACTAGATTTTGATTAATTTCAACACCATTGGGGACCTTGGACTGTCTATCACTATAATAGCCATGCAATATTTTTTTTTCAATCTGGTCTGTCAGTTTAAGTTGGTCAGACACACAGGCCATTTACTGATGATATATATATATATATATATATATGTATGTATGTATGTATGTATGTATTCATAGAAGCCAATGTTTGTGAAAAATGATTTATCTAAGTTGCATTCTACCTCATTGTTCGGATGATCAGTAGCATGGACATTATGGTGATAAGTGATACTATTTTGTTAGTTTTATAGTGCAGTTTTAGAAATGGAATTTTTTTCCCCTAAGATTGTATTTCTCACTGTTTACTATTGTGCTGCTTAGGAAGCTGATAGGAGGTTCAAGTTCAGTCTTGTAAGGGAAGGAGAAGGCTGGAAAGATCCAAGTCATTGAGCAAGTGTGTTCAAAGCTAGTAGCAAATATTTCTGACTGAAAAGGTTAGAAAACTGAAACCTATCTCTTACACACACACACACACACACAGATTTAGGTACACATATATACATGAATATTTGTTGAGCATGGAATATTGTGTGCTATCCATTTATCTTGCTTGTGATCTTTCTTGTTTGCACCTGCTACTTTTTACATTTTTATATTTGGTCATGCATGTTTACTTGTTAGCCTCCAAGTTCTTATGTCTCATATTTGCTTAATTGTCTTCACATGCCTTAGTGGTATTCGCATCGTATATGTAAATATTCTGACATGACAGTATTAATATTAGATATAAATGGACAAAAGGGAAGAAAAAATCATAAAGCAGTTCATTGGGAGGTGGTTAAGGTACATTTCTACTTTTTTGTTTTCCTTTGGCCTGATGGTAAACCAGTATATGCACTGAAATTTTGATCTTCATCGAATTTTGTAGTGTCCCAGACAACTTGGATCAGTGGAATGTGGATTTTATGTCATGAAATACATGAAACAACTTACTGGAGCTCTAAGAAGCTCAATTTTAAATATAGTAAGTAATACTATTTTAGTGGTTAGTAATGAGGTTAATTAGCTCGATCAGTTTTGTTTACTGGTTGTTTCTACATAGTTGTACCTCAGTTTTGTGCACTACTTGCATGTTTCAATTAGTTGTGATTGCTTACTAGCAGGTTTCTTTTCAATCTGGTCATAAACTTTTTACTGTAACATTCACTATATAATAATGTTACAAAATATATCTATTGATCGATCATTTCAGTTTGAGGGAAAAGAGACTTACACTCAAGAAGAGATTGATGTAGTCCGAGTAGAATGGGCAGAGCAGGTTGATGGATATATCCAAGATGAAGTACTAAAATAGTTAGCATGCAAGTATGTATATTTCTTATTTCTGGTATGACTTGAGTTATATATGTAGCAACAATTTGAATTATGTCTCCTACAAATAGTAATAGTAGTACGTAATACCTTAATTCTAGATGTTGGACTTGTTGTCTTTGCAAGTATTAATACTTGTTTTGGATGGTGTGTATATATGTAGCAGCAGCAGTAGCTACTTAGCAGCTAGTGCTTTGAATTAGGTAGCTAGTTAGCTTCAAATCAGTTATAGTACATTTGATCTGGTGCATGTTGGACTTGTGGTTAGTTCAATTGTGTTATCTTTGCAGGTATTACTTGTTTTGGATGGTACGTGTGTGTGTGTGTGTGTCTGTAGCAGCATCAGCACTAGCTAGCAGCTAGTGCTTTGAATCTTCAAATCAGTTGCAGTACATTTGATCTAGTGTTGGACTTGTGCTTTTTGTAGGCTACATCTTTTGAATCTTAGGTTTATATGGACTTGTTTGATGTATACTCGATGTTATGCGCACAATTTTTATAATATGAGATCGTATTCCCTTATGGATTTAATGACTCAATTTTCAGAACTTTGAGAATATCATTTATTTGTCTTAGTATAAAAAAACATGACACACACACACACACACACACACACACACACACACACATATATATATATGAGAATGTATTTTTGTGTCCTCTTATGATTTTAAGGACTACATTTACAGGAACTTGAGGACACAATTTGTGTGTTCTTATATAGAAAAGAGGACACACTTGATAGTGTATTTGTTGTGCCATCTTATAGATTTAAGGACTCTATTTCCAAGGTTTTTAGGACACAATTTATGTGTTCTTGTATAAAATAGAGGACACATTTGAGAGTGTTGCTTTTGTGTCCTCTAATAGATTTAAGGACTCTATTCCTAGAGTTTAACTATGCCAAAAACTGCATCACACTACACTTTTTAGACAACGAAAAAAAAATTTCCGTTGTGTGATCACTGAAACTGCTTCACACAACAGGTTTAATGAGATTGGCGTTGTATAAGGAGGTCGTACATCAATTTTTTTGGGTCCAAGATTATTGTACAACAGTTTTAAGGATTTGTCTGTTGTCTGAATGTAAAAAAAATTTCCCCTTCACTTTGCTCAAATTTGGGTCGAAATTTTGACTTACCTTGCACAACAGTATAGTTGTATATGTTGTATGAGAGTAAGTTGCAAACTAACATACAACACATTTTTTTGTTTCCGTTGTGCAAGTTTGGAAGAAAATCACATGTACCCCAAAATGTGAGTGAGTAGCCCCAAAAAGGCCAATGTTTGAGTGAAATGCTGGTACACGACTGTAAGCTCCTACAACGGAATGGCTTATTTTTGTTGTGTGAATGTGCGATGGTAATCCTAGGCGGGAGAAATGAGTTTGTAATTTGCATTAGGCGGGAGATTTGGTTGTTGGGTCTCCAAGATAAAGTTTCAGTGTAGACTATCAGACAATGAAAATTTATTTATGTGTTGTCTGAATTGATTGTACAAAGTCAAAAAGTAGACTTAAATAAAACATTGTCTGCCACTCTAGCATTAAGTAGCATGTTGTCTCCCATAACTCAGACGTTTTCAACACCAAGCTAGCTAGTCTTCGAGAAAAAAAAGAGCAGAACTCATCTTCTTCTTCTCAAAGCAGAACCTGCAACCGTCTTCTTCTCTAAAAGAATCGATCGAACCCAACTTCTTCTCAAAACACCATCTTCTGAAAACATTGGATTGGGGTTCGATCTGCTGAATTAGGGTTTTCAATTTGGGGATTTGAAGGAGGAGGAAAAAGGGAGAGGGATTTCTCGGGTACATTATTCAATAAAGCTAGAGGAAGAAGAGGAGGAGAAGAAGACCCAACAATAACAACAACAACAACAACGAGGTTACTAGGAGCAGCAGCAGAAGAAGATCATCGTCCAAATCCTCTGCCCGAGTTGGTCTGTTTGTCGAGGTCTCTGCTTTATTCCCATAATTTATCATTAATTTCTACTACGTCTCTGTTTGGTTTCCTAGGATAAATAAACAACTTGAAGAAAGTTTATTGAACTGGGTAAACATTGATTTCATTTGAGGTGTTAGATTAAGATAAAGTTTAGATTTTTTTTGTTGTTCTGAAGTTGGTTTCGGTTCTTGAGTTGCAGGGAGGAATCCAAGTTTTAATAACAACAAATCTTGGTCGAAATCTACAAGGGATTCTAAAAAATCGAATGTCAATGCTGTAGGATATCATTACTCTTCTATTAAACTTCAGGTGTGTTTTCTTGGCTCAAAGATTATTCTTTTATTATGACCTCAAATTGCAGTTCGTTTTCTAATGGATTTCCCATCAACTTCGCATTTATTTTGTTTTCAGGGAATTCTAGTTTCGAAGGATTTTGATATACGAAAGGAAGCAGGTGGGTAATCTTTGCAATCCGTTCAGAAGGAATATAAGGCCCAGGTTTCACAGAACTACCTTGAAATTCATCTCTTTTGGGCTGGAAAGGGGACTTGCTGCGTACCTGATTTTGGTACTTATGGACCTGTTATTTCGGCCATCAGTGCTACACCAGGTAATAACAATATAGCATACAAATTTCAGTTGCAAACTAAGCATATACATTTAGGTTCTGATGTATGTTATTACAAAGTGCTTCTATGCTGTTTGTTGACTGCAATGCTTTTATACTTGCAGATTTCCCACCTACTATCGTTCCGAACCATCCAACTAGTAAGAAGAATAGGATGGGGCTGATTCTGGGGATTGTTGTTGGTGGTGGAGTACTTTTGATTCTATTGTTGTTGGTTTTCTGTATAGTTCAAAGAAGAAAAAAGATTAACACCAGTAAAAATGAAGGTAAACTGTTAGTTTTATTATTTTCAACAAAATTTGACTTCTGAAAAGGTGTGTAGATATTTTCAAGTATTATTATTTGCCAACATAAAGTTTCATTGTATTTTGCAGTAGATGGTAGTTAAATTAATTAACTTAGTTTATTTTGGCAAGCTAGCTCTTTTTGTGTGTGCATGTGTATTTGCAAGTAAATCACTTCTGTATGTACTTGCAAGAAAGCCTACAAACTATTTAAACATATGCTACTCGGCACCTATTAACCCAGCAAAGCAAACTGATTGCGAGACAGGCATAATAACTTTTTATTTGAATTTGCAGATCTGTTGGGAATAGATATTGGACCACTCACTTTCAGTTTTTCAGAGCTAAAGACAGCTACAGATGACTTTAGTCCAGCGAATAAGATTGGAGAGGGAGGATTTGGACCTGTCTATAAAGTAAGTTGTTGCTAAGTTGTTGACCTAATGAATGACATAGCTAGTGTGGCTGTAAATGCTCATGTCAATGCCCATGTGTTTCCTTCTTGATACAAGTGTTGATCAACATAAAGCACATGAACCTCTTGCTATTGCTGTATATATATAAATTGAATTGATATATCTCTATCTAGATATTAGCATTTATGCATTAAGCACAAAGTTAGTGTGGAAGATAAGAAGCTTTATCACTTCCAATTGTATAGTTTTAATATAGATCGAATTGATTTTAGTTTAGTTCTGAAAACGAGTAAACTTTATATATAGATATGCTTATCTGCATGCCTGTCCAACCCGCCAAAGTCATTAGTTGCCAGGGTCCCATTTTTACTAATCGTATATCTGGTAACGAGTATATAAATTTTATAGATTAAACTATTATTCTGATTCTTTGTTAATAGGGTACTCTTAATGATGGAAGAGTAATTGTCGTGAAGCAATTGTCTGCAGCATCGCAGCAAGGAAAAAATGAGTTTGTAGTGAATTTGCATGGATTCTGCACTGAGGGAGTTAAACGGCTCCTTGTCTATGAGTATCTGGAAAACAAGGGTCTTGATCATGCATTATTTGGTATCATGAGAAACACATTGTCAATTGATTTATTACAGCCTTAGGTACTTCAAATATTTGAACTAATGATTTATATTAATTTTGACATATATATGAAAGCAGGAAAAAGAAGTTTGAATCTTGATTGGTCATCGAGATTTGATATATGCTTGGGCGTGGCTAAAGGTTTGACTTATCTCCATGAGGAATCAAGGGTACGAATTGTACACAGAGATGTGAAGGCCAGTAATATTCTGCTCGACTCTAATCTCGTCCCCAAAAAATATCAGATTTCGGTTTGGCCAAGCTTTATGATAATAAAAAGACCCACATCAGTACTCTTATTGCGGGAACAATGTATGTGAGATCTTTACTTTGTCACCTTGACTATTTTTGTTTTGAAATATTAATGGTTTAGCATTTCCTTTTTGTTGTACAAATATCTTCAGCCGGTGACAAGTAATCGACGTTATTATTGTCAATTATAATGCAGTGGGTATCTTGCACCGGAATATGCCATGCGTGGACACCTAACAGAGAAGACTGTTGTGTTTGCCTTTGTGTTCTTGCTCTAGAAATTGTCAGTGGTAGACCAAATTCTGACCGGAGCTTGGAAGGCGAGATGATTTATCTTCTCGAATGGGTAACAACTTTATTTATGTACCTCTAGAAATTTTCAGTTTTACTCTTGATATGTCCATTGTTTAGTGATTCTGCCTCTAAAACTTAGGTTCATGAGTTCATCATAATGTATATGGCTAGCTTCTTGTTATCTACCGCGTAGTTTCACATGTTGTTGCTTCTTAGGCTTGGCACTTGCATGAAAACAAACGCGAAGTTGAACTAGTACTTCAGGTGGATGCAGATATTTATGGATCCGCTAAAAAGACGCTTACCCACAGGAGATTGGATGTCTATCATGGAAACGTAAGTCGCTCGTTTACATATTGATCACACATGCCTCAAATTTATGAAATCTGTTTAATACACTTGTTGCCTCCTTTCCTATATAGTACATCATTGATCATATTGTTGTTTTGGTATAGTGCTATGCGTATGTATAATGCTGAAAAGAATAGGCAAGGCTGGAGTTCAATCCAATGGAAAAGTTTGGTTGTAAGCAGTTTCACCACTTATACTTTCCAGAAAACAATATTTCATTTTTTCTTTTCACTTATTGATTCATTTACTTGTCTTTAGGGCATTCCTCCCCAACCTAGCAATAAGGAGTGCTGGTACTTTATCATGCGATACATGAGAGATATCATTGAGGATAAAGATTTGTCATTGTTTCCTTCCAAGGTATCAACATAGCTATAATTATAGTCACTGGACTCAATTTCTCATAACCTTGTTATTATGTCCATGCCTTATTCACAAAAATGATTAACTAATTCTTTTGATATAATAAACTGATTTCAGTGGGAGAGGAGAGGCAGCAACCAATACACCCAAGCGCATATTGATCAAGTGCGAAATGAGTGGGGGAAGTTTGTTGTCAACAAATATGTGCATGAGCCATGAAGTAGCGCGCTTGTTGCTGGTCCATTTTTGCTAAGGAAAGCATATTTTTTTGTGCTTCTCTGCTGGTACATTGTCATGCACCATGTGTTGCATGTTTTGGAACAATCGATATATATGTATTAGCTTTTTGATGTCCCAAGTAGATGGACATGAACTAGAATGTTTTTATTGTTTAAAATGTTATGTTCAATGATTAGTGGTTTGCAATGTTTATATTTGATGGTTTGCAATGTTTATATTTGGTACGTAAATGGATCAAATGCACAATTTAATTCAGGAATGAGATATGTTCAAATAATCAGACAACAGAACATATATAGTGATAACTGCCTGTTGTCTGAATGGCCAAAAATGAGGACAAATCACACTACAATCATTCATATCACACATCGGTTTTTAACAAATCACTGTCTTCTAATCTACACTCACACAACAGAAGCAATTAAACTCTGTTGTCGCAAAGTTAATCAGACAACGGAATAAATTAAATTATGTTGTCCCAAAGTTAATCAGACAACAGATATAGTCCAAGAACTGAAGTTTGAATATCAGTCAGACAACACACAAAATAAAAGTCTGTTGTCTGAGAAGCTCAACATACAACAGCTTCAACACTAGCACTGTTGTCTGAAGGCAGCACCGCAACTGCTGAACAGCTGCGCTTGGCATCTGCCGAGCCACCTGCCGAGCCATTTGCCGAGTATCACACAACATGTTTAACACATACACGTTGTCTGTATGTTTCTCAGACAACTGTGTTCCACCGTTGTCTGATTTTTCATCAGACAGCGGTCACCTCTACAACGGTAGCACTCCAAATCAGACAACAGTTTCTGTCTGTCGTCTGATACCACTTTTGGCATAGTGATTTTTAGGACACAATTTGTGTGTCCTCATATAGAAAAGAGGACACTTATTTGATAATATAAGGATGCAAATTAGTTGTCCTCTTATACATTTAAGGACACCACGTACACAGCTATTAGGACACATAAACTGTGTTCTCGTATAGATAAGAGGACACATTTTCGGTGTCATTGTTTGAGACTTACAATGACACCCGGATAGAGGACTCTTTTTTTAAGTGTCCTTGTATGTATTTAAGGACACGGTTTAGGTGTCCTTAAATCATGTTATTGTAGTGGTGTCTATGCATGCTTAGGTTGAGATAAGTTTATGAGTTGCTAATTTGATAAGGGTGAAATAACTTTGGAAGATGATAATCTTCTTAAGTCTCTCCCAGGGTCTCAAAATAAAAAATTGAAGATCAAACAATGTTCATAAGACTCTTACCCTACATGCAATCAGACGCCCATTAATTGTGCATCTTGATATTTAATTCAATTGGCTCTGCTTAATTTTGTTTATGTTTTGGTTGCCTTTTGGTTTTGTTGTTTCTTCTAAGAGTCTTGGATTCATGTCCTCCCCAAAGTGTTATCTTTTCTAATATACTACTCTTGTTTGCCAAAAAAAAGAAACAAAAGAATTCAAATATAAGAAGTCCTATGATAAATCATGTGACTCTCAATTTTGATTTACTTTTGCATTCTCCATTCGATTCCTTTCAATAATTTACACAACTGAATAATTGCAACCACCAACTAGTCACGAATGTTAGTAGTTGTAAACGAAGTAAATATGCTCAGGATTCTTGACCAAAACAAACACGAATGATGCTCCAGATTGATAGCTCGTTGGACTTTGACTCTGGTTGGAGCTGAGATTCATTTGAAGACAATACAATACAATATTGTTTCAATCCTCAAACAACAGTTACACTGAAGCTAACACAGCAGCTTAGTAGCAACTAGCAAGTGTGTTACTGATAATTAATTAATTGGTGGATTCAAACAATGTTGACCACGTTTAATTCGCTCAAGTTTTGCTCTCTTAGGTCGACGTAAAATAAGAGAGTTTAATATAGGAGTACAAAGATGAGCCAGCATTTATATATTTTGTGATCCCACGATTAGGTATAGAAATATCTAATGTAAGGTTTAGTTGATAAGCACACGTTCTAAATCCATGCATTTCAATATAACCAAAAAATTCCATATCTTGCAGGTCAGGTTCAACTTTATTGTTTCTTTATAATAGAGGTTACTGGCAGGCCTTTGGAAACCTTCACACTGGTATTAAGGACTTTCTTTGGAAAGAACATAGTTAGGGTCATAGATGGTAGACTTATACTTAATTTGGAAAGCAAATGCCACACATGTTTGGTACACACACACACATGCACATCAATTAAAAATTAAGGCTAATATGCCATTTCTTTGAAACTATGAGGCCGACCTATATATATATAGGAGCAGATGAACCAACTGCAAGGAATAGAACACCAGCAAATCTGGTGTTTAATAAGTTGGTCGAGTTTGCTGTCAGCTAGCTATGGCTCAATTTTAAATGGATGTACTAGGAATTTGGACGCGTACATCAAATAGTATGTATTTTCTCTTGGAAAACTATAATTTACTAGAAAATGTGAATTCACATAATGCACAACATACACTAAAGATCATAGCTAATTATGCTTCTATTTATTTCTCAGAAAACCCTTTACTTCAGAGTATGATAATACAAGTTTGTATTAATCAATTAATCCCAGGATTTGGAGAAACAAATGCTAAAAAGTAATGTTTACCTACACATAGGCTCAGTGCTATGAAACAAAATTATTAACTAGGTAAAAAATTGAAAACTGAGAGAAATTTTACTTAATCAATCTCAAAACTTGGAAATGGCAGTTGTAGACAATTTGGATCTTTGAGGGAGCTTTAATTCTTCGTCATCATGCAACCTAGAGAAGTAGTGGCCAACCATCTCGTCAGTGACAAGCTCTAATCTAGAAGGCTTCCACTTTGGGTTCTTATCCTTGTCCAACAGTATAGCTCTACAACCCTCCATGAAATCCTTGCTGATTTCCCCACGCAAAACATGACAAATAATCCTATATTCGCGAACAATGCACTCACCAACTCCTTGCAGCCGCCTTCCTTCTCGAATCGATCTCAAAGCAATCTTCAAACTTGATGGCGATGCATTTTTCATTGACTGAATTGATGAAGATAACCATTCATCATGATCACTTATGTTGGTTAATGTAGCAAACTCCTTTTCAAGGCTTAAAATCTCTTCCACTGTGGATTGAGAAAAGCACTTGTCAATAACATCCATACGGTGGTAAGCACTGTTCACTTTCAGAGCTGGTTGCTCAGAGTATGCATCTAGTCATCTAGAATGTCTGAAATAAAAGCATGGTCATCACTTGAGCTTGTATTAGGAAAAGCACCGAGAGTTCTTACTAGGGCTTCTTCTACCGAAGCCAATTTCGTTGAGGGAAAAAAGTGAGTTGCTAGACCCAAAGCAAGCATTTCAGGACCGTCCAATCTGGCACCTGTAAGACCAAGATACTCTCCAAAGAATCCAGGAAGTCTTGATAGGAAATAAGAGGAACCAACATCAGGAAACCCTCCGATAGCTGCTTCCGGCATGGCAAACACCATCTTCTCCGTTGCCACATGAAAACTACCGTGTATTGAAACACCTGCCCCGGTTCCCATGGTCATTCCATTGAGAAATGAAACCTGGGGTGTAGTCTTTGTTGCCACCAAGTACATTAAGGTAATAAGGTGTATGCAGTTGCGAAACTTTTGAAAGCAGCTCTCAAATTGCCATTGTAGAGATGATGAGCTACAGACGCAACGTCGCCCCCCGGTGAAAATGCCTTACCGTTAGCTTTGAGAATGACCAACTTGACATGGGGATCATGCTCGTAGCGGAGGAACAGTTCAGACAGCCGCGAGAGCATGGAAACTGAGAGCGCGTTCAATTTTCGAGGTCTGTTGAGTGTCAACGTTGTCACAGATCGATTATTCTTTCGTACCAAAATCTCTGGATCGCTGTAATGATGATCTGAGATGAAGGAAGCCATGTGATTACTGAAAAATGGGAAGTGCTCAGTGAGCAATAAACTGTTGTGGCCAGTTTATAAAGGCAAACTGATGCGACAGTGCTTGGTAACTTCGTTGTAATAGAATAACTATATTGCATGTGTGTTCATAATTAGTCTAATTATCAATTTATCATATGTATCATGTGCCAATTAAAAATAATTTGTACCTCAATTAAGTGTTCTTAATACAACATAGTGCAATGGGGAGGGATTAATAATGATAACATTCATGGCTTATTGAAATCGAAACAAAAAGAAACAAGAAGAAGAAAGCGAAGAAGAGAGTGGAGAGGAATTTAAGACTACATTGTTACCAACTTGAATTCTACAGAGAAAGAAACAGCCTATTTATAGGCAACAAATGCAAATTACAATACTACCCTTTTCATATTTCTAACACCCCTCCTCAACCATATGCTTGGGTACCAAACATAATGGTTGGAACCCATGATATACTAGAACTGGTTCTTCTTCAATGCTTGCATAACCTGATGTTAATATAAAGTGTCAATTTTGCTTTGTTACTGGCTCAACATATTCAATAGCAGCCAAGTCATACCAGCAATGGTATCCCAATAAGCTTCAATCAGAATGTACGTCAACTCCCAGTGATATGGTATAGCAATGGTATGCACAACAACAATAGTAATGGATTAGATGACAATTACACCAAGTTGGGAAGTAAGATCTGTAGCAACGCAGGTCATTGCAAGCATCCACATCCATTGACAAATTAGCTTCCATTTACATGTCAAACACCAAAAGAACTCTTGTGGTTGACAGCTTCACCAGAGGTCATTATCATTCTTCTATGAAGAGTGTCAATTGGGTAGGAAGCAAGACCAGCACCATTGATGACGACCCATCCAAAAGCAAAGCTAGCAAAGAAACTATCCTGCAAACCTCCCGTTAGGACCACAAGCTTGAGTGAATCATACAGTCCAAAGTACAAACCACGGTAAACAAGATACCAACACATGATGTATTGAATCCACTGTATAGACCAACAATACCATCAGATTTCAATGTCTTCTTGTAGACATCAATCAGACCATTGAATTGTCTTTCTCCTCCCTTCTTTGTAGCCTTAGACCCATCATCCAATTGGGTAAGGGCATAGTCCAAAGAGTAGACAAAGAAAAGAGAAGAAGCACCAGCTGCACCTCCTGAGGCTAAGTTACTAGCAAACTACTTCAAATAACCAAGTTATATATTATAAAGCAGAGACACCTTTTTCACCTCTTGCAAGCCATAGACAAACAAAGCAGATATTCAAGTTATTCACTGCAGCTATTGTCTTCTAGAATGAAAACCAAGAGTAGAACAACCACATTGCTGAAGACAGTGAACACTGTAATCCTCATCTTCCAAGCCTGGTGCATTATCAACTCCAAGTTATACATGTGTTTGGAATGCATGTAAATAGGTTCATCATGGCTATATGTTCATCTATCCTCTTCTCCAGTTAAATGAAACCCCCTAGATGCAGATTTTAATAGCAATGCATTTGGCAATTGGTCTTTATCGCCTTAGCTTCAAAACTCCAATGGTACTTTAGCTAATGAAGACAAGACAAGCAAACAACAAACCCACAACTCTTCAACATGGCTCTATTCACATCAAATAATCTTGCCTCCAACTCTTCTGCATTACCCCAACATATACTACATGAACTTGTAAGCCGCTGCACAATAATGTTTCCATCCACATCCCAATTTGCTTTTTTTGACTCACTGCAATATTTTTCTTTTAGAAGAACAAGACATCTCCAAAGTTTTGTTATATGGAGAACAAGCATCTCCAAAAGTTATGTTATACTTCAAAGGTTATGTTATACGGAGGACTGGACATCTCCAAAGTTATGTTATACATCACCAAGGTTTTTGTTTAATTTGTTTTATGATCAGTAAGACAACACAATGAGTGGCTGGAAAACACTAAACAACAACAATCAACCTTATGGTCACCAAAAGAGTCACCCCTAAGCAGTACAGTGCGACAATAATGCAGACAGATGAATGAATCCATAATCATCAAGATCATATATCAGAATAACACATCCTTAATTATACCACCAAATGACAATTGAAGAATTTTCAAGTCAAGGCTATCAATATATATATAGAAACTCATGCATAGCAGCTGTTTGACAAAATGCACAGACTAGGAATTGGACTCCAGGCTAATGAACCAAAATAGCAAAGCTCCAATATCCATAACCATATTCCAGAGATTAGTGACCCATACCAGATGCTCGACGAAATGCTCCATAACAAGATGAGAAAATTTGTGTTACCGAGTGAATAACCGAAGCAACCTTGATTCAACCAAGTGATGAAGGCAACAACTCAGTGCTCGATGAGTGAAGGAAGCAATTATGAAACCCTTGACTGAGCAAACTGGAGCAAATCACAGCAACCGAAACACATCAAAATCATAGATAACGGATGATGATATCATGATCAAGCTTTGAGTGAGAATTCATGGCCAAGGCTTCAAGATTCAGGTGAAATTGAATTTTGGGGGTCAGGGTTTGAAAATGGGAATACACAGAATTGAAATCTAATGAAACTGATAAAAGCAGAAGCTAGAGGAAAAACGAAAGCACCTACACGCATAAAATAGTCCACAGGATCAAGAGCCGTAGCTCTGATACCATGATAACATTCATGGCTTATTGAAACCAAAACACAAAGAAACAAGAAGAAGAAAAACGAAGAGAGTGGAGAGGAATTTAAGACTACATTGTTACCGACTTGAATTCTACAGAGAAAGAAACAGCCTATTTATAGGCAACAAATGCAAATTACAATACTACCCTTTTCATATTTCTAACAAATAAGTCGCTGGTCGAGCCACTGCAGTTTGACCAAGCACAGCTCATGTTATTTCTTTTTCCTTTTCGATTTCACTTCATTTATTCATTTTTATATATACAAGGGGAGCCACCAATTTAGAACTTTTAGGCTAGAAGTACGTCCCAGCATTTTATTAGAATGAAATAGTGTATCCACCATTCCAAACATTATTGGTTGATTACACATTATTTGATTTGGTTAATTTAGATTTTTTTAATATATCCGAGGATAAAAGTAATAATATAATTGAAATCACATATTGTTGCGATGTACTATAAATGGAGGCGTCAGATTTGCGTCATTCGTACTTCTTCGATACTACAAGCTATAGATATTGTTAATCAAATATTCGTCATTCCTGCTTCTTCGAGGAACGCATGTGATGCAATGGTCTAGGGTTTCTCAGGTAATGGCAGTTTTCAATAAACTACTTCTAATTTACACACTTTTTCTATTCTTGCATAATTGCATAAGGTAGCTTGACAATACCTCTACCATCCATAAAGGTCACTATTTAATAGTTATTAAGTGATTCAAGTCCAGTTTCGGGACAATGCGTCCAGAATCAGATTCTAATAGAGGAAAATTTACGTGAGAGACCTTTCGCTCCGATCAGCAGGAGAGAGTCGTCAAGCACCGATCTGCAGGTGCGACAATGGGGTCGAGTTCGACGGTGAACGGTGGGAACGCAGGTCTAGCCATGATGCTGCCATGTGAGAAGCCTAAAGGGTGGCAGGGAGGACCGGTGGTGAAGCATGTGGGAAAAACCGTGGGATGCCCTATTCTAGTAGGGTGCCCAAAGCAATTTTTGGAACGTTTGATGCGCTCAGTTCAGAGAAATTTTTCTATGCTACAGTCAAACCATATCAGCTTCTATGCTACAATCAAACCATGTTAGCATGCTGATATGGTTTGACTGTAGCATAGAAAGATTTCTCATTGGATAGAATGATGTCAACGAATCCTAAATCAATCAGAACATTAACTAATGAGCTTTTTGTTGAAGCCAAGGAGTTAGAGTCTCAAAAGGAAAGAAGAAAAATGTTACAAACTGAATAAAAACTCTCCTTGGACGTTGAAGAAACCTACCATCTTACATACAAAGAAGCATAGACGCACAAGAGCTTGAGAAGAAGAAGAACCGCAACCTTGCCAGAAACGATCGATCACTAGGCTACTGGAGATTGATTGCTGATCCTCTTTTTCCTATTTTTCAGTTATTATTGTCTTCTTTTTCCATGAACTCAGTGTTTTTGATTCCCATTATGTGTAACTAAATTTCCAGTAGTTAGGGGGTAGTTGAAGCCCCTAGACATGAACCATAACATGCTTTGACATTCAATTTGTTTTCCAATTAATAAAGTTGAGGTTTTGTTTACCGTTTTCCCATTGATGAATTCTATATGTCTATGCTTTGGAGGCCTACTTAGTATGCATGCTAGGGTTCTAATACTTTGATTGTTTGATGCCTGGATCAATAGTTGGAATCCTCAAATTATCTAGAGAAGTAATTGATAGTTTTCACTAGCAAGTAAACAAACCCCTAGGTTTAGCAAGGGACCAAGTTATTGTGATGCCTAGTGATTGCTCAAACTCTTTTCAAACTTAATGATCTCTACATGTTAAATCTAATAAACGTGCCTTTAGGTTGCATTGCTTGGGAATAGACTAGATGTAGAGCACTTCTTGCCTAGCATACAAAGTAAGAAAGGGTAATAGGTTGTGTTCAAGCGTACCGAGCCAATCTGAGCATCTTAAATTGAGTTAATTAGTCACAAATTGGACAAAGTGTGTTGTGTGTGATTGTTGGGGTTGTATACTTCCTTCCTAGCTAGTTTCATCATCTTCATATCTACCAATTCCAAATCTGTTTTAGTTTCATTTTACTTTGTGTCCTCTGTTTTTAAGTATTTTATTTTCATAGTAAATCAACTCCACAAATTTCCAAATTTTGTGTGCTGGACGGCCTGTTGTCTACTACATTCTCGTAAATTTTCAAATTTTTTGAGTAGTTTTGGTTAGGTTTTTGGTTTGTTTTTCGACTGCTGTTCAATAGGAGCTACAGTCACATTTTTGTGACTTTTGTTGAAGCATTTAGTTTAACTTAATCCTCTGCGGAAGACCCTTAGTTTCCTACACTAGAATCGACATATTTGCAAGAGAATAAGAAAAATTAAAGTTTTTACTTTATCTATCAGTATGACATTTCTTTCAATAAAATGATGATATTGGAAAATCCTAAGAGATGGGAGTAGCAAAAGGCAACAACTGAAGCCTAGATAGTAGGAAATTTTATTTAAAACAAAAAACAAAAAAGTTATTTGCTTCGTCAAATGGGCCCTGCCGCCTAGTGGCAGGGTGAGACTAAGTGTCGTCGGATTTACTTTTCAGCGGCAACATAGGAGGAAAGCTGTGCTAAAGCTGGTAATTATGCTATGTTGTAATCGGATTACATATCGAGTTATCTTTCCGCTATGTCACTGCTATATTAAAGCAAATAGAATAGCTAATTATGCACTCTTTGGTAGTTGGTGTTTGTTAGAATATAAGTCTCCTATAGAGATTTCTGATATTATTTCATAAAATACTTTATGTGTTTATTGTAATCAGGGGTTTAGGCTCAATGTCCCCCCCCCCCCTTGTATTCGACAGTTTCATTAATCAAGGCTTGAGAGCAGCCGCACCGGCCCTTTATTAAAAAAATAATAATAATTAAGAAGTTTGAAAATTGATTGTGGAATCTATTAGGGGCCATATATATATATATATATATATATATATATAAATCTTTTGACTATTATAATGTTTCATCTTAATAGACTAGTTATGCGAATAGCAAAAGGTAATAGTTAGAAGCCTAGATAGTAAGAAATTTTAATTAAAATAAAAAACCAAAAAGCTAAGAAGTGTACAAAATTGATTGTGGAATAGATTGACAGGGCCACATATATATAAATATAATAGTCAAAAGATGCTTCATCCTAAGGCCCAGTTTGGGATTGATTCCCAGCCTGCTTTTGAGCCTAAAAGTGATTTTAGGCCTAAATTTACCAAACACCATGTATATCCTAAAGCTGATTTTGAGGGAATCAATTCTCTGAAAAGCTAGTTTAGGAGAAGCAGCAAATTGCTGCTTTGTAAAATTGATTCTGCGGAAGCTCTCCGAAAAAACACGGAGGATTTAAATGAAAATTTCGAACTGTTTATTTTGCCCTCATTCTTTCCTAAAAATCACACTAAACCCAGCAGCCTTATCTCTTCCTTTCAATGCAGATGCGATTGGTCCTCTCTATCGTTCTCCTCTCTGCTGCTCCTTTCGCCGTCAAATCCCTAACCCTAATCCTCATCGGTACAAATTGGGAGAGAAGCCCTCTACTTCTCCTCCCTTCGACTTTGAGAAGCATCATCAGAAATACGAGAGGAGCTATTTCTGATTGTCTTCCTATCCTTGCCTCTCTACGGTCAAGTATTCAAGCATTCTTCTGGTCTTCTTCAAAAACTTGGTAGTGCAGCATCGTTCTCCAATTCTAAAAGGTAAAACCTCAGACCAACTCTTTTACAGAACTATCTTTATCTGATTTTAGATTTGAGATTTTGTTCTTAGATCTGTTTGGTTGATTTTGGGCGTATGCTTGGTTGTTCGTAGGTTTTGCTCGTATGCTTGGTTGCTTGATATGTTTGGTTGTTCTTAGATCTATTTGGTTAGATTTGAGATTTTTGTTCTTAGATCTTTATAGTTTATTATCACACGTCTTGTGGTTTGATTTTTCTACAGATCAATGCATGATATTATTCTTAATACTTTGCTGGATTTAAGTTTGTGGTTGCATTGTTGAGTTTTGGGGTCTTTTTTATTATTATCCTAAATTATGCATGTGACCCAGTATGGTTTCCATCTTTTGAATTATCACCACTAGATATACAGTTAAATCGATTTGAGCAATAGGTACTTATTTCTGTAACCTGTTTTTGTTGGAATTACTCTTTATTGTGGTTGTGAAGTATTTCAACTGAATTGTGTTTTGTGGTCGTGTACTATGACCAGGTTACTTGGGTCATGTGCTCAGCAAGACTTGTGGGAATTCAAACATCTGTTAATCCTAGCTTTTGATTTCCAATAGGTACAAACAATAACTTACAAGGGGTGTTCAAGCTTACAAGGGGTATTGAATACACTCTAGTACTCAACCAGTGTAAAACGGCAGGAAAGCGATATAAGCTGAAGGTATGCTTTAGAATTTGACTTCCTGTGGCAAATGGATGGTGAATTGCATATATACAACTCTTCATCTGAGTGATAATTCTTAACTTTGTACTAGAATTCTGTTCAAGTGTGTAATATTTATGCATCTTTTTTTTGTTTTTTTGTTTTATTACAATTCTTTTGCATTGTTTACATGTGATTACATTACGTACATAATACCTTAGGGCCTGGAAAAGTCTATTGGATTCTCCTCTGATATGTTTACTTGTAGTCTGTTTGGTGAAGTGGCTGACAGATTTAATTGTTTTATTAGCATTACCATGAACTATATTTGGTCTGAGCTGTTTTGTTTTTTTTTTCTTTCCCATCACACAAAACAGATGGGAAAGAAGAAATCTACCGTTACTGAAACTGAGGCAAATGGAAAAATAAAGGCCACATGACCTGATGAAATAGTAGCAACATTTTGTGATATAGCTGTTAAGGAAGTGGCAAAGGGAAACAGGACAGGTACTCATTTTGATAAAAAGGGATGGTCTAATGTTGTTGAAGCCTTTAAAAAGTTAACCGGAAGGGACTATAATAAAAGCCAATTGAAAAACAAGTGGGATTCGCTTAAAACTGATTGGAAATTGTGGAGTTCTCTAATGCATAAGGAAACTGGTATTGGATGGGATCCTGCTAAGAAGACCGCTGATGCACCTCCTGAATGGTGGGAAAGCAAAATTCACGTGGGTTTTCTTCAATTGTTTGCTTGTTTCTTTTGCTGTTAATTTTTTTTTTTTAAAGTATGAATTCAGTTTTTAAAAGTAAGAATTCTATTTTATTACTGTGAAATCAATATTCTTACATTTAAAAATCTTATTTTATGTAGGAAAATCCGGAGTATCGTAAATTTTGCGATGTGGGAATTAGTCCTGACATGATGGACATTTATGATAATATGTTCAAGGGTACCTCAGCTCTAGGCCATTGTGTCATGATTCCTTCAGCTAGTATAGATGTTGAAGAGGTTGTGGAGGATTCTGAGTTAAATGTTATTTCTGCCGATGATGAGGAGGATCCTGAGCTAGGTAATGAAGAAAGGGGGAAAAAGAGAACAAATGAGGACAGACCAGCAAAAGCTAATAAGGACAAAGGAGTTGTGAGAGGGCCAAAGGGGAAGAAAGGAAAGGTGGGAGGTGCAGTGAAATTGTATAAACAAATTGATCGTCTTGTTGAGGTAGTTGAGAGTAGGAGTACAGCGACATCAGTTCATACAAGTTCACAAGGAACTAGTATTCAGGAGGTAATGCGAGTTGTTGCAAGTTTACCAGGAGCAGAAACTGGTACCAAGCTGTGGTGGTTTGCAACGGAGTTGTTTTGCTCTCAAGAGAAGCGAGAGATGTTTTCAGTTATGACAGATCCTGATCTTAAGCTGCAGCTGATTCCACTTTGTAAAAAAAGAGATAATAGGCTGTTCTTTAGTAGGGGTGATGGTACTTTGGACCAGTTTGCTTCTTCTTCCTTTTTTTTCCTTTGTTTTTTTTTATTTTTTTTTATTTTTATGTTTGCTTGCTGTTTCTTGTGTTACTAGTACTTTATCAAGAATGATGTTTCTTTGTTACTGCTACTTGGATAAGATGTTTATTCTTTTTATTAATGAATTTTCCCGTAATATGTTTGCTTGCTATTCTACTTTTAATTAGTCGTGCTTGTTTGTCCTTGTTAATGTCATTGCAGGTTTGTTCCGTAAAGTATGGACACTTCCGGAGATGAGGAGGAGATAGACCAAATTATATGTGTATGTGGTCGTCTCATCCAAGTCTATCTCGAAAAGTACATTATGAAAACGCCATGCATGACAAGCTCTCAAACAGGTTATATTTGGTTAATGGAAGTGTTTGAAGGCAATGAAAGTCGGTGTTATAACCAATTTAGGATGGATAAGTACTGCTTCTTAATGCTATTGAATGATGTTGAAAAGGTGTTGAAGGGTTCAAAAAACATAAGTACCGCTGAAATGTTAGCTATGTTTCTCTATATTTTGGGACAAAGTCAAACCAATAGGAATACACAAGAACGTTTTCAACGTTCCGGTGAGGCGGTTAGTAGATATTTTGATATAATGCTCAACATTTTCTATAATATGGCGAAAGTACTCATAAAGCCATCGGATCCCGAATTTACGAACATCTCAAATGAAATTCTAAATGACTCAAGATACATGCCTCATTTTAAGGTATGTATAAGTAACCTCTCATTTTGCTCCATTTATATAAACTCAATTACTAGCCTTTTTTTAATACAAACTTAAAAATAATTTGTAGGATTGTATTGGTGCTATTGATGGTGTTCATGTTCAAGCTTCGATTTCTCCATGTGATCAAGTGCCATACATTGGCCGAAAAGGAACACCGACCCAGAATATTTTGGCTATATGCGACTTCAACATGCAATTCACATTTGCATGTGCAGGATGGGAAGGCACTGCACATGATAGTAGAGTATTCTTATCGGCTTTTCGTAATCCTCGATCGAATTTTCCTAAACCCCCAAATGGTACATTTTATACCTAGATTGCACAAATAATAATCCTAAATTATATCGTAATCGATCATTCATTATAATTAATCATTTCAGGAAAATATTATGTGGTGGATGCCGGATACCCACAAATGAAAGGTTTTTTAGGACCTTATAAAGGTGAGCGGTATCACCTTCCACATTTTCGTAGAGGTGATGAACTGACGGTCATAAAGAAATTTTTAATCATGCACATTCTTCACTTAGGAGTGTTATTGAGCGCACTTTTGGGGTGTGGAAAAAAAAGTGGAGTATTTTACGTGATATGCCAATCTTTCCATATGATAAACAAGTGAAAATAGTTATTGCTACAATGGCTCTTCATAACTACATAAGAAGATATGCTCAACAAGATCCTGATTTTGATGAAAGTGAAAATTACTCAATTGAAGAGATTAATGAAGAGATGGAAGACAATGCTTTTGAAGAAGATGGTCCGGGAAGACAAGAAATGGAGATGTTAAGAAATACAATTGCACAAAGTCTAATGAATGCATCTACTTAGCATTTAGTTGCAAATTTGTATTGACCTTAATACATTTTGTGTAATGTTTCCCATTGACCATGGTGAGGGAATGTTTTGTGTAATATTCTCAACTCATTTGTATAATATTTAAGGATTTAAGGTAATTTTTTATTTGGTCCAAGCAAATATATAACCAAACAAATTACAAAAAACTAAAATTGCTTATATAATTTGTAGAATTGATATATATATTGAGATGGAAGTGATGCATTGATAACTTGAACGAGTGTACAAGGACAATACATGAGAAATTTTTTAATTTGGTATAGTTACATAATCGGAAAACAAAGTTATGTATTTTAGTAGCATCTTTTATCATCTATGCCCATTTTGGTAATTATACCCAACCAAAACACTTTTTACTTATAAGTTACCAAACACTCAGAAATTGCTTTTGGATCACACAGCACTTTTAAAAACAGTTTACCAAACACATCAGCTGCTTCTTCTCGCAGCAATATCAGAAGTAATTCTTCTCGCAGCAATATCAGAAGTGATTATTCTCACAGCACAGCAATCCCAAACTGGGCCTACTAGTCATGGGAATCGAAAAAGGCCATGGCTAGAACCCCAAGTAGTTGGAAATTTTACATAAAACAAAAAAGCTAAGAAGTTTAAAAATTAATTGGTGAATAGCTTAGGGGCCATATATATATATATGACAGTCTCTTAAAACTGTCCTTTAAGTGAGTAAATCTGTATATAAATATAAATCTTTTGACTATTATAATGTTTCATGTACTATATATATGGAACAAAAAAAAGAGAAAAAAATAAATTAAAAAAATAGAGTGAGGGTATGGTAGATAGTCTAACGCGGAATGAATGCCACGTTAGCAATTTAACGAAATTTTTTGGACGGAGAGTAACGGAATGGATCTATTAGTCCAAAATTAAGAGTACAATGACTAAATATGTAAAATTATAAGGACAATGACTAAAGTGTTTTTTTCAATAAAAATTCAAGGACTGAATAGTATTTAATCATTTTCTTTTTCTACCGAATCATCTATTTTTTTCTCTCCTTTCAATCTTCCAAGGCTATCTTCTTTCCAACACATACTTTTTTTTTTCTTCTTTCTTTTCCTCTCATACCTATATTTTTTGTGTGGCTTCTCTCTTCTTCATTAGTTTTTATGTCTCACTAACGTGACTTCTTCAATTCACAACTACCTTTATTATAGATTTGGTAAGAAATTTTTGCATACCTTTGATATAGAATTGATTATGGTGTTAGATAGTCAACCCTTGTCCTAGAATTTTATTAGACATTTTAATCTCCATATCTAAGGTTCTCTCATTATCTCACACTTTCTCTTTCATACTTTTTATCTTTTACTTAGGTAAGGTTCTATATGTACATATTTATACATTTTGATTAGATTGGTAATATATGTTTTTTTTTTGTGCTTTGTATATATGTATAGGTAGATCAAATCTCTACTATATATTTTTAAATACCTATAATGTTGGTATATAAATATTCGATATTTTTATGTTTGAATTTTGTTCATTCATATGTATAGGTAGATTAAATCTATACTATACATCTTTAAATACCAATAATGTAGGTATAAGTATATATTTTATGTTTCAATTTTTGTTCTAATATTTTTCATCATATAATATAGGTATATCAGTATTCGATATTTGTAGACCTATATTTTAGATACATTGATTTCATAGGAATGCATTAGTATAAACGTTTGAAAATTATTCATTAATGAATTGTAGATTTTAGAATTTAGAATTTGAAATTTGAAATTTAGAATTGACCTAAAATTGTGATTCAATTAGTGAATTTGAATTATTTATCTTATTTGGTTGCAAGGGTAAAATGGACTATTAGAAAAAGTAAATGAACTGCAATTAATAAGAGAAGCGCATACTGCATCCAACTTTTAAAGAACAAAAAGGACTTAGATCAAAATACCTAAAATTTTTATTACTCTAACCACACCCCCCCCCCCCCCCCCCCCCCCCAAAAAAAAAAAAAATTCTGTTATTAGCCCCTACCCCAATAAACCATACTTTTATTGGGGGGCAATAAAAGTTTATTGGGTTTTATTGGGGGGCAATAAAGGTCTCCGGTGACCTATAAGATCACCGATGATCTCTTTGAGGACCTTCGGAGAGGTTTTCGAAAACGCCGGTGACTGGATTCCGACAAAGTCTCCTATAGCTTCTTACTATTCCATTTTGTCTCTGTATATGGCAAAGCGGTGAGGACAAAATAGTCTCAAAAATAAATAAATAAATTTAATTGGGTATTTTGGAACAACTTATAAGAGTTCTTATTAGTAAGTGAAAAAAATAATAATAAGTGAGTGGTGTAAGGGGGGAAAAATCCCTAGATTTAGTGTCAGCGTGGTTCTAGTTGGACCTCCAAATTTGATATTTAGACTTCCAATTTTTTTCAATTATTAATAGACTTTGTCAAGTCATATGAAAAGACAAATAAGGATAATGAGAGAAAAAAAAAAATACTCTTCATACCTACCACAAATATAACATTCAATTAAATTTTTTTTTTCCAGAATTTCCTTATATTGCCTATATAGTTTTATAATTTACCTAAACAAATTAGGTAAAAATAATAATTTATATACATGCCCATTATTTAATACAAAAGTAAATTCAAAACAATCTGATTTGGAATTTCCTTAACTAAATTCATTGAATATTATGATATAGTTATTACTCGATCTTCTAACTCAAAACCCTTGAATCACTACTACAAAAACCACTTTTTAGGACACCCTATAAGGACACAGTTTTATTGAGGTGTCCTAATAACCCTAAGAGGACGAGCTAAAAAGAACAGGCGCAGTCCCGCCCTTTTTTTCGCCAAAAGTTAAAAATTTCCCACACATATTTTGACCGCCCTCTCATTCTCTCTTATCTGCGTCTCTTCCTCGTCGAATAAACCAAACCAGATTGGAGCTCAGATTTTTCACTCTCTCTCTCATCTGTCTCTCACTTTTTCTTCTGGCCAGATCTGTGTGCTTTGGTTGATGATTAGAAATTCCCTATTTCTCTCAAACCCTCATCTTCTCCCACAACCCCTCTTTTCCTTTCTTATCGATCTCAATGTCACCCACCAAATTGAGTTTCGAAGAACTTGGTGGCCACTGGGTTAACCTAGATTGAGGGATTATTCTCTTTGGGTATCTTAATTTAGTCTCGTCTCTTGTCGAACCCAGTGGGTTTCTCGTGTCGGGCTCATCCAAACGGCGTGTGGAAGCAGCAGTAGCATTAAATTCTACAGGTACAGATGATGCAACCGTGGCCTCCATTCTCTCGAAGAAGCAAAAGCATAAGCAGAAAATCACCAGGCTCTCCGACCTCCGAACCTCCAGAACCCACATCAACAACCTCCCTTCTTCCAAGCCCAATCACTCTCAGGACGACGACCGAGTTCATATACCGCAGTTGGCTCTAGTCCAAGTTCGACGAGCTCGTCGAGTCCCTCATCCAGCTACTCCTTTTGCTCGAATCTGATGAAACTCTCAAGGTCCTTTTTTTTTATATATAATTTACAGCAATTAAGATAATTATAGATATCTTTACTGCTTCTAATTTGAAATTTGATAATGTTGTTAGGAGGCACTACAAAAAAAAATTGCAATGGCCACGGCGCAATGCCGTCGCAAAAGCCTCTTTTGCCGTCGCAAAAGAGTATTGGCGACGGCTCTGCGACGGCAATGCTTCCGACGCCGTTGGTGGCGTCGCCAATGTTATTTGCCACGGCAATTCCCCGTCGCAAGACTATTAGCGACGGCAAACGTTTGCCGTCGCAAGAATTTTGCGACGGAAAAATGCCGTCGCAAATACCAATGGCGACGCCACCAACCGCTACTGAAGTTTTTTGCCGTCGCCAAAAGTCATTTGCAACGGCAAAAATGCCGTCGCAAAAAAAAATTTTATGAATAAAAAAAAATTTGACATGCAAATATGCATGCCAATTTTTTTATTATTATTATTTTTTTTATGAATAAAAACTATACAAAAGGAATGAAGCTTATATAAAAAGAAATGTTACATTTTAATTTTCCTCATGAATGTTACAAAAGTAATGGAGCTTCTACCAAAATTTACAAGATTAAGCTTTACAAGTCAGTTATTTTCCTCTACTTCAAGATAAACTTTGCAGGATCTTCCTTGATCTACTTCACATACCAATTACTCTAGTGTTGTTGCAAGCCTCCTATAACAGAAAGTCAGAAATCTTCAAGCAGTCATTAAAGAAACAAAAAGCTAGAAAATTAATGGGAGATGTACATGACACAGATATTGTTCATACCAGTAAATACAATTAATACTTCACTTGAACTCTTAATTACTTTTTGACATTTTGAGTCAGCAAGTGTGTGAAGTAGTTCACTTAGTCATTCTTCCACATTAAAGCTAGAGTAGTTGATTTGAAGAATGCTAAATCCATAGTTCCATACTTACCTGGAAATATATGTCTGAAATTCCATTCATTATCATGAAGATCCAGGGTACCTTAAAATGAACTCGGAGATCGCTGCCACTGGCTTTTTGCAGGCTGATTTATCATTGCAAAACAATAAAACCATTAGATTTTCATGAACACTCAATAACTAAAACTTATACTAATTTCTTTAAGGCTAAGAAACAAACACGTTAATTAAAACTCATCATAAACCCACATCATATGTAAGTGATCACTATAGAAACTAACCCAAAACCAAAACTCATTATAAACCCACATCAACCGAGCTCACAACTATCTTACCCTTCTTCAAATTTAAACACAAAACCCATTCATGGCAATTGTGGGATTCTGTATCTTGGCATATCATATAGTCATTGGATTCATGTTTAGTGTTTATCTAGGATGTGGTTAGTTTAAGAAGTAGGCAGGTCATGGCCAAGTTTACCATTCCGGGAATGCTACTGGAACTATGCTTGCTAGGCCAAAGCCAATGCTTAGAATAAACTGCAATACTTCTGAATTTAATTGAAAACTAGAAGAAAATAAGAGAAAAAAAATCAGGAATGTTTTATTTCTTTTGACTTCTGTAATACGTTCTACATATAAACAAATATGTAATGAACCTTGACATCCGGACGAATATGATTCAATTCATACGCATAAGTCTAAGTTACATGCACTGTAAACAAAATTCCAAGTTACATGCACTGTAAATAGAATTCCAAGTTACATGCATAGGTCTCAAATGACAGACAGGACGTGCTCATAATAGTACCTGTGTCTCTAGGTTGATGAAAGAAGAGCTAATAGAATAGTTATCACAACTCCCAATCGTATAAATGCATCAATAGAACATAAGTATTTCATGACAGATATGAATGAACAAACATGTATATTCAAAAAGTAAAAGTGTAAACATCAATTGATCTGTAGAAACGATCATGACAAAGGAGGTATATAGTCACCTCTCTTTGATGAGCAACTCCAAATTGGGCAGACAAGAGATTCCAAATTCTACAAAAAAAAAAAAAATTAAAAAAATCCAACAATAAGTATTGTATTTATATCATAACAAATGTTATATCATACAACCTAGCTTTGTTATATCATAATCAAGTGTTGCAAGGATACATTCAATCCGAGACTTAAAATTACAACATACCTCATACTTGTAAGGAAATGCTTACTCTATATTTGAGTACATTGGCTCGACGTTCTGATTTCTAAATTGACTTATCATTCTCTTTTATGATTCCATCTCCATCGAAGGAGGCAAAGTAGAAAGCCTGAAAGAAAAAAATGTAGATTGTTTACCTTGGCAACTATAAGATAAATTGAAGGGCCCGGCTCTTTTTCTTTCACATCCTCACCTGCATAAAAAACAACATAAATTATTGAAGTTAAATATCTGACTCTCTTAAATAACTAGTTCGATCAAATCAGCTCAATCAGGAAGCGTTATTACTTAAACAAAAAGGTTCCTGAACAGTGTCACAATCCATTAAGGTGGTGTTTGTTTCGTGGGACTATATATTATCCCCCAACTTATTTCCTATAATAGTCTAGGACTCTTCTAACTTGGGATATGCTATGTTAATACCTGACCCATGTTTGGTAATACTTAGGACTAAATAGCAGAATAGTCAAAATAGTCCTATCCCATGTTTGTTTGTGTATTAGACTAAAAGTTGGTAATTTGTAGAGACATAAACGATTTTATGAGTTTGTGAGAAGAAAAGAAAATTGGAATGAGAAAGCTGAAGACAAATCCTAATCTGAAGACAAATTGGAATGAGAAAGCTGAAGACAAATCCAGAAATTGTATCCCTTACGTGACCAGTTACAGTTACTTGGTCAGTGACATGGTCAGTTACGTGACCAGTTACAGTTACTTGATCAGTGACATGGTCAGTTACTTGACCAGTGACATGGTCAGTTACTTGACCAGTGACATGGTCAGTTACTTGACCAGTGACATGGTCAGTTACTTGACCAGTGACATGGTCAGTTACTTGACCAGTTATAGTTACTTGGTCAGTGACATGGTCAGTTACTTGACCAGTTACAGTTACTTGGTCAGTGACATGGTCAGTTACGTGACCAGTTACAGTTACTTGGTCAGTGACATGGTCAGTTACTTGACCAGTTACAGTTACTTGGTCAGTGACATAGTCAGTCACTTGACCAGTTACATGACCAGTTACAGTTACTTGGTCAGTGACATAGTCAGTTACATGGTCAGTTACGTGACCAGTTACAGTTACTTGGTCAGTGACATGGTCAGTTACGTGACCAGTTACATTTACTTGGTCAGTGACATGGTCAGTTACTTGACCAGTTACAGTTACTTGGTCAGTGACATAGTCAGTTACTTGACCAGTTACATGACCAGTTACAGTTACTTGGTCAGTGACATAGTCAGTTACATGGTTAGTTACGTGACAAGTTACATGACCAGTTACAGTTACAATTACTTGACCCAGAATTGATTAACATCCAAAATCAATGAAAACAAACAACCAAAGAAGAAGATAAAAACACAGACGTTGTTAAAAGAAAGAAAAAACCCAGAATTGATCAACATCCAAAATCAATGAAAACAACCAACCAAAGAAGAAAATAAAAACACAAACATTGTTAAAAGAAAAAAAAAAAACCCAATCTTGAAATTGATCAATTCTTAGCAAATCAAGCTACCCAGACACCAATTGTTACAACCCATGGTTGTTGTTTTCTCTACAAACCTACTTAAGTGTTAACAAGAAATCCATATAAGAATGTTAATATTCAGTCTATTTTAACATACTAAAATTCAAGGACTGACAAAGGTGTGAAAGCCTTTGAAAAAGATTGTTTCATAACAAGGTTGCTGCAAATTTGGGAAAATTTCAGAAGACTGGTAGCAAGAAAGAAAAATTCACCAACAACTACTCTTTTCAGTGATTTCATGCAAAACTCTCCAGATTTGAAGTAGACATGTAAAGCTACTATTTTGCAAAATTTCAGGTCATTCGCAGTTCAAATGAGTGGTCAAACAAGAATCCAAAGTAACAGAAAATACTGATTTCTGCAGAAATTCTGAAACAGTGCAGTAATTTCAAAATGGCATAAGTATTTCATTTTAACTCCGTTTTTCATGAAACCAAGCTCAAAATGATCATTGAAGAGTTTATTTTAAGCTATCAAAAACTGAGAGTAAAACAAGAAGTATAGGGTTTTCGAAAATCATGGAATAGCCCACTGGTTCAGCTTGGGTGCTGTCTTTGAGGCATAACTTCAAACACATGGTGTGCAGTAATTGAACATTCTAAATAAGCAACAAACAAAATTGAAAAGAAAAATGCTAGAGGGTAAGACATAATCGGAATATTAGTGGGTTCATGAAAGCCATACCTGAAGCAACAAATCGATATCCCCAGGCAAAGTGGGTTCTTGGCCAGGAAAGTAAGGATATTTACCAGCAGCCTAAAAACCCAAAATCCAATCCCAATTTAACTTACCCAAAAAGAAAAGAAAAAATCTACACTAGAAAAAGAGTAGAAAACTGAGTTGGGTTACCTTCTAAGGAAAAGCCCAAACATGGAGATGTGAATTTATTACTTTGGTGCTCTGGGCGATGTGAATCTATGCGAGAATACACTCGACCTAATTCTAATTCATGTGCCACCAAACTGAATTTAGAGGAAGATGAAGATAAAAGGTGTTAACCTAAAAGAAGCTACACTTGACGAACGAGAGAGGAGAAAGGTTACCGATTCGCTGCCAAGCCGTGGAGGGCAGGATACGACATGCACTGTGGCCATGGCTTCCTTTGGTCTGTGAGAGAGCCGCCAAGGAGGTAAAGATGGAGGTCGATCTGAGCCATTTGCAAGTATAGATCTGAGATGAGATGACATGAACCCTAAGGCCAGCGAATCATCAACTACATGAATTTCACAACCTGATTTGGGGTTTTTGATTCCGCAATGTAAAGGAAAATTGGTGAGATTAGGGTTTGAAGAACTTACCGGAATTGAATCAACGGCAGAGATTTTTGGGTGGCGGGAGAGAGAGGGCTCCGCTCTACGCCCCTCTCGAAGTCATCGATCGTATCCGGAGAAAGGAGAAGAGGAGAGAGAGAAGGGGTTTAGAGAGTGCGCGTCACACCGATGGGAACCATTTCCTTAATAAAAATGAAAAATAAAAATAACAAAAGGCAACTAATGCACCTGAAGAAAACTAAAAAAAGCTACGGCAACTATAGCGTAGCAAGAATCGGGACAAATTTAACTACGGCATTATAGATGCCGTCGCAATTGTATCAGTTTTTATGCCACGGCGTTAATTTGCCGTCGCAAACCAATTTTAATTTTGCGACGCCTTGTTTCCCGTAGCAAATTTATGACCAATGGCGACGGCATTTTTGCGCCGACGCTAACTGCGGTGGCCATTGCAATTTTTTTTTGTAGTGAGGTGGTGTTGGATACACTGATGGAGTTTTTGAAGTTGGGAAATTAAGGAAGGTTTCTTCATAACATTGTAAGTTATGGTTTTCTCTATAGACTTGGCCAAGCTTTGATTTTCCTTTATTGCTATTTGAAGAGAGCTTAATGATAATTCTGTTGTTATCACTAGGTGTACTCTACAACATAATCGAATTTCTTGGTAGACTTGCTTGCATCAAAGTATTTCAAGTATATTGATGTCTGGTTTTAAATGATAAAATCATGCTCCTGCTTTATCTTTGCTGATTTCATTTACTTGTTTTTCATATACTCTATATATGCAGATTCTTCAAACTCTCAAGTGGCCGATTGGTGTTGAGTCTAAAATTGGTACGAACCAATCCCTTCAAACTCTTCTCTACCAATTTATTCTATTTGATCATACCACTACTTCATGAATTAATTTTTATTTCCATTTATGTTTGCAGTTTACAAGTGACACTTTCCAATGCAAGTGGATGTGCTTTTCATCTTGGTCTGAAGATTATTTGAATTTCCATTTAGATATTCTGAATAATAAATTCAATGTCATCTCTCTACAGTTATGCAGGTCTATCTGATATGCTTTTCATCTTGATCTATCTCTAATCTTAATTTAGTTTGTCGACCTGTATTTTCATCTGTAATCTGCACTTGTTGAACTTTGTGTTGGTTTGCTGCAGGAAAATGGATCCTTATTTACTGGCTATCATTCTTATGGGTGCCCACAATAGCAAAGACATACATTTAATCATGCTCTAGTAACCTTTTTCCTTTTTCCTTTCCTATGTGAAAGTCTTTTAGAGTACCAATTATGTATCAGGTCTATTTAGAATAGGTATTGGCTAATGCAATCATGCATCTTCTATTAGACTTTGAGCTCCTTGAACTAGTCACACTTCAGGTAACTATATCTCTGTTTTTATGTTTGTTTCAATTTTCTTGATTGTCTTAGTATTTTGATTTTTTGTTTGGTTTTCTGCTCTATTGTTGTTTACTGATGTGGTGAGGTTGAGTGAATGTGGATATCTGTTGCAAATTTAAGGTAGGTTACTGGTAAAGAATTGAACTTGTTTATCTAAGAATCAAAACTAATATTTGGCAAAAAAAAAAATTAGAATCAAAATTATTAACAAAATATTTTTCTTCTCAAATTTGAATGAACATGTATGGACAAATTTAAACTAGCATATCTTGGCTTCTTATCAAATGCATCTGAGTATCAAATATATGGCTTCAGTTCATTTGAATTGGAAGCAATGAATGTGCTTTTCCTTTAGTAAAATGAGAATAATGTTGTACGTATTTGACTTGGATTTTTTGTTGTTGTACAAGGAACATGTATAAGAGAACATCTGATACCTAAGCTATTGGAAACTTTTTACTTCTATTTGTTCGTTTGTGCCGTTTTGTAACTCTTATTTTGTGGGTGACGAGGTTGCAAGATGTGGTGAGAAACTATATTCAAGTAAATTTATGAATTGATTTTTTTTTCTTTTGTTCAGTAGTGCAATCTGCAAGAAGGGATGGAGGGAAATGCTGTTGCTAAATCCATGAAGGATGTTTCAAGAGGCATGGTTGTTCTTACAATTCCATTTACCGTGGGCTTTCGAAAGGTACTTTGGCTGAATTTTAGAAATTTGGGGTCTGAGTTGTGTTTTCTGGTTTCATTCACTTATGTTGCTGTAGAACCCTTGGTTACTAATCCCATACTTATGTTATGTAAATCTTGACTTCTGCAGCTGTTGGACGAAGATGAATGCAGCTAGATTGAAATTGAAGTTCTCTATCAAGATGATAGCCCTAGCTTGTTAGATATCTACTCTTGTGCTCTGTTTTTAAATTATCAAGATAGAATGATATTGTTCATGTTGCTGAGACATTTGAGTTGTTAACTGGTATGTTATTCATGATGTGATCTGTTCATATACTTGTTGAACTGTTTCGGTTGCTTTTCTACTTTGATTTCTGGGCTTTTGTCCATCATGAAGCTGAAGCAATGTTAATGTGACATTTTACTATATGTAGGCATCAATGGCATCTAGGAAGTGATTGAAAGAAGAAAGGGACATGATGCCTTGCTGCATGGAATCGTTTCCTGTACATGGCATGCCTTGCTGCAATTAGAAAATTGTTGCTAGTTATTTTCTTTGTTTCTTATATCCTTACTTTAGCAAGTTCAATGGATTGCTATGAGACATGATCTGTTGTGCAGTAGCTGATCAGTTCTATGACATTCTGCACAAGCACTGCAGAAAAGTAGAAGTACGCTTTTGGAAACCTATTTTATTTATCTTCTCAATTTGAGCTTCCACTTCAAATAAAGAACTGGTATCTTAAATTATCTGTGCACTTTTAAACATCTTAAGGAGGCCATAACTATTACTTCTTTTGATAGCAAATTTCAAATATATGCCCTCTGCCTTTTGAGTCAAGTGAAATCTCTTGGTTTTTCTTTTTGTGTGTTTTGTTCTCATTGCTTTTTGAATCAACACTTTATGATGACATTTTTTAGGGATTTTTTTATCTAAGTTAAATGGTATTATTGAGTTTTCATATGTTATGTGATGGTTAAATGATGATTAAATTTTTTTAACCATATACCATATTTACTTGTCAGCATAAATGATTGGTCAAATTGCTTTGTTATAATTGCTAGTTCAATGCACGACATGATCAGTGACTATATTGCCCAGTACTTTATTCTATCAGCATGAACTTTTGGTTATCATGGCTTTGTTTAGCCTAAACCTGAAAGTTGAAACCCAGGGTCCTTGCCAACTTCCCCTTCACTCTATGTCGTGATTAGTTCATGAAAACAATTTCCAGTGGTCGGTTTCCTTTCCATGACATATTCAATCAAATCCTTGGCCTGCACTTTCGGGTGTCATAGTTTCAGTAGATATTCTAAGTTTACAATGAGATAGGATTTTGGCAGGCAATTTTTCACCATGGTATGATATTCTTAGATATACGGGCATAAAACCACCAGAACAGGTTGAGATCCTGCCTTAAACTTAAGCAAAGTTTTAAGCCAGTATATTGAGCCGTACAGAGTGCACCACAGCAGATCTTAATCTTACTCTGCCACTGTAGGGGAATTGTATGTTTTGAACCTTTTTTGTCTTCAAGTTTGTGCTTGAACTTTACTCTGTTGATTCTCTTTTTGTGGTGCATATTTTGAGGTGGTTATGTAGTCCAGTTTCATTTGATATTGCAGCTTATCACAGCTTGCTTGAAGTGGATGCCCTTTTTATAATATTTACTTTTGGAGTTTCTCACTGCAAGAGTTGTTGCTTGCAATTAATTCTGCATTGTTTTGAGGAAGTTGATATATCTCGAACAGAAAATGCTCATGGTTTGCTCCTTGAATTTGTTTCAGACTGTCCATGAAGGACGCATATATCAACTAAAACTGTTCTGTGACAAAGATTATCCAGAGAAGCCACCTAGTGTACGATTTCATACACGCATCAACTACTGCACTGTTTTTAACTGTTCTTTTATTTTAATATATGCGGGGACATGCTGGTGCAGCTATAGCATATGGGTCTATTCTTCTTCAAGGTCTCTTCTTCCCCACCATGCTTCTTTTATGTTATTGCAGAATAGTCGTCAAGATTCCCAACGAATAACTGCAATGTGTTAAGTTCTTGCCAGAAATGGATCTATATGTAGGGTGATTCTTCAAATAGAAATAATGGTCTGTTGCAGCCAGAACTTATATTTCCGTCCCATGTCATGAACTTTCAGTCTTAATAACATGTTTTCATGTCTTAGATGTTGAAGTCCCAGAATCTGTGATGAACTTGACTTCGAAAAGGGGTTCTTTAGCAAGAAAGAAAGCAGAAAGCATTGTAAGAGACCAGGCAGGAATGGCAAGAGAGTGGTTTCAGATCGCTGCAAAAGCAGGATGTGATCTTGGACAGAAATGGTTGGAAAGACTTGCAGAGGAAGAGAATCATCTATTGACCAAAGATTAGAAGATTAGTAGAGTATTCATTAAGTTATTTTTCTAGTTCATTTTGTAGTCACTTCAGACTTATTTTGTATGTATATTAATGTATTTTAGTAAGTAATATAGTCATTTTGGTGGTTTTCAGATGCTTTGGATAATTTTTTTTTGGATAGTTTTCAACTTTTAAGGACACAGATTATGAATCCTTACAAGCAAAGGATGACACTTTCATTTTGTTTTGAGGACACAAGAAATGTGTCCTAGTAGGGAAAAGAGGACACATTTCTATTGATACGAGAACACGTTTTATTGTCCTCTAAAGGATACAAGGACACTTATTTTGCACCTTTGAGGACACAGTTTATGTGTCATAGTAGGGAAAAGAGGACACATTTCTATTCATGTGAGAACACATTTTATGTGTCCTCTATTAGATACGAGGACACATTACTTTGTTCTTTAAGGACACAGTTTAAGTGTCGTTGTAAGGAAAAGAGGACACTTTTTCAGTGTCCTTGTATATGACTTATAATGACACCCGGATAGAGGACACATTTTTTAGGTGTCCTTAAATGTAATAGAAGACTCATTTCCCGTGTCCTTAAATCATGTTATTGTAGTAGTGAATTGTTCAATGGTTTATACGCACCTTTTTTTCTTTTCTTTTTTAATTCAAGCCTCGGGGGCGAAATGGTATATTCATCATAAGCCAGAATATGCCGTTACATACCCTTCCGCTTCCATTTAAGAATATAGGCAGACAAGAAGATACTGGTAGTACCCACAGTGGTCATAGAAATAGACCTACTCATTATACAATCAAATACGTAGAGGTAGCGGGGATCCTCCATTGGTATTACGCCGGAGGCGCTAGAGATCTAAGTTCCTAATACAATGAAATATTATTGTAATTAGATAAAATCTAAAAACGTAGGGTTGGGCCAAAAACCCTAGCCCAAAATAGCAATGGACTAGGGCAGAACCCTAGCCCAATAATTTGTGGCCTAATAAGGTAGTCCACCAAGGAAAATTGCTCCAGGCCCATCATTCTGGTTCAGGCCAGTCCACCTTCTCCTCTCATCACCCCGTCGTACATCACCGTCTGGCCGAGTTTCGTCTGACCGACGTCGCCCGACCTGCGTCGCCAAGATCCACCCCGCCATACCATCTCATCCCCGCGATCCAAGTCACCCTGAGCCACGCCGCCACGACTTGTATCAGCACAAAAAACCTATCCTTGATCCAGGCCTCGCAACCTCAGATAGCTATCGATCGAGATCCATGGCACCATCAATCCAAGAACCCAGCAGCTGGGATAGACTACCGGACCATAAAGCATGATCACCACCTTCGCCACCATCCTAGCCAAACCTTTTGAAAAAAACCCGAGCAAATCCCTTCGACAGAGTCCCATGGGCAATAGATCTCTCGTCCGGCAGCAAACCCCATGACAGCGGTGAGGCTGGAGGCCAGCCCCAATGTCCAGGCACCGCTGGATGAGAACAAAATTGCAATCGGAGTAGGCCTTAGAGAAACTCTTTTTTTTTCTTCTTCTCTGTGGTTAATGCATAGTTTATACGCACCTTGAGCTCCTTTGAATGAAAAATATTGCTTAAGATTTGAGAATTGAGAGATCAGTCTTCAAAAGTTTGTGATAACTATTGTACTTTGAAATTGGATTAGAGACTTGTAAAAGAAAATTTTCAGAAGAAGATGATCTTCTGCTTTCTTCTTTCCACACTAATGATCGAATATTAATAATAATAAAAGATACAGAAGCAGTATGACATTTCCTTTAATAAAATGATGATATTGGAAAATCCTAGGAGACTAGTAGTGGGAATAGCTAAAGTCAACAACTGAAGCCTAAATAGTAGGAGATTTTATTTAAAACAAAAAAGTTAAGAAGTTTAAAAATTGATTGTTGAATTGATTAGGGGGCTACATATATATAAATCTTTTGACTATTATAATGTTTCATCTTAATATGGGAATAGCAAAAGGCAAACAGCTAGAACCCTAGATAGTAGGAAATTTTATTTAAAACTAAAAACTAAAAAAGCTAAGAAGTGTAAAAAATTGATTGTTGAATAGATTGAGGGGGTCACATATATATAAATCTTTTAACTATTATAATATTTCGTTCTAAGTCTAGTTGTGGGAATAGCAAAAGACAACAGTTAGAAGCCTAGATAGTAGCAAATTTTATTTAAAAAAAAAAAAACTAAGAAGTTTAAAAATTAATTGTTGAATATAGATTAGGGGGCCCACATATATATAAATCGTGCATGGCTCACTCTGGCCTTAATAAAGATCACCAATTTGGTGTTAGATAGAATGTTATAGTTAGGCCATGATTAGTTGAGGGCTAAATACTAATTACTATTCTGTAGTTTATGTCCGAAATCAATTCAGTCCATGTAGTTTCAATTTCATCAAACACCCCTGCAATATCAAATCTCATCTAATAGCTCATTCCGTTAATCATCCGTCAATTGCAACCGTTAACTCGCCTATGTGGCATGCCAAGTCAGATCATGTGGGCCCCACCTCTGAGGCAAAAATTCAAAATTACCCCTGCCTCTATTCTAACCCAGTAACGCTATGACAACCCCTATTTCAATTTTCCCGCCAAAAAATTTGGACACTTGAAAACAACAAAACTCCATAATTGAAATGTACTTAATTATAATATGGCTTAGCATCAAACATTTTCTTTTGAATACAACTTCTCAAAACTCACAACTTGTAAGGGAACACATCTAAACTTAGAATTAAGGGCCCTAAATTAAACAACATTTATTCAAAACATGAAAATTTCTTAAATTTCCAAAAGACATAGTAGCCCAAATGTGTTCGCAACATTTGAAAAGTTTGCATTTCAAATAGCCCTAATCATATTAACAAAACGGCATTAGAGCTACCAAACGAGTTACACAAAACATGGTTGGAAAAAAAATGATAGGGCTTGCTAATGTGACATTCTAGTTCCTCTTTCCTAATTTCCCCCTTTTTTTCCCAGATTAAAATTTCGAATCATAAATTTCAAACCCTAAACCTCAAACAAACCCTGCACCGAAACCCTTTAATCCCAATATCGAAGATTTGAAACCCAACACATCAAACCCTTTTTCCCCAATTTCAAAATTTCAAAACCCCAAATCTAATTTAGAAGATTTTAAACAGAAATCCAAAACAGTCATCCAAAACCCTAAACACCAAACTCACCGTAATGAGGAATTTCATATCCACCATTTGTTTTTCTGGGTATCCAAACGTCGATCTCATTGCCGACCATGTCGAAATCTTCTTCAAATCAAGCCACACGCATTAGTTTTTTCGCGCCTTCATTCAGCCTTCCCCATTTTTTCTGTTTAAAAGCAAGAGAGTGAGGATTCTTGCTTTCTCTAATGTTTTTTTGGGCTCGGGATAGTTTAGGAGGAAGGTCGACGCGTAATGGGGTTTTTAATTGTAATCTGGGTCAGATACGAGCCAAGGACAATTTTGAAAATTTCTCTTCCAAGTGGGCCCCACTGCTACTGAGTTGGCATGCCACGTCAGACACTGACGGCTCCAATTGACGGATGATTAACGGAATGAGCTATTATACGAGATTTGATATCGTAGGGGTGTTTTTGATGAAATTGAAACTATAAGGACTGAATTGATTTCGGACCTAAACTACAGGGTAGTAACCAGTATTTAGCCCATTAGTTAATATATCAAACCAAATGACCAAAATTAGATATTTTTAAACCACAGGGGCAAACACAATCATGACTCCAAACCACGGGGACCATTTATAACGTTTGCCCTTATTTTTTTTTTTTTGTATGAAATTGCTCCCACACCTAATAGTAGATATACAATTAATCGCCCAACTCAATTAGGTAAGCGGCCTAACCAATTGTTTTAATACTCTTGTCAATTACCTCACGCTACTGAAACCAAAAAAATATTGTAAGAGTTTTGGCATTTCTTATGGTGAGGCTATTACTGGTATACAAATTTGCCACTATGCTATGTATATGTTTATCTCCATCTTTACACTGAAATAAAAAAATCAAAAATCAAAACAAAAACAAAAAATTCAAACAAATTGCCACTGGCGAACTAGCATTTGGTCTTGATCAAACAATTGTCATCTTTTTTATGAATCTCCTGCTTTCTGATAAAAGAAAAAATTAATAAATCAAAACAAATAGTGAGCCAGTCTTGGTCATTACATGTAATGCACAACTATGTAATCACTTGAAGTGTTTGATACTTATATAATGTTTTCAATAGACGTATCAATCTTGAGCATGTGCAAAAAAAAAAAACAAAGTTTAATAAAGATGAACAATTGGGTGTTAGACAGAATGTTATAGTTGGACCATGATTGGTTAATATATCAAACCAAATGACCAAACTTAGATATTTTTAAACCACAGAAGCAAACCAAGTCATGACCCCAAACCACGGGGACCATTTATAACGTTCGCCCTTATTTTATTTTTTTTTGTATGAAATTGCTCCCTATCACGCCCCGATTTTTAAACAACATTAAAAATAAATATAATTCTCAAAATTATACAGACGTGATGGTCCAGCCATCAATACAAAATACCTGGAAAACTTTTTCCTTTTAAACAAAGTACATACTGATGCCCTGTACCTACTATGTCAATACAGACTTGCTTCGCAGAGTCATATATAACACAAATTATGAATTAAATTGTCTTAACAAAATAAAATGTAAATGCTCCTCAGAGCTCACTACATAGCGGAAGTCTTATCAACGGTAAAGTCACAAAATTGGTTTCGTACAGTAAAGCTATCAATCCAAAGTCTCAGCTTTAGCCACACTTGTCTTGACCTACAGGATTTACCACTACACCATTGAATAGTGCACCGAGTTGCCACACAACAAACCCGGTAAGCTTATGAAAACTTGTATGAGTAAACTCAATCAAACAACCAAACAACTCACACTGATAAATAGGAAACAACTCACACTTTGATTCCTTACAACACCTAATAAAGGAAAGCAACTCACTCTTTGATTCCTTTCAAAACGATAATAAAAGAAAGCAACTCACACCTTGACTTCTATCAACACGACATAAAGAAAGCAACTCACACTTTGATTCCTTTCAAATCGTAAATAAGGAAAGCAACTCACTCCTTGATTCCTTAAAACACATGAGATACACTGGCAGACAGACTAAAGCTTTAACTGAATCGTAATCACTCGTCCGGCCAAAGACGTGATTACTCGATTTACTGCCTAAACTCACCTACTTGTGACCATAATTCCTTGGGCCTCTCAGTCTTCGGAATAAAACATTTAAATAAGTCGCACATGACTCAAAATGTTACACAAATCTCAATGCTTTCCAAAACAATAGAAACCATCATTTCCACAATAATTTGTTTTCCGAAAAGCCACAACTCAAAACAATAACTAAGCATACTCATGCATATTTTTTTCATCAACCAACAAAATCGCCAACCCATATATATTTCACGTAAATATATAAATACGTAGTCATTCACTCATGAATGCCTACTAATACCAACTATAGTTTGCAGTTAAATAAATAACTCTCAAAACGATAAAGGTAACTCCGTTCATAAATGAACATTGTGAGATTACTCACATTGAAATTCCCGTTGTATCTTCACACCACTAGATTACTTATAGAACGCACTCTGTCAAGCACCTAAGGAAAATACAGTCTCGATTCAGTCAACGAATCACAAATGATTAAAGTTTGAATCCCCCAAATCGAACTACAACCCCAAGTAAAACTAATTGAGGCGAAACCTCATCTGAGACCACCCAAAATCTTCGAAACACTTCTACGATCGATATATCAAAACCACAAGTGATCGAACGCTTGAATCCTCATGGATCGAATAATCAAAAGGTTCGAAATAAAACCTTAACATGCTCATACTATCTCCAAAAATTACGTATTATATATCGAAATGCTCGTATCGACGAGTAGATGATAAATAACACAAGAAATATCCCTTACATGGCCGGAACACCACCAAAACGACGCCACAGGCGGTTGCACAACCACCATCGGCCAAAACTTAAAACCACAATAATCTAACAGCTCAAAATGGACTTCAATGGCCGGAACACCTCCAAACCGATGCCACAAGCGGTTGCACAACCACCACCGGCCAAAACTTAAAACCACAATAATCTAACCATTCAAAATGGACTTCAAATAACAAGGATCAACATTAATACCTGGAGTTTTAACCAACTCAGCCTAGATTGGCCAAAATCATGCCCCGCAAGCCATGATTACACTGTTCACTCAGAGTTAAACCAATTCCAATGTAAATAGATCTAACCAACCACCATGGATTGATTGAGGAGGCTCCTACCAACTCAAAACAAAAGGTTTAAAGAAATGTCGTCGCTGGAGATAGGATTTTCGATCGGGTCCGACTGCACTCAAAATCGCTGCCTTGCAGCGCCGCCGTGGTTGGAAATAGCCATTAGAGGCTGCCACGGGGAAGACCAAAACAAGGAGGAGAATAAGTATGTGGTAGTTTCGGGGCCGGAGGTAGCCGGAGTTGAGAGAAAAAGCCGGGTCGGGTCAAGCAAAATCCGTCGGATTCTGGGACTCGAGGAGAGAGAAGAGTACGCTTCCAATTTTCCTATTTCGGCAACTTTCCGAAAGTACCATTAATGAAATTCTAAAAACAGAAATCGCTATTTATAGTAATTTCCAAAAATGGCAGAAACTTCCATTGACCATAACTTTCTCATATGAACTCCAATCTTCGTGTGTCATATGTCCACAACTCGTATGGACGCGCTCTACGACCTTCGTGAAGGAAGTTTCTGGAGAAACCCAATGTATAAAAAGTCAACCTTTTGCCCCCCCCCCCCCCCCCAAAACCATGCATTTCGAATAAATATTCGTCCGAAAATAATTTCTCTTCACAATGACATGCAAGGTTCTAAAAAACACTAGGCGCTAGTCCGGCGGTGGCTCGAGGCCTAGCGCCCAGGGGCCTAGGACGGAGTCTAGGCGGGGACTAGGCGGTTTTTATTTTTCTAATTTTATTTTTATTTTTTATAACATATATAATTATATGTATATATATAATTGTAATTATTGTAAATGGGGTTATAAAGATAAAGATGAGTCACTGCTATTGTCAGCATGTGTCTATCTTCTCCGATTAAAGGGTAATTGATATGTGGTAATTGATAACATATAATTATAATGATAAAGGAAACCGTAACTTTAAGTCTTCATTTACTGAACCTTCCTAGATACATCTCATTAGTCAACATAGAAAACACGCGTCGTACTTCACAACCAAATTTCCAAAGACCCCGTCTTCTTTCTCTTGCTCTAGATTTAGTGAGAGAAATTAACTCAGTGAGTTTGCTAAGAACAGCGTTCGGCTCGTCAAGAGGTGCTACAAGCCTGATCTCAAAGGTTAACCTGGTTCGTATTAAAGCCCCGATCTGTGTTTTCTAGATCAGATTATTTTCCAGTTATTGAAATTCAAACCAAAGTTGCGTCTGAGATTCATACCGGTGATGAAGTTGAAGTTTGAGAACTGGGTTTTGTCGTTCTGAGCAAGCGCCCAGCGTTGAGCGCCCAGCGCCTAGAGCACCTAGAAGCAGCCTAATGCAGCACAGTCTGCCGCCGAGGGGCCGAACGCCCAGAAGCATCGACTAGCCTAAAATCAATCGGAAAGGCCACGCCTAGCGCCTAGGCCGATTTTTAGAACCATGACGACATACGAATAAAGTATAACACTCATAATTCGTACAACTTGTCCTTTATTAATTGCAAGAATTAAATCATGAAAATCCAGGTCATCGCACTCCCACACCTAATAGTAGATATACAATTAATCGCCCAAATCAATTAGGTAAGTGGCCTAACAAATTGCTTTAATACTCTTGTTAATTACCTCATGCTACTGAGACCAAAAAAATATTGTAAGAGTTTTGGCATTTCTTATGGTGAGGCTATTACTGGTATACAAATTTGTCACTATGCTATGCATATGTTTATCTCCGTCTTTGCTATGAAATAAAAAATTAAAAATTAAAAAAAATTAATTCAAACAAATTGCCACTGGCGAACTAACATTTGGTGTAGATCAAACAATTGTCATTTTTTTATGAATCTCCTGCTTTCTGATAAAAGAAAAAATTAATAAATCAAAACAAACAGTGAGCCAGTCTTGGTCATTACATGTAATGCACAACTATGTAATCACTTGAAATGTTTCATACTTATGTACTGTTTTCAATAGACGTATCAATCTTGAGCATGTGCAAAAAAAAAAAAAAGTGTTTCTATTGGAAACTCCAAATCTGCTCAGTTGACCTCACTCTATTATGAATTATTAAATGACATATATAACCTCTTATAAAATGACTATTAAGAACAATAATTATACCCCAAACAATATTATATTTAATTTCTCTAGACTTTCCAATTCAATAATATTATATTGCATTCTTTATTATTTTCCTTATCTATTTTCATTTTTCAATTTCACTACATACTCATTAAAGCATTTATATATATTTAATAAGAATTAAAACTATAATCAAGATCATGTGACATAAAATTCCTATCATCATATATGTTGAATGCATATTGGTGAGGGATAACAAAAGAAATCATTTTATGACCTAAATCCCAGTCTATTCATTATATTTACAAAAAAAAAAAAAAAGAGCTAGTAGTAAAAAAAATCTAACAAAAACTATTAAATAATTAATCATAAGGTACAAAAAATAGAGAAAATAATTAAACATTAAGAAAAATTACTCTTCATTTTTTTTTTTTTTTGCACATCTACAAGAGAAAAACAAAAGTTAAAAAAAAAAATCTTTTTTATTAGAAATTAATTTTTAAAGCCCAATACCTTGTCTTTGAGTTTCTTTTTTATTAGATAAGAGATTTATGAATCTGGTTAAGGAATGAATACGTAATTAATAGTTTGTTTGTAAATTATATAAGTGAGGTTATTTCAGGAACTTGAGTGAGGTTCAGTGAGTAAATTTAGTATTTGCAAATTTGATAGGAGGTGTAAAAAGCAATGAGGTCGAGTGAGTAAATTTGGAGGTTCCAATAGAAAAACTCAAAAAAAAAAAGTTCAATAAAGATTAGCAACTCGGTCTTAGATAGAATGTTATAGTTGGACCATGATTAGTTAATATATCAAACCAAATTACCAAAATTAGATTTTTTAAACCACAGAGGCAAACACACATGACCCAAAACCACGGGGACCATTTATAACGTTTGCCTATAATTTGTTTTTTTGTATGAAATTTCTCCCAAAACTAATAGTAGATATACAATTAATCGCCCAACTCAATTAGGTAAGCGACCTAACCAATTGCTTCAATACTCTTGTCAATTACCTCACGCTACTAAGACCAAACAATTATTGTAGGAGTTTTGGCATTTCTTATGATGAGGCTATTACTGGTATACAAATTTGTCACTATGCTATGCATATGTTTATCTCCATCTTTACTCTAAAACAAAAATTAAAAAATTAAAACAAAAACAAAAAATTCAAACAAATTGCCATTGGCGAACTAGCATTTGGTCAAGTAGATCTAACCATTGTATCTTTTTTAAGAATCTCCTGCTTTCTGATAAAAGAATAATAAATCAATCAAAACAAACAGTGCGCCAGTCTTGGTCATTACATGCAATGCACAACTATGTAATTACTTGAAATGTTTGATACTTATGTAATGTTTTCAGTGACGTATCAATCTTGAGCATGTACAAAAAAAAAATTAATCCCTACATTGCATGTGATGCACATCTATGTAATGTTTCATGAAGAACATTTAATATAAACTTTACGCTGCGTTTCGACAAGAAATTTTTAAATTCTTGAGAAATTTTGAAATGATAGAATCTAGAACTTCGTTAATTAAAGGGTCCTTGACCAAAAGCACCAAAATGAGCCAAAGTTATCTCACTTACCCCAGAAACAGACTTTTATTCCCACTAACCCAATTTAAAGAGAAATGACTATTCTGTCCTCAACTTAATTAATGAATTACACACTGCCACTCACTAATCTCTCTTTCATCCCGATCTCTCTCTCTCTCCCCCCTAACTGACCTCCGGCAACGTTCCAGGCCCTCCGGCGTTCACCCAGCCCCTTCGGCGCTAGACCCAGCCTTTTCGGCGTTCGACGCTCGACCCAGGCCCTCTAGCTCTTGACCCAAGCCCTCCGGTGCTAGACCAAGGCTCTCCGGCACTTGACAAAGGTTCTTCGGTGCTAGACCAAGGTTCTCCGGCGCTGGTGGCGGAGGAGAATTAGGTGCCCATAGCTTTTCTCTGGGTGCCCAAATCAGTTTCATTCTTTCTTTCTTTTTTTGGCAGAAGGTCCAAAATGAAAGAAAAATGAAAAAAAAAAAAAAGTTCTATTGAGGGGCAATAGACGTCTGTTAAAGGTCTATTGGGGAGCAATAGACATTTTGAATTGATGTAATCTCCACTTTTTTTTTCTTTAATCAAAGTTTTATTTGTCTAATTTTAGGAAGATTAGTTCCCATTTCGGCGACTGAAAGTTCTATTGGGGGACAATATAGTTCTATTGAGGGGGCAATAGAAGTTTATTGCCTCTCTATTGGGGGCTAAACCTTTCCGGCGACCTATGAGATCTCCGACGACCTCTTTGGGGACCTCCAGCGAGGTTTTCATAAAAGTCTGGTGAGTGGCGACCAGTGACCAGTTTCCTGCGAAAGTTGGCAAGAATCCGGTGACCGAATTCCGGTGGCAGGTGACGGGGCTCCGGCGAAGTCTCTTATGGTTTCTCTGTTTTCCATTTTCTCTATCTCTCTCTAAGTAACAAAGGGGTGAGGCTAAAATAGTGTCAAAAAAAAAAAAACTTAATGGGGTATTAGGGAAGACTTCCTTATAGTGTTTTGGGTAAGAGGGAATTAAAAAAACTTAATTGGGTAAGTGGGAAAAAAATCCCTAGAAATAGGGTAAATGGACAAAAACCCTTAATTAACATTTCATTAGTTGCAATTTCCATTATTTGGTTGTAAATTTTTAGAATTTGGAATGTCTAATAAATTAAGAAAGTTTAAAACAAACTAAAATATTTTTTTTTTAAATGTATTGTTTTGGAAACTAATAAAGAGATAAGAAGAAAGCTTTACAGGAAATTCGAAATGACATGAAATTAAGCGAGGAATTCATACAATCAATTCCTTCATTTTTTTTCCACAAAAAAATTTATAATTTCCACGTTTAGAATGTCAAACAAGGTAATTCATGTTTAAAAATTATCAACCTCATTTTTATTTAAATTCCCTCTTTTATTCCGTCATCCAAACACAATATTAAAGCAAAAGAAAATTGCAATTGTTGGCACATAGTGCATATTATATTAGGGCTAAATACTGGTTACTACCTTGTGGTTTAGGTCCAAAATCAATTCAGTCCCTAGACTTCTAATTTCATCAAAAACACTCATGTACTTTCAATTTTAATCTAATAGGTCCAATTCGTTAATCTACTGTTGTGGGTTCTAGTTATAATTGGGTTATTTGTTTAAAAACTTTTTATTTGATAGATTTCTAATAGTGTGACTCACTCCTAAACTGACTATGCATACTACCTCAACACCACATCATAAAACATAGGCCTCATATGAGCCACGTCAGAAAGTTAACTGACTCAATTAACGGAAAACTAACAGATCGGACCTATTAGATCAAAATTGAAAGTGCATGGGTGTTCTTGATGAAATTAGAAGTTCAAGGACTGAATTGATTTTTGACCCACACTATAAGGTAGTAATTAGTATTTAGCCCTTACAATTATGAGCATGACATTGTTAGTCTATTGCAACCTACAACCATTTTCACATTAGAGTTCTATATAAGGTGGCCACAACAGTTTCATATTATGTAGTAATTAAGCATTTCCCATTACCTATTTTTCTGTAGCTATTTGATCACAACATATGGCTTCTTTCAGCTCAGATCATCATGATCATGGGAATCCAGAGATTCTAGTACAAGAGAATAATCCATTCATTAGGACATTGACACTCCACAAGCCTCAAAAATTGAATGTTATCTCCAATTCCATGATCTTCCGGTTGATCGAGCTATTCCTCAACTACGAGCACGATGCCTTTGTCAAGTTAGTCATTCTCAAAGGTAGCGGAAAAGCTTTTTGTGCCGGTGGTGATGTTGTGTATGTAGCACAGCATCTCTACAATGGCAATTTGAGACCTGCTCTCAAATTTTTCAAAATTGGATACACTCTAATGTATTTGCTAGCAACAAAAACTACACTGCAAGTTTCATTTCTTAATGGAATCACTATGGGGAGTGGGGCAGGTGTTTCTATACCCGGTAGGTTTCGTGTAGCAACGGAGAAGACAGTGTTTGCTATGCCAGAAACAGCAATTGGAGGGTTTCCTGATGTTGGTTCCTCTTACTACCTTTCAAGACTTCCTGGATTCTTTGGAGAGTATCTTGGTCTTACAGGTGCCAGATTGGACGGTCCTGAGATGCTTGCTTTGGGTCTAGCAACTCACTATGTTCCCTCATCTAACTTGGGTTTGCTAGAAGAAGCCTTAATAAGAAAACTAGGCTCTTCTTCAACTAATACAAGCTCAACTGATGATTATGCTATTATTTCAGCTATTCTAGATGAATACTCTGAGCAACCAGCTCCAAAAACGAAGAGTGCTTACCACTATATGGATGTTATTGACAAGTGTTTTTCTCAATCAACAGTGGAAGACATATTAAGTAGCCTAGAGAATGAGCTTGCTACCATAATCAACATAACTGATCACCATGAATGGTTATCGTCAGCAATTCAGTCACTAAGACAGGCCTCACCAACAAGTTTGAAGATTACTTTAAGATCTATTCGAGGAGGAAGGTGGCTTCAAGGAGTTGGTGAGTGCATTGTTCTCGAATATAGAATTATTTCTCATGTTTTGAGTGGGGAAATTAACAAGGACTTCATGGAGGGTTGCAGAGCTATGTTGTTGGACAAAGATAAGAACCCAAAGTGGAATCCTTCTAGATTGGAGCTCGTCACAGACCAAATGGTTGAGCACTACTTCTCTAGGTTGGATGATGATGAAGAATTAAACCTCCCTCAAACATTCAATTTGCCTGTCACTGCCATTTCCAAGATTTGAGAATAAGAAGATTATCGGAAAACTCATCAAAAGCTAGCAACTACTATAGTAAAGAAGAATAAACTTGGCTGGAAAGATATGAAATGTTCTGGTTGTATTAAAATGCATAGATCCATTCATAATTTAGACAACCTGATCGAGTTGGGATCACTAGATAATTACCGGTTCATCTTGTACTCCTATATAATATACTAGAAAATATCTCCTTGCTAATGTAATACTTTTTTTTTTTAATTGGGGTTTGGAACCCAGCCTAACTGGGAGGCTCAGCCCCACGCCCGTTATTTATATTATTAAATAAATTTTGCTGCATCGGGGGGGGGGACGTAATACCTGAACCCCAGGCCAGCATAGTTGCGTTACAATTATTCATCTACTCTATAAAAATCAATTGAAGAATAATATCGTTTGTGTTAGTCATACCTAAAAGGCTCGCGGTGCATTAATACAATTATCATGAAAGGCTCGCAGTGAATTAATTCTATATAAAAATCAGTTGAAGAAGAATATCCTACGTGTTAGTAATACCTAAAAGGCTCGCGGTGCATTAATACAAGTATCATGAGAGTTTATGATAAATTAACTTCAAATACCAAAAACTATCATTTGCAATCATTGATATATGCAGATTTGCTCACATATAAGGGATAATTTTAAGGGACTGTGATGAATAAATGCATCTCAACCACATCTATTAAATATAAAAGTAGAAATGATAACAACTTAAAACTGTGCATTTATTTTCAGCCGTCAGATCACTTGTCCTTCACAATCCCTTAAAAACTGTTTCTTAGATGAGCAGACATTTTCATATATGATATATTTTTTAGAACAACATGCTAAATTAATAGAGAAATTTTAAATACACACCCCAAACTACTTAATACACATCCGTATTATTTTATATTTCAAATCAGATTTTATAGGTAGATTAAATGACTAAAATAGACATCTATATATTAGAAGAAAAATAATAATAATCATATCTTCCTTATATGATTCTATAATTATAAACACAATAAATTTCTATATATGCATCCTCATTTAAAACAAGAATAAAGTTAGAAACCATCTAATTTAAATTTTCCTTAAATAAATTGTAATTAAATAGGGTGAGAACCATATAATTTAGAATTTCAAAATCAATGGCATTAAATGTTTTTAAAACAAATCGCTTTACTCCCACTTTTAGTTTTTTCTTCTTCTAAAAGTTTTGATTAGTCAATTTATTATCTAATATAAAAAATCACATGTATAAAACTTTGTAATTGTTAATTTGTTTGACCATCCAATGACAATTTCGTAGTTCCGCCATTGTGGAGAAACTACTGATACATTCTTGGTTGAATGTTCGACTCAAAATTTTATACTTGTTCAATATGGTGTTTGGTGGATGAGAACTTAAATAATACAAAACCTATTACTAAACATCTATTTGAAGGGAACAATAATAATTCCTTATGGATTTCTCAATAAGTAACACAAGTAATTAATATGGTCATGGTCAATTATATAATACTGTTAATCTGATCAAATAACCAGAAAAAAAAAAAAAAAAAAAAAAACCCTAACGGCCTTGCTTTGCCGCACTAAACCCTAAGCCAACCGTCGGCCTCCTTCGTCGACGTTGTCCACCTTTTTCCATCACCACATCTCGATCTCTTCATGTCGAGTATTGATTCTGTCACTAAAAGTTTTGCTACCTCCTTGGCTATCGCTACCAATGAGGTTGTCGACATCTCCTCCATGGATAATGGGGGGGCACAGCGAAATGCCCAATCATACCTTCTGGCAAGACCTCTAGCTCTCAAGCCAACAAATGCTGCTGACCTGCGTAGGCATTTTCGTCGAATTTGGGTGCTGAATAAAGGCTTCAGCGCTCAGCAGAAAGCCCCAAATCGTTTTCTTTTCTCCTTTGATCTTCGGGGAGATAGAAATAAGGTATTGATAGGTGGACCGTGGAGTTTCAATCGTGCTTTGGTTGTTATTCAACCATACGATGGGGTTGCACCTCTGCAATCTGTAGAGATGGAGGATCTTTTCTTTTGGGTTTGCATCACAAATATGCCGCCAGCATATGAGCAGAGGAACACTATTGCCAATGTCGCCTCTGTTGCGGGTAAGTTTCTTCATCTGGATCAGAAGCTTTTTGATGCAAATCGTGAAATTAGGGTTAGGGTTTCTCATGCAATTTTGAAACCCTTCTTCATGAAAAAAATCCTAAAGTTTGGCAAAGGGGTTGAGCAGGAGGTCCACTTCTTTTTTGAGAATCTTGTGGGCAAATGCAGCATATGCTTTTGTGTGTCTCATAAGGGGGACGCCTGCAAGACTGAAATCACTGCCCCAGCAGTCATGGTGTCTCCTACACCGAAGGCAAGGAAGCTTGCGCTCAATAGTTCATTTTTAGGGTTTCAGGAAAATCAGTTCAAGGATGGTTTGTTTCACTTCCAAGGGCTTACCACCCCCATTCTTCCACCGGTGGGAAGATCTCTTTTTGGAGGTGCTGAGACAAGTAAGGTAGGTAAACCTATTGTTCTTCTTCATACAGAAAAACCACAAGCTCATGAAGACAATGCATTGGCCTTGGTATCGGTTGTAACTGACCAACCTACCAAGAGAGATCGGCCCTTCCCATCTCCAAAAAAGCTGCAATTCTTGATGTCTGATTTACTGGAGGGCAAAACAAGCCCTATTGCTCCCTCCAAGAAGGTAAAAATGCCTGCATTCCCTACTAAATTCAATGCCAAATCTCTGGGACTGGTGGAGACCCCAGGTGGTATGCTTGTGCCGACAAAGGTCATGATGCCTAAACCTTCACAAGTTGAGTTGCATGGGGGAAAGAATAAGAGAGGTAGGCCATTGGGAGCCAAGAATAAAAATCCTCCCAAAGCAAAAAAGGTTCCCGCGGACAATGTCCTGAGTGTTCTGTATTCAGGTAAGCCTCCAAGCCGTAGTCTAATGGGTAAGGAGAAGATATAGGGTTTTCTTTATGTTTAGCCTATAAACTATGTAAATGTCTGGCATAGTTATAGGCTCACTTTAATAAGTGGGCGATAAGTTCTAATATAGTTGGTCTATCCTATGTATCACGGTGGCTCCTCCACGAAGTCTTGTCTGGCCATTGTTATGTGTCAGCGGATGGGTATGTAATGGCCTTCTTGGCATGCGTTTTTATCAATGGAATTACCATTTATTCAAAAAAAAAAATACTGATCAAATTAAATAGTAGCCTTAATGTAGTTAAATAATAGTGTATTTCATGGTCTTTTAGGTTAAGGATATTTTAGGTAATTTAGGTTGTGTATTTAGTAAAATATTAGAATGAGTAATTAAATGGTAGGTGTATTGAGTAAGGAGTGTGTATTAAGTAATTAGGGGTGTGTATTTAAAACTTCTCAAATTAATAACTTGCTAAATTATATGATAATACATTTATAAAAAAAAATTCATATAGACCCCATGTAATATATAACTTAATAATTCCTTGATTGTCACGCCCCAAATTTCAATCACAAATAAAAATACAAAATCAACCAACACAAGAACCCTTGCCATGATGGTTCGGACATCAAACAAAACAGTTAAGAAAATTTTTCTTTAAAAAAAGGCAACTAGCTATGTCCCGAACCCACAATGTGAATACAGACTCGTTCTTTAGAGTCACATATTACATTACACAGAGTTTGCAAATTAAATTGCATTAACAATATAATAAGAAACTACTCCTCAGAGCTTACTACATAGCGGAAGTCTTAACAACAGTAAAGCCACAAAATTAGCTTCCTACCCGATCAGCTGCTACAAGGTCTCAACTTTAGCCACGATTTTCCTGACCTGCAGGATCAACCCCTACAACAAGCGTATGAAAGCTTGTTGAGTAAACTCAAAATCACAAAGCAGAAAAACTTCTTAAATCACCTCAACCTAAACAACAATAAGCCCATAACTCACACCTACAACCATCAATTTCATTTCCTTCCATATCATGCTTACATAAGTCAACTCGTGACTAAAACCACATGCTCAGATTCTCAACCTAGCATCCAATTACACAAATTACTGTCAAACAAAACTTCCTCAAGCAATGTTTGATACCATTTTAGTGCACTACAGCGAATTCCAAAATCACACTCATTTCTTCCCCACTTGAAGCCTTTGTCATCAACATGACATCAAAGGTGAAAATCGATGAATCATCTTCCTATCCTCACCATAGAGTACAATCGTCACCACTATGGCCTTTAAATTAAATCAAACCATCAACAAATAAAATCAAGAAGAAAACAAGGCAATCACAATTCAAAACAAATTGAAACAATTCATCGTAACCCCTGCATATAGTTTTAGTTCAGGAGGTTACATTAAAACAAACAATTTAAGTCATCGAAATCATTACAAGTTTACAATCCCAGACTCTGACATCTGTAGGTAGCATTCGACCATCACCGCAGTCCTCTCGATCATTGTTAACTTAATAAAAATTCAACTCATATATCGAGCAGTCATCACATTGATCATCACACAAATTTCACCAGTCATCACACAGATAGCAATCATCCTACTAACCATCACACAGATTTTATCGGTCATCACACAAATAGCAATCGTCCTACTGATCATCACACAGATATTCTCACATGCCTTACATGACAATCATTACAAAAATCATCACACTAATGTCACCGATTCATTACACAGATATTCCTATACAAGCTTTACGTGACAATCATCACAAAGATTCATCACACTGATTTCACCGATCATTACACAGATATTCCTACACAAGCTACCATATCTTAAATCACCAATTAAGATGGTCATACTAGACTCATGGTATCTCAACAAATGAAATTCTACAATCACAACTCAATACACAATTTCACCATTCTCGAACAATAATGAACTCATTTCAAAATATTGTTCACATCCCAACGAAGCCACCAATACATATATATATATATATATATATTAAGTAAATAAATATATATATATATATATATACGTAGTTATCTACTCAGGAATGCCACTAATACCAACTATAGTCACAGTTAAACTAATAACTCCAAGACAATATGGTAACTATGCTCATAACGAATATCGTGAGATTTACTCACCTCTGAATCCCGTTGCGTCTTCACCCACTAACCAAGATAAGCACAATCGTTCCAATCCGCTCAACACAACTCTGTCAAGTACCTAATCACATATGGTCCCAACTTAGTACACGAATCACAAGCGATTAAAGTCTGAAACCCCCATTTTGAACTAAAACCACAAAAGTGACGCCGATCAAGGCGAAACCACATCCGAGACCATCCAAAGTCTCCGGAATACTTCTACGATCAATATGTCGAAACCACAAGTCGATCGAACACTCGAATCCTCACGGATTCAAATAATCGAACGGTTCGAAACCGTAAAAATCATAACATATTCATACGATCTCCAAAAATTACGTATTATATATCAAAATGTTCGTATCGACGAGTAGATGATATATAAAACCAGAAAATATCCCTTACATGGATGAAATGCCTGCCAAAGTGCCGCCACAGGTGGTTGCACAACCACCACCGACCCAAACTTAAAACCACATTAATCCAACCGTCCAAAATGTCAAGAATACCAAGTAGAGCAACTTTAATACCTGGGGTTCAAGCCAACTAGGTCTAGATTGCCGCCTATTGCTGTCCAAAGTCCAATAATTACTGTTCACGTTGAGTTGCAACTCCACACTGAGAATCGTTCCAAACCACCACCAAGGATCGACAAGGGAGGCTCCCACGAGAAGAACAAGCCAAGTTTGAGCCGCTGCCATAACCGGAACTCAGATTTCCGACTACACTCAAAGTCGCCGCCTCGTAACGCTGCCGTGGGTGAAAATCGCTACTAGAGGATGCCACAGGGAATACCGGAACAAGAAGGCAAAGAAGTCTGTGCATGTTTCAAGGTCGGAGGTCACCAGAGATAGAAGAAAAAGCCGGGTCGGGTTGCCGGATAAGAGTCGGGTCGCAACGCTAAAGAGAGAGAACAGAGCATTTTCTGATTTCCGGAAAAGGAAGCTTTCCAAAAATATAAATAGTAAATTTCCGAAACTGAAAATTTCTATTCATAGAGATTTCCAAAAATATCTGAAACTTCCGCAGACCATAACTTCTTCATACGAACTCCGATTTACCCCTGCTACATGCCCACCAACTGGTATCAACGCACTCTACGACTTTCGTGAATGAAGTTTTTGGAGAATCTCAATGAATAAAAAGTCAACCTTTTGACCCCTCGAAAATAAAACGTTTCGAGTAATTATTCGTCCAAAACACTTCCGCCTCACCCACGAACCACAAAATCGTCTAACAACTACTAATTAAATTTCAGAACAATCCTCGGAAAATAATAATGAATTTCCGGGGTATTACATTGATATATAGTGTTTATGATTCGACGACGAGGCCTTCATAAAGAATGACTTAATCGTTGTTTATTTCTTCTTGAAATTGATGTCACAATGGATCTCATCTCTGACTTTGCTTAACATGGTAAGAAGTTATGGAGTGATTTTCTCATGCTACAACAAAAAATTATTCAATGTCACCGTGACTTCTTTGAGAGCTTGCTTTCGCGAAACAGACTCCATAGTAGAACTATCATTTTCAACTTCATCATCTTTATCATTTATCGTGACACTCTCAATTATACGCTCTACAGTCAACATAGCACATTGAACAAAATACAACAATAAAGAATACTTTGATAAATTAATAAGTTATTAATTTATTGATTATTTAATATTCACTAAATTAATAGGATTTCCTTGGTCACAAGGCTATTAATGTATAGAAGTTTAACTGTATTGTTTAGTCCCATATCATTACATTAATTTGAGAGTTAAATGATTTTTGCTTGCCAAAGATTGACATTACTAATAACCTGGAATGGATATAGGAATAAGAGAAATTTATTTCCTACATTTACTAACACAAAGTGATAGGAATGCAAGTAAAATTCACATTAAAAACTTATCAAATTGAAGTAGTGTAAACACGAATTTCCTGTAATGAATGAAAGAAGGACACGTGTATAATATAATATAATTTTTTATTAATGAATTTTTTTAGGGTTACAATCTCTGTAGATCTTCTTTCACAAGAATCTCCTCAGATTCGATCTCTGACGTTGATTTGATCCAAGGGTGGCAAGCACTTGATCTTGAATCGAACGGTTGTAGTGTGAACTTCTTGTTATGTTGATGATTTGAGGAAGATGATTGACCAAGGGCTGTAGAGGCTTGATCTTGATCGGATTTAGGCCACGAGTGGTGTCACGTGGTGAGCGTTCTTCGGCTTTGGTAGGGGATGAACCAGCACGTGTGTTTGGTGCTTGTTGATTCTCCACGAGCTTGATGAAGAACTTGTAGAGGATTTACTTTGTTGACGACTTGTAGAAGGCGGTTGATCAAGGGATGCAGAGGCTTGCTCTTGATCGGATTTGAACCACGAGCGATGTCACGTGGTGAGTGTTCTTTAGCTTTGATGGTGGATGAATCGGCACGTGTGCTTAGTGCTTGTTGATTCTCCACGAGATTGATGAAGAACTTGGCAGAAACTTTGCTTTGTCAACGACTTGAAGACGACGGATGATCAAGGGCTAAAAAGGCTTGATCTTGATCAGACCTGAACCACGAGAGGTGTCACGTGGCGAGTATGGCTTTGATGGCGGATGAATCAGCACGTTTGCTTGGTGCTTGTTGTTTTTCCGCGAGTTTGATGACTTCTGAGCTTGCAGGTGATTTCCCTTGTTTGTCTGAAGTCGGTGAGGTAAAGAGACCGGCTATTTGGCAGCTTGATGGTTCTTCACGAGTTTGGGAGACTTCTGAGCTTTGAAGAGGTTTCTTTTGTCTGCTTGCGTCTGTCTGTCGTCCTCTCTTCTCTTGATTTGAGAAGGGGTATTCATAATGTCATCGTCTCCCTCAATTTGGAATGCATTGATGACATAGCATTAATCACATTCCGTAAATATGTAATTAAATCAATCAGTTTTAATTTGTTGATTTAATTACCTTTTATTTAAGGAATATGCCAATCAAATATGATTTGATTTAATGCTTGATTTCAATCAGAATTACACAATATAATTTAATTGATATTTGATTTTTTTTATTTTTTATTTTTAGGGCAACGGAAGACTAATCCATTGATCGAAATCATAACGACCTCACTCAGTCAAGCATGAAGGGTACAAGCACCCCTCATATTACAATGTAAGCTCAGTAGAGTACTAAAATCCAAAACAGAAACTCCAAAAAAGACTAAAATCCTAAAGGAACTGCTGAAAACAAAATACAGAATTGAAAAAACTCTCTAACCCTACACTGCCCTAGTATGGAACCACTGGTCTGAACATCTTGACGCCTAAGACCCAATTGGTGTACGTCGCAACACTCAACACAGCCACAGTAACATTCGAGGAACAGTACAGGATAAAGAGCAGGATAGGCCACCTCCCAGAAATCCCAAAACCAAGCCCGACCCAAGTGTTGGAGGAAAAGAGAACTGGACCAAATAAGCCCAGTTCACGAGCCTGCATCTGCAGCCCAGATCGGTAGAGGCCCAACAGCCCACGACCCAAACCTTCGCCTTCCACCCCCAGATCGACTGGCTCTGACCTTTTAGAAGATGCGGCCTCCGCCCATCACCGCTCTGGTGGCCGTCCACGGTCTTCCCCCATCAAGATAGCCAGAAGAAACCTCCTTGGATCTAACTTGAGACCACCTGCAATCAAAAGAAGAAGACAAGATCCTAAGCACGAAGCCTCCGGTGAAGCCCCGACAAGCGCTTCACGCCTCCACAGAAACCAGGCTGATGACCACCCTCCTACAAATCGATGCCCTCTGACGACAATCAACGTCACAAAGCACGACCAGACGTCGCCCTTGCCTACAAACCTAGCACCGGATCCAAATCCTTGCCTCTGTCCACGTACCCGAAGAGAAACGATGTCGTAAGATGTCCTCTAACAGGCAGGATAGAATCGACGCCGCCGCCCTGCTGCACGAAACCCTAAGTTTCGGTATATTAAGCTCAGAAATTTCGGGAGCTCTCCCCTCCTCGCTTGAGAAATATGCTTGATTGATATTTGATTTAATACTTGATTTCAATCAGAATTAAACAATTTAATTTGATCGATATTTGTATTTAATACTTGATTTCAATCAGAATTAAACAATTTAATCTGATTGATATTTGTATTTAATACTTGATTTCAATCAGAATTAAACAATTTAATTTGATAAATATTTGTATTTGATGCTTGATTTTCATCGAGATCAATCAGTTTAATGTGATTGATCCTCTTTAAATACTTAACTCGAGCAACAATCAATCAGCGATAAATTGACGCTTCCACAATTGATACTTCCGCGTCATTCAATCAATGGATCACTCGTGTTTTGACATGTGTCATCCTCGAAGCTCACATAATTTTGCTGACATATGTGCCAACTAAGCTTGTTTAGTTAAAATTTCAAAGATTGACCGATTTATTTAATGAATTTTATTTTCATTAAATTTTTTGTGTCTACAAGTAGCTAAATTCTCTCATTCTTTTAGAGATTCAATTATATGGTGAGATGAGTTTAATTTTTTAACATATGTGGAGAATCTCCTTTGTAAAGAAAACTAACTCTATTGGCTTACGAGATTTGTTTAAGGAGACGATTATATATATTCTTAGTCTATACATAGTTACATTTAGTGTTTATTTTGGTACACTCCTCAATAGATATGGTCGGTTACAGGCCTGGACTTGAGATTTTGATGTTTGAGGCAAAAAATAAAAATGGGCCTACATTTTTTAAAGAAAAAAAACAGCCAAAAAAATATTTACAAAATTTTTTTTTGAAAAGAATAATAAATACACAACAGAAATGAGATTTGAACATAGGCTAGGAGTAACATAAAAGAAATGAATGCAACTTGCCAACTAAATCAATCTTATTGTTTAGTAAAACACTTACATTTTATTTACTTAATAATTTTTTTAAATACCCCCAGAAAAAAATTAGGTCCGACGAGACACTGCACCTGAGACGGCTGACTCTCACAGGCCTCATGTCAGGTCCGGCTCTCTCGGTTACCTTCAAATGAAACTCATCTTATTCACATACATACATGCTTATATTTTGAAATTTAGTTGGAGAAGGATCTAACCAATAATGACAAAATGAGAAGCTCCACTGCAACTACCAAAAAGAATTTCTTGATTCGTTTTATGTAACATCTCATGCTTTGCTTGGCAACTGGTTTGGATGCATGTATTGGAGAAGATGGGCGGCAACCTATAATTTCGACCAAGTCTGGTCGGTGCTCCACTAATTTTGCGCGCACACTAACATAAATAAAATATAGCAAAGAAAAACCCATAATTTGATATTTCTACAAAAGCTGCAATAGTGGCTTACATATAATTTTCACCTAGATTCCTAAACGTGGGATGGTAGTGGTCCATTGGATAAGGAATTATATTGTCTCCACAACAGAAGGCTGTTCTAGGCTTCTAGCTACCACCAAGATATTGTCCACCCAAAGAAACTTTTCTTGGTTGGTTGAATACCCAAGGGAACTTGAGGCCAAGCTTGAACCAGAAAATGGAGTCAATTAGGTATAATGTTTCGCACAGATTGAAGTACGTCATACCATTTTGTTTTCCGGGTCACAATGACGCCGTAGTCTTTTTGAAGCAATCCGGCAAACTTAACTTCTTAATTTGACAGTTCATACACTAGCCAACTATTTTTCCGATGCAAGTCTCTTTCATCCATTTTCTGGAGCATTTTGTTCCGACCAACACATGAAAAAGAAACGCAATAGATGAGAAAATGCTTAGCACTCGATGGTTTAACAAAAATTTGAGAAGCAACGTTTGCTTTCACTATCCCGCACATAGAATTGGCCTTTCTTTCTGTCAACGTCACCCAACTTCCGCGCAACAGAGACTAATGTCATGTGTGACTTGCACTTTTACGGCGTGAAGAGAAAGTGTTTTTGGTTTTATTCTCAACCACGTACAGAAACTCCACTAAGGAATACTGCTGCTTTGGTCGTTTTGTTTTGTTTTGTTTTGTGCCAAGAGACTTCTCTCGTGAGTGAATAACATAATCTTGTGAGGGTTTTGAGCCTCTTAATAGGGCATCTTCTTTTGAAATATATAGTCTTGTAGTTTTATCAGTTCAACAAACCCTAATTACATTATTCTGTTTCATAGCTAGAAGCCAAACTTCCGTCCATTCAAGAATTCTACCTTCACGGGTTGTCAGGGATGTCTCCTTTTTATTGTCCCTTTTCATTTCGGACATAATATGTCGATCATCCAAAACACATCTTTGGTGAATTGATTGATTGATCCAAAATTGCCTTCTTATAGAACAATTCATAATGTTTCTAACTCGGGCGAAATATAAAAGTCTGATTCTTTATCAAACATCTTGTCTATGATCACACTTTAAAGAAAAAGAGCAGATAAAGATACATATATTCACAAATATCTGGTGCATTTTGTTACCAGAAACTATCATTATTTTGCCGTGGGTTCCATAAACTAATTACTGCATCTGTTTACTCAACCTTAGAGAGTCATCATGTAGCAGAAGTTTTGGCTCATATCAGATTATGAGGGGTGCAATGATTCCAATTTCAAAACCATTTTTTTCACAGATGTTAGAGAGATAGCTCCTGTGTTGAATTGTTATGCTGCTGCTAAACAACTAAAGACCTGCATAATTCAACTATGTTTAATTAATTAGAAGAGCTCTAAGGTCTAATCATAATAAGTTTAGGGAAATAAAATTCACACTCCCTATTTTACAATTCACACTGCATGTTTTCTTTTTTAGTATCTTAAATTTTGTCTTTTTATAGTGTAGATTGTAAAAATGTAATTTTGAAATACTAAAAAATGTAACATAGAGTGTGGAATGTAAAATACAGAATGTGAAATTTTTTTCCTTAAGTTTACTAATTATATTACCATTAGCAAGTTAAGGTTAGGGTGAGGGCCACCAGTAGTCACCAGTTTGTAATCGACCCGTGAATCTGTACATGAAGTAGGTCGTCGTTGGCAAGGCAATGCTTAGATTTGAAGAGTTCACGAGATTGGATTGTATGTTATATGAATGTGAATATAGCAAACTCTAAGAAAGTGACCGTAGGGTGTGGGAACCCATCAACTACTTTCCAACGGCAATAGTCCAAAACTTCACAAAGAGGCGAAGATCCCTAGTTTCAACTCACAAGCTCATGAGTTTTGATGAGTCACTCCATGAGTCATGGGTGAGATACCACTCCTTTTTTAGTTAGCTAATTTGTTTTTCTATTCTAATTTTAAATGTTACTTTGATAAGTAAAAGAAGATTACAACAAAAAAATTTCTACAACTAACCCACTCCCAACTCACGGAAATGGGCAGACAATCGACCAAATGGTAATATTTTTCCGAGGATACACTAAATAAGTAATATGTAACATTTTCTTATATATTTTAGTAGAAGTAATATATAACATGGTTGTTATTTATTATATTAACAACTAATAATTACAATAATTAATTTTTTGTGAGTCGAAGTCATGACCTCTCACTTAAAATATGAGACTAAGTGTCATATATGACTTTCATGAAAAAAGAGCTATTTGGCAATTGATAATTTGCATCAATGGTGAATGCTTTTAATAGTGGAATGGACGGCAACATTAGTTAGATGATCTCAGTTCTCAAACATGGGTGATCATATAGATCACTAATGGAGTTTACTATTTAAACTCGAGCAAGTACTATTATCTTTTCCATAAGAACTATGGACTCTTTAAACTTTGGAGAATTAATGTGTTTTTCAAGTTAAATGACCACTAAGCTCAAAATAAAAGAGACAAATAGCCAAATAGTGAAAAGGCTAGGATAAGCTTTGTTTTTATTATTTCAATCCCCGAGTCATTATCATTATCAACATGGAATTTCAGTGGAATTTGAATCCTCATTTGTCTCCAGAAGAGTGCCAATGGCTATATGGGGAGCCTGCGATTAACTTCGAAGATTTGACCTAAATTAAATTGCCAGAGGGCAATTAACTGAGCTGAATCCAAGTCTTGCGATGATAAATAAATGGCACTGTGCATTTGGAATAGTATGGTCACTTCCAAAATCATGCAAAATTTTGTTACTAGAAAGTGGTTTTTCTTTGTGGTTGAGGTATAAGTTTAAATCATTACGAGTGAGTAGCATATCAAATTGGATATGAGCAATCAACTAAGGTGGAGGATCCATATTTTCTCATGATTACAGCTGAACACAAATTTCAATTAGCTAACTAATGTACCAGGGTGTTACACTTGATCTTCACCTCAAATGTCGACCTTCTGAACTATGCATTTTTTAATTTTTTTTTTTTTTTTTAATTTTGGTCTGAACCTTCTGAACTTTGCATATCGCCACCCTTCTTGCAAATTAAGCAAATACTATCGTCCAAGCATCTAACTCCAAAAAAGAGAAGTGCAAGCAACATCTGGATAAGAGACAATGATTTTGGACAAGAGACATCACCGATTAGAGGAAGGATTGTTTCATTAGGAGTATTTGACATTCAATCATCTTCTTTTACTAAATCAATCCTTACTATACACGAGATATTTATTTATTTGTTTGATAATTAAAGATATTCTGGATCTCATGTCAGTGATGCTTGAGGAAATTTACGAATAGATATCTGATAGTAATTTCGACTTATAGATGAGACATTGGATCGTTACAAGATGGTACCAAAATGCAACTCAAGCTCATAGCCATTGTGAATCTTAGTTCATGGTTACAATGAAAACTCCCTGCCAATATAGGAAAAGGCATTGCCCCTACCTGGATCTGGAAACCAGGTAGATAGTTGCATCCCATATATCTTGGTCGAGATATATTTTGGTCGCTTTGTATGTGATCATAAATATGTCAATTTTCATTCAATATATCTAGTTGTTGATCTCACATTTATGTAACTAGTTCGCATGATCGCTATTAGAACTTGGTCGAGAAAAAAAAAAAAATGAAATAGAAAACAGTATATGCAAAATTAATTTGCTCGTGATCACCAGATCAATCCAGATCAATTTTTTAATGTTCAAAAAAAAATGAAGGGTGTCATTTCTTCTCTACCTATATGTAAAGAGAGACTGTTTATAACCGTAGCTCTTTGTTAGGTTATTCCTGTCATTCCGGCATGGTTAAATTGAGTATATATAACAAGTGTAAAACAGAACAAACATTTCTTTTGTGACAATAAATTAAACGTACATTAGCTTAAAAAGGAACTGAAATTCCATTTCTTTAATTCCTTTGAGAATGACAACAAATCTGGCCAATATCATATTAATCATGCTAAACTATTCCCAGCTCAACTTCATAACCCACCCCCCCCCCCCCCCCCCCCCCCATATATATATACCTTCTTTCTTCTCTGCAACACCAAAAACAAACTCCAAGCTTTCTTTCCACAATGGGATTGTTGAGAAGAAATCCCATGAAAACTCAAGTAAAAACCTCACATTCTCTTACTCTCTTGTCCCGTTTCCTGCATTTTCTCAGCAAACAATTGCTAATGACCAGCCTTATTTTCTTTTCAGGTGATGAAATCAGTGTTAATAGTTGTTGTGGTGGCCTTAATACTAAGAGGGGGAGAGAGCAGAGGAGTAGCCAAGGCCCCCATAAAATCTGAGTCCTTTGAGTACTCTGCTATGAATTGCAGAGCTCACAGTGCTTCACTGACCGAGTTTGGAGGAGTTGGAGATGGAAAGACATCAAATACAAAGGCTTTTCAGACTGCAATCAGTACACTGAGCCAGTTTGCAACAGATGGAGGTGCTCAGCTTTTTGTTCCAGCAGGGAAATGGTTGGCAGGAAGCTTCAGCCTCACCAGCCATTTCACTCTTTATCTTCACAAGGATGCTGTTCTTCTTGCTTCTCAGGTCTCTCTCTTCTACTTTTTTCTTAATTATTGATCCCTAAATATTCATATACTCCCATTTATGCTGTTTAATTATGTTTTTAATTGTCTATGATAACGTGGTTATGTGTGTAACTAGGATGTGAGAAAGAATTAATCATCATGAAAATCAGTTCTAAAACTTTAGATCCGAAATGATGTGACAGAATGTTAGCGTTCATATTTGGCTTAATCCGAACATTATGTATGAACTCAAAATAGCCTCAATATGAGCAAATGAAACACTGTCACACTATTATTTTGAGATATATTTTATAGGTATTCCGAGTATAATTACTCTGGAATCAAAGAGTAATTTGGTAAATTTGAAAGAATCTAAGAACCAAGAGTAATAGTAAGGACTATTTTGGCTTCTTATGATGTGTTTGGTAGATTTTCTTATGTATACTATGTGTTTTGCTTGGTCTTATAAACTCAACCATTCAACCGGGGTTTCAGGACTTGAATGAGTGGCCTGTGCTTAAGGCCCTTCCATCTTATGGCAGAGGAAGAGATGCAGCAGCTGGAAGGTACTCCAGTCTCATATTTGGAACAAATCTCACTGATGTCATTGTTACAGGTACCTACTTAGTTTTTCTATAATCAGATTACTCATGATTTGTTCAATAGGTTCAATTCAACTAGATTTTACCTACCAACTCCAAATTGGTTATGTAGCTTTAATATAATGGAGTGACTAAATTCATTGGGACCCATTTGATGTTTTCAATTTCAGGAGACAATGGCACAATTGATGGTCAAGGTGAGTTCTGGTGGCAACAGTTCCACAAGAAGAAGCTAAAATACACCCGCCCTTACCTCATTGAGATCATGTTCTCAAGTGACATCCAGATCTCAGATCTCACCCTCCTAAATTCTCCATCATGGAATGTTCATCCTGTCTATAGCAGGAAACCTACACCCTTTCACATTTGAAACGTGACACAACAGTAAAATTTATTCGTACCACATTTACTAATCATCACCGCTCTAATTGTGATGTTTCAGTAACATTCTTGTGCAAGGGATTACTATCATTGCTCCAATTTCGTCTCCAAACACCGATGGGATCAATCCAGGTTTGACATAAATTTGTCTCTACATCGAGACTCGAACCTAGAACTAAATAGGCCATGTTAGGATAATGGCAAATTAACCTACTTAACAAGTGTGTTTTGTATTTTGAATGCAGATTCTTGCACAAATACGAGAATTGAAGACTGTTACATAGTCTCTGGTGATGATTGTGTAGCTGTTAAGAGTGGTTGGGATGAGTACGGCATATCATTTGGAATGCCTACAAAACAACTAGTGATCAGACGGCTCACATGCATTTCACCCTACAGTGCAACCATCGCATTGGGCAGCGAAATGTCAGGTGGGATCCAAGATGTCAGAGCCGAAGACATCGTGGCCATCAATACGGAATCAGCCGTCAGGATCAAGACAGCTGTAGGGAGAGGAGGGTATGTGAAAGACATATACGTCAGGAGAATGACACTGCACACAATGAAATGGGCATTTTGGATGACTGGTAATTATGGGTCACATGCTGATGGTAACTATGACAAAAATGCCTTTCCTGAGATCACTGGGATTAACTATAGAGACGTGGTGGCTGAAAATGTAACCATGGCTGCAAGATTGGAAGGCATTGCCGACCATCCATTTACCGGGATTTGCATGTCCAATGTGACCATTGGATTGGCAAAGAAGGCAAAGAAGCAGCCATGGACATGTACTGATATTCAGGGGATCACAAGCGGTGTGACGCCAACGCCCTGTGGTCTGCTGCCTGATCAAGGAACTGCTAAACCTGGTGGTTGTGATTTTCCAGCAGATGATATACCGATCGACATGGTAGAGATTAAAAAGTGTACTTATAGGAGTAATGTGTAAGACTCCCCAAATCATGTGCTGTTTAATGGCAGAGCTAATTTGTCACACCAAAAGCAAATGCCATATCTGAGGACAAAAGTTTAATCCTCTATGTTTAACTGTTACTATTGTTGATATTAGCGAGAATTAAATAGAAATCTGAAACAACCAGAATTCTGAAATCAAAGAGACTGAAACAGCACCCTGCCCAGTGATAGAATCCAGAATTGATAGTACACACCAAAATATTCTACACTATTATCTGAATTTTATAAGCTTTTGTCAGATTTCACAACGAAGCTAAGAAAGTTGTGTCTTGAAGGCAAGCAGAAATATACAGAATCGAGTAGTTTCAGCATATCAAACCTATTCAGACTATTTAGCCTACCATTCTAAATAGAAATAGTTGCAAGGCTGTTAGGCCTTACAACAGTTCTGGGTAATTCTCCAGCATCTGTTTAACGCAGTAAGCCAATGGGTCCATAACCTCGGCTCCAACATCTACAACCAAATCATGATGCTTGGCACCAATAAGGGGTTGAAGCTCTGCATAATACACTGAATAGCCAGCCTTGACATTCAATTTTCATCCCTTTTACAAATTTGAAAAATACAGACATACAAGGATGTGAACAAGTCGTATGAGTGACATCTCAGCACAATTTCTCAATAAACCCCAATATCTCCAACAAAGTTTTATAATTTGTTTTCTCCAGGAGGATCCAGGGGGTTCTATGTAGCATTATTGTACTCAGTTTTTGGGTTACTAAGTGCATACAACAGACTATTGCATAATCTTCACTGAATTGGATCTGGATTGAACTTTACTGTCTCTCTCCATATGAGTTCCTTGATGTTCTCTTCAGTAAACGATGGTTGCTCAAAGTCAAAACTGAAAGGACTTGGGCAGACAGGCTCCTCATTGATATCATGAAGAGGTGCCAAGTATGGGTGGCAAAGAGCCTCATCAACTGCAAAGCACGTCAAAGAAAACTAATTATCAATGCAACTAACAAATATGGTTGTTGAGACTAATAACACATATGTTCCACCACATATATCAGAATAGAGAATACTAAATCTCCCATTACTATGTTTTCTGACATTAAATATTCCCTTTTTCTTTTCTTTTTTTTCGATTCAATTCACTCTGAAAGCTGCAGGATTCTTAAATCCTTGTTATACTTTATACCAGAACCAAATAACTAAGAATACCTGTAATGCGCCTGTTTGGGTCAAAGATAAGCATCTTCTCTAGCAAATCAACAGCACCAGCAGACATATTAGGAAATCCAACGGAGAAGTCCTTCTTTGCATACTGAGGTAGTTGTCGAACATATCTTCGGGCATTATCACTTCGTAAAAATCCAAGGCTTGAATCATCAGGTGAACCTATTAGCTGCTCAACAAAAATGGACAACAACAATGCACTAGTTGTCACAATCAGTATGGTACATATGAGATAAGAGAAAAACTACTTTGTAACAAAGCTATGTGAAAGGAAAACCCATTTTCATCCTCCATAGACACATCACCTACATCTAAGTAGCGCCCATTGTCTCTTACACGACCATATAGATTAATCTTACTACAATCCATTTTCCCATTTTCATCTCCATAGAATCAGTCAAATTTCTGCACTTTCTGCCATTGGCAACAAGAAACCTAGCCAAATGAAAATCAAGTTGTACCTCCTTGACTCTTGCAACTAGGAAGGTTCTAAAAGTTGGGCATTAAGTTGTTTAAGGGGCCACAAACTTAGAATGATCAGGATTACCAAGAACAACTGATACCCTAAGTAACATATTACTTGCTTCCCCATAAGTGGAAATTAAAGTTTTTGGAGGTTTATAATTTAAACATACATATACAGATGCATCATTCCCAGAGACTTGAAAAATAGAAACTGGTGATAGACCTATTTAGGTTCAGTAAGAAATATAAAGAAATGATACCTCTGTAATGAGTCTCAGCTGATGCACATAATCTTTGCCAGGGAATAGGGGCCGTCTGGTCATGATTTCACCTAGAATGCAACCTACAGACCATATATCAATTGCTGCAGTGTACTCTGAGCAATTAAGGAGCAACTCCGGAGCACGGTACCAACGAGTAACAACATATTCAGTCATGAAATCAGTTTCAGATGTTGTCCTTGCAAGCCCAAAATCACCAATCTTGAGATCACAATTTGCATTCATGAGCAAATTGCTGGGCTTCAAATCACGATGCAAAACACTTGCTGAATGTACATATTTGAGCCCTCGTAACAACTGATACAGAAAGTACTGCAAAAGTAGAACTTGAACATTAGTGAAAGCTCAGGCACGTCTCACCAATATCAAGATCATGAGAAAACTGCTAGATGCAAATAATTGTGTCTTAGTTTACACTTATTTTTATATCTATGAGCCACAAGTGAAAGTTTCCTGGAAGATCCAGAAAATTTGAAAGTAAAGATATAGAGTCATGTTCCAAGTTCCAACCAAACTAGAGGAGATATCACCACCTAAGCAGAGGACCAGAATCTTTTTTAAGAGATGAAATGAGGATCACCATACACAATTTATTATAAAGCTATGGAAGGACTTGCAAGATACTTAGTCCTTATAAAGCTGAGTGGGTAAAAAGGAATGTGTATACCATCTTCAGCAGTTGCTTGAATCAACCTACGTCAGTGACAAGCAAGTATTGCTATCACCAGTAACCTAAACATAGAAATCTGGAATCCAACTACAAACCTTGGCCTTTAAAACAAAAAGAAAACCACTGTCAATAGTTTAGAACATTCCAGATTTCATATGAACATTCCATATGAACTGCATGAAAGCACTAAACCCAAATGGTATAGCAAATATTAATACACCGAAAAAACTACTGTCAGTTTAAAACATTCCAATGCAACTATATGAACTACAAAAACCTGGCACTTGAATTCAACTGGCATATCAAACATATAAACCAAGAAATAAAAGTAGTACCAACCCGGCAATGGTCATCAGTCAAAGTTTGGTTGGAGCGTATTATCTGATGAAGGTCGGTGTCCATTAATTCATAAACAATGTAAACATCATTGAAGTTCTCCTTCTGTGGAGGCCTTATGATGTCTTTAATGGCAATAACCTGAGCAGAGAAAGAATAAACTAGTAAGCTGTTGACTCCAGGAAAAAAAAAAAAAAGAGTAAAAAACAGAAAGACATACTTAAAAAGAATCTAGATTCTCAATTTTTTTTTTTTTTAACAAAAGCGGTGCAAACAAGCAGAATTAAGTCCATCTGAGATGTTCAACTAAGGAGGGTACAGACAGATTTATTCCAGGAAAAATCCTCCCCCAACTTTGCCAATTATAAGTACCTTTCTATCAAACTTGCTTTGAAGCTGGTGGAGCACGTCTCATAAAAATAAGTAAAAAAGAATTTTAAAAAAAAAATAACAGACATGATTCTTCATGGTATTTACAAGATGCTCTCATCTTTATCTCCATAGTATTATTATAAGGAATCATTTTAAGTGACTTACCTGTCTACACAGTTTATATTCTAGTTGATATCATTTTGCACATTGAGAAAAAAAAAAAAATCATTCCATAGATGAAAGTGCTGCAAAGCCACAAAGAATGTGAACAAGAAAAATGCAGTCATATTTTTTAAGTGACGTATGATCAGATATGAATAAGGTGAACTACTTTGACACATACAATGTCGTCCACAATAGTTACATTGTAATTAATGATAAGCAAAAAGAGTATCTTGAAAATATGGTGCTCAAGGAGGAGACAGAAAAGATTCCTCATAAGAACATGAAGGGAAGAAGGTCACAAACATTACATTTTCATGATCCATGTGCCGAAGAAGTTTAATTTCTCGTAAAGTCCTTTTGGCGTCTATTCTGTTGTCAAATGCATTACCAATCTTCTTAATGGCAACCTCCTCATGAGTCTCAGCGTTCACAGCAGCACTAATAGCAACCAAAAAATTTTATCTTCCTTCAATTTGTTGATAACACATAGGGCATAAGTCAAATAAATGGAAAGATCATTTATAATTGAAACCTTGAAATAGCACATCATTCACCCAACAAAGGCTGCAGTCAAACACACAAACTCTGCACTGAGTCACGAGAACCCAATATGTTGTAAAGTCTTACATATTAAAATGACAGAACCCAATATGCAGAAATGTGAGTCCCGTTAATGAAACATGGAACAATAGAGGACCAACAATAACATAAGTGGAATCAGCAAGGAAGGTAAGGATCACACACTTAAAGCTGGAATGAATATTACATCTACATACGCAAAGTGACAAAGACAATTCATGTTGACGACCCTCAAATAACATGGGAAATAAAGCTTCATGCTATCCATCCTGATTTTTTAGGAAAATGCACACTCAGTTGAGCGTCTTTCTTCCAGTTAAATTCAAAACACATAGAGTGACCTTGGTACTCTTAATTTCAATATTTTTCACATTCTCCTTGAAACAATGTAAATGCATCTTTGGACTGAAATCTCCAACAAGGAACACATAAAACATCACTTACCCCAACTTAAGAACACATAACAAATTTCATGGGAATATGTATAACACTTCATTTATTGTACACAAAGAAACTGACCCTCTCCAACTCACAACCACCATAACTTTATAACCAAAAACAGAAAACCACCCCTAAACCAGCACATACCAAATTCAACCCCCCAAAACAAAAATAGAAACAAACCTACACACAAAGAAAGCTACTATCTTTAGCAAACCCAGCTAATTTCCAAATAGAGATCTTCATAAAGAACCAAACTTTCCAACCTAAACCCACAATAATCAAATGAATACCTTGATCACAATTACAAACTGCTTCTCCACTAAACTAAACATTCAACCCAATACTTCCAACTCAAAACCAAACTAAACCCAAGAACTTCAAGAACCACAAATCACCACAGAACCCAAAAAGCCTCAGACTTTAATCACCAAGAAAAGCTCAAAGACCCAGTGAAGCAAGAATCTTACCAAACAATACCATAGGCGCCTCTCCCAACTGGCCTTATGGGAGGCACATACTTCCTGGAAACCTCAAAGAGATTCCCATACACATTGTACTGAACATACCGGCCGCCGTGGGTGGGTACCCCTCTGATGTTGTGGTCAGCTCCTGAGGCAGTGCTGATGTCCATGGCAATCGGGTCGGGTCGGAAACGGAAATGGGTCGAGACCCAGATGGGATTTAGTGGCTAAAAAGCTGGAAGGGTAGCTAATGGAGGAGGAGGAGAGGTGGGAATGCAAAAATTGTGTCGGTAGGTGTAAGGGGTTTTGACATTTCTATGTATTGATAGCTTCTTTGGGTTTTTTGGGGGAGAAATAGGCGAAGAAAATGGAGGAAGGGTGTGTGTGTGTGTACGGGTGTACGTGAAAGAGGCTTTTTCAACTGGAAAACCCGTGGAGGAAAAATTGGACCTTTTTAACTATTCTTCATGTGAGGGTTGGTGTGGTGTCTGTGATTTTTGGGTTTACGATGATCCTTCTTTTTTAACTTCTGTTTAAAGCAGAAAAAAGGGAGAGAGAGATTGAATTTGAGATGGGGTTGAAAGGTGTTATGGTATTTCCAATGAGAGTTGAACGGATTGAAAATTAATCTGGAACAGCTGATTTCATCCCATATGGATGGATCGAGAGTCAAACTGAAGATTAAAATCAATCAAATGAGTATTGAATGGTAGAAACATCGAATAATGTACTAGTACGTGAACTTTGTTTTGTGTTTGGGCGCCCTTCTATTGGATCAAAGGATATAAAGTGAAAACCATAAATAGAGATTTTGTTTAGTCATTTTGTGTATGTTTCGTTTCGTGAAGGTGAATATGAGACTGTTGTTGTTCATAATGAATCTTATACAAATCAACAATTAGATATAGTATATAATTGTGGTATAACAATGTTAATTTCACTGTAAATTTCACACAAATTTTTTTTTTTTTTTTTTTGGTCGATTGTATTAGATGATCCAAATGGTACATCAAAATACAAGGGGTACAACAGACCCCAGCAATAAGAGGCACATAGGCCCCAGCAACAAGAGGCACATAAGCCCAACAATAGAGGCACTTAGGCCCAGCATAAACAGAATAAAACCCATAATGAGTTTGGCCAAATTACATCTCAGAAGCCCAAAGATAAAAGAAAGAAACCCTAAAATTCCTAGCAGCCACCACATTTTCATCAGCCGCAAAGTATTCCTGCCACAGTAATCAAGCTGTTGCTTGACATGACTTCGCCGCCGCAGCACCAGATCATACCGCCTTCTCCACCGGTTGTGACACACGCCAGGCTCAAGAACGCCCAATAGAAACAGAGTAACCGTAGAGGGAGTGATTACCGAGGTAATCTGAACACCCTCTTTTGAGATAACACAAATTAAGATCATAACCGCATATAGTTTGTATTATCGCCAGCGTAGATGACTATCCATAGTTGATTTGATCACAAACAGCAAACAATGATGAAGAAGTCTAAAAAGTCATACTTCAGACCCCTTTTTTTAATTAAAAAAAAGATGATTATGAGATATTAGTCCCAATGGCTTAGCCGGAAATCCTATCAAGGAGGGTCGAGAATATGATCAAAATAGCTTAGTATATTTATATACAATAGAACTAAATTTTTGTAGTAAGTAATATGATAGTCTTATGGCTTTTTCATTTGTTTGTGGCTTAAATCTATTAAAACTTGGATGGTTTATTGAAATGTAAACAAAAATAATAGTATAATGTCACAAAATTCGGAAGAGGTATAGGGTTCAATGAAAGTTTTACGAGCTATGTGAAACTAAAAACATCACATAACTGGAACACAAAAGCTAAAGTCAAAGGGGTCAATATACACTCTTCGACCACCTGTAGCTATGCCCTTGATTAGTCCCTTGGTAGCGGTCTTCACACGAAGCGCTTACCCTACCTTAAAGGCAGAGGACCACTACACCCGAAAACCTATATACCATCCCCTCGGTAGTTTTGACCCTTTTTGTCTTATATGAACATCTTGACCTAAACAATAAAAAACCACAAACTAAGATCATGTATGAACAAGAATACAGATTTCACAAGAATGACTCGAGCTGAACCACTGCAAGTGGCATAGTGGTTTTTGCCTAGTTGGATGTGCTCTCCAACCTAGGTTCGAACCCCAAAGCTATCAAAGAGGTCAGACACTGTGTTGCAATGCACAGTTGGAGCATTTCACATGCGTCGAAAGAGTTTATCTTAGGCTTAGAAAGTCTTTGGGTTCTCTTGACAAAGTCAAAAAAAAAAAAAAAAAAAATGACTCGAGCTGCATGATGTCATTGCATTATTCCATTGCCTCACCCCCAATTCATCAATTTTTCAAATAAATGAGTAGGGTCATAAACCGTTTATATAGGTAGCCTCTCCCATAACGGATTGGCTACTTGCGTACACTAGCTAATTATCTTGAATGATCAAATTAATTGATTGGGTCCTTTGGTAGGTAAGATGTTCATTGTTGAGTGTTCGCAGTTATTGTTGATTAGTAGCTGCTAAGTCTTGCATTTCTGTTTTCCCTTGCATTTTACATGTTCAAGTTGAACACAAATTTGACTGAAGAAAAGTGATTAGAAAAAAAGCATGCGTGAAGGAAACGCAGAGAAGTCAGATTCCAATTAAGACTTGACTATGGAGATTAATATCATAGTATATTATTATAATTCATATCCCACATCGAGAAATTGACAGGGGAAATAGTCTGACACGAATCGTTTTGATGATGCTCATGTCTAATTCCTGCATCTGAGTTAACAAGTCGAATAATAAGTCGTGGTACCATGGGGTCCTAAAGATTAGATTGTGATATGAATGTGAAACAAGAACTTGAATATTGGCGAAGTCATATTTATCAAATGAATTTTCAGGTCTTTTGAGTTAAGCAAGCGTAATTAGTAGCAATGGAGAACATATGATTGTTTAGTTACAAACGAACAAAGGCAACAATGATAATAATGTCACCGATGACCTCAGATTCAACACTAATGGGACTATAATCCTATCGGATATTCACATAATAATGGACAAGGCTCTAGTTCGATCGAAACCAAAACATATCAGATATGGATTGACAAGTTGAAATCTGATAAATCAAGCACACAACTCAGGACATGAAGTTGGAATCGCTACAAAATTGAGGAATCCCCACCACATCAAGAACCTCCCAGTCTCTCTCAGCAGAGTAATACAACCATTTCAATGTCATGTGTCATCTGTGACCACTAAACTCTCCAAAGTTCCGACCATTGCCATTTCCTGTTAACGTGTTCTCATGCTTATGGTCAGTAATGTTCTTTCCCTGCTATGGAACATCAAGTTACACAAGAAATTAGGAGAACGCGGTACACGGACTAGATTCTCTTGCAAAGTCCAGGAATATCACGCCAAAATCTTGCCTACATGAATCATAAAGTTCTCCAAACCACCTACCAATAACAACCAGGCAGTAGGCAATAAGCACATTGAACTTGTATATGTCATAGGCATTGGAGCTTGAATTTTTACCTAGAACTTCAGACATGAAACTTGCTCCATTATCTGAGTCTTTAGCTTTAGGTGAACACCAAGAGCATTGCCGTAGTGATTTGCGTGACAAGCTCAAGATCAAAAAGTCTGATAGTGGTAAATAATGAAGCATCTTTCAATTAAAACCAATGGAAGTAAAATAAAGTAGCAGAGCAGCCTCACACGATTTCAATCCAAACCATATTTCATATATAAACGTCAGCACATAGTGCAACATACTTCTACAAACCACTAACATAGTAATACAACATAACTTATACATCACAACATACTGATTACACTTAGCCATACAAGATGGTATACTTACAAAAACAAGAAAACTTAAAGCCACATACCTAAAACCATCTTTATAAAGGTAGATTAGCTTTGCTATTCACCTCACAACCTGCCCTTCTACATTTCCCATCAGCATCCGGTCAGAGACTGCTCCACCTGATCTCAGCTTAGAAAGCAAGGCATCGCGTCCAGTCAAAAGGATTTGGAAAAACCCATCCACTTCCTTGGTCAGAAGATCAAGTCCTTGAGAAAGATTCTGTGCCTTCCTTTCTAAATCTGAAGTAGAATTCTTGAATGCTTCTTCTTCTGCGAGGGCCACGCCATCTTGGATCATAGGATACAAGTGCTTCACAATACCATCAACTGCTTCCAGCTCTTTCAGTACCGTAACTCTACCACTAGAAAGTACATTTCTAATTTCCCCATTTACATTACTCTGTAAGTCATTAAATGCTTGTGCCCACAAATATGTCTCGGCAACATTCAAATCTAATAACTTGCTTGCAGAACCAGAAAAGGCAGCGGCAAAGACACTACAAACAGATACTGTCAACACCTTCACTCCATACATAGCACGCATTAAAAGTTTCCCTTTTGCTGAGTTCTTAACCTTTGGTAGATCCAGTGATTCCACAAGCTTGTCCAAAATGGTGCTACAGTTCTCAACCCTGGGGTTCTTTGAAGCAATATGATTCTTCCAGTCATCAACTGAAGAACGGGCACGAATAAATTGCTTCGAAGAGGCTGAATTCAAATTATGCAACACAAACTGAAGAAACAAATGCCCCTGGTTTAAGCGTGCGATCTCAGAGCTGAAGACAATGCATATATCAAGCAACTTTACACTGATATCCAAGTACACATCAATCCACTTCTCATCCCAGGCACTCACGGGAAGATCAATGTCAGCTATGAGAGTTTTTATGTCATTATGAGTTCCACAAAGCGACTCCATTGCCAATTTCATCCATGACAAGCTAAGGACATCATTGTTATCTTTTGGGTTGAGCTTTCTCAACCTCTCAGCCAATGTTTCCTCAAAAGTGTTCAGCAGTGCAGAAAGGTTCGGAGTCATTTGAGAACCCTTTGGCGAAATCATCCGGAAAGGATTTCCAAAATGGAAGAAAGGTCGGTGCGGGACCTGTGGACGACTCATTACTAGTATTCACTGCAAGAAGATATAAACATGATGTTGCAAATCAGCTACCAAACACAACCAACTCAAAGACCGCAAGAACATTTACAAAACTAGCAATCCAGAAGACAACAGCAAGTAAAAATGATATACTACGCAAAATTTCACAACCTTCCACTTAATTCCAGGAGATAGAATAATTATAAAATAATAATTATGGCTAATTGATAAACATGAACAGGAAAATAGATAAACTGGAAGCCACAGTTTGTCTCTTAAATTCTTAATATCCACCAATATGCAGACTACTCAAAGTTCAAACAATTGTACCCATATAGGACGAGTTATTCACATTCTTAATCAGCAACCTTAATAAATTTAACAAAATTGCTTCTTCTGAACGATAAATTAACACAGCATCCAATTCATCAGGATAAAAAAATAGTCAAAATTGAACCTTACCTTCAACCGTGTCATATCTTCAATCTAAAAGCACCGAAATCACAAGACGCAAAGCTAAAATCATTATGGAAATTTTTTCTCTTAATATGTAATGTTCTCTACTTAGTTCAAGACTGCAACTTTCTCCGGTACCAACCCGACCATCAACCAGCACCAACATATAAAAACTTATCCATCTCCAATTAGCAAAGAAACCCCAAATTTCTACCCAAATCCCCAAACTCCAGCCTCATACATGACACATCTAATCAAAATACCACAAATTATCAAAACCAAAAACAAAATCAAAGCTTTACCCAACCAAAATTTCATACTTTTCACACAATTCTGTTCCCATACAAAAGAAATTACCACAAACTCATACAGATTCAACCATACACATCCAAAATTCAACAGTTATATACATCGATCCACTTACCCAAACAACCAGCCGCTAGATCGTTAAGAAATCAACAAATCTTCACCGATTATTGATAAATTCACAAACATAAACACCGATTACTCCAAACCTAAGGCTAAATCTATCACAAAACTAAATCTAAAACAAAAAAATAAAGATTTTTTTTTTGTTTTTTAACTGATGAAGTTGTAATCGGTAAGAGAAAGAGAGTTACATAGAGATTGAAGAAGAGAATTCAGACCTGATTCGGGAGATTTAGATATCAAGAAATTTCGACGAAGCTTTCGACGACGACTCGGTGTTTTGGGTCTGCGTTGAAAATGTGAGAGGCTGGCTGCGGTTGTTTTTGGATTAGTAGGTGAGGGGATTGTGCTATGCTCACCCGGGATTACACGGGAAAATGGGTGACACGTGGAGGAAATCGGGCGGGGTGGTAACGGGTACATCTTAGATGTTTCCGTTGGGTTCGAGGAGCTTCGGTTGCTATGCTGGAGTCGCACAGAGGAGATTGGGGTTGAAAGTTTGAATGATTACGTGGAAGAGTGTGGTTGGGTGTGGTTTTCTGAAAAGTCTGAGGAGTATAAATGTACACTTTTTGGGGCAGCTGCATGGAAAGTACGAATTGTTATGTACGCGAGTACGCGTATAGAGATACTTTCCAATTCAATAAAAAGGAAAAATAAAAATCTTGGCATGTCGAAGGCAGGAAAGACAATTAATTAGGCATCAAGAAAAAAAAAAGACTATAAATTCTCGAAGATATGAGAATGGGGATTGGATTAGTAATCCGATCTCTAAAGAAATCTGAAAAATCTTACTTTTTAATATAAAAACTCACTTGCATTTTAATCATCTTTGTGTTAGCAATTGAAATGAAAGATCATTAATCATACGTACATTAAATGAAAGTGTGTCATGACATTGCGCTACTTGCATTTTGATCACTTTTTGAGTGTAGAGTACACTAGTTTGGCAAGTGCATGAGAGTACTTTCCAATTCAATGAAAGTTAGGGAAAAAAAAAGGGGGGGGGGGGGGGGGGGGGAATCTTGCCATACCGAAAGCATGAACTGCAACAAATTCTCGAAGATACGGATTTATGTTTTTTGGATTGAATGTCACCTACCCTCATCACGTAATCGGATCCTCTAAAGAAATATGAAAATTTACTTTTTGATTATGTGATTAATTTTTAAATTCCGATCTATGAATTTTATTTTCCTCTATTCCCATACATATTTCAAGTAAGCAAACCGGTCACCTATTTTTTTATTTGTCATCTTCTTTTTTAATCTCTTAAAGAAATTTAAAAATTGGGGTGTATTAAGTAGTTATGACTTATGCATATGTACAGTTGTGCTCACTTAGGGTCAAAGAAACTGTGAGAGAGAAATGAAATTATACGTGTATTAAATCATATGTCAAAATTATAACAACTTAAAACTATGCATTTATTCTCCGCATTTAGATTCACTCGTTCCTCACGGTCCCTCAAAACATATCTTAAAAATAATAAAACTACTTTCAAAGATTATCTTTCAAAAAATTTAACAAAATAGCAAACTTTTGTTAAATGATTGCTTGTCTAAGGGACAGTTTGAAGGGGACTGTGAGAGACAAGTTAATCTGACAGCTAAAAATAAATGCACTGTTTTAAGTTGTTATAATTGTATATTTTAAGTTTGATATATATGGTTGAGATGCACTTGTCTCTTACAGTCACTTAAAATTGTCATTTAGGTGAGAAAGTTTGCCCTTGATCATCTAAAATTCTAAAAAAAACATTCAATACAAATGGTTACCATAATTGTTAGACTGGTTGAGAAAATCTCCGTATAATTATCAACAAATATCTCTTGTCAATTGAATTATAGACTTAACCACTGCAAGTGGCCTAATGGTTCTTGCCTGGTTGGGTGTGCTCCCCAACCTAGGTTCAAACCCCGAAGCTGTCAAAGTGGTCAGGCATTGTGCTGCAATGCACAGTTGGAGTATTTCACATGCGCTGAAAGGGTTTATCTTGGGCTTAGGAAGCCTTTGGGTTCCCCTTGACAAAGTTAAAAAAAAAAAAATGAATTATAGACTTCTATAATCCCCTCTGGTCGAATTTCAATTTTGGTCTGTCTTGTTGAAAGGGCAAAATCTCACATTATAGTAGCGAAAAGAAAATATACCTTTTAGGACAATATTAGTACAATTTTGGGACGTGTTCGTCACTTTTTAACATGTATTATCAACTTGGTTTATTTTTCTTCAACATGTTAATATGCCTATTTTCTTTGCTCACCATTCTCCAAATGCTTAACGAGTTCTTTAAAACAGTTTCTCAAATATTTGCACCCAACTAAACTGGTAGGCTACTTTTTTTTTCTTTTTTTTTGAGTTGAAAATGTCATCCATTATGCAATTTAACAAGCAGTACAATAATGACTTGCTCGTTAGGGCTCTCAGAAAAAGCCATTACATAGAGCACACTATACTAGCACACTCCTCACACAAGCATACTACTCGGCACACTCCTAGCACACCCACCTTTTTTTATTAAGCATAAAAACAAGAAAATATAGCCACTCCAAAAACAAATAAAACTAACATGAAACAACTTGTTTCTTATCGATTTGTCCCACTCAAAAAGAGAAGACAGACCCAAAGCCAAAACAAAAGAGTAAAACCAAATAATTAAATAGCCCCAAGCCCACAAAAAGAAGGCCCAATCTCCAGCCCGGCTTGGAAAAACCCTAGCAACCACTCCAGTAAAGCCACCGCTGCCACTACTTGATCAGTGAACAAAACGTTGATAGGGCTATTGCTTTCACTCAAAATCTCCAGATCCACAGCTAGCCTACTTATATAAATGACCCATACTAATGCACGAGAATTTGTATTGTGTCATTGACAATAAGATGACTTGCTAGCACAAAATTATATAATAAGATGAGGCCATGAGATTGCAGTTATGACTTATGAGATCATATATGAAAGAGTTGAAGAGAAGATGTTCGGGGGCAAATATCAGGCTGTATAAAAAAGATGGGATTTAGTGGTTCATCAAATCGAGTTGGTGATGCTTAGCTAAAAATAATTAGTAGCTTGTTAGCGGACCTAATTAAAGATTTGAATGGAGAGTTAACTAATCAACAAAGACTGCCAAGTAAAATACAATTAGAACAGATTCCCGCATTCAAAGGCGCCACTTGCTGTTTTGGGAAAACAAAGAGTTAACAAATCACCGTAGCAAAGTAAGAGACACAGTAAATCCCATACTGATTTCCTAAATAATGAAGGATTATCCATCGAAACCCTACATAAATCAATGATCGACCACATGCACATGCTATCAGTAGATAACGAAGCTCAGCTTGTGAAATGGTAGGCGAAGCGTGACTTGGTTACACATGCACATACTATCAGTAGCGTGACTCGGTTACACACTTACACATGTCTTTTTGACCAAAATTTCTTGCCAAAGTCAGCAATGTAACTTCCAAGCAACGGCAGAGAAATGAACTGAAAAAGTCTATACGAGATAACTCGGATGAGCACGGCAGGCAATTTAAGTCGTACTAATTTAGTTAAGCAGATAGATTCACAACAAGAATACAAGAGACCAAGTACGCACCACTAAAGAAATCAACCTAACAACGCAGGCTCCTGCAAAAGACAATAGGATACTTCCCAAAAACATTCATGGCCAGCTTACCGTTATCATTTTTTTAAGACAAATGTCAATGTGAAGCTCAGAGAGGGCACAAGCATGTTCTGGCATTGATGGAGAAACCTCAAGCCTGACCCCAGTTCCAGCCCTAACCCTAATCCTCAGTTGCCTGGCCAACAAGGACAAGAGGAGCCACATGAATGTGAGAAGCTGCAGGTTTTGTAGGCTAGTAACACCAGCAGCTGTTTCAGCTGACTTTAGCTGGCTGCTGGGTCCAATTCCCAGAGACCATCCAAGGCACTGATGTTGATGTAATCTAAAAGCTTCAATCACAGAAACTCAGGAAGTGGGTCCCACTGCTCTTCATCGCCATCTGATATCCAAGGCTGGCAATGATGATAACACAAAGTTGGCAACAGAATCATGGTTTATGTACATGATAGCTACTGAGTAATCTCATCTCTGGAAGAAACTAGCATGTGGACAATGAAGTTGAAAGGGAGTGAAGATGAGCAAGAAGAAAAGAATGTGACCACAGAGAAAAGAATATTTATATTGATGTAACACTAATGATATATTGTTTTACAAACAGAACACCTATAAGAATGATGGACAAATTTGATTCAATATTGTACAAAGTGCATCATAATTTGATGCACATCCTAAAAAATTATGTAACCAAGCATGAAAACAAATGCAAATTATTGAAAGATACAGACAAAATCAGGGTAGAAGAAAAATGAGCTTCAAAAACTTCCGAGATAAAACTGTTAGTCACCTAATCCTTCCCAATGGCATTATCTCCACCTTGTAGGTTGATTATGGTTCCTACCACTATCACCTTCACTAGTATCGGAAGTCCCTTCACTCAAGTGTTTATCTTTATCACCCATCTTCATACCAACATGATTCTCCCGTCGATAATCGGGATCTGAACGGGATGTATCTCTCCCTGGTCGCCTTTCCTGCATAAAATAAAAAAAATGGATAGGTATTGATCAATAAAACAAGGTCATTACAAATCTTCATATTGAATTTTTGTCACACATACATCACGGAATAGCAAGTCATCAGCCTCCAGCATGTGGATCACATGTCCCATTTTTGGCCTTTTTGTGGCATCAGGATCAACACATCGAAGAGCAACCAGCAGAGCACGTTTAAGTGCTTTTGAAGCAGGCATCTCAGGCAACTTAGGATCAACTACTTCCTCAGATTTTCGGTCTCCAACCATGTTTTTTAACCATTCAACTAGATTCACCTGGTAAAAAAGAAGTTATAATTAATTTTCAACTTACAGTTAGAAGCAACAGAAAACCCGATAAATGAGGGAAAAAAAAAGGTTCCAAAACTAACCTCTCCTTTTGGCCTACCGTAATCAACAGGGTTTCTCCCGGTTATTATCTCCATTATAAGTATTCCAAAGCTATATACATCACTCTTCTCATTCAACATTCCGGTGCAAGCATACTCTGGTGCAACATAGCTAAACAAACCACCAATTTGAGTCTTGATGCATGTGTTTAGGTCAATCGCCAACAAACCAAATGATAGAAAAGGAATGAGAGAAAAAAATGAACTAACCCAAATGTTCCCATCACTCGAGTCGTCACATAACTATTCTCAGAGCACAAGAGCTTGGCAAGCCCGAAATCAGACACCTTGGGATGCCATTGGCGATCAACTAGTATGTTGCTAGATTTTACATCACGATGAACAACCTTTGGTTCAAGACCCTCATGAAGATAGGCCAACCTGCACAAAGAGGAAACCTCAAATCAGTGAAAACTTGCATACATCAATCATGGTTTTTCTTTTTTGTTACACAAAAAGAGTAAAAATTGGTATATGGATAGTACCCTTTTGCGGTTCCCAATATAATATTCATTCGAATATCCCATGTTAGAGGGCTGACTTCACCAACATCCCCATGAAGCCATTGATCCAGATTGCCATTGTCAACGTACTCATACACAAGCATCCTAAGAAACAAAACCGGAAGTTGAATTGACACCTCTTAGATGCTCCAGAGTAATAATAAACTAAAAATCCAATTCTGAGATAAGCCATGTATACCTGTATGCACCTTCAACACAGTATCCGAGCAACCTCACAAGATTTTTATGTCTCACACGCCCAATTACTTCCACCTCCACTTTAAATTCCTTCTCAGCTTGACCCCTATACAAAATCAAAGGCAGTATCATTAGTTAATTACTGGCCATAGTGCTATTCACCACACAACATAAAAACTGAGGCAAAACGTGAAAGTTTAACATAAAGAAAAATGAAAGTCAAAGTGGAGGTGTGTGTGTCAGACAGAGAGATTCTGATGCCAACATCATCAATTCAAGCTTGACTGTGAGCACAAGGAACCTAAAATAATGATGGGCTCTTTTTTCAGAAAGCAGGCGACTTTACAGCACAAATTGTCACAAACGCAAGATAAGAATAACAATCAAAAGCGAATAAAACATACAAAAAGAAATCAAATGATGAAGTCGTAGAATCTAATACCCTGTTTGGTTGCCCAGAAAATCCATGAACAGAAGAAATCACAGGGGGAAAAAAGAAAGTTAAATCGCAAACATGGTCAACTCACATCAGTACACCGTAACTGATAGAAGGATCACTCTAAAAATGAAAATTCAACCATTTTATCAAATATTCAAACACCATTTTAGGAAACAAATAACAGAAAACAAATGAAAATTATTTATTTTTAGCTTCTGTACTTTTCTATTTAACAAAGTGCCTCACTAAAATTTTCACCAACCAAACTGAAGAACCCAGAATCGATAATCAAAACCGCCACAAACCCATATCAAAAACACACCCAAAACCACGATAAACACATCAAGCTTTCCATCTTTTATCAAAAATAAATAAAAAATGGTATTAAAAACTATATAGTACCTGTTATTCAACAAGTTCTTAACAGCGACCTTAGTCCCATCACTGAGAATCCCACTGTACACAATCCCATACCCACCTTCTCCAATCACATTTTCTTCACACAGCCCATTAGTCGCAGCCTCCAGCTCTCTCAAAGTGTACCACCTCCCCCACCCCAGATGCGAAACCTCGGGACCCACCACGTTGCCGCTTGCAAACGACACCGTTTCGCTGTTCAAGGTGGCCCTGCTCTCGCCGCTGGAGGCGCGGTCGGAGAACACGACGACGCGGTGGTCGGGCTTCCCGATCTCGACGTGGACTTCTGGCTGGGAGTGGTTGGGGTGGTGGACGATTTCCTGGATTTCTTTAGAGATTACTGGGCTGGGCAAGGCGGCGAGCTTGTTGGGGTTGTGGGCTTTGTGGGCCTTGTGGCGGTGGCGGGCGGTGAGGCAGAGGGAGAGGAGGAAGAGGGTCAGGACTATCAGAGAGCCGACGAGGATTCCGATGACGACCCAGAGATGGAGGCCGAAGATGGAAGTGGGTTTCGAGAGCTCCGAGTTCACGAACGCCGCATCGTACACTGACATTGCTGCGAATCTAATCCGGACCCAGGTGGAGAAATAGAGTTTAGAGATGTGGGTCGGGTCGCATTAGGCTCGCCGGAGATTGGTTTTCCGGCGAACGGAGAATCGGAGATAGGAGGAATTTAAAAAACTCTTCTTCGGAGCTGTGTGTAAATGATCTGTCTGGCTCTCTCTGTCTGTCTCTATATTACTACCGGGGGACTTGGTGGAATGACGATTTTGTCCCTTGTCTTAGTCTCTGCTTCACTGACTTGGTGTTTACTTTCCAAATGGAGGTTGGTTTAAGCTAATCAGCCAGCTTAAACAGGGTTTAAGAAATTCTATTTTAACTACAACTCTTAACTATAACATTATTCAATAGTTCAGAGTTCACATAAACAAGTGTGTGAACTCCTCATTGACTAGAAACCTTACGGTTAACTTTGTGGCGTGCAACCTAATCAACTATGATGGGACCTTTAACCCTAGGCTCGAGAATATTTAAGCTTAAGGGCTCGTGATCCATATTAACGTAGAGATGGAAAAAAAAAAAAACAATCTCAGAAGGTGTTTGCCGATCGTCAATTGCCAATAATTAATTTCTTATTTTCCTGATCTTGCAAGGAGAAAGATAAAGAGAAACGTTAAAAGTTGAAGGTTTTGGGCCAGTGGATACTCAAGGTATAGCTAAACCGCAACTTTGACATCCCTAGACTCGCCTCCTTTGTCACCAAACCACAAAAGAATGGGAGAATGGAGGTATGAAACCCTAGAGAAAGTGAGAAACCTAAGGAAGGAACCGGTCTCAACAAATTTTAAAAGAATAAAATCCTCCAAAATTCCAATAGACGAAGAGAGTGGGGAAAAATAAGACCCTATTTAGAAGTGTAATTATTAGCTATACCGTTATTATCAAGGAATCATTTCACTCCCAGGTCTCAATCAAATAAAGAATTTGCATTTTGAAATTGGCTCACGCTCAAGTAATATTATTCAATTGAGTAGAGTTCACCTAAACAAGTGTGTGAACTCATCATTGACTAGAAACCTTACAGTTAAATTTGTGGCGTTCAATTTAATCAACTATGATGGGACCCTTTTCTCTAGGCTTGAGAATATCTAGGCCTAAGGGATCACTATCACAGAGACTGAAAAAAACAATATCAGAAAATGTCTGATGATCGCTAGTTATCAACAATTAATATGTTATTTTTCCGATCTTGCAAGGAGAAAGAGAAAGAGGAACAAATGAGGTTGATGATTTTAGCGTGTGGGTACTCGATGGATACCTAATCCACAACTTTGACATCCCTAGACTAGCCTCCTTTTGTCACCAAACCGCAAAAGGAGAGAACGAAGGTATAAAACCCTAGAGAAACTAGGGAAGGAACCAATCTCAACAAATTTCTAAAGAAAAATATCCTCCGAAATTCCCAATAAAATGAATAAACAAATCGAGAAACAATAGACATAAAGAGAATGGGGGAAAATAGAACACTAATTAGAAGTGTAATTATTAGATAAACCGGTATTATCAAGGAATCATTTCACTCCCAAGTCTCAATCAAACCGAGCATTTCCATTCCGTGAACACTCTATTATGTGCAAGAAGTCCATATGAAAGCACTATCTTACCTAATTTCTTTGTTTGAAGGGCAGGAAGAAAGATGATTGAAGACAATTGGGGGCCTACTAATCCACTTTTAAACAAGGTTAAGGTAACCAAAAGGTGACCGTTGGATATTTTGATTAAGCCACAAATTGATGTTTCCTTTCTTAACAAGGTTGTCTCAGCACTTATGTGTTGGGAGGAAATTTCCAGTGGAAAATCTTATCTGCAGCTTTAATAACCATGGTGTGAATTACGATGGAGTAAACCAAAAACATTTTGATAAAATCCAGTAAGTCACCGTACGATACTACATTGCAAAGTTATTGATTCAAAGTCTTTCGGAGAATTCGATCACGATCAAATTAGGTTAGAGGTTCGATCACCTTCAAATTTAACCAAAAACAGAAGATTATAGATCCAGAAAATGCTTGATTGCTATTTTGTCACTGCAAAATCAAAATGGAAGGGCATGTTTGCTTGCAAGTGGTGTTATGGACTTGTGGGAATCTTATTAACATTTTCTAATGTATCCAGACAAAGTGAAGAAAAAGCTAGAACACCACTAAATAGTGGAAAGCCCTCAAGGAATTGTGTGGACAGCATATAAATGACCCATGATGGAACTTGAAAATGATTTCTTCTTTGCTCATTTTGCTCAGAGAAATTCTTACATGGGGCCGCACCGCCACCTCCAATCAGAATAAAGAAATTTTTCATTCTTTCCTGAAAATGTCCTTAATTTTAATGTAAAATACTTAAAATACCCCCTGTTTGGACATAGATTGGGCCGCCGCACTGCCATGTGGTGCGGAAGTCTCTCTCGCTTTTGCTCAAGTGTTGTCAGTTGTGACAGTTTGGGGTTCCCTCACATTTGGCTAATCAAGCTGCATAATTGGACATGATAAAAATAAAGCATCCTCTTTTTTGGTCCTAGTGGTGAATCTGAGGAGTATGATTTAGGATTTGGGTTAATAATTAACAGAGCAAATGCTTAATCTGCAAGTAATCAAGTAATATTCATGATTAACCCAAATCCTAAATCATTCTATATAAAAAAGAGGATATTTTGGGATGCATGTGAAATAAATAATAGACCAACAGGCCATTCAGAAGCATAATAATTTGCTTTGTCTCAGCCTCGTGATTAAGGGAAGGGCTTATGTGGTAAAAGGCAGTCCATCCCCTAATTAATTTCGGCACTTAGGCAAGTTGTACATAGAATACAATAGGCACTAGGGGCAAGAATTCAACAATGCCTGCAGAAAATTCTAACATATGATTAACAAACGATTCGCAGATACTGTGGTTAGATTAAGCATGTGATTAACAGGTACTGTCGTACTAATTCAAGGAAAAGAAAGATGATACAGAGCTGAAAGAGAACTGCTATGAAAGCTGTTCCGAACTTCTGACTAGCTGTTAGCTCATCGAAACATTATACACAATTACACATAACAGAAACTAATTGTTTTTTGTTCTGCTTACTTCTATTCATTTCTCCCCTGAATTCCCTCTCACTGATTCACTGTAGCCCCTTCATATCCTATTAATAAAAGTAGTACTACTTTTCAAATATGGATATGAATCCTCATTGAATTTAAAAATAAAGGTAACAAAACAGCCGTTGACAATAATGAGCACTATGCCCTATGTCAATTGAGATTGATGAACGGTATTTGTGATGATCACCCATGGGATTACCATATCAGTCTGTTTTCTTGGCCTCTTCATCAATTGCAGCTAACCTTTCAACAAGCGGGGGGTGAGAATAGTGATACGCCGAGTACCAAGGATCAGTGTTCATAGCAGACAAATTCTCTTCCTGGAAAATCATTAAACCCCATTTAGTAATGCAAACGGTATTAGCAACAAGGTAAAGAGTACAAATACATCAATCAATTCAGATAGCACATAAATGCCTATACATCCCACCTGTTTGGTGTTGGCTAGAGTAATATATTAATTGAATCATGAATGAATCTAGGCACCCTAATAATGTGGCACATTCATCTGTCTAATGTTATGATAACAGAATTTAAATGAATCTGAGCAGCCAGATTTATTTGTGGGACAGTTCATCTATCTATGCGATCAGGATAATCAATCACAAGGAATCAAAATTTAATGAAAAAAAAAATCAACAACGGTCCCGAATTAGTTGCATTCAAGTTTTCTAGCTTGAAAATAGAGCAAATCAATTCATCTCCAAACAAGGGACAAAATTAGATAAATTACCTGTAGCCGAACAAGACCAGCTCGAAGTGAAGCGGCATAACCAAGCTCCGTAGCAAAAGCATCAGCCTACAAAAATACAAATCTGATGAGAAAAAATACAGCAGTGTACGAACAAGGATCAACTGATGAAGCATCAATTCACCTGAAATTCAAAAGCTCGGCTCACAAGGTTAAGAGCAAAGCTAACCAGGTGCTGGACAGGTATTATGGTGTGCTGCAAACAACAAAGTGAGGACAAAATACATTATACAGTTGGGAACTTGGGTTGTTTTATTATAACAAAGTTTTGATTAATCATTGAATCCAGGATAGCCCAAATATAGGAGTTAATGAGTCATCCAAGAAGCCTGATCTTCTGTTGCAAATGGTTCACACAAGCCTAACAAATGGACTATAGACATGTGGTCTGTATATGTTTTATAATATCTATGATAGAAGAACAGAAGGGAAGTGGCAATAGCAAAAAAATTTGGTACCTGAAATATGATGAGTCCAATGATGACTGGCTGGGTGTCAAACCCAAAACTTTGAAACAGACTGTTCGAATTTCTTACTAGAGTATATCCCCCAAACTGTAGAAGTGTAAGGATCTGTGCCAAGCATAAAAAATCATAAGCAACAAGACAAATCATATAAAGAACTCACTCGGAGTCAAAACATCAGAAGAATTAAATTAAAATAAAATAATAATCTTTTAAGACCAAATTATAGGTAGACAAGACATGAACAATCATCTCTATGATGCCCTATGTTAGGGCAATAGGGTCTATGCTAATAAGCCTCAAGGCCTGTCCAAGGTCATTGATCGGACTTCAGCCACTTGCCTTGGGCCTAACCGAGTATAATTATTTACAACTCAGGTAAGGTCAACCTAGCTATAGGAGTTCAGCATTCTAGATGATAAAACAGATTAAAAGGTGATGCAGTTTGCAAGAAAATTAAAAGCATACCTGCACCGCAATAAATGAATACATTGTGTGATTAAGCTTCCAATGGCCTAGCTCATGAGCAATAACAGCTACAATTTCCTCATTATTTTTGCACTGCAAAACATAAATTTTTGAATAAGAGAGTATGCAACCATAAACTAACCAACAGGATACAAAATTGATGAAAGAAGAACTATTTCAAAAAGTTGCTGCTCCTGACCTGCTGAATCAATGTATCATAGAGGACAATTCTCTTGTTCTTAAAAAATCCGTACATATAGGCCTGTATCATGATAGGTAAACTGACTGAGTTCACAAACATTAACCATTCAGAAAAAAATAGTCAACGAGAGGAAAGAAAAAAAGGAAAATTGTATTCCCCGTCCCTATGAGGGCAGTATTAGCTACGTAATGATATAAGACAAGAACACTATTTTAACAATTAAAGCATATAAATGAACACCCCAAAGCATGTTCCCAAACCCCTGATTGCAGTTTTATTAAAGCAAAGAAGATAAACAATGGTAAAAGTAGGCCTTCTACTACTAATCAACCAAAATGCAAATGAGATAAGTTTACACTTCAGATGAGAAGTGCAGAACCTTTCTATCTTACTAACCCCCCTGATTGCAGCTTCATTAAATAAGACCACGAAACTGTGGTAATAACTAAGAGAAGGGTTTGCCCTACTCACTAAAAAACAAAAATGCAAATGAACATCTAGAATACAAAAAATCACAAGTTTTACAATTAAGTTTCTGAAGTGAATGGGACATGTTTTCCCCCTTAGATTAATCACAGAAAACAGTTAAAACAAGGGTTGTGTCCTCACATTGCTATGGCTTGACCTTGTAGATCCATCAACAACAAACAACTTCTTCAATGGAAACTTGAGGGAAGAAGCGAGCTTCTCAATTTTCTCCCTGAGCAGACCCTCTGGAAGCTATTGTTACACATAACATGGAAAGTAAGACCACGAAACTGAATCAATGACAGGATAAATGGATTCTAGTTTGGTGAAATTATATTGAACACTCACAGGGGTAAACTTGTTAAAGAGTGGAGCTATTAGAATAGGGTAGATCGTCATCATAACAAGAGAGAGCACAAACATGAATCCCCAAAGATAAATGGCCAAGTAAGCACCTCCTTTCTGCAACCACAGAGTTGAACATGAAAAACCACCAACCATGAGAGATGTTTTGTACGATATCATAGAACTAGATTGCAGATAAAATGAAGTTGTAATATTTACCCAAAACAAAATGTCTAACATGGGGATTCAAGAAACAATCATCAATTAAGTCAATGGACATAACTAAACACTGCATCTAAAAAGGTTTCAGCTCAAATTCTTACCTGCACAATCACAATAATTGCAGACACAATAGGTGGACCAAGAATAGCCATAAGGCAAATTCCTTTCAACATGTCTCTGAAGAATAACCATATGGTTTGCTGCGAAAGGGATGCAAATGTTAGAATGAGCATTAATAATTAATAATAATAATAATACAGCAATAGTGATAATAACAATAATACACCAAAAGATAATATTAAGATTATCTAATGACTTAATGAATTATAAAGAAACTGATAAGACATGGAACTGAGAAAGGTCTGATTCCGAATACAAACCTTATTGAAACCATGACGTGCCTCAACCACAAATGTGGAGTAGAGAGAAAATGGCAAATCAGTGATCTGGTAAAAGATAAAAGCAGCTTTTGTAAGCCAGTACAGAAATAGATCTACAAAATCAATGCATGACAATACCCATGCGATTGCTCATAAACACTTAGAACTTTCAAAACCAATGCCACCAGAAGTTATTCAGCATTTCAGACATTATGATAAAGCCCAGCATGATGATTAGTTTCTTATGGAAAAATGTTACCAACCTTGTGTGTGGAATAAAAAATTATATGCGCTACAATGATTAAAGGAACCACTTTGCTACTGGTAGCTACTAGCCCATTAGCTCAGATAAGGTCCAACACTTGCACAGAGGCATTAAGGGAAAACCTTTGCACAACACAACAAAATACAGCTTCTGCACACTGGGGGGGGGGGGGGGGGGGGAGCTCAAATTTATATATAAGATACATCAGACCCTCCTAAAACCCAAAAATAGAGGGAAGGGAAAGCCTTATACACTGGGCTCCCCCCAAACCTTTTATTTATACTGTAGATCTTTTTTTTAGAAGAAGTAGATCTATTTACTAGAGATCAGAATGAATCATCGACATTCCACACTCCACTAAAACTTAAATACCATGAGACAAGAGTGTGAAGATATTCATAAATCAGGAGATCTATTTAAGATTCAATTAAGTCATAACACACTTAAGGAAATTTCACCATCCACAATAAAGCTGAAAAAAAAAAAAAAAAAACTTGCATATGCAGTGAGGAAATCAGGTGTGCACCTGTGACCACATTGTTACACCAGCTAAAAATGCAAGTGTATGCAGTATTTCATTTTCGGCATTTAGGCCAGCTAGAACCACAAAGTCTCCTGATTTCTGCATTGTCGAAACAAAAGAAAATATAAATATATCAAATAGTTCGCAAGGGAAGTTTGCAAAAAGGAAAAAAAAAAAAAACTCCCAATTACTAACCTTCCAAAACCAAGGCAAAACCCGAAAGAACAAAATTGCTGAATCCATCAGTATTGTCACAAACTCATGAACAAAATGGAAATGACTGCAAGTGAACAAGATACATCAGGGAAGCAAACCCGCGCATGTGTTCAAACTTCAAAATTAAGAGTATCAATGATGAGAAGTGTGACTAAGATATACCTCTTTTCAAGACTGTAGGCTCGTGACTTCTCAAACTTCTCTTGGCTGATTACTCCTTCCAAAGTTTTGGGAAGGGTTGGAAGCTTGAGAGCAGAATGTTGCCGTGTATCCAGATAAGTCTCAAAGATGTACATTAATATCATGAAACCTGTAAACAATCACAAAGCAATTACAACCTACGGAACAGCAAGAAAAACTGAAGATAAATTGAATAAGAGCCAAAGGAGCAGAAGGTCATTTCGACAGAAAATGACTAGAAAACAATGAAATCAAAACGAGAAAGTTAATAGAACATATATCAATAACATAATAATCACATATCAAATCCAAGAACATGTTATTCAATTCTTAAGTAGCCAAAAGCTCAATTCCATCAAGCCCAACTGTTCATACTATTTGAAGCTGTGACGTCACAATTCGATTAAACCCAAATGTTCAAAGTCCAAACTTTGACCCAGCTCCCATTATTCTAATTCCTTTTCTTTGTTAGATCACTCTAATCTCTCTTTGAAAACATGAAGCTCTAAAATTCAAGAATCGCAGTTAAAGAAACGAACTTTAATCCGGAAAAACCCTAGCACATCTTCAAAATCAAGATTTGGGTAACAAGTCAAGATTTTTAAGCACAACCCAGAATACCCTAATGCTCAGATGAACAAGAAAAACCCAAGAAAAGCTAACGCAAGATAGACGAAAGATAGACGAAAAAAGATGACGACTTTGAATCCGAAACAAGAAGTTGGGAAAGTTAATCGGAAAATTTGAAAGAGATTAGGGCATTTGGAAGAGTACCAATCACAGCTTCGAGGAAGGGGAACTCCATAGCTGAGTGAGGAGGAGGTGCAGAGAGGAAGAGAGGTTTTGTCAAAAGCAAATTGTTTTTGCCAGGGCTATATATAGTGACGGGTCTCTCTTACTCTACCCGACTCCATTTTATGACCCGATCGAAGGAAAAACCCACTTTTGTTTAATCTCTTTTTTTTTCCGTTTCTTTTTTATGGGAAAACGACACTATATTAACTAATTATTAATTAATCAGTATTAATTAAGCAAACAACCCTTAAGGTTAAATTTTCAAAATACCTGAAATTGCCCTTCTTTTATTAAATTTTAAAATCTGTAGTTTAATGTATATAGGCTATAATCGTAACTTAATAAGTATAAAAAACACAAAATGAAAAAAGAAAAAAAAACACAACATGAGAGGCTGAAAGCAGTTCTTTCCCAAATGCATTAGAACTGCAATTGCAGTTTGAAAAGAGTATTCTTATTTGAAAACAAACAAAAATCAGATTAATATTACATAAATATATAACAAAAAGAAAAAGCAAATTGACACACGCGTTAGCGTGTGTTAAGAGGCTAGTTAATAATTAATTACACACGATGTTATATTATTATGGAGGAATGACAAAATGTGTTGAGTTGTTAAGAGCCTCTAGGTATAGAAACCCTACACCTGAATTCGAATCTCACCTATGTTGATTGAAGTTTAAATCTCAATATATTCTTAGTAGTCAGGAGGGAGGAAAAGTTTTGACATGATCCTCAGGCAATGATAGAGGATCAGTTTCTGAGCCTAAGAAATCTTTCAGGAAACTATGTGATCTCAATAAAAAAGAAAAAAGAGACATTGTCTGTATGGTCTATACCTATCTATGTGTTATTACTTATTAGTGAAAATAAATTTTTTTGACAAAACTGACTGTCAAAGATTAAAAAACTTTGAGAATTAATTACATTGTAAGGGCAATTATGATGATTACAACATAAATTTTTTTTTTAAAGAAAAATAAACGAAAAAGAATCTCACAACTCATTTTTCACTCCTATTATTTTCTCTTTGCAATAAGCGTATTCTTCCATTATATTTTCTTTTTTAGTTTCTAAGAAAAATTACACATGCTATATATATAATTTAAGTAATTTTAGCTATTCTCGCTCAATTAATATAAAAAGGATAGGTCCTGATATGGACCATTGCAAAAAAACCTTTAGCTTAACACCTAAATGTTTCACCTGTAAAAATAAATGCTATTAGCATGGAAGATGGGCTATTTCCCACTGGACTAATGTCATGGTAGACATAAGAAACTACACCCAAGAGCCCTGGAATAGTGGAATTTTAGACATAAGATGCTAACCCAAATCAAATCGATTAAAATTCGTTACACTTATAATTTTCTTATCTAAAAATATATCTTCTAATATCTTGGAAAGAATTTGATATTTATAGTAGAAATGAAGTAAGATTATTTACTTTTGTAACTAATCACATGCAATCATGAGGCGGTACACTTATAGTTATTGCTAATTAGAAATGCACCAAATGCACATTTATTTGTTGTCATTGATTTATGTACTTACAATACTTAATCATGACTACTCCTTCAACAGTTTCCAAATTTGGAGTAAACTCCAGGCTTAAGAATTTGCTCTGGTAAAAACCATTTTGGGAAATTCGAATGCTACATGCCTGGAAAGTTTCATAAAGAGGCAAGTGAATTGAATTAGTAAAAGTCGCCTTTATTGTTTCTGGACAGTGCATCAATGTAAGTAGTATTGAGTGTATCTACTTGCTGCAACAAAATCCAAGAGAGGTGAAAACGTGATAGTAAACAATTGGTTCAGAGTTCAGATTTGCTCCATGGACTTCGTTTCCTTTTTCAGCTACAGCTTCCTGAATCTTTTACAAGCATTTACCTTGAAGAAAACCCATGCATAATCCAAATGGGTAGCTACCTCATTTTGATTGCTTCAAGTTTTCCATGGAGAATTATACTACCAATTGGGACCCCAATATTTCATTGTCAAAACTATCCCATACAAGTTACATTATTTACATCTGGCTTCTTCCCATTTCGATCAGAGGCAAAGGGTAAATTTGGGAAGAGAAGTAAATATTGATAGGGATGGGTAAACATCACTTTGCCTAGACTTCAATCATAAGTTTAACGTGAACTTACAGGTTTAAGATTTCATTGACTTGAGGTCCAAGATTTTAGTAAGTGATCCAAAGTTAACCTCCCAATATATCCCTAATCCCTTTTGAAAGATTTTGGAACATTCATTTCAGCAATGACCCCTGCAATTGAACACTTTCAATATTTGTGCACTATACTCAATGCCATAATTTCATGGTTAGAACAAAACAAGTCTTTTAGCCATGAATTTGACCAGGGACTAAAAATCATTTTGATCAAAGGAACTGTATTGATTTACCATATATCCATACTGTCCTAATAAATATAGTAGTACTTGAAATAGGAATATATCAATCCTCACTGAACTTAAATGAATAGAAGAAAACAGAACAGTGTTATTGATGATCATGATGAGCACGATGCTTTCTGTTAATTAAGATTGATGAATCGCATTCATGCTGCTGATCATCCATAAGCTTCACATATCAGTCTGTTTTCTTGTCTGTTTCACCAATTGCAGCCAACCTTTCGACTAGAGGGGGATGAGAATAGTGATATGCCGAGTACCAAGGATCAGTATTCATAGCTGACAAATTCTCTTCCTGGAAAATATATACCATATTTCCGTTTAGTAATAATGTAATCTGTCTTAGCAATAAGATAAGAGTAGTGCAACTAGAATGAAATGATGCAGAACTTAACAAAAGCTATGTATCCTTCCAACATGGATTAATGAATCAGATAAGCTACCTGTAGTCTAACAAGACTAGCTCGAAGCGAAGAGGCATAACCAAGTTTCTTAGCAAAAGCATCAGCCTACAAAGAACCAGATATGATAAAAACAAACAAATCTGGTGAAGGAAAAGAAATCAAAAGCCAACTGTGAAGTATGGTTCACCTGAAATTCAAAAGCTCGGCTCACAAGGTTGCGAGCAAAGTGTACTAGGTGCTGGATAGGTGTTATGGTATGCTGCAAACAGAAAGTGTAGTCATATTAATAATGTCAAATTAATATTATACATATTCAAAACCAACAGATTACAGTGAAATAAGCAAAATAGAACAGTTGCATGCATAATTAGCAAAAGGGCTATATATTGATGGTACCTGAAATATGATGAGACCAATGATTACTGGTTGAGTATCAAACCCAAAACTTAGAAACAGACTGCTGGAGTTTCTCAGGAGAGCATATCCCCCGAAGTGTAAAAGCATACGGATCTGCACCAAAGAAGGAAAATCACACAGCAATACTACAGAGCTTACTATTTTTTTTGGTCTGAAACTAAAGAGCTTACTCAGAGTCAACCAGAAACGTCACTAGTTTCTAAAATGACATTCATTTGCAAGAAAAATTATAGCATAAATACCTGCGTAGAAATAAATAAGTACACACTGTGATTAAGCTTCCAATGGCCTAGCTCATGAGCTAGAACAGCTACAATTTCCTCATCATTTGTACACTGCAAATACTCAATTACACACATTAATACCTTTTTTCCACGACGATATTTATTTGCAGCAACAAACTAACCGGGATAATGCAAGTTCTGATAAATTTTTGGTATGAAATTAATACCTGCTGGATCAGTGTATCATAAAGGACAATCCTCTTGTTCTTAAAAAATCCATACATATAGGCCTGTACCATGATATAAAGGTAAGATGAGAAAGTCCACAAATATACCAAAATTCAGAACAATGTAAACATAGTGAAAGTCCTCACATTGCTGTGACTTGACCTTATAGATCCATCAACAACAAACAACTTCTTCAATGGAAACTCGAGGGAAGAAGCGAGCTTCTCAATTTTCTCCCTCAGCTGACCCTCAGGAAGCTATATTCACACATAACAAGGAAAGTAAGACAACAACACCAAACTTAATTAATGAAAGCAGGATGAATGAATCGATTTCAGTTAGAGTTCAATAAATATTTTGAACACTTACAGGGGTGAACTTGTTAAAAAGTGGGGCTATTAGAATAGGGTAGATCGTCATCATCACAAGAGAGAGGACAAGCATGAACGGCCAAAGATAAATGACCAAGTAAGCACCTCCTTTCTGTAATTACACAGTTGAACATGAAAAGAAACTAACTATATCATTCTGAGGATTGAAGAAATTTAACTATGGTTTGCCGAGAATTCAAAAGCTAATACATGATCTTACTTACCTCTACAATTACAATGATTGCAGACACAATAGGTGGGGCAATAATAACAGAAAGACAAATTTCTTTTAACATGTCTTTCAAGAACAACCATATTGTTTGCTGTGAGACCAATTTAAGGTAGATGTTAAATAAAAGAGATATAGCATAAAAGATGGGATGGAACATGATAAGGTCTGAGTAGGAATGCATACGTTATTGAAACCATGACGAGCCTCGATGACAAATGTGGAGTACAGAGAGAATGGTAAGTCTGTGATCTGGTCCAAAGATGCAAATTTTCATTACCTTTGCAAGCCGATATAGATATATGTATGATCTATCAACGCAATAAGTGCAATGAAAATACCAAAGGGATGCTTATAGATTCTCAGAACGTACTAATCTATTAGCACTCATGTGTGTACCTGTTCCCAAATCATCATACCAGCTAAAAACGCAAGGGTATGTAGTATTTCATTTTGGGCATTGAGGCCAGCTAAGACTACAAAGTCTCCTGATTTCTGCAATACAAAACTTAATTATTAAACAGTGACAGTGCATCATCAAGGAGATTTCCAGTTTTCTACAGATAAAATCCCTACTATTACTAACCTTCCAAAACCAAGGCAAAATCCGATAGAACAAAATTCCTGAGTCCATAAGTAAGTCACAAAATCATGAACAAAATGGAAGTTGCTGAAAGTGAAGAAAGATACATCAGTTAAGATTACCAAGGTGAACTGTTGGTCAATAAGAATCACATATACCTTCTTTCAAGACAGTAGGCTCTCGACTTCTCAAACTTTTCTTGGCTGATTACTCCTTCCAAAGTTTTAGGAAGTGTTGGAAGTTTCAGAGCAGCATGTTGGCGGAAATCCAAATAAGTTTCAAAGTTGTACATCAATATCATAAAACCTGTAAAACAATAATGATAAATTAAAGGTAGGTACAAGCTATGGAACAGAGAACCACAGAAGTTAAAGTGAGAGAGATAGAAATAGATTAGTACCGATAACAGCTTCCAAGAATGGGAACGCCATGGCTTAGTATGAAGGTGTAGACAGGAAGGACATAGCATCTTCGATACCAATTTATAGCTGTACACAAGTAGTAGACATGAGATGACAGACCAAAAAAAAAAAAAAACTGATTACTGTGGACTTGACCAAATAACTTATATTTAGGGGCAGACTTGACTAACCAAAAAGAAAATATCTAGAATCTAGAAACACCATTATTTTTTATAAATTCCAAAGTAATTCTAGCACAGCTTTGAGTTTCTTTATATAATACACCTCTACTTTCAGAAAAGTTCGTACGAACTTTTAAACTACTCCCATAAGAATAAAACTACTAATTAGACCCACTTTTTCTCTAAATATTCCTTCCAAGTTGCATGGTTCATATCTATCTTATTCCCATTTAGGAAGAGAAGTAAATGACTTGCCTAGACTATGTTAAGGAAATTAGAATCTCTCTTGTCAAGGCTCACAGAGTAGACCGATAGAAAAGTAAACAAACCACAAGACAAGCGACAAGAGAACACCGAGATTTAATGAGGTTCAGCATAAATCCATGCCTACGTCCTCCCAAGAGATACCTGTTCTTCACTATGAGAATAAATACAGTACAAGATACAATTGAGCTAAATCACCATAACCCAAACCCATAACCCTTGTACACCCACACTCATAGAGTTTCCCAAGAACTCACTCTCACCCAAGAGCTGTATTCACTCTTAACATCTCTACTCCCTTACCCAAGAGATATACACTCTTGTCGATGATCGCATGCACCGACCATGCCTTGATTTATTACCATGCCCTCTATATATAGGCACCCCAATTATAATCCAATTGGTAGTAGGAAAACCAAACCTTCTTGTACAAGAGAAAGATCCTATTCCTGATAGGAATAAACTTTGACATCAACCATGTCCAATTAGGAAGACTAACCAAGTCCAACTAGGACTTGCCTTTCCTAATTAATTCTCATCACATCTTAACAATCTCCACCTTGATGAGAATGCCATGCAAAATTACCTTGCACCATCTTTAACCATTGGCCTTTTTTGTACCAGCAACACATAGCCTGAATCAATTGTGGTCCTCCCTGATTTGTAACGGCCAATCCTATGTGTAACTGCACCGAGTCAACAATCAATAGCTGACTCTGAAGAGGGACCTCAAAACAACCCCTTCCCTAGCAGGATTTCCTTCTCACCATCATCTAAACTCGAAAACTTGTCAACGACATCTCTGCTGTACCCGCAAACGAGACTCGCCTATGCGCACTCCTGTTTCCCATTATCCATCGAGGTCTGACATACCAGATGATACATACCACATTGTTCTCCCTGTATGAGGACTGTATCTCAATGTGTGATTTTTTCCGGCTCCACCTGCTATAAACACTTATAGCCCTTGGAAACCAACTAGCTCCTGAATATCAAATTCCTCTGTAACTTTGGGACATCGTCACACCACCCAAAGTACGCCAATCCCAAATCTAATATCCTGTCAAAGAACATGTGTCACCTATGGAGATTGTGAGAGCATCTCCATATGAAAATCGGTTTCTGCTACAGCAATGCCATCCAAGCCTTTTGCTTCGTATGACCCTAGTCACGACGCTTGTAGCATCCCTGCCTCTAGATTTAGACCTGCTATGATCACTAAATCCCCGACAGTTTTCCGTGCATTATTCTCTGTCTTCTCCAGTTTCACATCCTTTCCCTTCAACACTTTACTAAGCCCTGTTGAACTAGGATGCCTTTCACTCACTTATACAACTACTCCACCTCAAACTATGAGGCAATACCTGAAGCCATGACGAACAACCATGATCAACATGCAAACCTTCGGCGAACGAATACCACGAACGACGAACAAGCACGATTGCTGACACCACGAACCACCTTAGTGAGATATACACTCTCACCAACCATCATTCCCTTGAGTCATATCTTGGTCTCTTGCAACTCCACCTTTAATTAGGATTTTTTCTGAGTCTGGCTCGCACCACTTAGCCTCTGAGTCACTCTACTTATCGACTAGCTTCGATTAGGACTTTCTTGAGTTTTTAACCCACTCCACGTTGTTAGAAATTTTCCCCAAGCTGGCTCCACCTAATGCACTTTTGAGTTAACACCTTAACCATCTAACTTACTACACCTTGAATGATAAGGTGTCCCAGCTGAACCTTACCACTTGCTAAGGAAATTAGAATCCCTCCCGTCAAGGCTCACAGAGTAGACCGATAGAAAAGTAAACAAACCACAAGACAAGCGACAAGAGCACACCGAGATTTAATGAGGTTCAGCAGAAATCCATGCCTATGTCCTCCCAAGAAATACCTGTTCTTCACTATGAGAATAATTACAGTACAAGATACAATTGAGCTAAATCACCATATCCCAAACCCATAACCCTTGTACACCCACACTCATAGAGTTTCCTAAGAACTCACTCTCATCCAAGAGCTGTATTCACTCTTAACATCTCTACTCCCTTACCCAAGAGATATACACTCTTGTCAATGATCGCATGCACCGACCATGCCTTGGTTTTGCTACCCATGTCCTCTATATATAGGCACTGTTGGTTTGTGGCTTAAATTAATAAGCCCATCAATTATCTTTTGGACTAAGCCCACATGATTAACCTAATTCTATTAAGTTTTGGAGTATGCCTCATGCACATATAAATATATGCTTTCTGTCACCAATTAAGGTGTGAGAGAGAAAAAAAAAGCCGCAACTTAGGGTTATTGAGAAGTAGCCGCAGTTTTGGGGTTCTATAGAAAATTACCTTTTGCCTTGTTGCTTTTGTTCTTGTGAGCGACAATATATATTTGAGGTAGTTGTTCTTCTATTTGGTCTTTCTCGATCTTTTCGTGAGTGTAATCGGGTTTTGGGTTTGAGTGGTAAACACCTTGTAATCTCCTTTTGATATTAGTGGAATCTCCTCACCATTTCCGCCGTGGATGTAACCCTTTGATTTTGGGGTGAACCACGTAAATCTTTGGTCTTCTGGATTTTTTTCTGTTAATTTATCTTTTCATATTTCTGATACTTCATACCTGTTTGACGCTTCCGTGCAGCAAGTGGTATCAGAGCTTAGGCTACGCTTGGGCTATTTGATTCAATGATGAAGTCTGCTTCTTCAATGAAATATGAAATTGTAAATTTAACGGGAGGAATGATTTCAACCTTTGGCGTTTGAAGATGCGAGCCCTATTAGTTCAACAAGGGTTATTAAAGGCGCTGAAAGGTGTGAATGCTTTGCCAACTACTTTGTCAGAAGAAGAAAAAGGAGACATATTAGAACGAGCACATAGTGCAATTTTGTTGTGTCTATCTGATAAGGTTCTGCGTGAAGTTGCTGATGAGACAACTGCACTGGATTGTGGCTAAAGCTGGAGAAATTATATATGACCAAATCCCTGACGAGTCGACTATATTTGAAGTAACGACTATACACTCTTCGTATGTCTGAATGTACACTTGTTCAAAGCCATATTGATGAATTTAATAATAAGCTTATATCTTGATTTGAGAAGTATGGATGTGAAAATTGATGATGAAGATCAGGCTTTGATTTTACTATGCTCTTTGCCTCTTTCTTTTGATAATTTTGTTGACACCATGCTGTATGGAAGATAGGCTATCTCTTTAGAAGATGTCAATGCAACTTTGAGTTCTAGAGAACTGAAGAAGAAAGTGTCAGAGAATTTGAATGATAATCAAGATCATGGTTGGTAGTTCGAGGTAGAGAAGAAAGCAGTAATAGAGGAAGTTCGAGATCTAAGTCTCGAATTAGAAAAGGTACATGCCACTATTGTCACAAAGAAGGTCATTGGAAACCTGAATGCCCTAAACTCAAAGATAGAGGTAAGTCTTCTGAAAAATCTTCTGGTGATGATGCGAATTATGTGGATGATGAGTCTACTACTTTTGATTTTGCCTTATTTGCTAGTGATTCTTCTGTTAATGCTTGGTTGCTTGATTAGGGTTGCTCACACCATATGTGCTTCAATCGAGATTGGTTTGACAATTATCAGTCTATTGATGGAAAGTCTGTCTTTATGGGGGATAATACTCCTAATAAAGTTATGAGGATTGGAACAGTTCGAATTAAGATGCATGATGGAATTATTAGGACTTTGACAAAGGTTAGGAATGTCCCAGAATTGAAGAACAATTTGATATCTTTGGGTACTCTTGACTCACAAGGCTATAAGTATTCGTCACAAGGTGGAGTTTTAAGAGTTAGTAAGGGTGCTCTTGTTGTGATTCAGGGAAAGTTGATTTGCTATAACCTCTACGTACTTCAGGGTAGCAGAATTATTGGTGCTTCATCAGTTGCCTTTTCATCAAGTCCATATTCAGATTTTGGTACAAGTGTATTTGTTGAGGGCCAATTTGATCAGTTATGTGAAGATCAGATAGTGAGACACCGCACTATTTTGAAGACACCACATATAAAAATTGCAGAATATATTTGTGGATCCCTCATAGAGAAAGCGCTTTGCATGCTTTCTAACTTGGATAATTCTAAGGACTTTGGTGTTGAATCTGTTTGTTCCTGCTACTTGATTAATTGGTCTCCATCATCCGCATTTTATATGAAGACTCCAATTAAGGTATGGTTTGGTACTCATGCTAATTATTCTGATATTAGTTGTCCTGTTGGTGCTCATGTGAGTGATGGTAAACTTGAGTGGAGGGCAAAATTTAAATTCCATGGATTTGCATATAGGGTGAATAATTATGACTTGTGGTGTGTTCAATCTAATAAGTCACCTAAATTTGTAATGGCCAAGTTATGAACTTTGAAGAGTATGTCATGCTATTTGGAGGAGAGTCTATGGATGTAAGTTCGGGCCACGGTGTTAGTAAGCAGGTGGAGCTTGTTCAAGCTCAGAGAAAGTGTTAGACTGCACTTTTATTTAGCCTAGTCAGGAGATGCTTGTTTTTGTTGGTGATATTGAAGAGAAGCAACTTCAGTTCTACAAGGTTGCTTTGTATGAAGAAATTCAATCTCTTAGTCAGAGTCATCTAATTTTGATCAAGCCAGTTCATGTTTGCAAGTTCAAGATTGGCTTGGGCTTGATTGCTATTCGCATTTAGTACCCCTTTGGGGTTTGATGGAGGAGACATTCAAAGGAGATTTTAGTTAATTGAAGTCAAGGTGGAGATTGTTGGTTTGTGGCTTAAATTAATGAGCCCATCAATTAACTTTTTGTATTAACCTAATTCTATTAGGTTTTGGAGTATGCCTCATGCACACATAAATATATGCTTTCTGTCACCAATTAACTGATAGGCTGAAGTTATGATTTCATTAACATAGAATCGTATCTTTATACAAGTGTGATTACAATTTGTTCCTACAAGTCAGGAATCTGTTTACCATCTAAAATACATATAAGGAAGGCTACAACTCACAAATCAAATGATAAATCAATCTGCAATAATATGGGAGATATGGCTGACTACTTTCCTTACACTCCCCCTCAAGTTGGAGAGTGGATGTCTTGCACTCCCAACTTGCGAATCATAGGAACAAAGATATCTTTCCCCAAAGGTTTAGTAAGAACTTCGGCAAGCTGATAAGCTGATTTCACATACCTTGTGGCCACAGTACCATCTAGAATTTTGTCCCTAATGTAGTGGCAATCCATCTCGATATGCCTAGTTCGCTCATGGAATACAGGGTTGGCAGCAATGTGCAGTGCAGCCTTGTTATCACAAAATAGCAGAGCCGGTTCACGGAGGGATAAACTGAGATCTCTGAGTAGATAACGCAGCCAAGTTAGCTCACAACATGTTCCTGTCACAGCACGATATTCCACCTCTGCTGAAGACAAAGATACTGTCTTTTGATGTTTTGACCTCCAAGAAATTAAGGAAGGTCTAAGAAAAACAAAGTATCCGGTGGTAGACCTTCTAGTGACAGGGCATCCCGCCCAATCAGAGTCACAATAAGCCCTCAATTTCAAATCATTGGTGGAAGAGAAAAACACACCTTGTCCAGGAGCACCTTTTAGATAGCGTACTACTCTCAGAGCTTCCTCCCAATGCATTTTTCTAGGTTGGTTCATGAATCTGCTAAGAACATGGACTGCATAAGTGATGTCAAGATGTGAAACAGTGAGATATATAAGTCTCCCAATTAACCTTCTGTTCTTTCCAGGGTCTTTGAGCAAATCACTGTGATCAGATAACTTTAGACCTTTTTCCATGGGAGTACCCACAGGTGCAGCTCCTAGTAAACCTATATCTTCAATAATCTCTAAAGCATACTTACATTGACATATAAAAATCCCCCGTCTGGAAGTCGCAACTTCAATACCAAGAAAGTATTTTAAGTCTCCAAGATCTTTGAGACGAAATTGACTATGTAAGAAAGCTTTAAGTGCAGCAATAGTCTCCAAATCATTTCCAGTAATCAATATGTCATCAACGTAAATCAAAAGTGCAGTGAATGAATTCCCATGTTTTCTAGTGAATAATGAATAATCAGCTTTAGATTGAACGTACCCAGCTGACCGTACAGCATCAAAAACTTCTCAAACCATTGCCGTGAAGCCTGCTTCAAACCATATAAGGACTTGTGTAATCGGCATACCAGATTCTCCTCCCCCTGTCGCCGAAGACCAGGCGGAGGAGACATGTAAATTTCCTCAGACAAATCTCCATGGAGGAACGCATTATTCACATCCAATTGATGCAATGTCCAACCACGAGTTGCAGCCAAAGCCAACAAACATATAACAATAATGATTTTGGCAGTAGGAGAAAAGATTTGTGATAATCGACCCCCTCCAACTGAGTAAAACCCTTAGCAACCAGGTGGGCTTTATACCGTTCCACAGAACCATCAGCCTTGTGTTTCACCTTATAAACCCATCAACAACTAATAGGGACCTTACCGGCCAGAAGAGGAGTCAGGGTCCAAATTTTGTTAGCTTGAAGAGCCTGTAATTCAGAAAGCATTGCAGCTTGCCAAGCAGGATGGACGACAGCCTCAGAATAGGTACGGGGCTCGGTAACTTGACTGAGTTGGGCCGTGTAGGCGAGGTGTTGCGGGAGATACCGATGATAGGAAACATAATGAGCCAAGGGGTAGTGAGTACCTTTGATAGGACCAGGCAGCAAGGAGCACGATTGGTCGGGGGGAACGGTGGAGCAGACATGGTAGGTGAGGCGGTCCGGCGGACGGACTAGACGGCTGGAGAGACGGAGAGGGACTGGGTAGGGGAGAGGGGTGAGCAACGGGACTGGGTATCGGAGCGGGGACAGTGACGGGACTTGGGGAGGGAGGAGAAGAGATCGGCGGTGGAGAGAGAGGAGGATCAGAGGATGGGTCGGGAAGGACGGTGTCGCCGGCCGGAGGAAGCAGTAGACGACGACGGGAGTAGGTACGGAGTGTGGTGGGGGCAGTGGCGAAGGGGATTTGGGCGATGGCGAAGGGGATGGGTGCAGTGGCGAAGGTGATGTGGGTGGTGGCGACACGGGGTCAGAAGAGGAAGATGAAGACACGGGAGTGGAGGAAGAAGGAAAGGATGTGGAAGGAGCAGTGGGCAGAGAGAAGTCATCGTCAGAAAGCAAGGGAATTGGGCTGGGTTGGTGGCCCAATAGGGAGGTAAGAGAACCAGGCTGAAGAGAATAAGGGAAAATGTGTTCATGGAATTTGACATCGTGGCTAGTAAAGATTTTCTTGTGGGATAAATCAAACAACTTGTGGGCCTTTTGACCGATGGGATACCCGACGAAAACAGACTGAATGGCACGTTGATCGAATTTATGAGCGGGATTTACGTTAGTAGCATAAGCTAGACAACCAAAAACACGTAGATGGGAGTAGGAAGTAGGTTTCGAATAAAGAAGTTCGAAAGGAGTTTGGAAAGAAAGAATGGGAGAAGGTAAGAGATTGATGATCTGGACAGCAATAAGGGCACACTCCCCCCAAAATTGAGAGGGGAGGTGTGCTTGAAATTTGAGTGCACGAGCCACTTGGAGAATGTGTCGGTGTTTACGTTCCACAACCCCATTTTGTTGGGGCGTGTAAACGCAAGAATGTTGGAAAACGACACCATTATCATTAAAAAAGGAGCGGAGGGATAGGAATTCACTACCATTATCACTACGGAAAGTTTTAATGCGGGAATCAAATTGAGTGATAGCATAGCTAAAAAATTGTTTGATGAGTGATTGAGCTTCATCTTTATGACGCATTAAAAATATCCAAGTAAAACGTGTGTAGTCATCAACAATGGAAAGAAAATAATGAGCACCAGAAATGGAAGAAAATCGATATCGACCCCAAATATCACAATGAATAATTTCAAATGGTTTGACAGAAGATATGGTACTAGTACCAAAAGGTAGACTACTTTCTTGGCCAAAGGACATATATGGCAAGAATTATTAGATGGAATGGAAACATGTAAAAAATTCTTAGCAATGAAACCTAAACAAGAGGATGACACATGTCCTAAGCGGTTGTGCCATAAATCGGTTGAGGTGATGGTAAGATGACAAGCTGAGCGTGTGGTGGAAAAGTGAGGAGTGGTTTTGGATTTCTCCGTCACTAATGCCTTCAAATAATATAATCCGTTGCGTTGTTCACCCAAACCAATCATCCTCCTCGTAGCCAGATCCTGCAAAATACACCAATATGGGTAGAAAGTCACTGAACAATTCAATCCTCTTGTCAATCTACTAACCGATAATAAATCGACTTTAAATTTAGGCACAGATAACACATCATGAAGATAGAACATGGTACTCAGAGGTATTGATCCTTTTGCAACAATGTCAACTTTATCTCCACTAGGCAATAAAACAGGTGGTAATTAATAAGCAATTATTATTTTTATGCAATAATTGCGAAGAGGAAGTAATATGGTCGGTCGCACCGCTGTCAATGATCCAATGACGAGAAATGAACTTTAGACAAACCTGGTTTGGTCACGACATTAGCTTGGAACTTGAACTAGCATTTGAATTGGGCTTCAAAGTTGGATTACTGAGGGCAGCCATAAACTGTTTAAATTGGGCTTCAGTGAGAGTTGCCGTTGGCCCAGTATCATCTTCAACTACTTCACTAACATGATTCGCTGAAGGCATTGCGACTCTTGACTATTTTGAAAAACCGGTGCCCTGTTGCTTTAGGGTGACCTGGGGGATACCCAATCAATTGATAGCAAGTCTGTACTCAGTGGCCCTGATCTCCACAGTAAGTACAATGCGGTCTTCCCCTGCCGGATCCTTGACGCCGTTCTGTGTCAACTCGGCGTCCTTCCTGAGATGCAGGATTACGATCTGGATGTTAGTTTTGGCGATCAGTCCTCTCAAAACGTCCCCCTCTTCCTGAATGGTAATTGGGTCTTCCTGGATTGTGCACGGCCATTGTGGCGCTTGAAGATTTGCAGTGGGATGAGAAGCACAAAGGGAACGTTGCTTCTCATCCTGAGCAACCGCTGCATAGGTTTTAAGAACTGTTGGTAAAGGAGTCATCAGAAGAATTTGTCCGCTAACAGAACTGTAAGTATCATTCAGTCCCATCAAAAATTGCATGAGTCTTTGTTGTTCTGCCTGTGGTCCACGAGAAATCTCGGAATAGGTAGCTAGTTCATCCCATAGGCTCTTCAATTTTGTATAGTAGGCTGAGACTAATAGCTGTTCTTGTCGAAGACAGGCGATCTCTCGCTGAATTTCAAAGATTCGTGGGGCATTACCTTGAGAGAAGCTCTCACGAAGGTCTTCCCATACTTCTTGAGCAGTAGGATAGTAGATGACACTGTCACTGATTTCTAGATCAATTGTGTTAATGATCCATGAGTGGACCATATCATTGCAACGCGACCAAGTAGCATAACCTTCTAGATCGGTTTCTTCTTAGGAGCCTTTATTGTACCATTCACAAAACCCAGCTTGTTCTTGGAATTCAGAGCTAGAGTCATAGCCCTCTTCCATCCTGCATAATTGTCTCCATTAAGGGGTTTGGAGACTAGGACCATCCTTGGATGATCTGAATGATGGGTGTAATAAGGATTGGAAAGATCAGATTTTGACATTTCGGATGTAGGAGGGTTGGAGGAATCGGCTTGTGATTTGCCATGGTATTTTGATGGTGGAACATCGTCTTTGCCCATGTTGGAACGACAAGAGACTAAAGAGAAGCTACACAAGAAGATAGAGTGCAGCAAGGAAGAAGAAGAGTCAGGATCTAGTCCTGCTCTGATACCATGAAAGAAGGAGAAACCGATAGGCTGAAGTTATGATTTCATTAACATAGAATCGTATCTTTATACAAGTGTGATTACAATTTGTTCCTACAAGTCAGGAATTTGTTTACTAGCTAAAATACATATAAGGAAGGCTACAACTATTACACAAATCAAATGATAAATCAATTTGCAATAATATGGGAGATATGGCTGACTACTTTCCTTACAAATTAAGGTGTGAGAGAGAAAAGAAAAAGCCGCAACTTAGGTTATTGAGAAGTAGCCGCAGTTTTGGGGTTCTATAGAAAATTACGTTTTGCCTTGTTGCTTTTGTTCTTGTGAGTGACAATATATATTGGAGGTAGTTGTTTTTCTATTTGGTCTTTCTCTTTCCGTGAGTGTAATTGGGTTTGAGTGGTATACACCTTGTAATCTCCTTTTGATATTAGTGGAATCTCCTCACCGTTTCCGCCCGTGGATGTAACCCTTTGATTTTGGGGTGAACCACGTAAATCTTTGGTCTTCTGGATTATTTCTATTAATTTATCTTTTCATATTTTTTTGTTTTGATGAACCTCGACGAAACGAGGATAATTTATTGAATAAAAAATAAATACAGAGAGGTGGAACTACACCAAACCTCTCTACAACATCAACAAAAATGAAAATTAGGAAGACCCATTTGGTCCCGGTTACAAAAAATATGAATGATAGGCGGAGCCAAATCCCACCAAACTAAACCTGAGGAAGTAGTTCCAAAATCTGCTAGTGCGTCTGCAACTTGATTCCCTTCACGAAATATATCAGTAGAACAAAATTGCATTTGAGAAATACGATGTAAACAATTACCCCATTTCACATGAAGTTGCCAAGGTATAAGATGGGGAGATTGTAGAAAATTGAGAACCAATGTAGAGTCCACTTCCAACTATATGAATTTCCAATCTTGGACCCATGCTAATTCTATTGCTTTAATAACCGCCATGACCTCGGCTGCAACAGAACTAGGCATATCCAAATTAGAGCAAAAAGCACCCAAAACAACACCTTTATAATCTCGAAACAAGCCACCATAACCTGCTTTCCCCAAGTCACTTTTCCATGCTCCATCTGTGTTTATCTTGATCCAACCAAACAACGGAGGATGCCAATTAACATCAATGATGCGAGGAGTCTTCCGCTGCCTGAAATCAGCCGACATGCTTTCCCCACGTCAATATTTGCACCGTCAAACTTGACCTTGTTCGTTGACCCAATCCAATGAAGGAGAAATATCTTTTCATATTTCTGATACTTCATACATGTTTGACGCTTCCGCACAACAGGCACTCCAATTATAATCCAATTGGTAGTAGGAAAACCAAACCTTCTTGTACAGGAGAAAGATCCTATTCCTGATAGGAATAAACTTTAACATCAACCATGTCCAATTAGGAAGACTAACCAAGTCCAACTAGGACTTGCCTTTCCTAATTAATTCTCATCACATCCTAACAGACTACACCAAAGACTTACAAGTTTAAGCTTTCAGAGTTTAAGATTTCGGAGTGACAATTAAGTGCTAAGGTTATGAGAATCCTGAAAGTAAACTAGATTCATCATTGGTTGAAACTGACTCGGTGTCCAAGATTTCAATAAGTAATCCAAAAAAAACCTTCCAATATATCCTTTTTCTGAAACAATGACACTGCAATTAGACACTTTGTGTAGTGTACTCAATACCATAATTCCACGTTAGAATAAAACAAATAGTCTTACAGCCATGATTTTTATCAGAATTAAAATTCTGTTAATCATAGAGATATGCATTATATCAAAAATCATTAGTCAGTATGCGCGCAGCCATGATTAACAGTGACCTATAGTCCCCATTTGGTTCGCGGAATGAGTGAGACTCAAAATAGAAATGAATTTATCTTCATTTCTGTAACGGTCTGAAAAACATTATACACAAATAAAAGCCAACTGTTTTGATCATGTTCACTCTTCATCTTTCCCCTGAATCCTTTGTTACTGATTTACCAGCTATACATGTCACCATAAATAAAGGTAAGTAGTACGTACGTGAAGTCGTGAACTATGAATATGTGAATCCTCATTATACCTAAATGGATAAAAGAAAACAAATAAGTACATGTTATTGACGACGATAAGCACAGTGCTTCATAAATCATATACGTGCTCTATCGATCACTCTGCTTTCTTGTCCACATCACCAATTGCAGCCAACCTTTGAACAAGTGGGGGATGAGAACGGTGATATGCCGAGTACCATGGATCGTTGTTCATAGCTGACAAATTCTCTTCCTGAAAAATGCCATCAAAATTCTATTTAGCAACTAGGTAAGATGCAAACACAAACATGTATCATCTCAATATGAAATTATGAAATAGATAAGCTACCTGCAGCCTCACTAGACTGGCTCGAAGTGAAGAGGCATAACCATGTTTCTTAGCAAAATCATCAGCCTGCAAAGAAACAAATATGATAAGAAACAGATCTGGAGAAGGAAAATAAATCAAAAGCCAACTGTATAGTATAGATTCACCTGAAATTCAAAAGCTCGGCTCACAAGGTTACTAGCAAAGCGTACTAGGTGCTGGATGGGTGTAATGGTATGCTGCAAACAAAAAGTCATGTCAAAGTATATGTCAATTTCCTATGATATATCATATTCTGAACTAAAAAAGGCTATATATCAGTACCTGAAATATGATAAGACCAAAGATAACTGGTGAGTATCAAACCCAAAACTTTGAAACAGACTGCTGGAATTTTTCAGGAGAGCATATCCACCTAATTTTAAAAGCATACGGATCTCCACCGAAGTAGAAAAATCATCAAGCATAACTAAAGAACTTCCTGATCAGATTAACCAGAGATGTCACTATTTCCTATACTGATCTACATTTGCAAGAAAATTATAGCATTATACCTGCCCAGAAATAAATAAGTACACTGTGTGATTAAGCTTCCAATGGCCTAGCTCATGAGCTAGAACAGCTACAACTTCCTCATCATTTTTGCACTGCAAACCATCAATTACTCACATAAGTACCTCTGTGCAGAAGGTGATGCAGCAGAATTAATATTAACCCAGACAAAGCAAAAATTAATATTTTTTTTCCTGGCATGAAATAAATAAATACCTGCTGAATCAGTGTATCATAGAGGACAATTCTCTTGTTGTTAAAAAAACCATACATATAGGCCTGTATCATGATATACAGGTAAGATCAGTAAGTCGACCAATACTTACCAAAACTTTGAACAAAATAAACAAGGTGAAAAACTTGAATACTCACATTGCTGTGAGTTGATCTTGTTGATCCATCAATGACAAACAGCTTCTTCAATGGAAAATCAAGGGAAGAACAGAGCTTCTCAATTTTTTCCCTGAGCTGACCCTCCGGAAGCTATAGTCACACATAATAATGAAAGTAAGACAACAAAACCAAACACAATAAACAGATGAATTGATCGATTTCAGTTAGTGATAAATATTTTGAACACTCACAGGGGTGAACTTGTTANATGAGAAGTTTAAAAATTGATAGTTTAATAAATTGAGGGAGGCGAGATCAATAATTTAGTAAAGGTCTGATGAAGCATGGCTTCAGAACCAATTTGGAATTTCAGGAAAAAATGAAATTCTAAACTGATTAGTATGGTTAGGGCAGGGCACGGGCCGGGACTGGCCGGTTATCAACTCATCCCGAACCCGGTCCCAAAATAAGTTTCCGGTACGGGACGGGACGGGATTGACATTTTCAACACTTGATACCGAAGGTACCGATCCCGTTCGGTTTCGGTACTGGCCCGGGCCCAGTTCGGGTTTAAAACCAACAAAATCCCCAAAGTCCAAAATTGAGATTTTTTTTTAAGAGTCAAAGTTGTTACAATCATATGGTAACCCAAATCTTCCAAACCATTGTCTCAGCTTCAGAAGCTTTCTTTAGACTACCTAAAGCAACATTAATCTCAAGAAAAACAAACTTATTTGCATTAGTTTGCAAGAGTAAAGCAAACAAAAGAATTCGACACCGACTATTTCAAGGAGCTCAATGTAGTAATAGACTAATAGTAATACACTAATACATGAAGACTTGCTGCAAATTTTCCAGAATGCAATACTATTAAGTATAAACTGCAAGTCTACAACACAATGACCAACAAAATGACCAAATAAGTGAGCAACCAAGTCTGCTACACAATGACCAACCAAGTCTGCTACACATCTCACAATATCACACTCTCCCGCTACCAACTTACAAACAAACATATATGAAATATGTTAAATAGGTGAATATGCAGACCAACATGCAAAGCAGTTGGATGAGGCCGAGCAGTTACCTTCTTCCCTCTAGCCATGTAATGATTTGAATCGAAGAACTAAATTGGAGATTAATTATGAATCAGTAGCTATATCATAAAGATCTAACAAGTGAAAAATCTACAAAAAAGAAATTGAAACAATCTATATGATTGATTAAGAGAATACCCGAAAATCAAATCCTGTTTCTTTTGAGGCTTTAAATCAAATCTTCCATTTGCTCATCTCATCATGCTTGCTATATGAGGGGAAATTAGAAAGAAAATTGGGGATCGGGGATTTAGATGAAGAAGAACTGGAGACTGGAGAGTGAAGAAGATACTCAAGAGAGCTCAGAACAAATCTAAGATGTTAGGCTGTTAGCATCTTAGCGATTTGGGGATCGAGTTGTTCGTTTAGGTTAATAGTGATCAGGTGTGGTTGCAACTCTGTGTTCCCATACATTTGACTAAAACTAACCAATCAAACTCAACGAAATACTATAAAAAAAATTAAAGATTTAATTTATTTAATTACAACGGGACGGGACGAACCGGTATTGATTGGGCCGGTACCGGTACCGAACCCGTTTCCTCGGAACAAGACGGGACGGGCCCAAACAGTAAATTTCAAAATTTGATCCTGGCTCGTACCGACGGATTTCGGAACTGTACCAGGATTTCGGTTTTGAGTGCCCAGCCCTAAGTATGGTATCAAAGAAATTGCCAAGGCTCTTTCTTCTTTTTAGGTATGGTCTGGTCTGGTTATGGTCAGAAAGGAATCAAGGTAGTTTGATTGTTTTCTGAGTATTTGGTTTGGGTACTGGATATAGTGAAGAACAAAATTTATTCTTGGTATTTTGGCTATGAGCTTGTGCTCGATCTTTGAGCAAAAAGCTTGGTCATTATGGGTACTAGGTATCGGGTAAGATGAAGAAACAGAGTTATTCTCTTGGTATTTTTGGCAGCGGAATATAGATATGAGTAATCTAGATTTCTAGAAAGGTATCTGTCTCAAGAGCAAAACTACTCTGATACCATGTGAATTATAGTCTATGGTATAATTCCCAGTGTATTCTTCTCCAAACTGGAGGATATATAATTATATATAGAATTTCAAATTACCTATAGCCAAGTGTGAAAGGTAAATACAATAGTAGAGCTATTACGAAAGAAAAATAAAAAAGGTCTTGCAATACGGCTGCATTAACTAGCTGGAGCAACAGTCAAGATTTGCTGCTGCTACTTCTTACTGTATGCCCTTGTTCTTCATGTTGATATCTGTAAGATGATCATATTGAACTAGATATATGAAGCTTGTATGCACACAAGTTGCAGCAGCAGACAAAGAAAATGAAGCTAAGTTATTGGGATTTAATAAAACATTGATGATTTAATTAAGTTGTGAAATCATTAATAAACACTTGATTAAAGCCATCTAATTCGAATTTGAATATTCAAATTATGCACTAATTAGGATAAAACCTTGTCTGAATAGATAAGGAGTTATCAGCAGTTTCCTTGATGGAAGGAATTGCTATAACTGCAAGACAGTTACAAAACTGTTTTCAGAATTTGTTGATTCCTCTGCAAGTACATAAACTTACTCTATATATATTCCCATCAATACAAAAGAGATAGTATTGTATGGATCTTGGAGAAGGAATGGACAACACCAATCAAATTTGTGAATTACTTAAACACAATTTCTAATCTTAGTTTAACATAGAAATATGCTTTTATCTTAGATGCATTTTCTGCACATGGAATGCAGTAGGCTACATTTATTTAACAATTGGAATCAGTGCATCTATGCATAGACTAAGATTGATATATCTATGATTCTGAGATTATATGAATGCTGTTATATAAAAGAAACTAATTAACCTTAGTTGAATATGGTCTTGATCATCATTCCTTACCGACTAATGGCACTATTGGTGGGTTATTTACCTCCATTATTGGCAAGTCTTTCTCTCCCCAACTACAAAATATTTGGCTTGCTAGTTGTCTCTATGCTCTTATGGCTATATGGAAAGCTCACAGTAAGCTTAGATTTGAGGACAAGCGCCCTTCCCTCATGCGAATTTTCAGCTCTCTCAAGGCTTGGCTTGGCTTGGCTTGGCTTTGCTGCTCCTTACATGCCAGGTTATTCGAATGGTTTGGTTGACACTCAGTTGTTGGTTAGGTTGGGTATTCAGCCTATTCCTAAAAATCGAGTAGCTGACCTTTCATTGTTCCCATTTTCTTCAGGAAGGAAATACGGTGGCTGATAGAATGACAAACATGGGCTTACTTTCTCCATCCCTGGTATGGCATGTTTCTCCTCCGCCTAATATAATGATCTGGGATTCCCTTACCTTCGCCATGTTTAACTCTCTTTCTTGCATGGGTTGGTGTTGGGATTGTTTTAACAGTTGGAAGTTGAGAAAATTTGAGGTTCTGCTTCAATTTTTTCACTTCCTTTTGTCTTTCTTTCTAGCTTTTGGGGTAAGGTTTATGTCCCCCCTTTCTTTAGGTTGTATTTTCTTTTTATGTTATTAATAAAATAAAAATAGGGGGACCGGCGGTGGGTTCCCAGAGTGTGGCAAACCCCTCTCCTTCGGGATAGAGGGTGGGACTTGTTCCCTGCATTGTTTGCCTCCGAGGAGCTAATATCGCTTAATCCCTTATTCAAAAAAAAAAAAAAAAGATGAAGAGGCAAGCATCCGAAAATCACTAAAAACAATTGGAAGCAAAAAAAAAAAAATCATTCCTTACGATACTTGGTTTTGTATGGTTCCAGAAATGATTGGCGTTGCAGCTGACCCGATTTCAAGTAACTAGCTAAGGGAACTAGCTACGAAACCAAAACTGAATAAGAAACTATGCAATGCTATCTTTGTTCAATATTATAGACTGTCCTTTGGTAAGTCAACAATATATAAACTAATTAGATGATACACAAGTAGATGAAATCAAATGTCCATCACATCATTCTAAAGAATTCAAAAACAGGAGAAGCTTCAAATTCTAATGTTGCCTATAGGCGCTCCTAAAACTCTCACTCTCTCCTATCATTCTCTGCTTTTGTTAGCCAAACACCTTGAACTTGAAAGACACCCCACATCAAAAACAGTTTAATTAATTGACAAAGAGTAAATGAAACAAGCAATTTCGTTTAATTGACAAAGAGTAAATGAAACAAGCAATTCACTATCCCCAATTCCCCAAGTTCCCAACCAGACTTCCCAACCAGACTACACTGCATAAGTCAATTAACCAATGGTATCATATCGCAGCCAGCCTCCAATAAACAACTAATTATTTAAACTCCATACATTAAACATGGTCTAGATTTAGGGACACAAACATTTAATTTATTAAATTCAAAAATAACGTACTGCACGCACAAGAAAAAGTAATGACAAAAATTTATCCTGATAAATTGGTTCCGCCTGTTTCACCTTGCCCTTCAAATGATTTAGTGACTGTTTCTGCTACTCAGGTACTATATATAGCTAGAAGAAGTTGAGGATATCTGAGAAGATGCAATTTGAGATTGGTATTGAGGTTGAGGCAGTTCTGGATCATTATGCATGTCATGTGGAAGTTCCGGCAATGGTGCTTCATGCTGAATAACCTACATCACCTGTCCTGCTGTGGGTCTTTCCTTGTTATTGGGGTGAGTACACCATAGTCCAACAATCAACAAGCATTTCATTTCATTTCGATCATAATTCATTCCTAATTTTTCATCAGCTGCATCCAGAATATTTCCTGCAAGGAACAACTGCCAAACCTACCTAAAGAGTGGCACGTGATGTTCACCGTCTTGGTAAGTCTTCCTTCCACAAGCAATTTCCAAGGCTACAACTCCTAAACTATACATGTCAGATTCCTTACTAGCCCTCCCTTCAATAGCATATTCCGGAGCCATGTATCCAAAAGTCCCTACCACCCCTCTTGTCTGAGACCCCAAGCGGGGATCCACAAGCTTAGCAATACCAAAATCACCAAGCTTAGTGCTGAAGTCATCATCCAACAGTACGTTAGCTGATTTGATATCCCTATGAAGTACACACTGCTCTGCATCTTCATGTAGATAGTGAATGGCTGAGGCCAACCCCAAAGCTATGTTGTACCTGTTTTGCCATTGCATGGGTTGTTCTGGTGCCAAATAGATGGGTGTCAAGGCTGTTGTTAGGCATATATGCATAAACAAGTAAGCCTTCTCCTTGTTCATGACACCACCCAATGAACTACACTAGGTTTCGATGGATAAAGCGGCTTATAATTTTGACTTCATTGATGAAGAATCTCTCATAATGCTGATCAGGTTCTGCAAAGATTCTCTTCACGGCAACTATGCAGCCTCCAAGGTCTTGTATGAGTCCTTTATATACCTGGCCCGACCCACATCCACGTTTCATTTACATACACTAGGGTGTGGATAATTACGTAAAAAATTACTCCATATAATGTGGAGAAAATTGCTGCACATATTTTCATTTTAATTTTGTTAAATTTATTTTGTTTTTCTTTTATTTGTGAATTGGTCATTATTCAATTAAAATATTTTTTAATATTTGAGAGATATTTTGATAAAATTTTTCTGTTTTGACTAAACAAACTCTCTTCTCTGAATAAATAGTATAGATAATAAACTACTGTCCAAAGCCGAGTTTGAGTTTCATTATGGCCAATTCATGTGGACTCTCCAAGCCGCCAATAAAATAGCTTTACTAATTAATGCCGACTTCAGACCAGACGAAAAGAAACATGAATTAATTCTAGGTTATGGGAGCAGATATTTTGGGTTAAGTGAAAATAACATTAAGTTATGGGAGTTAAGTTGCTATTAGTGGGAGGACAGGTGTCACGGCGTAATGCAAGTGACGAAATTAGCACACATATGTTCAAAAAAAAAAATAGCACACACGTGTCATGAGATATGGTGCTCTGTACAATCAAACAACCACATTTTTTATTTTTCTTTTTTTCGAAAGATGGAATCAATTAACGTAGGACGTGGCCAAATTAAATTACATAGGAGACATGATTCACGTAGTCAATTACATGTTGGCAGCAAGACAAATATACATACATATTTTTCTCAAGTCCTCAGCGCCCTCTTTGGTCATGCATTTCACACTCGCTTTTGAGACAGGACCAGGTGAACCGTGGTCAAATTGGCGCGGTTTTCTGGCGAGTGAGAGAGTGATGTGAAGAAATCTGACTTCGTGGGTCCCATTGCTTTGTTAACGCGCCTGATTCATGAAGCCAGCACCGAACACCTGCTCGAATAACCAGCCCCCGATTTCAAAACCATAAACGATCAGCTGTGCAATCCTCTCACCCGCCTTGATCTCAAAGTCGACATCGGAATGGTTGAACAGAATCACCCCAACTGGTCCTTTGCATGTAATCACTAATCAGCCTCTATAACTCCAGCTCCAACATCAATGGAGTGCTTCAATGCCAGACTGCCAGTCCGCTGAAGAAGACACAAGGGTACACTACAGCCTAAAACCAAACGCAGCAAACCCAAAACCCCTTCAACCCACCCTTTTTGCTTTCTGGGTGGAGAGACTTCTACCCGGCATTTTTTCTCATATCATTCTTCTTTCTTCTTTTGGGTCTTTTACTTGAGCTTTCGTCGATGACAGAGTATTGGGTCCAATTCAACTGAAACTGTTAGTGGAACCAACAGTTTTTGCTTTATGTAATCTCTTTTCCATTGATTAGAAACTGCAGATTTATTTACTTCAAAATCTAGTCTCTAATTGAGTAGTTGTCTTTCATATGTAAATCATGCACCTTGTACAGAGCATTAAGGGAAAACCTTTGCACAACAAAATGCAGTTTCTGCACGCTGGCAGGTCAAGGTTATATATAAGATACATCAGACCCTCGCAAAACCCAAAAATATACGGAAAGCCTTATACACACTGGGCTCCCCCAAACCTTTTATTTATTAAATCTGTAGAACTGTTTTTTTTTTTTTTTTTAAAGAAGTAGATCTATTTACTAAAGATCAGAATGAACTTGGTACAATTTCATCATCAACATTCCACACTCCACTAAAACTTAAATACCATAAGACGACTATGAAGACATTTATAAATCCGGAGATCTATTTAAGATTCAATTAAGTTATAACACACTTGAGGAGATTTCATAATCCAAAAAAAGTTGAAAAGAAAACTTGCATATGCAGTGTACCTGTGACCAAATTGTTACACCAGCTAAAAATGCAAGTGTATGCAGTATTTCATTTTCAGCATTTAGGCCAGCTAGAACCACAAAGTCTCCTGATTTCTGCCATTGTCGAAACAAAAGAAAAGATAAATATATCAAACAGTTCATAGTAGAGCAACAAGGAAAGTTTGCGAAAAAAAAATAAATTTTAAAAAAAAAAAAAACTCCCAATTACTAACCTTCCAAAACCAAGGCTAAACCCGAAAGAACAAAATTGCTGAATCCATCAGTATTGTCACAAACTCATGAACAAAATGGAAATGACTGCAAGTGAACAAAGATACATCAGGGAAGCAAAACCGCGCATGTGTTCAAAATTAAGAGTATCAATTAGAACTGTAACTAAGATATACCTGTTTTAAAAACTGTAGGCTCGTGACTTCTCAAACTTCGCTTGGCTGATTACTCCTTCCAAAGTTTTGGGAAGGGTTGGAAGCTTGAGGGCAGAATGTTGTCGTGTATCCAGATAAGTCTCAAAGATGTACATTAATATCATGAAACCTGTAAGCAATCAAAAAGCAATTACAACCTACAGAACAGCAAGGAAAACTGAAGATAAATTGAGTAAGAGCCAGAGGAGCAGAAAGCAACTTCAAAAGAAAGTGACTACAAAACAATGAAATGAAAACAAGAAAGTTCATAGAACATATATCAATAACAGCATAGACAAGCAGGTTTAAAACCAAATTAACACACAAGAGGGGTTGGTTTGCATTTGGTTATAATTACATATCAAATCCAAGAACATGTTATTCAATTCTTAAGTAGCCAAAAGCTCAATTCCATCAAGCCCAACTGTCCATACTATTATGGGAAAGAACAGTACAACCCATTTGAAGCTGTGACGTCACAATTCGATTAAACCCAAATGTTCAAAGTCCAAACTTTGACCCAGCTCCCATGATTCTAATTCCTTTTCTTTGTTAGATCACTCTAATCTCTCTTTGAAAACATGAAGCTCTAAAATTCAAGAATTGCAGTTAAAGAAACGAACTTTAATCCGGAAAAACCCTAGCACATCTTCAAAATCAAGATTTGGGTAACCAGTAAAGATTTTTAAGCACAACCCACAATGCCCTAATGCTCAGATGAACAAGAAAAACCCAAGAAAAGCTGTAATCTAACGCAAGATAGACGAAAAAAGATGACGACTTTGAATCCGAAACAAGAAGTTGGGAAAGTTAATCGGAAAATTTGAAAGAGATTAGGGCATTTGGAAGAGTACCAATCACAGCTTCGAGGATGGGGAACTCCATGGCTGAGTGAGGAGGAGGTGCACAGAGGAAGAGAGGTTTTGTCAGAAGCAAATTGTTTTTGCCAGGGCTATATATAGTGACGGGTCTCAAGCCCGACTCCATTTTATGACCCGATTTTTTTTTTTTTTTTTTTTAAACCCTTAGCCCACTCCACCCTTACATGTCAATGAGAATCGAACCCATGATCTTTACAATGTTGGAATTATAATTTACCAACAGGTCACAGCTCACAGACAAAAGAAGAAGAACCCTTTAAAAACCCTAAAGACCCGATTGAAGAAGAACCCTTTAAAAACCCACTTTTGTTTAATCTCTTTTTTTCCTTTTCTTTTTCATGGGAAAACGACACTATATTAACTACTTAATTAATTAATTACACACGATGTTATATTATTTTGGAGGAATGACAAAAATGAGATATAAATCATCATTGGTCGAGTTGTTAGGAGCCTCTAAGTATGGAATCCCTATATCCGAATTCGAATCTCACCTACATTTATTGAAGTTTAAATCTCAATTTATTCTTAGTAGCCAGGAGGGAGGAAAAGTTTTGACATGATCCTCTGGCAATGATCAGTCTCTGAGCCTAAGAAACCTTTCAGGAAACCGTGTGATCTCAATAAAAAAGAAAAAAGAGACATTGTCTATATGGTCTATACCTATCTATATTATATTCTCTTGAATATGTGTTAGGGTGGTTCTATTCATACCTCCAAATTTGCTATTTAAACCTCTCTTTATGTTTTTTAAAAATTTAATCTCTATTTTACCCCTATATAAAATGAAGGAAAAAAAAAATCAATTCAACATCATTTGGGTAATTACTTTTTGGTTACTCATAGCTTTCTTTCTCTCTTCGTATGTACAAATCTTGCTGCTAATGAAGTATTACCTAGTTAATTAAATCTCGTATGGGTTAGCCCTTTCAAAACCGTTTGGAGATTACTTTTCTCTCTCCTCATATATACAAACCGTTTGGGTCATCTGCAATTATCATTTTGATTTTTCTTTTGACTTTTGATTGAGGTTACTAATCAAAATTCACAGTCAAAGATTAATACTCTGGGTTTCTAAAAATTAGTTATGATTGAGTGCATGTGAAATTGATGAGAGATTTTTATCAAAATTCTACAATGACATTTCTTGCTTCACACCAATGATGCTAATCTTGGTGTGTGTGTGTGTGTGAGAGAGAGAGAGAGAGAGAGAGAGAGAGAGATTTTTATCAAAATCCTACAACGATAAACATCTTGCTTCACACCAATGATGCTAATCTTGGTGAGAGAGGGGGAGGGTCAGAGAACCGTAGCACATCTACAGAGGGTTGCAAGTATAAGTTGGAGAAAGGGAAGAAAAAAAATATGGGTAAAGTTGGAAGTTTATTGTGCAAAAATATCAAAAGAGGTCCAAATAGCAAATTTAGAGGTATGAATAGAATCACCCTATGTGTTATTACTTATTAGTCAAAATAAAAATTTTTGACAAAATTGACTGTCAAAAATTAAAAAACTTTGAGAATTAATTATATTGTAAGGGCAATTATGATAATTACAAAATATTTTTTTTGGTAAGAAACATAAACAAAAAAGAATCTCACAACTCATTTTTCACTCCTATTATCTTCACTTTGCAATAAGCGTATTCTTCCATTATTTTTTCTTTTTTATTTTCTAAGAAAAATTACACATGCTTTGGATATATATATATAGTTTAAGTAATTTTAGCTATTCTCGCCCAACTAATATAAAAAGGATAATAGAGACGGGTTGAAGTTCTCTCTCTCTGAAGGTGCCGCACGAGCACCAACCTTGGTCGAGTCTTCAGCCGAGATCCTCTCGTTTGGCGGCACTCTGGGTCGGTGGGGCTTGCCTCGTCGTCGCTGGGAGGCGGTCAGACGAGTGTTGATGGTCTAGGCCCTGATTCATAGATGTGCAATGGCTCGAGGTTTGTGTCTAATCTGGTCTTGCTTGGGTCAAAACCACTCTGTGGCTAGGGAAGTTGTGGTTCTGCTTCAAGGGACGGCGCAAGCTGGTGTTTGTCTTCAGGCAACGGCAGCAGTGCAGCGGTATTGCCGGGATGAAGTCGGTGCTCAAGGGGCATAAGGATCCTTTCTTTTTGGATAGGGTCTGGTGTCGTTCAGGTTTTGTTGCCCTCGCGGTGGCGGCGGTGTGGTGCGTACGGTGGTCCTTGAAGTGGCATTGACGGCATGGTGCAGGAGTGGCAGCGGCAGGCTTGCAGTGTGCAGCATCCTCAACACAGAAAGGCTGAAGCTCAACAGGGCTGGGTCAACTAGTTGGGCTTGGGGTTATGCTCTTCTTTGGGCCAAATGGGTCGTTAGTTAGTTTTTATTATTTTCTAGTTCATTTAGGCCCTTTTTGAGGCATCTAGTGGTTTTTTCCTACCTAGTTTTTAGCATTAGGTTTGGTCTTTGTCGATCTAATTCTCAGTGTCTCTAGTTGTACACCAATTGAGGTCTCTAGGCGACTAGATTTACTATTTTATGAGTTAGGTTGGGAGGACCGGGCCTTCTAGTGTCTCCGGCGTAGTACCAAAGGGGGATCCCGCTTTGTCTATGTTCTTGATTGTATAATGAGTAGGTTTATTTTCTATGTACCACTATGGGTACTACTACTGTCTTCTTGTCTGTCTAGATGGTAGCGAAAGGGTATGTAACGGTCTATTCTAGCTTCTGATGAATATTTTTTCGCCGACGAGCTCTATTTCAAAAAAAATATATATATAAAAAGGATAGGTCTTGATATGGACCATTGCAAAAAAACCTTTAGCTTAAGACCTAAAAACTTAATATTGTTTCACCTTTAAAAATAAATAAATGACAAATAGCATGGAAGATGGGCTATTTCCCACGGGACTAATGTCATGGTAGAGGTAGACATAAGAAACTACGTACAACCAAGAGCCCTGGAATAGTGGAATGTTAGACAAAAGATGCTAACCCAAATTGGATCAATTAAAATTCGTTACACTTATAATTTTCTTATCTAAAAATATATCTTCCAATATCTTCGAAAGAATTTGATATTTATAGTAGAACTGAAGTAAGATTATTTAGTTTTGTAACCAATCAGATGCAATCATGGGGCGGTACACTTAGTTATTGCCAATTAGAAATGCACCAAATGCACATTTATTTGTTGTCATTGATTTCTGTACTTACAGTACTTAATCATGACTACTCCTTCAACGGTTTCCAAATTGGGAGTAAACTCCAGGCTTAAGAATTTGCTCTGGTAAAAACCATTTTGGGAAATTCGAATGCTAAATGCTTGGAAAGTTTCATGAAGAGGCAAGTGAATTGAATTAGTAAAAGTCGCCTTTATTGTTTCTGGACAGTGCATCAATGTAAGTAGTATTGAGTGTATCTACTTGCTGCAACAAAATCCAAGAGAGGTGAAAAAGTAATAGTAAACAATTGGTTCAGAGTTCAGATTTGCTCCATGGACTTTGTTTCCTTTTTCAGCTATCAGCTTCCTGAATCTTTTACAAGCATTTACCTTGAAGAAAACCCATGCATGATCCAAATGGGTAGCTACCTCATTTTGAGTGCTTCAAGTTTTCCATGGAGAATTATACTACCAATTGGGACCCCAATATTTCATTGTCAAAACTATCCCATACAAGTTACATTATTTACATCTGGCTTCTTCCCATTTCGATCAGAGGCAAAGGGTAAATTTGGGAAGAGAAGTAAATATTGATAGGGATGGTTAAACATCACTTTGCCTAGACTTCAATCATAAGTTTAACGTGAACTTACAGGTTTAAGATTTCATTGACTTGAGGTCCAAGATTTTAGTAAGTGATCCAAAGTTAACCTCTGCAATTGAACACTTTCAATATTTGTGCACTATACTCAATGCCATAATTTCATGGTTAGAACAAAACAAGTCTTTTAGCCATGAATTTGACCAGGGACTAAAAATCATTTTGATCAAAGGAACTGTATTGATTTACTATATATCCATAATGTCCTAATAAATAAAGATAGTAGTACTTGAACTAGGAATATATCAATCCTCACTGAACTTAAATGAATAGAAGAAAACAGAACAGTGTTATTGATGATCATGAGCACGATGCTTTCTGTTAATTAAGATTGATGAATCGCATTCATGCTGCTGATCATCCATAAGCTTCACATATCAGTCTGCTTTCTTGTCTGTTTCTCCAATTGCAGCCAACCTTTCGACTAGAGGGGGATGAGAATAGTGATATGCCGAGTACCAAGGATCAGTATTCATAGCTGACAAATTCTCTTCCTGGAAAATATATACCATCAAATTTCCGTTTAGTAATAATGTAATGATTGTAATCTGTTTTAGCAAGAAGATAAGAGTAATGCAAATAGAATGAAATGATGCAGAACTTAATACAAGCTATGTATCCTTCCAACATGGATTAATGAATCAGATAAGCTACCTGTAGTCTAACAAGACTAGCTCGAAGCGAAGAGGCATAACCAAGTTTCTTAGCAAAAGCATCAGCCTACAAAGAACCAAATATGATAAAAATAAACAAATCTGGTGAAGGAAAAGAAATCAAAAGCCAACTGTGAAGTATGGTTCACCTGAAATTCAAAAGCTCGGCTCACAAGGTTGCGAGCAAAGTGTACTAGGTGCTGGATAGGTGTTATGGTATGCTGCAAACAGAAAGTGTAGTCATATTAATAATGTCAAATTAATATTATACATATTCAGAACCAACAGATTACAGTGAAATAAGCAAAATAGAACAGTTGCATAATTAACAAAAGGGCTATATATTGATGGTACCTGAAATATGATGAGACCAATGATTACTGGTTGAGTATCAAACCCAAAACTTAAAAACAGATTGCTGGAGTTTCTAAGGAGAGCATATCCCCCGAAGTGTAAAAGCATACGGATCTGCACCAAAGCAGGAAAATCACACAGCAATACTAAAGAGCTTACTATTTTTTTATGGTCTGAAACTAAAGAGCTTACTCAGAGTCGACCAGAAATGTCACTAGTTTCTAAAATGACATTCATTTGCAAGAAAAATTATAGCATAAATACCTGCGTAGAAATAAATAAGTACACACTGTGATTAAGCTTCCAATGTCCTAGCTCATGAGCTAGAACAGCTACAATTTCCTCATCATTTGTACACTGCAAATACTCAATTACACACATAAATACCTTTTTTCCACAACGATATTTATTTGCAGCAACAAACTAAAGTTTGATAATGCAAGTTCTGATAAATTTTTGGTATGAAATTAATACCTGCTGGATCAGTGTATCATAAAGTACAATCCTCTTGTTCTTAAAAAATCCATACATATAGGCCTGTACCATGATATATAGGTAAGATGAGAAAGTCCACAAATACCAAAATTCACAAAAATGTAAACATAGTGAAAGTCCTCACATTGCTGTGACTTGACCTTATAGATCCATCAACAACAAACAACTTCTTCAATGGAAACTCGAGGGAAGAAGCAAGCTTCTCAATTTTCTCCCTCAGCTGACCCTCAGGAAGCTATATTCACACATAACAAGGAAAATAAGACAACAACACCAAACTTAATTAATGAAAGCAGGGTGAATGAATCGATTTCAGTTTGTTAGGAAATCAATCTTCCATATCTTCCTTATTAAGTCTTGAATATCTACATATAGCTGTACATTAGCTTAACATTAGCTTTTCCTTCAGTAATTGCTAACTTATAGCTAGATATCCTAGACTGTAGCCTTTTCCATACTTGTAAAGATCTCTCTGTACAAATACCTGTTTCACTATCAATGAAAGATATCAATTCCATTCTATCTATTTTTCATGTTTTCACAGTTAGAGTTCAATAAATATTTTGAACACTTACAGGGGTGAACTTGTTAAAAAGTGGGGCTATTAGAATAGGGTAGATCGTCATCATCACAAAAGAGAGGACAAGAATGAACGCCCAAAGATAAATGACCAAGTAAGCACCTCCTTTCTGTAATTACACAGTTGAACATGAAAAGAAACTAACTATATCATTCTGAGGATTGAAGAAATTTAACTATGGTTTGCCGAGAATTCAAAAGCTAACACATGATCTTACTTACCTCTACAATTACAATGATTGCAGACACAATAGGTGGGGCAATAATAACAGAAAGACAAATTTCATTTAACATGTCTTTCAAGAACAACCATATTGTTTGCTGTGAGACCAATTTAAGGTAGATGTTAAATAAAAGAGATATAGCATAAAAGATGGGATGGAACATGATAAGGTCTGAGTAGGAATGCATACGTTATTGAAACCATGACGAGCCTCGATCACAAATGTGGAGTACAGAGAGAATGGTAAGTCTGTGATCTGGTCCAAAGATGCAATTTTCATTACCTTTGCAAGCCGATATAGATATATGTATGATCTATCAACACAATAAGTGCAATGAAAATACCAAAGGGATGCTTATAGATTCTCAGAACTTACTAATCTATTAACACTGATGTGTGTACCTGTTCCCAAATCATCACACCAGCTAAAAACGCAAGGGTATGTAGTATTTCATTTTGGGCATTGAGGCCAGCTAAGACTACAAAGTCTCCTGATTTCTGCAATACAAAACTTAATTATTAAACAGTGACAGTGCATCATCAAGGAGATTTCCAGTTTTCTACAGATAAAATCCCTACTAATACTAACCTTCCAAAACCAAGGCAAAATCCGATAGAACAAAATTGCTGAGTCCACAAGTAAGGTCACAAAATCATGAACAAAATGGAAGTTGCTGAAAGTGAAGAAAGGTACATCAGTTAAGATTACCAAGGTGAACTGTTGGTCAATAAGAATCACATATACCTTCTTTCAAGACAGTAGGCTCTCGACTTCTCAAACTTTTCTTGGCTGATTACTCCTTCCAAAGTTTTAGGAAGTGTTGGAAGTTTCAGAGCAGCATGTTGGCGGAAATCCAAATAAGTTTCAAAGTTGTACATCAATATCATAAAACCTGTAAAACAATGACGATAAATTAAAGGTAGGTACAAGCTATGGAACAAAGAACCACAGAAGTTAAAGTGAGGGGAGAGATAGAAATAGATTAGTACCGATAACAGCTTCCAAGAATGGGAACGCCATGGCTTAGTCTGAAGGTGCAGACAGGAAGGTTCTGTCCAAAACAAATCATCTTCGGTACCAATTTATAGCAGTACACAAGTAGTAGACATGAGATGATAGACCAAAAAAAAAAAAAAATGATTACTGTGGACTTGACCAAATTTACAATATACTGAGGGGGGTGTATTGTATATGGAATTAGTGGAACTTTTAAAGAAATCTATGGAATTTAGAAGTCTGGGTGTATTCAATATAGACTTTCTGTTGGGTTTCCTCTGTTTTTTCCTGTCGGAAGTAGCAGACGAGATTCCTAGTCGAGTGGGTCGAAGCTTCGTGCTAAGAAGCGGGGTTCAGGAGGGCCGATTCCGGAGGTTCGAGTTCGTATCGGTTCGTCGTCTGGTCATCTAGCTTGGACGTCGGAAGGCTTTCTGATCAGGACTCTTGCCAGGCGAGTCGTGGTCGAGGTTCGGTGAGGTTGAGACAATAGATCGGCTTCGGGGTATTGAGTGCAGAAGTTTCTTTTCCAGATTCCGGTTGGTTATCACCGGCTTGGTTTGCAGCAGGTAGACAGCAGAACTTGGTGGTTCGCTGATTGCCACTAGATTGATGGCGTGGTGGAAGGGCCGACCGCCAGAGCGGATGTCGGCGACGGCGGCGGCTATAACCAGGCAACTGAAGGCGAGGGTTGCGGGTGTGTCTACTCGGGTATGGACTTGGGCTTGTGGGCCTGGGCCAAAACTTAGGCTGATGGGATCTTCTCCATCTGCTCAGATTTGGGCTTGGTTCTTTGAGCCTGGGTTCGCGCTCAAGCTTGGGATGGTTGAGTTTGTTGCAATTGCTTCGGTTATGAAGAGCAGACCAACCTGTTGCCGAGGTTGTTGGCTCCCGAAGAGGCCGAGGAGGGTGTTGGCTCCAACCCTAAGGGGAAGGAGCTAGCATTTTTCTAGGTCTCTGCTATTAGACATCTGGTTACAAGCCTTCTAAAGTTGGAGTAATCTCTATGAGCTTTTTTCTAAGATGTTTCTATTTGTATTTGCACCACAATTGCATGCTGGCAGATTAGACTAGATGAATGATTTTTCCTTAGAATAGCGAGGTTGTTCTTGCTTACTTAGGCTTGCTATCCAGCGAGCGTCCCTTTAGACTTTAATGAGTTTAGTTTTGGCTTAGATAGGTTCTCTGGATTTCACCGGATTCTTATGTAAGTGCATGTTAGACTCTGGCCTGTTTTCATGGCTTTGATATCTAATACCATCAAATCCTATTCAAAAAAAAATATAGACTTTTAACAATCCATGAAAGTTTTGAGGTATTCAATTGGGATTTTTAAAGACTTCATGAATTCCACCAAAATCTAGGGGTATTCAATTAGGACTTTTAAAAATGAATAAAAGTACAGAGGTATTCAAAATATCATTCATACTTATGGAATTAGAAAATCATGGATAATCATGGACTTTGTAGTGTTAACTATACATACCAAATTCCAATAATTTTCCAGCCTTTAGACCAAAGATTTCAAAAAGTCTATCAAAATTTCCTCTTAAAAAAAAAAAAAAAAGGTCTATCAAAGTTCTTCTCTCTAAGCACAAAGAAGTTTGTCCTTTATCATCTCTCTTTCTTAATTTTTTGTCTTTATTCTAATCTTTTATAATATCAACCTTTTTTGATATCCAACATGTTCATTGTAGTTGTTGAATGTGATTTTTGTTTTTTTTTTTTTTTTTCCAATTGTGATACTTCGAACCTTAATAGCAATAAAAATGATTTATGAAACCCTAAAACTCAAATATTGTGGTCTACACCAAAGACCTTGAACCATACTAAATTTTATCTTATTAATTAATTATTCTCATTAATTTGAATTTATATTATGGTTCAAAAAAAGGTTAAACAATTGAATTTCAATTGATTGATTATAGATTAAGACATTGACCAATATTGCTACAATATTTGTTAATCGGCGAAAATAAAATTGATGAGAATAATTAACATAAACATCAAGTGATCTATATTGTATATTTATGTTGTTGGGAGATTAGGAATGAGAACAAACTCGCTAGACCAATAATTTATTTGAGTCAATTTCTATTATAAGATACTTAAGCATTGAAGAGACAACGAGTTATTATTTTGTTTTGTGTTTGGGCTGAATTTGTTTTATTTTTTTTGTCTTTTGTTTTTGTTTTTGTTTTATATATTTTGTACATCCTAGGAAATATGTAGAAGTCATTCATAATAAAGTATATAGATTTTCATGAATCGATAAAAGTCTGTTGCTAAAATCAATGGTTTTAAGAAATCCATAACAGTCTATCAACTTTCTAAAGAGTCTGTGGACTTTTCAAAAAGTCTGTCATTTAAAAAAAGTCTGTACAAATCCATATACAATACACCCCCCTAAAGCTCAGTTGCCCGGTTTCCTGTTCATCACTGTTCATTACTGTGCACAAAGTGGAGTGACGGTTTTGCCCTTCTGTTTTCCCTTCATTTTTGCTCTTTTGTTGACTTTTCACTCTGCTCTCCCCTTGAACTCTTCGGAAAACTCTCGAGGTTGCTCCATTTTTGCTCACCTCTCCAGGTTCCTCTCTCTCTCTCCCCCCAACTATATCCATACTGGTCTCACACACAAATTAACTTTGAACTCGAACTGATTGTAGAGCTTTCACTCATACTGAGCTTGAAGATCTCAGGTCCCTGCTTGCGTCGTTAGCTGCTGAGTCACATAGCGACGGCCAATTCATCTCTCCCTCAATTTTCAGGTCAATTGCTTCACTCCCTTCCTTTTTCCAGTTCACATAAATTTCTTATCTTTTTTATTTTCAGCAGAAGCAAACTTCCAGGAAACTTTTGATCCTTTAGAGCTTTTACCTTCTTGGGCATTTCTGAAAAATCTGATCACTCTGAACTTTTGTTCTGGGTATGTTTAATTTGATCGGCTTCTTTGATTTCTAAGCTGAATTGACAGAGAGTGGGGGGTTGATTGGTTCGATTAGGTTTTGGGTGTCCACTATTTTATTCGAAAGTTTGGTTCTTCTGAGGCATTTGATTGCAGATAGAGGTTCTTCTTCTTTGCTATGAACATTTAAATGCCATATCATTCTTCGTATGAGTCATGTTTGTTAATAATTAATATGGAAGACCGGGAGCTGGGAATAAGTTATGTTACAAAAAACTTATAGATAAAAGAACTTCTGGTCTTGCATCAATTAGTATAAAAACTTGGTTGTATGACATTAATCGAATGGCTTCATCAATAAAGGAAATAGACTAAAGTAATGTCTTATTGCCCATAAGAGCTCTAGATTCATTTGCTTAGGCTCATATACTAGAATATTTGAAGTCGGAATCAGGCGTACAACTTTACTTATCCAAAGAACTATAAACAAAAACCCAAAGAAGTTTCTGACTGACAGTCGTAAATTGGACGGCTTAAAGGACTTGGCATTTGGACTGCGTCATACTGTTTTATTACTTCAAACAACAATAAAAAAAATACTAAACACCAATTTTTCAGTGTCATTATTCAAATCAAATAACACCAAAGTTACACTCTGCTCCTCTGTATCAACCTATCTTCCCACAAGATTTATATGACAATCCATAGCAGAAGTTCTAGCAGCTAGATTACTCTTCCCCGTTGTGTTTATATTGGTTATTTAGCAATTAGCACTTTTTGTTTTGAATATGAAATTGATGGTTTACTCTGAAGTTAGTTTAGATTAGAAGTAAACCATATTGTTCACAGTGGGAAGAGTATTGATAAAAGATTAAATATAGGCATTTGATTGTTGTATTTTTAACATTGTATTTCTAAATTAATGTGAATTGATATGAGATGATCTACTGTTATTGTTAATGTTAACTATCAATTGAGTTTCTAAATTTGTTGTTAATGAGATGAGATAGTCTGTTATTGGTAATTGTTGAAATGAGATGAGATGATATACTGCTTTCTTGAAAGTGGCCTACTTAGGATCTACCGTTCTGCTTGAAATGAGATGAGATGATCTACTTTTCTGCATGTAGTGGTCTCAGAATAAATTTAATGCATTATTGACAGAAATCTAGCAGTTTTTGCTGCGTTATATGAGTTTTTTTTTCCTTTTTTTTTTGGTCACTGCGGTTTCCCCCATCTTTCCCTTGAAGTAGAAGATCAAGGTTTTTATGACTTAAGAATTCCTTGCAGTTTACTTCAGCATAGGGTTGTAGGAAGGGGTGCAACTTTTACTAGGTTGACTCTTTTTGTGTGATAAGGCTGAAATTGGTACTAACTTTTGGCCTAGATAAGATTAATGTCCTTTGCTTTGATAACCTTATTTGTCCAGAGTGCATCAGCCTTTGTCCTGAGTTATGGAATGCAGATTTCTTTGACGCAATTATGACATTAGGCAAATAGATTCACAAATTATTTACTCAAGTTTCCTTTCGCCCAATTATGCTTTTCCATACCCATTGCATCTTATGGAATTTACTATAAATGTGGTTGTACGACTTCTTCAAAGGTGGTTGATTACATTTTTGAATCTGTATTCTTTTGCTGTTTATAGTGATTACTTTACTTCAGAGAAGCTATTGGATTTGATTATGTTGGTTTTTGGATTAAATGGCTTTTGTATGATCATCCAGCCCTTGCAGTCTCTCTAACTTTAGCTATCCCTAAATTTAATGCCTCTTGATTATATTTTTAAAGCATACTCATACCACTGATGCATTAGTATATGCATAAACTGGATATAGTCAATTACAAAAGAATATATGCAGTTAGTATTCTTGCAGCTTATGCATTATTATATACAAAAGGTACCACTATTTTCTGCGTATGATTAGCTGCCTTTTTTTTGTTTTTTTGTTTTTCATTGTTGTTGTCGCAAGTAGCTGAAGTTCTAACTTAACAAAAACTTATTAAGGGGTTATTGGGTTTGGATTTGGGGAGGAAGTTCTCAGATGTTTCTATCCTTTGTGTGAATATTTGTTTGTTTTTCTTTTCTATCATACATGTTTTGAAAAAACGGCTGCATGATGTTTTTCAATGGATGGGTTCTTGGGTGTAGTTTGATTAAGTGTGTCTTCTTTAAAAACAACAAAAGAATGTGTTGAGTAAAATAGTTCTGATTTCTGTATATTTGGTTTATTTTGTTTAGAATTGTTGTTGCTGTTTCTTTTTTCTTTGTTTGTCTTTGTTATTGAAAATTTGATTTGCTGTTCTTTGTGTAGTTGGAGCTCAAAAGTTGCATATATTCAAGAAGCCGTGAAGACCAGGTTTTTTTAACTCCTAGAGGCAGAGGTTTGGGAGTTTAAGGATTGTGTTCCAAGGTTGGTATTCTGTGTGTATATTGGAGAGAAGATTGATTGAGGGCTTTGGTCTATAAATGGAAGTATAAAGTTTAATATTTAATGTATGTATATATTAATTGACATATCTCAGTTTCTATACGTTCTCTGTCAAAAAAGAAGTTCAAATTTTCTCCTCAAGAGTTTCAAACTAGGCTCAATTTATTTTTTTCGGTTATCGTTGGTAGATCTGGAATTTTTCTTAAAAATTGGTACGGAAAGGTGCAGACTTGAAGATTATAGTCTCGGAAATTTGTTTACTTGGCTCTTGGGGCAGTTGCTACAACATTTCTATTCATTTATTGTAGCATTCTGTGCTCCCTGCAATACTTGATATTGTGATAGAATGCTTTGATCGAATGTTATGGTAAATTGCAATAATGCAAACTCAAACAATTTTAGAGAGATGAAACTTTGTCTTTTATTTTATCACTTTGATCAAGAGTGAAGTCCTTTTCATTAGTATATGTCATTATTATAAATTATTAGTAACAACAAATCCCGTAGCAAAGCGCGGGTACAATCGCTAGTAATTAACTTATATTTAGTGGCAGACTTGACTAACCAAAAAGAAAATATCTAGAATTCTAGAAACGCCATTATTTTTTATAAATTCCAAAGTAATTCTAGCAACAGCTTTGTGTTTATTTATAAAAGGGGCCGTGACCACTTGCCCAATTTTAACCAAAAAATTGCCCACTTGCTCCACTAAGAGTTTTTTGACCCCATTTACCCAATCTAACTTCTACTGACATAATTACCCTCATTTTAATCTCTCTCTCTCTCTCTCTCTCTCTCTCTCTCTCTCTCACTGAACTCCGTCGCGCTCGACGAATCCGGCGACCCAGACCGCAACGACTTCTCTCTCTCTCTCTCACTGATGCTCAACCCAGGCCTCCGGCGACCTAGGCTTCTGACGAATCAGATCGTCGATCTTCCAGTGCCACTGGAGCATCTCCACTGGTTGTACATGTCCAGGTCCATCGGGTTGTCAGAGACCCGAACCGTCGACCCAGGCTTCTGAAGAATCAGATCGTTGATCTTCCAGTGCCACTGGAGCATCTCCACGGGTTGTGCATGTCCAGGTCCATCGGGTTGTCAGAGACCTGAACCGTCGGGACAAACTTTTTCTGGGCTGCCCTAAAGCAGTAAACCAAGGGCGGGTAGTCGTACAGGAAATCGATGCCGTCGTCGTAATCTCTGAGCTCTGAATCTGAAGATTCGGGTTCTAGTTCTATCAGGCCATTTTTCAATCTGGGCTTTTTTGGAGCGTTGGGTTTTCTTTGGTGAGGTCTTTTTCCGGCCACGGCGACCGGGCTTCTTGGGTTCTTCAATGCTCTCATTATCTTCACCGGAATCTCTGAGTGGGTTCAACTTGTGAGGTTTGAAAGGTTTAAGCTTGAAGAAATGCTGGTTCACGATTATACTCTAAGGTGCTCTCAGGACGAATCCCGATGAACGTAAAATCACCGAGCAACCAAAGCCTTAATCAGCTTCTTGCAAACTTGACTTGTATTGATCGGAATTATGTTTATTGGAGGGGAGTAATATAATTATTGGGGGGGCAGTAGACACATTATTGGCCCCCAGTAGACTTTGATACGAGGGACAGGGATCACTATAGTGTGGTGTTTTGATAAGTTACATGTTGTTTTCTGTGTATTAAAGTCAAATTATCTATGAATCCTACAAAAATGTGCATTTTTGGTGGTCTATTGGGAGGCAGTAGAGACATTGGACTTTGTATTGGGGGGCAATAATATGATTATTGGGAGCCAATAATATGATTATAAATTGATCAATTGTGCCTGTAGTGTATTCATTTTGGTTTTGGGAGTTCATACAATCCACTGGACGGCAATAATATGATTTTTGGGAGGCAATAATATGATTATTGGGGGGGCAATAATATGATTACTGGGGGGCAATAATATGGTTACTGGATATTATTAGTGACCGGTCGCCGGATTCCGGTCACCGTTCGTCGGATTCCGGTCACGGTCGCCGGATTCCGGTCACCGGTCGCTGGCACCCTGCCACTGGTCACCGGAGGCCGGCAAGGTGGAGGATGACTTCTCTCTCTAAGTGAAAAAGAATGAGAGGGCAAAAAAGTCTCAAAAAAAAATAAAAAAAAATAATTGGGTACAGGGAAAATAATCCCTTAGAGTGTTTTGGGTAAATGAGGTTAAAAAACAGTTGGTGGAGCAAGTGGGCAATTTTTAGCCTAAAATCGGGTAAATAATCATTTCCCCTTTATATAATACACCTCTACTTTCAGAAAAGTTTGTACGAACTTTTAAACTACTCCCATAAGAATAATACTACTAATTAGACCCACTTTTTCTCTAAATATTCCTTACAAGTTGCATGGTTCACATGTATCTTATTCCCATTTAGGAAGAGAAGTAAATGACTTGCCTAGACTACACCAAAGACTTACAAGTTTAAGCTTATAGAGTTTAAGATTTCGGAGTGACAATTAAGTGCTAAGGTTATGAGAATCCTGAAAGTAAGCTAGATTCATCATTGGTTGAAACTGACTCGTTGTTCAAGATTTCAATAAGTAATCCAAAATTATTAACCTTCCAATATATCCTTTTTCTGAAACACTGACACTGCAATTAGACACTTTGTGTAGTGTACTCAATACCATAATTCCAGGTTAGAACAAAACAAATAGTCTTATAGCCACGAGTTTTATCAGACTTAAAATTCTGTTAATCATTGAGATCTGTATTATATCAAAACTCATTAGTCAGTATGCGCGCAGCCATGATTAACAGTGACCCTTAGTCCCATTCGGTTCGCGGAATAAGTGAGACTCAAAATAGAAATGAATTTGTCTTCATTTCTGTAATGGTCTGAAAACATTATAGTATTATACACAAATAAAAGCCAACTGTTTCGATCATGTTCACTCTTCATCTTTCCCCTGAATCCTTTGTTACTGATTTACTAGCTATACATGTCACCATAAATAAAGGTAAGTAGTATGTGAAGTCGTGAATCCTCATTATACTTAAATGGATAAAAGAAAACAAATCAGTACATGTTATTGATGATGATAAGCACAGTGCTTTTTGTCAACTAAGATTCATAAATCATATACGTGCTCTATCGATCAGTCTGCTTTCTTTGTCCACTTCACCAATTGCAGCCAACCTTTTGAACAAGTGGGGGATGAGAACGGTGATATGGCGAGTACCATGGTTCAATGTTCATAGCTGACAAATTCTCTTCCTGAAAAATGCCATCAAAATTCTATTTAGCAACTAGGTAAGATGCAAACACAGACATGTATCATTGTTAGTGCAATGTTTATTTGATTGGCATTTCCTAAGCGCAACAACCAAGAGTCATGTTTTCATGTAATAATTTTCTACTCTTGGATCCTTAGAAGAATAGAATGCTTCAAGCTTCATGCAGAACTCTCATCAATCAGGTATGTCTTGCATACATGTGCATGCTTGTAAAGTGATTAAGATTGAACTTGCCTTTGAATCCTATTATAGGATGCGATCCTCTTTGCAATCCTATTGTACTGATCTGCGTTTTTTTCAGATGGTTTTATCAAAAGTATTCAAACTTTCTTAAATTGGTTTATGGGGTTTTCTAAATGATGATTATATTTTAATCCATGCTTTTTAAAGGAAGTCATGAAGCCCATGTACATCAGAAACCCTAGCTCGTCCTCTCCTATATATATGTTTCTTTTAGGGTTGTTCAAGGCGTGTAATATATCAGAATATTTGGTCGTTGCCTTCTTGAAAGTTTTCTGCCTTTATCTTCATAAAGCATTGAGCTAAAGTTTCTTGTGAGAATACTTCATAAGCTGTTCCTTGTTTAGCTTTTGAAGGGTTATCAAATCCCAAGCTTTTTCTGTCAAAAAAGTTTTCTGGTTTTATGCCTCATGTGTGTTGGTAGTTCATGCATGATTTGTGAATTGAGGTGATTGACAACCGAGGTGAGAGTTGTGCCATCTCAAGATTGACAAAGGAGAACAAGGTCGCTGATTTGGAAGTAGCAAAGACGAGGAGACACCGCTGCCCACTAGATTGGTTCTAGTAGATGAGTTGTGTAAGATCTTTATGTACTTTCATATTCATATAGTGGATTGTTCACCGGCATAGTGCCCACAGTTGTTTACCTCTTTGGAGGGTTTTACTGCGTCAACAGATCTTGTGTTATGTGTGATGATTTTCCTTTGGATGGTTTGGTGAATTGAATAAATCATAACATCATCAAAGATCTGTATCTTCGATTAGGACTCAAGTTCTACTTCAATCCTATATTAGGATGCGAACAGGGTTGCACTCCTAAGACTGATTTCTAAAGCTGTTGACATATTGATCAGTTACTTTGGTTGGGAAATACATATATCCATTATGTAATTTCAATCATCTCAATATGAAATTATGCAGTAGATAAGTTACCTACAGCCTGACCAGACTAGCTCGAAGTGAAGAGGCATAACCAAGTTTCTTAGCAAAAGCATCAGCTTGCAAAGAAACGATCGAATATGATAAGAAACAGATTAGGCAAAGGAAAATAAATCAAAAGCCAACTGTGAAGTATAGACTCACCTGAAATTCAAAAGGTCGGCTCACAAGGTGTTCGCTCAAAAATCGTCTCGACCGAGTGTCACTAGGCCGAGGGCTTCTTTGGCTTACACGTGTTCTTCTGGAGTGGTGACGTGTGAGCGGGTGTGCCAACTCGTGGCCGGTAGGCCAAGTGAGGTTTTGTTATAGATTGTAGATCTTGCGTTGATCTAACTTCTGATCAGTTGATTGTGGGCCGAGAAAGGATCGATCTCGGCCGCGGGGTTCTCTCTGCCTTGAATGCAAGGACTTTAGCACGGATCAGCTTTAACTAGCCGCAGTCTTCGTGCTATGTAACTCGGTGATTGAGGTAAAGAAAGTGAAATGATGATAATTCTTTTTGTGATTTTGAATAAAGTAAATGACGTAAAGTAAATAACAACAAATAAATAGCATAAACGAAAGTGCAGGTAAAGAAAGTGCATGAATGTAAAGGTGCAGCAAATAAAGTGCAGGAAGATAAAAAACAAGAATGTAAACCAACCGCGAGAAATAAAGTGCAGGAAGATAAATTGCATGAATGTAAAGAGCAACAAAGTAAAGTGCATGAAAGATAAGTACCAGTAAAGAAAGCAATAAGATAAACACGTAAAGATTGATAAGTTTTGCAGAAATGTTGAAATGTATTGAGATAAAATTTGAGTAATCGCGTAGAGCGTTTGGTCGAGATCCTCTAACAATGAATCCTATGGTCCTTTTTATAGTGAAGCTGAACTACTGAATGAAGGAAAAGAAACAATCTCAACCTTTACAGCTAAGACCGCATTGATTACAAATAGAACAGTATTCATGTTTGTGATATTTTGACGTTTTATCAATGATTGATTCTTTCATGAGCAATCAATCAGGTCTTGTAACTAATGATTGGCAATAACACCTCCTGATGCTCATTCAAGTTAATTGCCTCAAACTTTGGTAACGCTTCTCCTGAGAATCAACCTCTTTGATTAGCCGCGGTCATTCATTATGACTTGTGGGTCATTTGATCTCTTCCGATTTAATAACGGCTCTCTGCACACGTTATTTTTGGTCATAAATTTGACAACAAACATTTAATGTGCCGCAACTAATTGAGAATTAACTTTGTAAATCTTTAATGTGCCGCGGCTAATTTGAGAAGCAACTTTGTAAATCTTTAATGTGTCTCGGCTAATTAGCCGCAATCATTCATTACACCTTGTGGGTCGTTTGATCTCTTCCGACTTAATAACGGCTCTCTGCACACGTTATTTTTGGTCATCAATTTGACAATAAACATTTAATGTGTAGCGGCTAATTGACCGCGGTCCTTCATTAGGCCTTGCGGGCCGGTCCCACCTATCTGCTACGTGGGCCTTGCCAAATATAGGTTCAAACACAAGGTTCCGAACAAAGCGTACTAGGTGCTTCGGATAGGTGTTATGGTATGCTGCAAGCAAAAAGTCATGTTATAGTTCCTATGATATATCATATTCTGAACCAAAAAGGCCATATATCGGTACCTGAAATATGATAAGAACAATAATAACTGGCTGAGTATCAAACCCGAAACTTTGATATAGACTGCTGGAGTTTCTCCTGTTTCTGTCTAAATTTATGAATCTCAGCTTCATCAGTTCACTGGCTACTATTTTCTAAGGAACCTAGACATATATATGTACTGAAGCGTGCTGCTGATCAGTAGGCTGCTTATTCGAGAAGTTTAATATATTCCTCTGATCCAACATGTTTCAGCAAACCGGAAAGAATTTGTCCACAAACAAACGTCTAATTGTCCAGTTTTGCAGAATTCAGTCCACTATATTGGATTGAAATGAAAGAACTGTAAGGGATAAGTGATCTAAGTTTCGCTCAACTTCATCTGCATATGAACAGGTCCTGAAAGAATGACAAACATCATTAAGATTCTATCATTCTATGCATGTCTCTTGGAAAACCTCTTTTAAGAAAATAACCAAATAATCACCTTAATCTTTGGAGGTAATTTTAGATTGCAAATTTTTGCGAAATCTTCAGAGTTTACATTGTCATTTTTCTGACTGGAAGATTGGTAGCACTTGAGAATTCTGGACTGGTAAAATAATGGTCAGAAATTGGCAATCAATACCACTCCCAATAATCTGCCTAATTCCTAGGAAAAGTCAGTTCTATAAGCTTACATAACCGGCTCAAATAATAATGAATGACTTCAAAACCAAATGATATAACTTATGAAACACCACTGTATGTATACAGTAGCTAGCTAATCACAGATTAAATTTTGCATGTCCTGCAGATTGCACTGTAGTACAAAAGTACCGGCGTACCAAGTGACACAGTGGGGGTTGTCTATGGTACAAAAGAAACGAATTAACCTTAGTTGAATATGGTCTTGATCATCATTCCTTACCATACTTGGTTTTGTATGGTTCCAGAAAAATTGGCGCTGCAGCTGACCCAATTTCAAGTAACTAGATAAGCGAGCTAGCTACGAAACCAAAACTGAATAAGAAACTATGCAATGCTATCTTTGTTCAATTTTATACTGTCCTTTGGTAAGTCAACAATGTATAAACTAATTAGATGATACACAAGTAGATGAAATCAAATGTCCATCACATCCTTCTGAAGAATTCAAAAACAGAGGAAGCTTCAAATTCTAATGCTGCCTGTAAGCTCTCTTCTAAAACTCTCACTCTCTCCTATCATTCTCTGCTTTTGTTAGCCAAACACCTTGAACTTAAAAGACACCCCACATCAAAAGTACTTTAATTAATTGACAAAGAGTGAATGAAACAAGCAATTTCGTTTACAACTTTAACCCTGTGACAATTCACTATCCCAAGTTCCCTACCAGACTGCACTGCATAAGTCAATTAACCAATGGTATCATATCTTAGCCAGCCTCCAATAAACAACTAATTATTCATACTCCATACATTAAACAAGGTCTAGAGTTGGGGACTCAAACACTTAATTTATTACATTAAAAAATAACTGCACTCAAAAGAAAAAGTAATGACAAGAATTTAACCTGATGAACTGATTCCACCTCTTTCACCTACCTTGCCTTTCAAATGATTTAGTGACTGTTTCTGCTACTCAGGTACTATATATAGCTAGAAGAAGTTGAGGATATCTGAGAAGATGCAATTTGAGATTGGTATTGGGGTTGAGGCAGTTCTGGAACATTATGCATGTCATGTGGAAGTTCCGGCAATGGTGCTTCATGTTGAATAACCTTCATCACCTGTCCTGCTTTTGGTCTTTCCTTGTTGTTGGGGTGAGTACACCATAGTCCAACAATTAACAAGCATTTCATTTCATTTCGATCGATCATAACTCATTCTTAATTTTTCATCAGCTGCATCCAGAATATTTCCTGCAAGGAACAACTGCCAAACCCACCTAAAGAGTGGCATGTGATATTCACCGTCTTGGTAAGTCTTCCTTCCACAGGCAATTTCCAAGGCTACAACTCCAAAACTATACATGTCAGATTCCTTACTAGCCCTCCCTTCAATAGCATATTCCGGAGCCATGTATCCAAAAGTCCCTACCACCCCTCTTGTCTGAGACCTCAAGCGGGGATCCACAAGCTTAGCAATACCAAAATCACCAAGCTTAGTGCTGAAGTCATCATCCAACAGTACGTTAGCTGATTTGATATCCCTATGAAGTACACACTGCTCTGCATCTTCATGTAGATAGTGAATGGCTGAGGCCAACCCCAAAGCTATGTTGTACCTGTTTTGCCATTGCAGGGTTGTTCTGGTGCCAAATAGATGGGTGTCAAGGCTGTTGTTAGGCATATATGCATAAACAAGTAAGCCTTCTCCTTGTTCATGACACCACCCAATGAACTGCAGTAGGTTTCGATGGATTAAGCGGCTTATGATTTTGACTTCATTGATGAAGACTCTCTCATAATGCTGATCAGGTTCTGCAAAGATTCTCTTCACGGCAACTATGCAGCCTCCAAGGTCTTGTATGAGTCCTTTATATACCTGGCCCGACCCACCTTTGCCTAGCATTCTATCGTTTGCAAACCCGTTGGTGGCAGCAAACAATTCTTGGTAAGCAAATCGTTTTGGAAAGGCTAGCTTCTCAAGATCAGAGACTTCGCCGGAGTAATTGTTTCTCCGCTTCCTTAATACCACCATCCAACATATGACTACACCAAGCGTCAAAATGAAGCCAAGAACTGCAATGACTAGTATCAAGAATTTCTTTTTCTTCTTTTCAGCTCTTCTAATATTGTTATCCACCAAAGTCGAATTAAACGCCCATGAACATAGAACATGCCGAGTAGTGTATATTCCAGTTGAAGCAGAAAAACCGATTGTAACCCTTTCGGGGAGAATATTTCGCAAGTCAACATGGTAAGTAAGAGAAGAAGTAGTATTGCCTGCAAAAACGGGGTTTGTGTTTTCCTTGAATGTCCAAAACACACTAAGGTTGTTGGTAGTAGCGTTGTAAGTTATCCATGCATTGCCAAGCTTCCCGAGGATGTTACTGGCATTCCAATTGGCGTACACAACCGAAGATATTTCATTGATGTCGATCCCAATATGCGGCCCGGCTGTATCTGAACCACCGTTTCCCCAGGTGTCGAACTCTACGGCTACAATCTGGTTTTTGGACAGGGCATTATTTTTGGTGGTGTAGTTGAATAATCCCAGTTCAGCTTCGCGAGAGTTGGTTGGAATATGGTAGCCAACAGGAGCAAGGAAAAAGGCAATTCCATCGCTGAAGTCCCCATCATGAGTAGAACCATAGTCGACCACGAAAGTGAAATGAGTAGTGAAGTCTGCCAGTGACCTAGTAGCAGTGTCCCATAGGTGCAAAGGCTCTGCATACGTAGCATGTCCAACACCGGCAGAATTGCCTGTGTTGATGTCAAGCACTCCCGATGAAGGGCGAGCATCACCTTCATAGACAATTCCTTCTGTACTAGCGTCAAACTGATTTATACTGAAGGAGAGTGGATGAGCAAAGTGAGAGAAGAAATTGATGAAAATAATTAGGAAGCAAATAATGCACAAGCATATTGCTTGAGTACTGCTACTTCTGCTTCCAGACATCATAACTTCAGTCAAGCAAGAAACGAAGAGTGCTTGAGATAATGAAGCCTTTGGTTTTTTTGTTTTTTGTTTTTTGGTTTGAAACCAGGAACTAAGAGAGGCTAAGCCTTCAGTCCCAGAAGCTTATAAATAATTTCTTTCTAGGGGTTAAGAATTGGTCTCTATTAGCTCCGGGTTTCAATGAGCGTGATGAAAGGAGGCAGGTCCCACTTTCTGAAAATCTTGTTGCAATGTTGCATGTGCTTTCCTTTCCTACAAACAAAAGAAGTGAGAATGGCCCTACCGTCAACACATCCGCGTTTCATTTACCTACACTAGACTCCAATCACACCCATAATTACGTAAAAAGTTACTCCATATAATGTGGAGAAAATTGCTGCATATATTTTGTTTTTAATTTTTGATTTTTTTGTTAAATTTATTTTATTTTTCTTTTATTTGTGAATTGATCATTATTCAGTTAAAATATTTTTTAATATTTGAGAGATATTTTGATAAAATTTTTCTATTTCGGCTGACAAACTCTCTTCTCTTGATAAATAATATAGATAATAAACTACCGTCAAAAGCCGAGTTTGAGTTTCATAATGACCATTTCTCAAAAAAAAAAAAGAGTTTCATAATGACCAATTCATGTGGACTCTCCAAGCCGCCAATAAAATAGCTTTACTAATTAATGCCGACTTCAGACCAGACGAAAAGAAACATGAATTAATTCTAGGTTATGGGAGCAGATATTTTGGGTTAAGTGAAAATAACACTAAGTTATGGGAGTTAAGTTGCTATTAGTGGGAGGACAGGTGTCACGGCGTAATGCAAGTGACGAAATTAGCACACATATGTTAAAAAAAAAAAATAGCATACACGTGTCATGAGATATGGTGCTCTGTACAATCAAACAACCGCTTTTTTTATTTTTCTTTTTATCGAAAGATGGAATCAATTAACGTAGGACGTGGCCAAATTAAATTACATAGGAGACATGATTCACGTAGTCAATTGCCAACGGACATGTTTGCAGCAAGACAAATACATACATATTTTTCTCAAGTCCTCAGCGCCCTCTTTGGTCATGCATTTCACACTCGCTTTTGAGACAGGACCAGGTGAACCGTGGTCAAATTGGCGCGGTTTTCTGGCGAGTGAGAGAGTGATATGAAGAAATCTGCGCCTTGATCTCAAAGTCGACATCGGAATGGTTGAACAGAATCACCCCGACTGGTCCTTTGCATGTAATCACTAATCAGCCTCTATAACTCCAGCTCCAACATCAATGGAGTGCTTCAATGCCAGACTGCCAGTCCGCTGAAGAAGACACAAGGGTACACTACAGCCTAAAACCAAACGCAGCAAACCCAAACCCCTTCAACCCACCCTTTTTGCTTTCTGGGTGGAGAGACTTCTACCCGGCATTTTTTCTCACATTATTCTTCTTTCTTCTTTTGGGTCTTATACTTGAGCTTTCGTCGATGACAGAGTATTGGGTCCAATTCAACTGAAACTGTTAGTGGAACCAACAGTTTTTGCTTTATGTAATCTCTTTTCCATTGATTAGAAACTGCAGATTTATTTGCTTCAAAATCTAGTCTCTAATTGAGTAGTCGTCTTTCATATGTAAATCATGCACCTTGTACAGAGCATTAAGGGAAAACCTTTGCACAACAAAATGCAGTTTCTGCACGCTGGCAGGTCAAGGTTATATATAAGATACATCAGACCCTCGCAAAACCCAAAAATATACGGAAAGTCTTATACACACTGGGCTCCCCCAAACCTTTTATTTATTAAATCTGTAGAACTGTTTTATTTTTATTTTTTAAAGAAGTAGATCTATGGGAAATTCTAGTGTAGTGGTGGGTATCTCATACCCATATTTACAAAAGTAAGAACAAATTTTGTTGTCAAAGTTGTAATTTGAGTCCTACTTTGTGTAATCTTAGTTCTAATAATGGTAATTACACCTCTTACGACATTTTACAAGTTTTTGAACAAATTCGTTATCAATGTTGTAATCTTAGTTCTAATAATGGTAATTACACATCTTACGACATTTTTACAAGCTTTTGAACAAATTCGTTGTCAGTGTTGTAATTTTTGTTTAACTATATGTAAATAGTGTAAATGAATATGATAACTTTTGTTCTCAATGTTGTAATTTTGGTTTAAATACTTGTAAATTTTTGTTCAAATAGCTGTAAATGAGGGTATCTCATACCCACCAGTACACTAGATTGTCTCGTAGATCTATTTACTAAAGATCAGAATGAACTTGGTACAATTTCATCATCAACATTCCACACTCCACTAAAACTTAAATACCATATATAAGACGACTATGAAGACATTTATAAATCCGGAGATCTATTTAAGATTCAATTAAGTTATAACACACTTGAGGAGATTTCATAATCCAAATAAAGTTGAAAAGAAAACTTGCATATGCAGTGTACCTGTGACCAAATCGTTACACCAGCTAAAAATGCAAGTGTATGCAGTATTTCATTTTCAGCATTTAGGCCAGCTAGAACCACAAAGTCTCCTGACTTCTGCCATTGTCGAAACAAAAGAAAAGATAAATATATCAAACAGTTCATAGTAGAGCCCCAAGGAAAGTTTGCGAAAAAAAAAATAATTTAAAAAAAAAAAAAAAAACTCCCAATTACTAACCTTCCAAAACCAAGGCTAAACCCGAAAGAACAAAATTGCTGAATCCATCAGTATTGTCACAAACTCATGAACAAAATGGAAATGACTGCAAGTGAACAAAGATACATCAGGGAAGCAAAACCGCGCATGTGTTCAAAATTAAGAGTATCAATTAGATCTGTAACTAAGATATACCTGTTTTCAAGACTGTAGGCTCGTGACTTCTCAAACTTCTCTTGGCTGATTACTCCTTCCAAAGTTTTGGGAAGGGTTGGAAGCTTGAGGGCAGAATGTTGCCGTGTATCCAGATAAGTCTCAAAGATGTACATTAATATCATGAAACCTGTAAGCAATCAAAAAGCAATTACAACCTACAGAACAGCAAGGAAAACTGAAGATGAATTGAGTAAGAGCCAAAGGAGCAGAAAGAAACTTCAAAAGAAAGTGACTACAAAACAATGAAATGAAAACAAGAAAGTTCATAGAACATATATCAATAACAGCATAGACAAGCAGGTTTAAAACCAAATTAACACACAAGAGGGGTTGGTTTGCATTTGGTTATAATTACATATCAAATCCAAGAACATGTTATTCAATTCTTAAGTAGCCAAAAGCTCAATTCCATCAAGCCCAACTGTTCATACTATTATGGGAAAGAACAGTACAACCCATTTGAAGCTGTGACGTCACAATTCGATTAAACCCAAATGTTCAAAGTCCAAACTTTGACCCAGCTCCCATGATTCTAATTCCTTTTCTTTGTTAGATCACTCTAATCTCTCTTTGAAAACATGAAGCTCTAAAATTCAAGAATCGCAGTTAAAGAAACGAACTTTAATCCGGAAAAACCCTAGCACATCTTCAAAATCAAGATTTGGGTAACCAGTAAAGATTTTTAAGCACAACCCACAATGCCCTAATGCTCAGATGAACAAGAAAAACCCAAGAAAAGCTGTAATCTAATGCAAGATAAACGAAAAAAGATGACGACTTTTTTCTATGTACCACTATGGGTACTACCACTGTCTTCTTGTCTGTCTAGATGGTAGCGGAAGGGTATGTAATGGCCTATTCTAGCTTCTGATGAATATTTTTTTGCCGACGAGCTCTATTTCCAAAAAAAAAAATATATAAAAAGGATAGGTCCTGATATGGACCATTGCAAAAAAACCTTTAGCTTAAGACCTAAAAACTTAATATTGTTTCACCTGTAAAAATAAATAAATGACAAATAGCATGGAAGATGGGCTATTTCCCACGGGACTAATGTCGGTAGACATAAGAAACTACGTACAACCAAGAGCCCTAGAATAGTGGAATGTTAGACAGAAGATGCTAACCCAAATTGGATCAATTAAAATTCGTTACACTTATAATTTTCTTATCTAAAAATATATCTTCCAATATCTTGGAAGAATTTGATATTTATAGTAGAACTGAAGTAAAATTATTTAGTTTTGTAACCAATCAGATGCAATCATGGGGCGGTACACTTATAGTTATTGCCAATTAGAAATGCACCAAATGCACATTTATTTGTTGTCATTGATTTCTGTACTTACAGTACTTAATCATGACTACTCCTTCAACAGTTTCCAAATTTGGAGTAAATTCCAGGCTTAAGAATTTGCTCTGGTAAAAACCATTTTGGGAAATTCTAATGCTACATGCCTGGAAAGTTTCATAAAGAGGCAAGTGAATTGAATTAGTAAAAGTCGCCTTTATTGTTTCTGGACAGTCCATCAATGTAAGTAGTATTGAGTGTATCTATTTGCTGCAACAAAATCCAAGAGAGGTGAAAAAGTAATAGTAAACAATTGGTTCAGAGTTCAGATTTGCTCCATGGACTTTGTTTCCTTTTTCAGCTATTAGCTTTCTGAATCTTTTACAAGCATTTACCTTGAAGAAAACCCATGCATGATCCAAATGGGTAGCTACCTCATTTTGAGTGCTTCAAGTTTTCCATGGAGAATTATACTACCAATTAGGGCTGGCTTATTTTACCGAAGCTGCCGAAACCAACCGAAAACCGGCCGAACCGAACCGATTCAAACCGGACCGATGATGAACCACGATTTCGGCACGGCATTACCGAACCGGATGACTCAGCAAGGTACGGTTTCGGTTCAGGAAAACCAGAAGTCCGGCTTAAACCGAGCCGACCGAAATGAAGTAATTCAATTCATACTGAATTAAATGTAGCTTCATTATGCTGCTTGCGGGGTTCGAACCTCCTCCCTTTCACCTGCAAAGATCAGCCTTATCCACTAGGCCGAAACAAAAACTTGTTATGTTTCTAACAAACAATATATTTATATGTGTATTACAAAACTGATAACAATTAGCAGCCTATCTCCTTGAAATTTGAACTTTGAAACTTTCTACCCACCCTTTATTAAATTATTAGCTTACTCTCTCTCTCTCTCTCTCTCTCTCTCTTCTGCGACCTTCTCTTTCTTCTTCCTTTATTTTTTTTTCTTCGATCTCTTCTCCCACCTCTGTTTTGTTTCTTCTTCGACCTCAGTTCTCCTTCATGCAAAAAATAAACCTTAGTTTCTCTTTCTCTGTCTCCTCATACTGAAATCCTTATCTCCTTCACTTGGCTTACAAATCTGAGGTTCATGAACCTCAAGATCTATAGATATGAGGTTGCCTCTATATACATATTTCTGATTTCATAGCCGGATTTTAGTTCTGCAATCATTTGCCGCCTCCAAATTCCGACGATCGGAGTATTCAATACCGACCGAAACCGACTGTTGAGCTCGGTAAACCGAGCTTTCGGTAACCGAAAAGTGCGGTACGGTTGCGGTGAAGAATTTGAGCATACCGACATTTATCGGTGCGGTATCGGCTGATGTGAAAAAACTCGGCAACCGTACCGCGGCCAGCCCTACTACCAATTGGGACCCCAATATTTCATTGTCAAAACTATCCCATACAAGTTACGTTATTTACATCTGGCTTCTTTCCATTTCGATCAGAGGCAAAGGGTAAATTTGGGAAGAGAAGTAAATATTGATAAGGATGGGTAAACATCACTTTGCCTAGACTTCAATCATATATAATAAGTTTAACGTGAACTTACAGGTTTAAGATTTCATTGACTTGAGGTCCAAGATTTTAGTAAGTGATCCAAAGTCAACCTCCTAATATATCCCTAATCCCTTTTGAAAGATTTTGGAACATTCATTTCAGCAATGAACCCTGCAATTGAACACTTTCAATATTTGTGCACTATACTCAATGCCATAATTTCATGGTTAGAACAAAACAAGTCTTTTAGCCATGAATTTGACCAGGGACTAAAAATCATTTTGATCAAAGGAACTGTATTGATTTACTATATATCCATACTGTCCTAATAAATAAAGATAGTAGTACTTGAACTAGCTAGGAATATATCAATCCTCACTGAACTTAAATGAATAGAAGAAAACAGAACAGTGTTATTGATGATCATGAGCACGATGCTTTCTGTTAATTAAGATTGATGAATCGCATTCATGCTGCTGATCATCCATAAGCTTCACATATCAGTCTGCTTTTTTGTCTGTTTCACCAATTGCAGCCAACCTTTCGACTAGAGGGGGATGAGAATAGTGATATGCCGAGTACCAAGGATCAGTACTCATAGCTGACAAATTCTCTTCCTGGAAAATATATACCATCAAATTTCCGTTTAGTAATAATGTAATCTGTTTTAGCAAGAAGATAAGAGTAGTGCAAATAGAATGAAATGATGCAAAACTTAATAAAAGCTATGTATCCTTCCAGCATGGATTAATGAATCAGATAAGCTACCTGTAGTCTAACAAGACTAGCTCGAAGCGAAGAGGCATAGCCAAGTTTCTTAGCAAAAGCATCAGCCTACAAAGAACCAAATATGATAAAAATAAACAAATCTGGTGAAGGAAAAGAAATCAAAAGCCAACTGTGATGTATGGTTCACCTGAAATTCAAAAGCTCGGCTCACGTACAAGGTTGCGAGCAAAGTGTACTAGGTGCTGGATAGGTGTTATGGTATGCTGCAAACAAAAAGTGTAGTCATATTAATAATGTCAAATTAATATTATACATATTCAGAACCAACAGATTACAGTGAAATAAGCAAAATAGAACAGTTGCACAATTAGCAAAAGGGCTATATATATTGATGGTACCTGAAATATGATGAGACCAATGATTACTGGTTGAGTATCAAACCCAAAACTTAGAAACAGACTGCTGGAGTTTCTAAGGAGAGCATATCCCCCGAAGTGTAAAAGCTTACGGATCTGCACCAAAGTAGGAAAATCACATAGCAATACTAAAGAGCTTACTATTTTTTTGTGGTCTGAAACTAAAGAGCTTACTCAGAGTCGACCAGAAATGTCACTAGTTTCTAAAATGACATTCATTTGCAAGAAAAATTATAGCATAAATACCTGCGTAGAAATAAATAAGTACACACTGTGATTAAGCTTCCAATGGCCAAGCTCATGCGCTAGAACAGCTACAATTTCCTCATCATTTGTACACTGCAAAACTCAATTACACACATAAATACCCTTTTTTCCACAACGATATTTGCAGCAACAAACTAATCGAGATAATGCAAGTTCTGATAAATTTTTGGTATGAAATTAATACCTGCTGGATCAGTGTATCATAAAGGACAGTCCTCTTGTTCTTAAAAAATCCATACATATAGGCCTATACCATGATATATAGGTAAGATGAGAAAGTCCACAAATACCAAAATTCAGAACAATGTAAACATAGTGAAAGTCCTCACGTTGCTGTGACTTGACCTTATAGATCCATCAACAACAAACAACTTCTTCAATGGAAACTTGAGGGAAGAAGCGAGCTTCTCAATTTTCTCCCTCAGCTGACCCTCAGGAAGCTATATTTGTTAGTGTGAGTCATCGTTCCCTATTAGGAATAGACTACATGCACGGGAATATATTGTTGTAATTACTTACCTTGTGTATGTTGTGTAGTACGGTTGTACACAATAGGCGTAGTACGTTGTAGTACGATTGTAATCTGTTTATATACACCACAGAATGGGTGTAATAATATTATCAGTAAGAAATTGATTCTCTCAATACTTGTCTTATTTGACTTGGTATCAGAGCAAAGATCCGAGAGGACTTTGTCTCTTTTCTTTAGTGTGAGGAATTAATTCAAAAACCATTGTTAGGGTTATTTCGTCCAAGAACGATCGATAGTATCTTCTTCTTGGCCGTTACTCAGACCGACCTTGCCTTCAGCCAAAGGCCGTCCTCGTCTTTTCTCCTTCAGATCGACGCCGTCATTCATTCAAAGTCCGGTCGTCCTCACCATTCGTTTCTGACCCATCTGCACCAGCTGCTGTCTTCACCGGCATCTGTTTCATCTCACAGCAACGTCGCTCGTTCCGATCATCTTCATCTGCACCGGTCGTCTTCATCTGCACCAGCTGCTCTTGGCTCGTTCCGGTCGTCCTCATCACTCGACGTCTCACATCCGGCTTCGTCTCTGACAACCCAGACCGCCGTTGCTTCCATTCCTCACCCAAGTCGGCCGGATTCTTCACTTGGCAGCCCGAGTCGACCACGTCTGACCTGATTCCCTGCCCCGTCACAACCCAGATCGGTCAATTCAACCGAGTCAGTTCAACCGAGTCAACTCAACCGAGTCAACTCAACTCGGTCAACCCAACCCGGTCCACCTCAACAGGTTTTAAAAAAAAAAAAAAAAATCTGTTATTATTATTTCTTATTATTTCCGCTGCATACGTTGGGAATTGTGTTTCTTTTGCTATTGTACTATTGCAATGGGTGGTGATGACAGTCAAAGTTCTAAGGCCAATGAGGTCCATGTAGTAAATGTGCACCTTTTACCCAGAACCTTGTTTCTCTTTATAGGCTTATGACTGTGCAAACAATAATAGGATGATGATGCTAAATATCACAGCAGAAAACCACAGCACACGAACACAGAATTTTATAGAGGTTCGACAAAAAACTTTGCCTACGTCCTCTGTGTGATCTCAATAACAACTTGATTACAAGTACTTATTGAAATCCCTATGCTAATCCCCAACCCCTTTGCTAGATCTCTCTATCACCCTTGGCTCTCCCTGCCCCTGTGTTTATATGTAGCTGAGAACTCTCTGAGATCTCTCTTTGATCTCTTCTCTGATCTGATCTGAGGACACATTATATGAGCTCCCTGCAGCCCTATTTATAGATTATAGGTGCTGGTTACAAACATGTCACATTAGGATTCCTAAAACTATTAGAACAAGGAAAGAGAGCTAGCTTTCCTATTCCTAACTAGAATAGAACTTACTTTCCAGGTCTAAATCTATAGGAATAACTCTTCCTATTCCAAAAACCATTAGGATACTAGAAGAATTCCTGTGCGCACTAATCTTCACTTACCCATCTGGTTTTGCCTTGAATCCTAATCAATTTAGGCATATCAACGAGCCAAATTCACAACAATCTCCACCTTGGTGAGTTGATACCAAACTGATTGCTGCAACCTCCAGGATATCTTGTACTTCTTGAAGTAATCCTGAAACCTTCAAGAACCTTCACCTTGGCAAGACTCTTCTTGCCTCAACACACCTCAAGTGAGGAGGTGCTCCACCTCAATCTCAACATGCTGTAAGATCGAGCAGGTTCAAGTAACACTTGAACTCCTCCATGGCAATGGTCCTGGTCAAACAATCTGAGACATTCTCCCTTGAATGAACTTTCTCATTTGTTATCTTCCTTGAGTTGACCCAACCTTCGCTGCGATGATCATGAACATCAACATGTTTCATCTCTGCTTGAAACACTTGATTCCTTGTCAAATTGATGACCCTATTCTTCACCACAACTTCTTGTTGAATTCCAAACTCACTTATTAATCCATTAAGCCATAATGCCTCTGCGGAAGCTTCTGTTAGTGCCATGCAATCTACTTCAGTGGTAGACAACGTCGTAGCTGATTCTTTAGTTGCTCTACAACTCACTAAACCTTCACCACAAGTAAAGACATAACTTGTTGCAGGTATTGTCTTGTCTATGTCTCCTGCCAAATCTGAACCCTTAGGACCAGCGATGCATGCTTGTTCTTGTTGTCTTTCAAACACATATTCATGCTTCTTCGTGTCTCTCAAGTAATACAGAATCCACTTCACTGGTTGCCAGTGCCGTCTACCCGGATTCACCATATACTTTGACACAATGCTCAATGCTTGAGCTAAACCTGGTCTTGTGCAGATTCTAGCATTGATAAGACATCCCACTACTCTTGCATAAGACACATTCATCATCTCATCTAACTCCTTCGTAGATGATCTCTGCACACTCAACTGGAAGTGTGCTATTGGTGGAGTAGACATGGGTTCATAAAACAGCCATATTTTTCCCGCCTCTCTGTCCCTCCTTATCTTCACTCCTAGGATCTGCTGTGCAGCTTCTAGATCCTTTATGTCAAATTCCTTCCCTAGTTGTGTCTTTAACTTCGGAATTCTAGACATATCCTGACATGTAGTCAACACGTCACCCAAATAAAGTAGCAATGGTAAAACCATACTATCCTTGAACACATGATGATAAACGTAGCTATCTGCTGGTGAGATTTGGTCAAAATCGACCTTTACTTTCTGCGAATATTCCTTGGCCAATACCCGAGCTTTGAATCTCATGGCTTCCTTATCATGCATTCCTTCCGTTTTCCTATAAACCCACTTACAGCCAACCTGATTTCTTTCTTTGGGCTTAGGAACCGACTCCTGAACCAAGTCCTTATGTATGGAATTCTTCATCTGTTCTAACATAGCTCCCCTCCAACTTTCCCGTACATCATTTGCTATAGCTTCCTGATACGTGGTTGGATCTTCTGGACTGAAACTTAGAGCATACTTGTCCAATGCTATGCTTCTTTAGAACTCATGCCCAAGTGACTGAGGAACCGAGTCGTAGGTTCGCAGTGCTAATTGCTCCACCTGAGCTTGTATTAATGACTGTTGTTGTTGCTCTAAGACTTCTTCCTCGATAACCCCTTTATCATGCTCCACTTGCTCAATTTGCTCCACCTGAGCTGGAGTTTCTTCCATGATCCCTTTGGTTAGAGGAACTTCGGTTGCTTTCTCTACAACATCAGTCTTCTTTTTCACCTCACTTGTCTTGACTTCAATGAACGGCATTGTCTCCTCATCAAAAATGACATGTCTACTTAGAACCCTTTTCTTGCTTACAAGATCCCATAACTTGTAGCCTTTTACTCCTTTCTCAACACCGAGAAATATGCACTTGCGTGACTTTGGCCTGAGTTTGGTTTGCTCATTGTTGGAAATATGAGCATATGCACTGCTACCAAACACCCTTAAGTTAGAGTAGTCAACTGGTTCTCTAGACCATACCTCCTCTGCACACTTGAAGTCCAAGACTTTTGATGGTGACCGATTAACCAAGTAACACGCATGGTTAACTGCATCTGCCCAAAACGTGTCCGGTAATCCTGCATGCAACCGCATGCTTCTTTCTCTCTCCAAGAGAGTTTTATTCATCCTTCTAGCAGCTCCGTTTTGTTGGAGATTCTCTTTCACCGTGAAGTGTCTCGTGATTCCTTCATCCTTACAAAATTGTAAGAACCTTTTCATTCTATATTCACTGCCACCGTTACTTCTCAAATACTTGATTTTTCTGCTTGTTAGATTTTCTTCTTCTGTTTTCCACTCCTTAAACTTGGTGAAAACCTCGGATTTCTCCCTCATAAAGTAGACCCAAATCTTCCTCGAAAAATCATCTAGAAAAGTAACAAAGTACTTGAAGCCTCCCATAGATCTTACTGGTGCTTGGCCCCATACATCTGAGTGAATATAATCCAGCAATCCTTTGCTTTTGTTCTCACAATTTGCTAACTTGAATGCCACCTTTTGCTTCCCAAGAGTACAATCCTTGCAGAAGTTCAGTTTGCAAACACTGACACCTTCTAGCTTACCTTTCTTGTGGAGTTCTTGCACTCCTCTTTGACTCATGTGCCCAAGGCGATGATGCCATAGCTCAGTCTTGTCTTTTACCTCAGTAGACATTGCAACTCCACCTATTATTGTAGTCCCTTGAAGCTTGTATAAGTTGTTAGGTTGAATGTCGCCCTTCATCACAACAAGTGATCCCTTGAGAACTTTGAGTCTTCCCTCTTCAGAGCGATACCTATATCCGGCCTTGTCCAAAATACCCAAAGATATCAAGTTCTTCCTTAACTTAGGAATATATCTGACATTCTCCAGCGTTCTAACAACTCCATCATGCATTCTGATTTTCACTGATCCAATACCTATGATCCTACATGGTGAGTCATCTCCCCTAAAAACCTCTCCGCTGCTACTCTCCTCATATGTGTCGAACCATTCTCGGACTGCACACATGTGGAATGTACAACTGGTATCCAAAATCCAATTTCTGAAAGCATTGGAGCTGGCTGCTACCACAAGGAGTTCACCGTCATCTTTATCTTGTTTGATGACTACATTGGCTGTGTTTGAACTCCCTGCCATCGCCGCTACTTTCATCTTCCCTTCTCTGCAGTTTCTTTTCAAGTGGTTGGTAGCACCACATTTGAAGCAACCTTTCTTGTATTTTTCCTTGGATTTTGATGTACCCTTGTTACCAGATTTATCCTTCATACTTGTCAACTGACCTGTCTCATTGCCTTTGACATGAAGGCCTCCTTGAGAGCTTTTGGTCTCCCTACTCATCTTAAAATAAGATTGAATAGCTTCGGTAATCTCATCGTACTTGAGAGAATCCTTACCGGAAACGAATCTGGTGATGAAGTGCTCAAATGAAGCTGGTAAAGATCTTAGCAGCATAAGTGCTTTCTCCTCATCTTTATACCTCACATCCACCTTTGATAAATTGGCAACACAAATCTGAAATTTATTCAGATGATCCTGCAGATCCCCGCCTTCATCCATCCGAAGACTATAGAGTTCATCTTTCAAGAAGAGTTTCTGCGTCAACCTCTTTGACATTGTCCAATGTCTTACTGCTGTCCATATTCTCACCAATATGAACCTTACCCGCGTAAACCTTCTTGAGATAATCCCAGGTCTCTTTGTTGTTCATATTCTCACCGGCACTAGCCAATACATGAACCAATACATGATCAGCAAGATGTAGCTCTATAAAGCTCTTTGCCTTCTTGTCCATCTTCTGCCAAACCTTGTCTGCCATATCAGCTGCCTTATTCTCTATCCCGAGAATAGCCTCGTACAGACCTTGAAGAATTAGGACACTTTTCATCTTCCTCTGCCATAATGTGAAGTTATCATTCCCATTCAATATAATGGGCATCACATTGCTGCCTGCATCTGCCTTGTCATCTGCCATTTTAGAAACACCTTGAGCCTAAGCTCTGATACCACTTTGTAGTAAATGTGCACCTTTTACCCAGAACCTTGTTTCTCTTTATAGGCTTATGACTGTGCAAACAATAATAGGATGATGATGCTAAATATCACAGCAGAAAACCACAGCACACGAACACAGAATTTTATAGAGGTTCGACAAAAAACTTTGCCTACGTCCTCTGTGTGATCTCTCTTGAGAATCACTAGCACTATGGAGAATAACAACTTGATTACAAGTACTTATTGAAATCCCTATGCTAATCCCCAACCCCTTTGCTAGATCTCTCTATCACCCTTGGCTCTCCCTGCCCTGTGTTTATATGTAGCTGAGAACTCTCTGAGATCTCTCTTTGATCTCTTCTCTGATCTGATCTGAGGACACATTATATGAGCTCCCTGCAGCCCTATTTATAGATTATAGGTGCTGGTTACAAACATGTCACATTAGGATTCCTAAAACTATTAGAACAAGGAAAGAGAGCTAGCTTTCCTATTCCTAACTAGAATAGAACTTACTTTCCAGGTCTAAATCTATAGGAATAACTCTTCCTATTCCAAAAACCATTAGGATACTAGAAGAATTCCTGTGCGCACTAATCTTCACTTACCCATCTGGTTTTGCCTTGAATCCTAATCAATTTAGGCATATCAATGAGCCAAATTCACAACAGTCCAGAAGGTTGAGGTCTCTGTCAAGAGCTCAGAAGGTGGTTCTTTCGGGGGTACCAAACTCACTGGTACCAATTTCCGAACATGGAAGAAGATTATGTCAGTTTATCTCCGTGGAATACACAAGATGGGGCATGTGACTGGAACAATCAAGGCTCCTAGTGCAGATGATGTGGAGGCCTATGCTAAGTGGGAAGATGATGATGGTTTTGTAATGTCCATTCTATTTCGAGCCATGATTGATGATGTGCTACAGATGGTGGAGGAATGTGAAACTGCTGAGGCAATCTGGAAGACATTGGGGGATTTGTATACCAATGAGTCTGATTTTATACAGGTTCATGAATTGATGTGTAAAGCTGCTAGTATGCAACAGAATGGGCAACCAGTAGCTGTGTATTTCACCAAGCTGAAGAATGTATGGGCTGAAATTGATCAGAAGCGTCCTTGCAAGATTAAGAATCAAGAAGATCTTGTGTGGTACCAGAAAGAGAAGGAGCTAGAAAGGGTCCATGTATTTCTGAGAGGGCTTGATGAGAAGCATAGCAGTGCCAAGGGAGAATTGCTTAGAATGACAGACCCTCCTAGCTTGAACACAGCGTTTACTTACATCCGTAAGGATGAGTCTCAACAGGAGAGTGTCAAACATGCACAGATTGAAGTATCTAGCTTAGCCATTCAGGCCAAGCCACCGGCACCTTTCCTTCAGCAGCAGAGTTCAGCCCCATTTCATCCGCAAGGTTCACCACAAGGTTTCACCAATCGCCCTCGTCCTCAATGTTCTTATTGCAACGACCTTGGGCATGTTCGGGAGACTTGTTGGAAGTTGAACCCACACCTTAAACCTAAAAAGCAGGGTTATCGTCCTAAGGCGAAAGCAGCTGCTGTTCAATTGGTTCAAGAACCGGATTTCTATGGAGTGGCTGGCCAAGATCATCATACAGCAGGTGGAGCTACCCCCACAGCCTCTATAGCTGGTCGAGGTAAAATTGGTATAGCTTTACAGATTTCTAACTTTGTTGGTTCTGATACATGGATTATTGATTCTGGTGCCTCCGATCATATGACTTATGATAAATCATATTTTACTGAATTGTCTTCCCCATCAGTGTCTTATGTAACCAATGCCAATGGTGAGGCTTTTCCTGTGTTAGGGTCAGGGTCAGTGCATCTTACTCCCACTTTGGAACTTCATAATGTGTTATATGTGCCTGACTTATCTCATCACTTGATATCTGTCCCACAATTGAACACTGAGTCTAAATGCTCTGTAACCTTTTATCCTATGTATGTGTTTTTTCAGGATCTTCTCACCAGGGAGATAATTGGTCGGGGGTATCTGAGGGGCAGGTTGTTCCACCTGGATCAGACATACGCAGGAGAGAAACCAGGAGCACAGTCCCTCGCTGCTTTGACTTCGAGTTCTGATAAGCTAAGTGAAATTTGGTTGTGGCATCGCCGTTTAGGGCATCCCTCTTTTAGTCTTATGAGAAAAAACATGCCGACTTTGTTTATTGGTGTGGATGAGTCTATTTTACATTGTGAAACATGTGTTTTGGCCAAGAGTCATCATGCTACTTATTCTCCTAGCATTTCTAATAAAAGTGTTGTTCCTTTTGAGTTGATTCATTCTGATGTTTGGGGGCCATCTAGAGAACCCACTGTGTCGGGTATGAGATACTTTGTTTTGTTTATTGATGATTGTACGAGATTGTCATGGGTTGCTCTGCTCAAAAACAAAGATGAAGTTTTTCCAGCTTTTCAAACTTTTCATACTCTTGTTCAAACACAATACCATAGCACCATTAAAGTCCTTCGTTCTGACAATGGGGGGGGGGGGGGGAATATGTTAATCATGTTTTCCAAGAGTTTTTTACAACCAATGGGATTGTCCACCAAACTACATGTCCACAAACACCAGAACAAAATGGAGTGTCTGAAAGGAAAAACCGTCATTTACTTGATATGGCTCGTGCCATTCTCTTTAGTGCTCATATGCCTAAATATCTTTGGGGCGATGCTGTACAGGCTTCCTCCCATCTTATCAATCGTCTTCCATCTAGTGTTCTTCAGGGAAAAATTCCATTTGAGGTTCTTGCATCTCATGTCTCCTTACCTTCCTTTCATAATCTTCCAGCTCGTGTCTTTGGTTGTGTTGCCTTTGTCCATGTTCCTAAAAACCAGAGGTCTAAGTTGGATGCCAGGGCACTTAAGTGTGTCTTTGTTGGCTATGGAGGGAATCAGAAGGGATACAAGTGCTATCATCCACCTACCCGGAAGTACTATGTCACTTTGGACATTACCTTCTTTGAAGACATGAGTTATTTTTCCTCTTCAGATACAGCTCTTCAGGGGGAGAATTCATATTTTGAAGAGCTGTATCATGGAGAGGGGGAGGAAACAGAAGGAGGAGAGGAAGAAGTCACACAGGCAGGAGGTATTTTGACGGATCCAGCTGAGATCATCAGCTCGCCACCTCTTGAAGCAGTAGCTCCAAGCATCCAGGCACCAGTTTCTATGGCTGAAAATGAAGTTGAAGACACAACTGTCCCTCCTGCCATCACTTCTACCCTTGACCCGCAGCTCCCTGGTACGAAAGATCACTCATTTGAGGTATGTCCACCCACTAGTACTAGTAGTAGTGAGTCTAGTGTTGAGCAATATGTGTTACCAAATAGGACCACTCGAGGTCAATTAGCCAAAAGATATGAACCTACTCTTGCTGCCAAATCAAAATACCCAGTAGCTAATTATACGTCCACTAGGAGATTGTCTAAGTCATATGAATCATTTGTGAATCAAATATCTGCTGTATCAGTACCTAACAAAGTGCAGGATGCGTTGGGGAATCCAAAGTGGAGGAAGGCAATGGAGGAAGAGATGGAGGCGTTGCAAAAGAACAATACTTGGCAACTTGTGCCTCCACCACAAGGCAAGAAAGCTGTAGGTTGTCGTTGGGTGTTTACTGTGAAGCATAATGCAGATGGATCAGTGAATCGGTACCAAGCACGCCTTGTAGCAAAGGGGTTTACTCAAACATATGGTATAGACTATGATGAAACATTTGCCCCTGTTGCCAAGATGAACACTATTCGGGTTCTGCTCTCATTTACTGCTAGTTTAAACTGGCCACTCCGACAGTTTGATGTCAAGAATGCATTTCTTCATGGAGAGTTAGCCGAGGAAGTGTACATGAGCCTTCCACCTGGGTATGTAGTTGCTTCTCCTGGTGATTTTTGTCTGTAGATTGAGAAAATCTCTGTATGGTCTCAAACAGTCACCACGTGCTTGGTTTGGAAGATTTTCACAGTTTATGCGAAAGGTTGGTTACAGGCAGAGCAACTCAGACCACACCTTGTTCCTCAAACATCAACAAAGGAAGGTAACAGCTCTAATTATTTATGTGGATGATATGGTAATCACTGGTAATGATACTGTTAAGATGGATAGACTGCAGAGATAGCTAGCCTCTGAGTTTGAGATGAAGGACTTGGGTGAGCTTAAGTACTTCTTAGGAATTGAGGTAGCCAGGGGGAGAGAAGGAATCTATCTATGCCAGAGGAAGTATGTTCTTGATTTGCTGACAGAGACAGGATTGTTGGATTGCATACCTATTGACACTCCTATTGAGCAGAATCATTGTTTAGCCGAGTATCCAGATCAGGTACCTACTGATCGAGCTCGCTATCAGAGGTTAGTTGGGCGCTTGATTTATTTGGCTCATACTAGACCAGATGTTGCATATGCAGTGAGTGTGGTAAGTCAGTTCATGCATAATCCGAGTGAGAGTCACATGGATGCGGTTATGCGGATTCTGAAGTACTTGAAGTCAGCTCCAGGAAGGGGAGTACTGTTTTCTAAACACAACAACATTCTTGAGGTTTGTGGCTTCACAGATGCAGATTGGGCTGGAAATATCACAGACAGGAGGTCGACATCAGGTTACTTTACCTTTGTGGGAGGTAATTTGGTTACATGGAAGAGTAAGAAACAGAAAGTTGTGGCACGTTCTAGTGCTGAGGCCGAGTATAGAGGTATGGCTCACGGAGTGTGTGAATTGTTGTGGCTGAGAAATCTGTTACGTGATCTGGGTTTCAAACTCAAAAATTCCATGCAGTTGTATTGTGATAACAAGGCAGCTATTGACATATCACAGAATCCAGTACAGCATGATCGTACTAAACATGTGGAGGTTGATCGTCACTTTATAAAGGAGAAACTAGATGCCAAAATTATTAGCTTTCCTTTTGTTCCAACTGAAGAGCAACTTGCAGATGTACTTACCAAAGGAGTTTCCAGGAAGGCGTTTTATGACTCACTTAGCAAGTTGGGCATGGTTGATGTATATGCGCCAACTTGAGGGGGAGTGTTAGTGTGAGTCATCGTTCCCTATTAGGAATAGACTACACGGGAATATACTGTTGTAATTACTTACCTTGTGTATGTTGTGTAGTACGGTTGTACACAATAGGCGTAGTACGTTGTAGTACGATTGTAATCTGTTTATATACACCACAGAATGAGTGTAATAATATTATCAGTAAGAAATTGATTCTCTCAATACTTGTCTTATTTGACTATATTCACACATAACAAGGAAAATAAGACAACAACACCAAACTTAATTAATGAAAGCAGGGTGAATGAATCGATTTCAGTTAGAGTTCAATAAATATTTTGAACACTTACAGGGGTGAACTTGTTAAAAAGTGGGGCAATTAGAATAGGGTAGATCGTCATCATCACAAAAGAGAGGACAAGCATGAACGCCCAAAGATAAATGACCAAGTAAGCACCTCCTTTCTATAATTACACAGTTGAACATGAAAAGAATCCAACTATATCATTCTGAGGATTGAAGAAATTTAACTATGGTTTGCCGATAATTCAAAAGCTAGTACATGATCTTACTTACCTCTACAATTACAATGATTGCAGACACAATAGGTGGGGCAAGAATAACAGAAAGACAAATTTCTTTTAACATGTCTTTCAAGAACAACCATATTGTTTGCTGTGAGACCAATTTAAGGTAGATGTTAAATAAAAGAGATATAACATAAAAGATGGGATGGAACAAGATAGGGTCTGAGAAGGAATGCATACGTTATTGAAACCATGACGAGCCTCAATCACAAATGTGGAGTACAGAGAAAATGGTAAGTTTGTGATCTGGTCCAAAGATGCAAATTTTCAATACCTTTGCAAGCCGATATAGATATATGTATGATCTATCTCCGCAATAAGTGCAATGAAAATACCAAAGGGATGCTTATAAATTCTCAGAACTTACTAATCTATTAGCACTCATGTGTGTACCTGTTCCCAAATCATCACACCAGCTAAAAACGCAAGGGTATGTAGTATTTCATTTTGGGCATTGAGGCCAGCTAAGACTAAAAAGTCTCCTGATTTCTGCAATACAAAACTTAATTATTAAACAGTGACAGTGCATCATCAAGGAGATTTCCAGTTTTCTACAGATAAAATCTCTACTATTACTAACCTTCCAAAACCAAGGCAAAATCTGATAGAATAAAATTGCTGAGTCCATAAGTAAGGTCACAAAATCATGAACAAAATGGAAGTTGCTGAAATTGAAGAAAGGTACATCAGTTAAGATTACCAAGGTGAACTGTTGGTCAATAAGAATCACATATACCTTCTTTCAAGACAGTAGGCTCTCGACTTCTCAAACTTTTCTTGGCTGATTACTCCTTCCAAAGTTTTAGGAAGTGTTGGAAGTTTCAGAGCAGCATGTTGGCGGAAATCCAAATAAGTTTCAAAGTTGTACATCAATATCATAAAACCTGTAAAATAATGATGATAAATTAAAGGTAGGTACAAGCTATGGAACAAAGAACCACAGAAGTTAAAGTGAGGGGAGAGATAGAAATAGATTAGTACCGATAACAGCTTCCAAGAATGGGAACGCCATGGCTTAGTCTGAAGGTGCAGACAGGAAGGTTCTGCCCAAAACAAATCATCTTCGGTACCAATTCATAGTAGTACACAAGTAGCAGACATGAGATGACAGACCAAAAAAAAAAAAAAAAACTGATTACTGTGGACTTGACCAAATAACTTATATTTAGTGGCAGACTTGACTAACCAAAAAGAAAATATCTAGAATTCTAGAAACACCATTATTTTTTATAAATTCCAAAGTAATTCTAGCAACAGCTTTTTGTTTATTTATATAATACACCTCTACTTTCAGAAAAGTTTGTACGAACTTTTAAACTACTCCCATAAGAATAATACTACTAATTGGACCCACTTTTTCTCTAAATATTCCTTACTAGTTGCATGGTTCACATCTATCTTATTCCCATTTAGGAAGATAAGTAAATGACTTGCCTAGACTACACCAAAGACTTACAAGTTTAAGCTTTCAGAGTTTAAGATTTCGGAGTGACTACTAAGCGCTAAGGTTATGAGAATCCTGAAAGTAAGCTAGATTCATCATTGGTTGAAACTGACTCGGTGTCCAAGATTTCAATAAGTAATCCAAAATTATTAACCTTCCAATATATCCTTTTTCTGAAACAATGACACGGCAATTAGACACTTTGTGTAGTGTACTCAATACCATAATTCCAGCTTAGAACAAAACAAATAGTCTTATAGCCATGAGTTTTATCAGACTTAAAATTCTGTTAATCATAGAGATCTGTATTATATCAAAACTCATTAGTCAGTATGCGCGCAGCCATGATTAACAGTGACCCTTGGTTCCATTCGGTTCGCGGAATGAGTGAGACTCAAAATAGAAATGAATTTGTCTTCATTTCTGTAATGGTCTGAAAACATATATTATAGTATTATACACAAATAAAAGCCAACTGTTTCGATCATGTTCACTCTTCATCTTTCCCCTGAATCCTTTGTTACTGATTTACTAGCTATACATGTCACCATAATTAAAGGTAAGTAGTATGTGAAGTCGTGAACTATGAATATGTGAATCCTCGTTATACTTAAATAGATAAAAGAAAACAAATCAGTACATGTTATTGACGATGATAAGCACAGTGCTTTTTGTCAACTATGTTAGAGAGATTTCCTCTCACCATTCAAAACTGATTTAGTAACTGATGTAACAGTTTTGATATTCTGCATCTATAGTCTTTAATGCTCTTTATAGACTTTTGTAATTGAACAGAATTTCTACATGGTATCAGTCGTCTAGGATACTCACCTCGATCCTTTCGGTCTTCTACCTCTGTCTTCTTCTTCACTCTTTCCTTCCCATCGATTGGCTACCACTTCCTCAAGTCCTTCTCCCAATACTGCCAGCTTCATCAAACTAACCGACACCAATTATCTCGTTCACCTCCACCAATGGCCTCACCACCTCCCAAGACCCCAACCCTGATTATGAAAAATGGGATACGGAGGATCAGTTAATCGTCAGCACCTTCACAACCACTCTCACAGAAAGCATCGCACAACTTACCATTGGTTATGACACCTCCAAGGACATTTGGGACTGCCTTGAACGCCATTTTTCCCAAAAGTCTGTGGCTAGTGCGACTAATCTAAAAGTGCAGCTCCTGGATCTCAACAAAGGCACCCAATCTGTTAACGAATACCTCCGCCATGCCAAATCGATTGTTGACGCCTTGGTCTCCATTAATAAACCCGTATCTGACGAAGATTTGGTCATTGCTACTCTCCATGGTCTTGGCCCTGATTATGTCATGCTTCGCACTGCTCTCACCCAAACACCCCCACTTCCTGATTTCACGGAGCTTCGTGCCCGTATCCTCTCATTTGATGCTCAACAGACTCGCCCCTCTGACAATGGCTCGGCCACCACTCTTTTCAATCATGGCCATCCTTCCTCTCGCCGTGATCGCTCCTCCGCCGGTCGCTCTACCAGTTCCGGCCGTCCCTTCCATTCCACTGGCCGACACCGCCGACCTGGTGCGCGTTCTTCCTTCCCTCCGCAACAACAGACGCATCTCGCACCGTCTCCAGGTGCGCTGTCACAGCCTCCTTACTTGCTGCAACACCAAAATGCGCCTGGGCCTTTTACTTCTCCTGCATGGACCGCGCGTTCGAGCTTTAATGGGCTTCTTGGGCCAGCTCCTCAATGGTGCCCCAATTGTCACTCCAGTCAACACGGGCTATACCAATGCCCCCATCGTTTTTTCGGCCCAACTATTGTCGCTCCTTTTGCTGGAGTTCATCATGCTGCGGATCCCACTTGGTACCCGGATACAGGTGCCACCCACCATATGACCGCCATGCCTGTCAACCATCCTCAATCCTATAGTGGGCCTCATAATGTCTTTATGGGTAACTGGGACTCCATGCCCGTTTCCCATACCGGTACCCTTCCCCTCTCATTAGGCTCTTCTCAATTCACTTTACAAAATATTTTTCGCATTCAGTCCATTCGTACAAATCTTCTCTCTGTTGCCCGCTTCACTAAAGATAATCTTGTTTTCTTTCTTTTTGCTCCTGATTTCTACCAGATTTATTGCTTACGTACTGGTCGTCTCTTGTTTCAGGGCCCCTGTAAAGATGGCCTCTGTCCGCTCAATCTGTCCAGCGTTTCTAGTCCTCTACAGGCTCTTGCTTCCATTCACTCCTCCATCTGGCACAATCGTTTGGGTCATCTGTCATCCAATGTCTTATCTCGTCTAAGCTCTTCCATAAATTCCAAATTGTCTTTTCGTTCGTTTTGTCGAGATTGTACGCTTAGCAAATCTCACCGATTACCTTTCCCTTCACATAAAGAGACTGTCAGTTCTCCATTTTATATTATTCATAGTGATGTTTGGGCCTCATCTCTTGTTTCTATTAGTGGCTTTAAATATTATGTTCTTTTTACTGATGAATTCTCCCGTTACACTTGGATTTACCCCATGCGTCGCAAAAATGAAATTCTCACTCATTTTCAAACTTTCGTTGCCATGATTCAAAATCACTTTCACCATACCATCAAATTTCTTCAAAGCGACAATGGGACTGAATATGTTAATAATGCCTTCTCTCATTATTGTAAATCTTTGGGGATCTTTGGGGATTCAACAGAGATTCTCTTGCCCTCATACACCACAACAAAATGGTCTTGCCGAGCGCAAACATCGTCATATTGTCACAATGACTCGCAGTCTCCTTCTCACTTCTGGTGTCCCCCATAATCTTTGGGTTGAAGCTGTCCTGACCTCTGTTTATCTTATTAATCTTCTTCCCACACCCATTCTTAATTGGGAAGCTCCGTATACTCGTCTTTATGGTCGTTCCCCTACTTATTCTTCTCTTCACGTATTCGGTTGTTCTTGTTTTCCTCATCTTGGGTCTTATGTCTCTGACAAATTTTCCAATCACAGTATTGAGTGTGTTTTCCTAGGTTATAGTCCTCAACATAAAGGTTACCGGTGTTTAGATCCGGCCACAGGTCGTGTCTACATATCTAGGCATGTTATCTTTAATGAAACGGTTTTTCCTCACAAACATATGCAGGCTGTTCCACCATCCGGCCCATTGGAGTTCACACTTTTATCCAGTCCGGGCCTCCCTCTCTCACAACCCACCTCCTCTGGCCCACATCCTCAAGATGGGAACGACACCTCAGCCTCAACATTAGCGGCCGCGCGAACCAACTCAGCCTCTCCATCTTAGCCGAATGCCGTCAGTCTTCATCTACCAGTTCCACTGCTCCCTGCGTCGTCTCCAGCGCCACCTGCCTTGTCGCCACCTTCGGCGCCCCCGATTCGCACTTATCAGCGCCGCCGGTTGCCTCATCCTCCCTCACCGACTTCGGCCTCTTCTGTTCAGCAGCCCGTCGTCTCTGCTTCGGTTCCTCCGCCGGTTACTGCCACTGCTTCTACAGTGCCGGCCGGCTCTCCACCTCCTTCCTCTCCTCCTAATCCGGCTCCACCAATTGAGCCCAGGAGGACACGGCTTCAAAATGGTATTGTGCAGCCTCGGGTTCGAACCGATGGCACCATCAAATACCCAATTCCTCGTGCTCTTCTCACTGCCATTGAATCGACTGAACCTACATGCTACTCCCAAGCATCTAAACATGAAGTCTGGCGTGCTGCGATGGTTGAAGAAATCAATGCGTTGTTGAAAAATAATACTTGGACTCTGGTTCCCCCATCTTCTTCTCATAATCTTGTTGGCTACAAATGGGTATTCCGCGTGAAGCACAAATCAGATGGCACAATTGACCGTCACAAAGCCCGACTTGTGGCCAAAGTGTTTCATCAGCAACAAGGTATCGACTTCACTGAAACCTTTAGCCCTGTGATTAAACCTGCAACTATTTGTGTTGTGCTTTCCATTACTGTGTCTAGAGGCTGGACTCTTCGTCAATTGGACGTTAAGAATGCATTCCTACATGGCTTTCTTCAGGAAGATGTGTATATGACACAACCACCAGGTTTCATTGACCCCTCTCGGCCCTCTCATGTTTGCAAGCTCAACAAGGCCCTCTATGGTCTCAAGCAAGCTCCGCGTGCGTGGTTTCATCGTATGACATGCTTCTTGTTATCTGTTGGTTTTGTTCAGAGTTTAGCTGATTTGTCTTTGTTCATTTACCGTCTTGGGTGTCATACCATTTACTTTCTACTGTATGTTGATGATATTGTGGTCACCGGTAGTGATGACCGACTTCTACAGAATTTTATTGCTGCATTGGGTCGTGGCTTTGACATCAAGGATCTTGGTTCACTACAGTACTTCCTTGGATTACAGGTCACACCTCACAATAACGGAATTCATATCAGTCAACTCAAGTATGCCTATGATCTCCTTGTCAAGCATGACATGCTGCTTAGTAAACCATTTAGCACCCCAATGTCATCAAAAGCGATTCTCACCACCACTGACGGAGACTTCCTTCCTAATCCCTCGGTCTTTCGAGAAATTGTTGGTTCCTTGCAGTATCTGACCATCACACGTCCTGATATTGCCTTTGCTGTAAACTCCATCTCTCAATTCTTGAGTCAGCCGCGTATACCGCACTTAATTACTGCCAAACGCATCCTTCGCTAACTCAAAGGCACACTTGATCATGGCTTGTTCTTTGGTCCTCAACACCACCCTCCTTTTCTTGCTGCTTATGCTAATGTGGATTGGGCTGGATGTTCGGATTCCCGTCACTCTACATCCGGATATCTTGTATATCTTGGCACCAACTTGGTCTCCTGGTGTTCTAAGAAGCAGCCCACCATTGCTAGATCCAGCGCTGAGTCTGAGTATCGTTCTTTGTCTCATGCTAGTGCCGAGACAACATGGTTAGCTTTCTTACTCTATGAACTTGGTGCCCGACTTTAGTATCCCATTCTCTTGCATGCATTGTGATAATCTTAGTGCTACATATATGGCATCTAATCCGGTGTTTCACGCACGCACTAAGCATATTGAACTGGATTGTCACTTTGTTCGTGAGAAAGTGGCTCTTGGCAGCCACCGTGTTTGCTTCATTCCCTCTGTTGATCAACCTGTAGACCTTCTCACCAAGCCTGTCCATAAGCACCGCCATGTCTTCCTCACTCGCAAACTTGTTCGTCAAGGACCGCCAAGTTTGAGGGAGGGTGTTAGAGAGATTTCCTCTCACCATTCAAAACTGATTTAGTAACTGATGTAACAGTTTTGATATTCTGCATCTATAGTCTTTAATGCTCTTTATAGACTTTTGTAACTATAGCTTCTGTAAAGTCTATATATCTGTACATTGTAAACACAATTGAACACATGAAAAACCAATTTCTACAAACTAAGATTCATATATAAATCATATACGTGCTCTATCGATCAGTCTGCTTTCTTGTCCACATCACCAATTGCAGCCAACCTTTTGAACAAGTGGGGGATGAGAACGGTGATATGCCGAGTACCATGGATCAATGTTCATAGCTGACAGATTCTCTTCCTGAAAAATGCCATCAAAATTCTATTTAGCAACTAGGTAAGATGCAAACACAAACATGTATCATCTCAATATGAAATTATGAAGTAGTTAAGTTACCTACATGTATCAACACAAACATTTATCAGCCTGCAAAGAAACGAATATGATAAGAAACAGATTAGGCAAAGGAAAATAAATCAAAAGCCAACTGTGAAGTATAGGCTCACCTTAAATTCAAAAGCTCGGCTCACAAGGTTCCGAGCAAAGCGTACTAGGTGCTTCGGATAGGTGTTATGGTATGCTGCAAACAAAAAGTCATGTTATAGTTCCTATGATATATCATATTCTGAACCAAAAAGGCCATATATCGGTACCTGAAATATGATAAGACCAATGATAACTGGCTGAGTATCAAACCCAAAACTTTGAAACAGACTGCTGGAGTTTCTCCTGTTTCTGTCTAAATTTATGAATCTCAGCTTCATCAGTTCACTGGCTACTATTTTCTAAGGAACCTAGACATATATATGTACTGAAGCGCGCTGCTGATCAGTAGGCTGCTTATTAGGGAAGTTTAATATATTCCTCTGATCCGATATGTTTCAGCAAACAGGAAGGAATTTGTCCACAAACAAACAACGTCTAATTGTCCAGTTTTGCAGAATTCAGTCCACTATATTGGATTGAAATGAAAGAACTGTAAGGGATAAGTGATCTAAGTTTCGCTCAACTTCATCTGCATATGAACAGGTCCTGAAAGAATGACAAAGATCATTAAGATTCTATCATTCTATGCATGTCTCTTGGAAAACCTCTTTTAAGAAAATAACCAAATAATCACCTTAATCTGTGGAGGTAATTTTAGATTGCAAATTTTTGCTAAATCTTAAAAGTTTACATTGTCATTTTTCTGACTGGAAGATCGGTAGCACTTGAAGAATTCTGGACTGGTAAAATAATGGTCAGAAATTGGCAATCAATACCACTCCCAATAATCTGCCTAATTCCTTGGAAAAGTCAGTTCTATAAGCTTACATAACCGGCCCAAATAATAATGATTGACTTCAAAACCAAATGATATAACTTATGAAACACCACTCACAGATTAAATTTTGCATGTCCTGCAGATTGCACTGTAGTACAAAAGTACCGGCGTACCAAGTTACACAGTGGGGGTTGTCTATGGTACAAAAGAAACGAATTAACCTTAGTTGAATATGGTCTTGATCATCATTCCTTACCATACTTGGTTTTGTATGGTTCCAGAAAAATTGGCGCTGCAGCTGACCCAATTTCAAGTAACTAGATAAGCGAGCTAGCTACGAAACCAAAACTGAATAAGAAACTATGCAATGCTATCTTTGTTCAATTTTATACTGTCCTTTGGTAAGTCAACAATGTATAAACTAATTAGATGATACACAAGTAGATGAAATCAAATGTCCATCACATCCTTCTGAAGAATTCAAAAACAGAAGAAGCTTCAAATTCTAATGCTCCCTGTAAGCTCTCTTCTAAAACTCTCACTCTCTCCTATCATTCTCTGCTTTTGTTAGCCAAACACCTTGAACTTAAAAGACACCCCACATCAAAAGTACTTTAATTAATTGACAAAGAGTGAATGAAACAAGCAATTTCGTTTACAACTTTAACCCTGTGACAATTCACTATCCCAAGTTCCCAACCAGACTGCACTGCATAAGTCAATTAACCAATGGTATCATATCGCAGCCAGCCTCCAATAAACAACTAATTATTTAAACTCCATACATTAAACAAGGTCTAGAGTTGGGGACTCAAACACTTAATTTATTACATTAAAAAATAACTGCACTCAAAAGAAAAAGTAATGACAAGAATTTATCCTGATGAACTGGTTCCACCTCTTTCACCTTGCCCTTCAAATGATTTAGTGACTGTTTCTGCTACTCAGGTACTATATATAGCTAGAAGAAGTTGAGGATATCTGAGAAGATGCAATTTGAGATTGGTATTGAGGTTGAGGCAGTTCTGGAACATTATGCATGTCATGTGGAAGTTCCGGCAATGGTGCTTCATGCTGAATAACCTTCATCACCTGTCCTGCTTTTGGTCTTTCCTTGTTGTTGGGGTGAGTACACCATAGTCCAACAATCAACAAGCATTTCATTTCATTTCGATCATAATTCATTTCTAATCTTTCATCAGCTGCGTCCAGAATATTTCCTGCAAGGATCAACTGCCAAACCCACCTAAAGAGTGGCATGTGATATTCACCGTCTTGGTAAGTCTTCCTTCCGCAAGCAATTTCCAAGGCTACAACTCCAAAACTAAAAATGTCAGATTCCTTACTAGCCCTCCCTTCCATAGCATATTCAGGGGCCATGTATCCAAAAGTCCCTGCCACCTCTCTTGTCTGAGACCTGAAGCGGGAATCCACGAGCTTAGCAATACCAAAATCACCAAGCTTAGTGCTGAAGTCATCACCCAACAATACGTTAGCTGATTTGATATCCCTATGAAGAACACACTGCTCTGCATCTTCATGTAGATAGTGAAGGGCTGAGGCCAATCCCATAGCTATCTTGTACCTGTTATCCCATTGCAGGGTTGTTCTGGTGCCAAATAGATGCGTGTCGAGGCTGGTGTTTGGCATATATGCATAAACAAGTAAGCATTCCCCTTGCTCATGACACCACCCAATGAACTGCACCAGGTTTCGATGGATTAAGCGGCTGATGATTTTGACTTCATTGATGAAGACTTTCTCATCTTGCTGATCAGATCTTGCAAAGATTCTCTTCACAGCAACTGTGCAGCCTCCAAGGTCTTGTAGGAGTCCTTTATATACTTGTCCCGACCCTCCTTGGCCTAGCCTTCTCTCGTCTGCAAACCCGTTGGTGGCAGCAAACAATTCTTGGTAAGCAAATCGTTTTGGAAAGGCTAGCTTCTCAAGATCAGAGACTGGGCCAGAGTAATTGTTTCTCCTATTCCATAATACCATCAACCAACATATGACTGCACCAAGCGTGAAAATGAAGCCAGGTACTGCAATGACCAGTATCAAGAATATCTTTTTCTTCTTTCCCTTGCTTTCGGCTCTTCTGATATTTTTATCCAACAAAGTCGAATTAAACGCCCATGAATTTAAAAAAAAACGCGCAGTATAAGATCCGGATCCGCAGGAAGCAGAAAAACCAATTGTAACGTTTTCTGGGAGAATCTTTCGCAAGTCAACATGGTAAGTAAGGGAAGAAGTAGTATTGCCTGGAAAAACAGGGTTTGCGTTTTCCTTGAATGTCCAAAACACAGTAAGATTGTTGGCAGTAGCGTTGTAAGTAATCCATGCATTACCAATCTTCCCGGTGATGTTACTGGTATTCCAATTGGCGTACTTAACCGAAGAGAGTTCATTGATGTTTATCCCTATATGCGCCCCGACTGGATCCCAACCATCTCCTGAATTTCCCCAGGTGTCGAACTCTACGGTTACAATCTTGTTTGTGGACAAGGCATTAAAATTGGTGGTGGTGTTGAATAATCCCAGTTCACTACTGCCAGAGTTGGGTGGAATACCGTAGCCAACAGGAGCAAGGTAAAAGGCAAATCCATCGCCGAAGTCCAAGCCATCAGAGTCGGCCATGAAAGTGAAATGAGTAGTGAAGTCTGCCAGTGACCCAGTAGCATTGTCCCATAGGTGCAAAGGCTGTGCATAAGTAGCACGTCCAACACCGAATAAATTGCCTCTGTTCAGTTCAATATTTCCCGATAAAGGCCGAGCCTCACCTTCATAGACAACTCCATATGTACTAGTGTCGAACTGATTTACACTGAAGGAGAGTGGATGAGCAAAGTGAGAGAAGAAATTGATGGAAATAATTAGGAAGCAAATATTGCACAAGCAGATTGCTTGGGTACTGCTGCTTCTGCTTTCAGACATCATAGCTTCAGTCAAGCAAGAAATGATGAGTGCTTGCGACAATAAAGCCTTTGATTTTTTCTTTTTTGGCTTGAAACCAGGAACTAAGAGAGGTAACCTTAACCCATCGAAATCTAGGATTTATTGAAAAAAGAAAAAAAGCGACAAGAGGAGGGGGACAAAGAAACCCGGCTGACCAATTGGTCCCTATTACAATAAGCATGGGGAAAGAAATCCCGCCACCTTAATTAATTATGTATTATAGCTTCTTTATTAATGCCGAGTTCAGATCAGACAAAAAGAATCATTAATTAATTATTGGTTATGCGAGGAGGGCCGGCCTTGACTTTGTAGGGGCTGAGCCGCTAAGGCAAACTAAAAATCTAGGCCGCCCGAAATATCGTTAATATCCCCAAGGGATTCGGATGTCACCTTCTCGCTTCTTCTTCACCATTGATTGTGGAAAATTCTTTTATGTACCGATGAATTTCGTATTTAACAAATATCAACTGTTGATATATGTGAGTCCTACAAAATATTTAATGAGCTAAAATGAAATTATTTGAGACTTAATTTGTAATTTCGGTAATTACTAAGAACACTCGGGAATATTTTTTAAATTTTTTGAAAGGTGCAATTTTTAATTTAAAAGTTCAATAATAAATTAAGTGATGCAAAGAGTTGGTGGAATATTTAGGAAATTTTTCAAACAACTTGAGGTATTGGTTATGATTTTTCAAAGTTTTGAGATTATAGAAATTAACTATTGAAAAAAAACCAAATAGAGCGATGCGATCTCAGCCATTAGTTTCAAGTATATAGACAGCAGATTTAATCTAACGAATCAGAAAGCTCTAAAAGTTTAGAGAGCTCGAGACCCATTTGGAGACCCGACAACCCGAGCGGTAACCCGACTAGAATTTCTTCGTCCGGCAACGATAGGGCTGTACATCGGTGCTGCTCAGTCCGTATCGCCGACGCCGACGTGCCTTTGGTCACGGTTAGTCCATGCGTGGAGCAAGGAGAGAGATTCGAGGCTCGAAAGTTTCTGTGTTGTCGGCGATTTCGACGCTTTTTCCGGCGACTCTGATGACCTTCGATGATGCATGAGGTATGAAAATTGATCTCCACTTCATGCTTTATATGTTGGTGTAATTTTTTTTTAATTTTATCAAGTTTTGATCGAATTGGTATTTGGGTTGATTTCGGCATTGACGCGGTTACTGTTCCTGTGGTGATTCCGGAATCCGGGACGCTCTGGTTGGATACCGACGCTGGTCTTATTTCTAAAGCAAGAATTGATGCTCGGGTGTTTACAGCACTTCTCATGGAAGGAGCGGAATTGGATCAGCTCGGCTGAGTCTAGAGAGTTGGGTTGATTGGGAATTGAGTGGAGATCAAAACTGGGATCAAGCATGTTTGTTCAGTAAAGTCTTGAGTGGTGAACTCAAAGCTTGTACATGCACCAAAGCTTCAATCACGTAGCTGTCTTTGGTAATTGTCGTAGAGCCTTCCTGTTGAACTTGTTTCTGCTATTGATCCAAGTCGAGTGGAGGTGTTGGACCTGGTAAAAGTTAAAGGAAACTAAGAAAGGAATTATGAATATGTGTGTTCTCTACTTAATTTATGTTATTCCGTTTATTGGAACTGCATTGGCTTTGGTTTAATTGATATTATATCAATCGGTATATTAATAGAACAAGGGGTTGATGGCGCATGAGTATAAAGCTAGGAACTTGACGGAAAATTCTTATATATATATATATATATATATATATCAAATATCACGAAAAAAAACAAGAGATAATTTTGACTGAATAACTCAGATATTTCATTCACCTTACAAGAAGGAATTATATACAAATTACAATTGCGCCTAATAAGACAAGTACTACTCCTAAGGCAAGTAGTAAACCTAATAATACTACAGATATTACATAATATTACATATCACAGAATATTACAAAATATCTATATAAATAAGGTAAATATGACTCACGCCAGCAGTAATAGGGTTTTAATTAGAGATAATCTCGGAGAATATCTTAGAGATATCCATTTAATGTATGATTATTTTTCCTTGTATAATTCAGATTCTATGCATTGTAATCCTCTATATAAAGAGACTCCTATTATCAATGAGAATAGACAGCGATTTTCTCTCAATTTCTCGTTTCCCTAAAACACGTTATCAACACAAAACTCTAACCCTGAAATCTCAAAACTAAAAACCAGAAAAACCTCAACCTTGCCACCACCGCTCCTACCCCATGCAGCCACGCAACAGCCTCCTGCAACCCCCTTGCTACCTAGCGACTGCCCAACACCTCCACTACACCCCATTAGTTAGATGGTTAGCCTTTGCCAGCGAAATGAAAAAACAAAAAACAGAAAACCAGGAGGAGGAGGAAGAAGACGCGTAAAAGAAAGAGAAGAAAGAAGAAAAAGAACAAGAAAGAAGGAGCGAGCCGAGAAGAGGAAGAAGAAGAAGAAAAAAAAAATGTCATGCTGCCCACGTGCCCAGAAGAAGGAAAGAAAGAGAAGAAAAAGAAAAGAAAGAAAGAAAAAGGAGGCAGACCCGCAAAGAGAGAGAAAGAAAAAAAAAAAAAGAGGGAAAAATGATGGGCCCCACGACCCAAGTCAGAAGAAAAGAAAGAAGTAAAAAAAAAAAAAAAGGCACAAGGATAAAGGAAGGACAACCCAAATAATTCCGGCCAACTACCGCCCCGGCAACCAAATTCCGGCGAAGATTTCCGACCACCTCCGGCGACCAAATTCCTGTGAATTTTTCCGGTAAATTTTTGACACTTTTTGAGGTATGTTTTAAAGGTTCTTTTAGTTCCCGTTTTTCTCAGTTTTTTTTATTGTTTTTCTCTTCTTTTTCTCGGGGACTTGCAACCTCCCTTCTTCTACTCCCCTTTCTTCATCATAGGAGAGACCAAATTAAGCCGAACTGTGGGGGTTCATGCTCACTCCAAGCTTAGAGCTTGTTGAGATCGCCAAACTTAGAGTTTGTAGAGAATTTATGATCGACCACTAACATCATTGTTTCGATCTAATCCAATCCCTCTTGGAATCGAATTTATTTGAAGCGACTACACTCAGAAATTCCTAATTTCTTGGAAGCGATTACGCTCAGAAATTTTTATTTGTTTTCGTGGTAGCCTTTTTCGCTCCGAAACTAACCCTAATTTCTTGTTCTCTTTCAGGATGAGTAACCTGAACAAATTGGACTTTGCTCCATTAGGAACAACTGGCTCTGGATATTACAGGTGGGTTCGTGATGTCTGCCAGCATCTCAAGGCCGATGGAATCTTGGATATGATTCTCGAGCTTAGCCAGGACGTGCTAACTGTTGAGCAAGCTCAAGCTTTGGAAGCAAATAGAGCAGCCTTAGAGGCAAATAAGGCGAAAGCCATCATCCTCATGACTCGTCATATGGATGATTCTCTCCAGTACGAGTGTATGAATGAAGAAGACCCCAGAAGGCTGTAGGTCTCACTCGATGAAAGATTTGGCAACGTCCGTGACTCCCTGCTTCCTAACCTATAAGTGAGATGGCATAGCCTCCGCTTATGTGATTTCAAGTCAGTTCTTGACTACAACTAGGAAGCACTTCGCATTAAATCCTTAATGGAATTCTGTGGTAAGAAGATCACAAACGCAATGTTGATTGAGAAGACTCTCTCTACCTTCCCCGTCTCTGCATTGATGGTTGCTAAGAACTATCGAATTGATGTTACTGCAGGACAGATCACAAGGTTTCATGAGCTCATTGGAGCTATGAATGTCGCTGAAAAGCATGACAACATCCTTGTGAAGAACCATAATTCGAGATCCGTGGAAATAGAGCATATTCCGGAATCCAATTATAGTCGCGCTCCTAAGAGATGGTGCCAAGAGCAAAACCCTAATCTTAGGGATACTTCTGGACGTTCTGGTCCATATAATCGCTCTACTTGGAAAGGTAATCGCCAAAATAGGCGAACACGGAACCGAAGAGGTCAACGTGGAAAGAGAGAGGGAGGCAACCCCTCTGGCCATGTTGGTGGCGCCACCAACATTATGAGCCATCTAAATGACGCTTTCAAAGCGCCTCAATTAATGGAGTTTGAGCAAAGAGATATATGTTCTCGATGTGGAGTATCTGATCATTGGGCACACATTTGTAGAGCTCGTGAAAAAATAGTCACCGCCTACAAAGCATATTGTGAAGTAAGAGAAGCTTACTATGTGGAGCAAGAAGATCAAGAAAATGATCTTGAGTGAAGGGTTAAAGTCTACAAATCTAGCTGAGATCAATAGATTGCCCATTCTGTTTAAGTCTTTATTTTTCCAAGGGATGTAAGAGGCAATTGCCATATACTTTGTAGTTGATGCCAATGTTTTAGTCTTTCTTCAAAGTAGACTCACCCAAAGTAAGTGTGATGTCTAGGAAGGTTCTAAGATTAGTGGTACTTAAGTGAGCATTGCTCCATCGACATCTCTCTACTCACCTGGTCACATTTATTTTGGAATTACCGAAAGAAGATAGACGACTACCATTGTTTTGCATTAACTAGCATTTTGGATTAGATATTCTTTGGTCAAAGAGACAATGATGTAACTCTGTTGGCTTATGAATAAAATTTCAAGTTCTTCTCATGGTGACTTAATTTTGATTCTGAGCATATTTCTTTGCGTACCTACATGTGCATTTGCAAGCATAATTAGCTATAATGAGCCACGCTCATTATACCGCCAGAGGTACCAACTCCCACCAAAAGAGTGACCTACCAAAGCACGGCCAGGCGGGCTACCGCCTGAGCCCCGGAACTCCCCCAGATCACTGCTGACGCGCCGCGCCAAGATAGCATCAGAAGCTCAGGACGCTGGGAATCGAAGCACACCAGTCCCACATCGAAAACAAGAAGAAGATCAATTTTCTCTTCACCTATAAAAGGTCCTCTCCTCTCTCCTCATTAATTACGCATTTTACTACTCATTTATCGTTATGATGCCTATATACATTGACTGACATAGGCATCGGAGAAGTGAAAACCGCCCAACGCGGTCTCCCTCTGACGCCCTGTCTCTCGTGTGACAGCTAGAGAAGGCCATCAAGTCCTCAGAGTAGCGGTCCGCCCACCGGACCCGCGTTAAAAGAAAGATCGGTTACCGCCGGACTTTGAGCATTAACATTGGCGCCGTTTGTGGGAATCCTTGAACAAAGGGTCATCCCGCCACAATCACCATGACTAACGGTAGCGGGGGAAACGCTGAAGAGCAGGCAGACCAGTCAGCCATTCCCCAACCTACCAACCCGGCGGTAAACATCAACCGCACACTATTCAGCACCCCGGTAAACGCTGGCGGTGAGACAAACCCAAGTAGCAGCAGCCCACCAGGCCAAGACCTCACCTCTCTATATGAGCTGGCACTGGCGGATCTTCACAAGGCAAACAGAGAACGTGAACAAGAGCACAAAGAAAAATCCGAGGCCCAAAAGCAGGTGGCCACGCTGGTGTCACGTTTTGATGAACTAAAAAGAAAGCTGGAGGCAACCGCCAACCAGGCACGGAGCGAACAATCACGGAGCACCAGGCACAGCCGGCCTAGTACAGGCGCATTGGTACCGACACCAGTCATGCATATGCAAGTCCTGCTGAACCCACCAGAGCTATTGGGAGCAGGGCCGCCCCCCGTGCCCCAGTTAATGTTGGAACAGGAAGCAGAATCATCGCTGCACACCCACCGCTTGAAGGTTAGGGCAAGAACCGAGGGCAACCCACCTGCCCCCAGGCGAGGGTCTGTCCAGCGGAGTGCCCGGCCAGGCCCTGCTGGCGACGCAACCGCTCAGATACTGGAAAGGATGCTGCAGTTGGAACAAAGGTTAGTCCGGGCGGAATCAGGCGCCTCAGTGCCAATTTCAAATAAGCTTTTCGTGTCCAGGCCAGGACCATTCATCGCTGCGATCCTGCAGGCTGTCAGACCGCCGTACGCAAAGACTCCAAAAATGTCACATTATAGCGGTAAGAGTGATCCCTTCGTCCATATGGACACCTTCAAGAAGGTCACCAATAACAAGGGATTCGATGACGCCACCCTGTGCCACTTGTTCAGCGAAACGCTGGACAATGAGGCAATGAACTGGTTCTTCGAGTGCCCGCCGGGATCCATTGACTCATTCCAGGCGTTATCACATGCTTTCCTTTCTCGGTTCATCCTACTGTCCGCCGGACACCACAATACAAGCCAGTTGTTCAACGTCAAACAGGGTACGGAAGAAACACTAAAGGCATTCGTCACAAGGTGGCGGGCGGCAGCATCTCAATGCCGTGATCTTGATAAAACAATGGCTTCGGTGACTTTCAAGCAAGGACTCCTCAAGGGGCCATTCCTTTATCACCTCAACTACAATCATCCAAATGCGGTGTACGACCACCTCATGAGTGAAGCGGTCATTCATGCCCAAGCAGAATTCATCACATATGGAGAAACCCCACCGCCACCAGCAACACCAACAAAATCAGCACAACCCTCCTCTAGTCATCAGGAGACCGCTAGCAAAACTCCCGCCACACCTCCAACTGACAAGAAGAGGGAGTGGCAACAGGGCCATTACCAGAACAAGCGGCAGAATGACCAACACTACAAGGGAAACCGCCCATCCCATAGGGACAACCACAACAAACCAACGGAGTCCTCTCAGCGGTATGCCGTATTTACAATCCTCACAGCTTCGTACGAGGAAATATACAATCAGTGTAAGGATCAGATCCCAAAGCCACCCCCAGGAAGATACCCAAAAACGGGCAAACCAAGAAACACCGCTGAGAGCGGTCACAATACCACGAGGACAGCGGTCACAATACCAATAGCTGCAACGCTCTCAAAACGGCCATTGAAACCTTGTACCGTGATGGCAAGATGGAACAATTCAAAGTGCGCCAACCGCCACATGTGATCGCCAACATTGAGCCCTTAGGCCGCAGCAACACTATCGACGGCGGTGCTCCAATCACCAACATGTCTCACAGGGTAAGAAAGCGTTATGCACGGGCAAATCACCCAAAGGAGGTCTGCAACATCCGCTACGAAAGATCCGCCAAACTCTTAAAATCTGGTTGGGAGCCCATTACCTTCTCAGAATAGGAGGAACGCGGAGTACATCTGCCCCATGATCACCCATTCTTGATCGACGCCATTCTCGACAAATGGTCAGTGGGAAGAATCCTGGTGGACAGCGGGTCCGCTGTCAATGTCATATTCAGCGATTGTTACAACAACCTTAAGCGGAACAGAAAACTACTCCAAGATCATGAGCCACTACTTAGCTTCTCCGGTGACATCACGCAACCATTGGGTTCTGACTATATGCGACTAGTTATCGACGCTAGTGCATGTATGGCGGAGGTACATACAGAGTTCATAGTTGTCGATTGTTTCAGCTCATATAACGCCATCATTGGCGGCCAGCACTCAACAAGATCAAGTGCATCATCGCCGGATACATGCTTCTCATGAAGTTCCCCACACCCAACGGCACAGGCTGTTACAAGGGAAGTCAGCAGTTAGCACGAGAATGTTATTCAACTACCATAGCACGGTCAACCCGCCGCCATGAGATCCTAGCAGTTGGCAGTCAGGCACCGCCACCTAATATCTTTGAGGATCCTAGGGATGACGAGAAGAAGTATGTAAAGAAGGAGCCCGTCAATCCAGAAACGTAATTAAAGGTTGTCAGCATCTCTAACGAGCACCCTGAGCGGACAGTCCGCATAGGCGCTCAATTAGACCCAGAGGTAGAGGCGGAACTTACTCGGTTCTTACATGACAACGCTGCGGTCTTTGCTTGGTCATATGCAGACATGCCAGGTATCTCTCCTGAAATCATCACGCACAAGTTGAGCATCAAACCATCCTTCTATCCTATAAAACAGAAACTGAGAGCTTTCGACGAAGAGAAATACCATGCAATAGGAGAGGAAGTGGCCAAGCTCCAGGGCATTGGGTTCATCCGCCAGGTCATCTATTCCCAGTGGATTTCCAATCTGGTTATGGTCAAGAAGCCTACCAGTAAGTGGCGGATGTGTGTCGACTTCAATAATCTTAACAAGGCATCCCCAAAAGACAGTTTCCCGCTACCCCGCATTGATCAACTAGTTGATGCAACCGCCGGACATGAGCTCCTCAGCATGATGGACGCTTTCTCCGGCTACAATCAAATCAAGATGCATCCCGGCGACCAGGAGTGCACCACTTTCACCACCGACAAGGGCTTATATTGCTACAATGTTATGCCTTTCGGTCTGAAGAACGCAGGCGCTACCTATCAGCGACTGATGAACTCCATGTTCGCGGAACACCTGGGCAAGATAATCGAGGTCTATGTGGACGACATGTTGGTCAAGAGCGTAAAAGCCAGCGGACATGTTGCAAACCTCAAAACCATAGTAACAATCCTCTTGGCCTATGGTATGCGCCTCAACCCAGAAAAATGTTTTTTTGGCGTCACTGCCAGCAAATTTCTAGGTTATATTGTCAGTGAACGAGGCATCAAGGCTAACCCCGACAAGGTGCAAGCCATCCTCTACCTGAGAGACCCGGAGTGGAAGGTCCACGTCAATGCCTTCAGGGCAAGCTAACCACCCTGTCTCGATTCATCTCCAGACTCACTGACAGGTGCACCCCATTTTTCAAAGTCCTTAAAATGACTCACAAGAAAGTCATCAACTGGAACCTGGAGTGCCAGGCGGCGTTCCAAGGCTTAAAGGAGTACCTGGCAGCAGTTCCACTTATTTCCATTCCCGTGCAAGGAGAAACATTGTACATATACCTAGCGGTATCACAATCAGCGGTGAGTTGCGCCATCGTCCGGCGGGAAGGCCAGGATGAGCTCCCAGTGTTTTATGCCGGCAGAGGCATGAACGGAGCAGAAACAAGGTACCCTCCCTTAGAGCAACTTGCTCTCGCACTGATCGTTACCGCCAGACGCCTCCGCCAATACTTCCAAGCCCACACAATCCATGTGTTAACCAATCAACCACTGAGACAAGTAATGCAGAACCCTGAACATTCGGGGTGCCTCAGCAAGTGGGCCATTGAGCTCAGCGAATTTGACATTGATTACAAATCAAGAACCGCCATAAAGGGCCAGGCTGTGGCAGACTTCATTGCTGAGCTCACCAAGCATCAGCCCGAATCCAAAGTCGGAGCACAACCAGGAACGGAGATGGTGGTATCTGAGGAACAGCTCCCCGGCAGTCAAACTGGAACCTGCATGTGGACGGCTCCTCTTGTCCCAAGGCCAGCGGCGCCAGAATCATCTTAACAGGTCCTGGGGGGCTGAACGCGGAGTACGCATTAAAATTCAACTTCAAGGCTTCCAACAACATGCCGGAGTATGAAGCACTCATTGCCGGCCTACTCCTTGCCATCAATTCAAGGGCTGACAGTGTCAACATCTTCAGCGACTCTCAGTTAGTCGTTAACCAGGTCAACGACAGCTTTCAGGCTAAGGACCAGCAGTTGGCAGCATACTTAGGGTACGTCAGGACACTGCTTAAAAAATTCAAATTTTACACCATCACACAAATCTCCAGGGAAAAGAACTCCAAGGCTGATTCACTAGCAAGACTGGCAACCGCCCAGCCACACCAGAGTCCAGCGGACACAAGAGTAGAGTGTCTCGACAAGCCAAGTATCACAAAAACCCTAGCGGAGATCTTCAACATTGAGGTCAATCCTAGCTGGATGGACGAGATTATTAAGTACAAGCGCAACGGGACATTGCCAAAGGACAAAGTCAAGGCGCGACAGCTCAAGCGGAGAGCAACCCGCTACAACATCCAAAACGGCAAACTTTACCGCCAAGGATTCACTCACCCCAACTTCCACTGTCTAACCCCAGAGGAGGGAAAGGTCGTGCTGACAATGATACACGGCGGAGAATGCGGAAACCACTCGGGCGCCAGATCCTTGGCCAATCGCACAATGTGACAAGGTTACTTTTGTCCTACACTCGGTGACGACGGGCGGCAGATATCGAGATCTTGCCACAAATGCCAACAACATGCTGATCTCCCACATGCCCCGGCGGAACCACTGTCAGTCATCATCGGTCCATGGATTCACTCAACGTGGGGCCTGGACTTGATGGGAAAATTCCAAACAGCAAAAGGCCAGTTCAAATACATCATTGCTGCTATCGACTACAACAGCAAATGGATAGAGGCGGAGCCCCTGACGGCAATAACTACCGCCAAGGTAATTCACTTCCTCTGGAAGAACATCTACTGTCACTACGGTGTCCCGCATACAATCATCACAAACAACGGCACACAGTTCAATAACAAGAAACTCATCTCTTTCACCGCCAACCTGGGTACCAAGATGCGTTTTGCATCTATCGCTCACCCCCAAACCAACGGCCAGGTCAAAGCAGCAAACAAGATAATCAAGAAGCTGCTAAAAAAGAAACTCAACAAGGCTAAGGGTTTGTGGGCGGAGAAACTCCCAGAAGTTCTATGGGCGGAGAAACTCAAGAACGACCCCAACTTCCGCCACTGATCAAACTCCATTTTGTATGATGTTCGGAACTGAGGCCGTCCTGCCTATCGAGGTAACTCAACCAACCACTAGGGTCGAAGGCTACTGCCCAGAGACCAACAACGACGACGTCAACCTTGACAAGGATCTCCTAGAGGAAAAACGACACAAAGCCCATCTGCACAACCTGCAAAACAAGCAACGAGTATCGCGTTTCTACAACGCCAGGGTCAAAGCCCGCAACCTCCAACTGGGGGACTGGGTAATGAAGGAAGTCATACCACCGCCAACAAAACTCCGCCCAACTTGGGAAGGCCCATACAAAATTGTAGAAGTCGTTAGCCCAGGCACCTTCTACTTAATGGACAAGGATGGCGTCACAACGACCCACCCTTGGAATACCGAACACCTTCGGTATTACTACAAATGGTCATGCCGCTACCCAAGAGAATCTTAACTTAGCTAAATTTTTGTTCAATATTTAGCTAAGGGAAGTTACCCAACGGGTACGACCCCGCTTTTGTAAACGTTGATCAGTCAGCTATCAATGACACGAGGAATTATTCAAACCATTGTTACCAAGTCTAGCACTAGAGGCAACTGGCAACGTCAGTCAGCGAACCACGTCCTCTACATGGTGCACTTGGACCAATCTTAATTCCTTTAATGTTTCATTGATTGGCAAAAGCAGAACTTAGTCAAAACTCTAGCGGTAGAGACATAAAAAAAAAAAAATTCTGAAATTTCGTATATTTAGGGCTGGGACTCCCCACCCAAAAGAGTTCATTACATCAAACAATTACGCCCCAGTGGCTACAAAAAAAGAAGAAGAGAGAACTTCCATCTTTCAAGGGTTGGCTCGGCTGCCTTCGGCATCTCCACCTTCAGCATGCGACGGCGGATGTAGGCGGCTTGTTTGGTCAGATCCGCGGGCAGTGGGACTTGGAGTCTCTATTGTACCATCTGCCCGAGTATGGGCCGCCAAGAACCCAGCACTGGACACCTCCAACTGGGTAGGAGGAGTCCGCTGGGAGTCATACACCGGGTAGGCGCCACTTTCCCCACTACCCGAGCGGGCACCATCAGCCTGAGCGGGGGCAGTACCCTTTGCCGGCGGAGCATCCTTAGCTGGCGGCACGACCGGCATGGACGCCTTAGCCCAGTCAATGGCACCTTTCTGCTTCAGCATCTCCACATTGGCAAGGGCACCAGCCTTCGCCGCCTCAGTCAGCGCCTTCTTATATTCCGCCGACTGCTTGAATGACTCCACAGCGGCGGCCGCAGCGCAGCTCCCCTCAGCCCCCAGGCGAGCGACTTCACCCTCCAACCGTTTAACCTCGGCCAACCTTGCGGCAGACTCCCGCAGAAGGATCTCAACCTTCTTATCCTTGGCGGCCACCCGATCTTGCAGCAGGGACATATCTTGCTCCAGCTTGGACAATTGATTGTTCCGCTCCAGGTCCCTCTCAATGGCGACTGCCAACTTGCCACGGGCATCCGCTGCATCACAGTCGGCCTTTGTCAGGCGTCGCTTCACATCCGCCAACCTGTCCTGGGCTTCCCCCAACTCCCTCTGAAGACCCGTCACCTCTTCCCTGAACTCCCGCTCAACCCGAGGCTGTTTCGACGCCGCTAGAAACATCTCTTGCAGTCCAACAGAGATGTGCCCAAACGCCATGCTGAAGGGCGATTGGTCAACGACGGTCGAGCGTACAATCCCCTCCAGGCCGCAGAACCCGAGCCCCTCCCAGAGGTGGTAAAGAAACTCCTGCTCACCGTCATTTAAGAACTCGGCGTACGCGGCAAAGGAGTCTAGGTCGCTCGCGGGCACCTCTCTTGCCACGTCTGCAGGAGCCTTGGGCGGAGCCTGTCGTGCCTTCTTCTGCTGGCGGGCCCCAGTGATCTCCACGTCATCCTCCTCTTCCCCGCCAGAGTCATTTTGATGGCGTTTTCGCTGAAGCACCCGTGTGCTTCCAGCGGGAGCAGGCCTCGATCCCCTCATCGGCGGCTCCAACCCCGTAATGGTGAAGGCCTCCGCTGGGCGCATTGTTTTCTCCCTGTGTACCCCGCGTCGGGTGGCAGGCGCCCTCTCTTTCTGCCGCACCGCCTCACTAACCACACCAGTCCCCGCCTGAACGGCAGGCAGCTCGTCACCACCAAGATGGGAGTGGTGCGACATGGGTAGCGCCACGGGAATCTCGGACGGGCTTAGCGCCAGCGTTTCCGTGTTCACAACCGTCTGCTGAGCCGCCAGCTCGGAAGCGTACATGGTCTCCAAGAAGTTGTCAATCTCAGCACGGTCCATGGCTTTGGCAAAGGCGTCACGGCTCGCTTTGTTACCCGGCGGAGTTTCTACAAAAAAAAAAAAAAAAGAAAAAAAAAAAACGGCAAACCAGTCAGCCTGGGACAATCTGATCAAAGGTGCGGTATGGCGAAGATTTCTTACCAACGGCACGAGTCAGTTATTGATCGAGCAACAACTCCCAGCCACTAAGGAGACGAAAATCCAGGAAGTTGCGATTCCGCCAGCAACCTCTGATACGTGCCACGCGACACTCTTCTTCGCGAGTCAGGTTATAGCGCAACCCCGTTGCACAAAAAAAAAAAAAAAAAAGGTAATTGTCAATACAGAATACAAGGCTATATATATAAAAAAAAAAAAAAAACCCGCCAGTCATGTTCAGCGGAGACCGACAAACAACCTCGGATAGGCTGAAACTGCGTGTTAATCCTAAACGTCGGCTCCCCCTCGTTGGACCCCGCTTGGTATTCCCTCCCCGTCGTGGTAACACAGAAGGTCCCCCGCCAATAAGACATGGAATCTCTCAGGTTCTCGATCATCTTGGGCGCTCCCTGGCGGCGACTCAAGTTTACCTGCCCCCTGCAACCTTGGCACTTCACATACACCAGTTCGTAGAAGTGCAACACCTCCGCCACAGTTGGTCCCTCGCAACCCGACAACCGCCATAGCGAGTTCAGCCCCAGCATCAATCACCATATGTTGGGGCAGATTTGCCCAAAAGCAACGCCAAACTCGCACACAAAAAATTGAAGGTTTGGCACCAGCGGGAAGGTTACTCCCTGACGGAATATCGCCTCGTGCAGGGTGGCAAACCCCGCTGGAAGAATCGATGCCTTCTCGTCCATGGTCAGCGGACGCAGCTTCACCACGCCTGGCAACCGGAACATCCGCTTCAGCCGTTTGACAGTGACAACAGACATCCTACCTCCCACCTCATCAACAGGAGTGCCGTCCTGGAGGACCCACGCTGACTCAGCATCCTCCCCCGTCAGCAGAACCACTGGCAGCACTGTTACTGGCCAACCGCTCGTCACACATATTTTGGGCAGCGGCAGCCTCCCTTGCCCTAGAACTCTCTGGACGCGAAGCACTACCCATGGCTACTTCCCAGGGTATGGTTTGTAGCGGCTCAACCTCTAGCGGTTCTAGCAGTGAGGTTCCTGCACGGGCAGACGGACGCAACGAGTCAATAAAAATTCTATCTGCCGCGCTGAACGACACTTCAGACCCGGAGTTCTCACTGCTTGAAATCTATACGACGTTGGCCATCCCAAATCCTAAAACCCAAATCAGTCGGCTCACACAAGATCTAACCTATCCCTATATCAGTTATACCCAAGAACGTCAAGAACAGCCACCTAGAATATGCCAAAACAAGAACAAACACATACTCAACCCAGATTCGACCATCTAGCAAATCCCTAAGCCCTAACTCTGTCAAACACCATAAATCAGACCCAAGACTCAACTTACACCCTCAGAATATATCAGGGAAGAACATATCACACACACACACACAAAAAAGACCCAAAACCAAGAAACCGGCCATGGCAAAAATCCAATGAAACAGGGATGAGGTTCGGGATTACCAACCTCAAAGATGAAATCTCGGGTGAGATCGTGAACACCTGTCTTTGATGCAGGAAATCGTCGTCCTTCCAAGTATGATAACCCCACGAAATTGCCGCAATTTCCTTCTCGAGTCTCAGACGAACAGAGCCTGAAGACGACGAGTGGAGTTTGAAGCTTTGGCAAAGTGTCAAATCTCTCAAAGTTCCCCCCCCCCCTTTTATGTCAACGTCAAACAATTCTAGGCCGTCCACTGAAAAACGACATCACATACCAACCGTACACGTGTCCCACGACTCCACTTACTCTCCGGATTAATCGAGGCGTTGCCTCGATTACAAAATCCATCATTACTCACATTAATGGCGAGGAGACGGCTAGGCTGAGGAGACACACCTCCACACGCTAACCCTCTATAGGTTACCCACGTGTCGACCACCATCAGACGAAGCGTCTAATGGAAGTAACCGCTGGGGAAGAGATCGCCAATCAGCAGAACTTCTCACTTGTCACCTTCCAAGTGACAAAGTCCCCGCTGAGCGAAACTCCGCTAGCGGAACTCTTCACTTCACCTTCCAAGTGACGAAGTCCTCGCTGAGCGAAACCCCGCTAGCGAAACTTCTTACTTGTCACCTTCCAAGTGACGAAGTCCCCGCTGAGTGAAACCCCGCTAGCGGAATTTCTCACTTGTCACCTTCCGAGTGACGAAGTCCCCGCTGAGCGAAACCCCGCTAGCGCAACAACGCTCAATAAAATACCGCAAGCTACGTCTACGTGACGTAGCAGTAAAGCAACCATGAAATGGAAAATGAATTCGGAGAAACCAACCGCTCGATGGAGAGATTGTAATGTTTTATGGTGGTTGTAGAAAATCCAACCAATTTGGTTCTCGTTTCGAATTCGATCAACTAGGTCAAACGTAGTTACTCTTATAAACCTATATTTATATATCATACACTCCAAAGAGCAACCCCTATCAATTCAAAGAAAATGGAAAAACCGACCGTTGGATGAGTTTATTACAATAAATTATGAGTGTGGTAAAAAATTTAGCCAATTACACCATATTTTCGAATCCGATCGGATTGGTCAACCATAGACACTTATATGTTTTATTGGTTGACCGATGTCATGATAACCGCGAAACGTGCTTATTTTTTCACATCACGTTTGTATATATTTCATCGATGGATGTGAGTGGACATAAGATAAGCAAAATTAATTTTTATTACAAACACATTGGTCTATACCAATTTTATTCCTAAAGTTGTATGACTTATACATTGCATTTAAATTGTTTAGGTTCATTCTAAAGCAACCATGAAGTGGAAAATGAATTCGGAGAAACCAACCGCTCGATGGAGAGATTGTAATGTTTTATGGTAGTTGTAGAAAATCTAGCCAATTTGGTTTTTGTTTCGAATTCGATCAACTAGGTCAAACGTAGTTACTCTTATAAATCTATATTTATATATCATACACTCCAAAGAGCAACCCCTATCAATTCAAAGAAAATGGAAAAACCGACCATTGGATGAGTTTATTACAATAAATTATGAGTGTGGTAAAAAATTTAGCCAATTTCACCATATTTTCGAATCCGATCGGATTGGTCAACCGATATGTAGAATATATATATGCATATTAGCACATATTTTATATAGAAGTATAAGAATTTCCACACACACACACACACACACATATAGTCATATATATATATATATATATAACACAACGCGCGCGCGCGCGCACACACACACACACACACATATATATATATATATCTATATCTATATTTATGTGTGTGTGTGTGTGTGTTATATATATATATATATATATATAACACACACATATATATAAACACACACACACACATATATATATATATATATCTATATCTATATCTATATATATTATATATGTGTTATATATATATATATATATATATAACACACACATATATAAACACACACACAAATATATATCTATATGTGTATATATATTATATATATGTATATATATATTTATAAACACACACACATATCTACATATATATATATATATATATATATAAACACACACACACACACAGATATATATACATAATATTTTACGGGCTTTTACGGGTCGGGCCTAGCGGGCCTTTGGCGGGCCGAGCCGGGTTTTTGCGGGCCGGCCCACTACCCACGGAGGCGGGCTTTTGCGGGATTTTTAACAGGCCGGGCAGAGCTTTTAGCTCTCAGGGCCGGCGGGCCTCCATCGGCCCACTTGATCCGCGGGCTTTTTGATGAGGCCTAATGTATAATGCACTAGAAAATTCTCCCGCGCGATGCTGCGGGTTTATAAAACTTTACATAACCATATCCTCACTAAAGTTACAGACCTTATATTGCAACAAACAGGTTTGGATCTCTTTACTATCGAATAAAAGATCCGTGGATTCATTGATTGTAACATGCTCACTCAGGTTTGGAGAGTAGAAGTCTAGAATTAGAAGCACCACCATTCCGAAGAGGAGTTGTCACGCCCCGAATTTTGAATACAGTAATTCAAATCCGAAACGCGAAAACACACAAGGAAATACATAGAAAATTTTTCATTTAAAATAAGCAACTAAAAACTAAACTTACAAATTAAACTGAATGTAAAATCAACATGTAAACACACTCACCAAATCACTACACAGCGGAAGACTACAAGTATAAGCGCCCTTCTACACCCACGTGACGGAAAGTCCACCTCAGCTTCGATAACGATCACTCGAAATTCTAACCTGCACAAAAAACCCCTACACCATAGAAATAGTGCACCGGGAATGAACAAAACAAACCCGGTAAGCTTTTCAGCCCGTATGAGTAAACTCAATTAAAGTGACTCACGTCACTCATGCTTATAATTCCTCAATTCGTGAGACAATTAAAGCATTAACATTTAATTCCACAAAACATGCTTTCACTATCTCTGTCTAACAAAATCAATAAGCAATCATCATAACACAAACGTCAAGTTCATAATAATCAATATCATGCTCAATCATTTTAACCCAACTAACACCCTCACCCTCTGTCTCTCAATTCATTTTAATTCTTTTCCCACAACTCCAATTACACAATTAACTCCAAATACTATTTTAATACAGTTCCATCAATCGCTCACATGATGAATTGTAAACCGCTCACTCATACAATTACATCAATCACTCACAGGAAGAATTGTATTCCCGAAAAGAGTAAATGCTTGCAATAATAAATCAAACAAAAGAAATCATAGTAATCCCTGCATAGAAACTTAGTTCAGGAGATTACATTAAAATCAAACAATTGAAATGAAGAAGAAAGTAGATAAAGAAATCACACGATAGAAATGCAAAAGAAAATATATGCATATATAAATAAATCAAACAATTCACGCTAAAACCAAGAATTCACCATTCGATTCTGAATACACAATCTCACAAATAATATCACCTCCACAATTCATTTGAAACCAAGTCCCACATGGACGACAAAAGAAAGGACACCCACACTCTCTTTTAAACAAATATACCCAAGGGCACACAATAACTTAAGGTTATTCCCCAAGAAGTATATTGTACTCAAGGGCACACAATAACTCAAAGTTATTCCCCAAGAAGTACATTGTACTCAAGGGCACACAATAACTTAAAGTTATTCCCCAAGAAGTACATTGGCAGACAGACTAGAGCTCTAACTGAATCGTAATGTGTCACCTTGGCCAAGGTTCACCTTTACGATAATACTTGCGTCAATCCTCGACACGACAAACACACTCAACTCCAACTTTTAACTCATCTCAACAACTCATCTATTCATTCAACACAATAAGCAACAGTTCAAAACGATATTCTGAATAAATCACAATTCACTCATATCACAATGTCACGCCATCCAATATATAGATTCCACGTAAATATATATATACGTAGTCATTCACGCAGGAATGACCACTAATATCAACTATAGTTTTATAAGTTATTCATCTTGAAAATCATTTTATATCAAAACATTGTTTTAACTTACCCATGAACCGTTGTCGATCAAGTTTATATATTTAAAAACAAATAATTTATTTTGATAAATATGATTTTGCATGCTAACAACTAAATCTACTAAATTAAACATAACTAATTTATCAACCGAAACATCGTGAGATTTACTCACCTCTAATCCCGCTGCGTCTTCTTAACAGCTCGAAATATGAATCACAAATCGTCTGCAAATCAAACCGTCAAACACCTAATCAAATGTGACTTGAATTTAGCCAACAACTCATAACAAAAATTAAACGATGATTCAACGGTCGGATCCTCGCCCGTGACCACACAAAGTCATCGGGACAGTCATATGATCATCATAGCAAAACTACAAGTCCATCAGGCGTCTGATCTTCACAGATCACAAATCGAACGATCGAAATCGATCGAAATGTAAAAATTCATAACTTAATCATACGATCTCCAAAATTCACATGCTATATATCGTAATGATCATATAAACATGTAGAACATAAAAATAGGCAGAAACTGCCCTTGGGACCCCCGGAGGTGGCCGGAAAAGGTCGCCGGAGTTAGGGACAGATCCGCCGCCGACCACCGCCTATGGTGTCGGGGCCGAGATTTTCCTCTTCGTTTAATCATTTTGAGAAACTTTCATAACTAGCTCGAAGTCAGAAAATGAGTGGAAGTGGTCGAAATTACCTAAAACAGTCCGGTTTGGCCGGAATTTCTCCAGTTTTCCGATGAAGCTCCGTTCAATGTGAAATAATTCGCTTCAGGTCCGGTCCTTCTTGGTGCTTGTTCAGAAAGTTGAGGCGAGTTCAACAAGCGAAGAACCTCGAGTTTTGGTGGCCGGAGCTTGGAGAAATCGCAGCTGGTTCGTTTTCGGGCTCGGATCTGTTTCGAGCTCCACCGCCGCGTAGCCGCCACGAGAGGGTAAACGGTGACCACCAGTCGACTCACAGGAAGGAGGCGAGTCGACCTGGGCTTGGTTTCACCTCAAACGATGGCCGGAGCTGTGAGAAAATGGCCGGAGAAGTTATGCTCTGTTTTCGGTTTCGGGGGAGAGGAGAGAGAGATTAGGGCCGGCTGCCAAAAATGGAAACTGATACTTTTGGAAAATTTCCAAAAATAGTTAGGTATTTATACCCGAAATGGAAACTTTTCCAAACAGGATAACTTCTTCATACGAACTCCAATTCTTGCGTTCTGCATATGCCCGAACTCGTATCGATGAGCTCTACAACTTTTGTGAAGGAAGTTTTCTCAATTTCCGTACATATAAAAAGTCAACTTCGTAACCCCCCCCCCCCCTAAAATGTGCAATTCGAATAATTAATCGCCCGAAAATAACTTCACTCCACCCTCGAACCATGAAATCGTACTAACGAACACTTTATTAAATCAAGGAAATTCCAAAACATAAATAACGAATTTCCGGGGTCTTACAAGAGTACTGTTCATAAGCTATTCTTACTGGTTTGGAGATTAGAAGCACACTGTTCCTTAGGGAATTACTATTCATAAACTACAGTAACCCCTATTCTGGTTTTCTTCTTGCTACCATAAATGATAGTAATACAATGAAAATGAACATATTCTCTTCAAAACTGAGATAGCAAAAGTTCATATTCTGAAATTTAATCTATAAATGTCACAACAATTTCGTCTGGAGGGAAGACTTGTATGTCATTGTCATTTTAAGTAAATGTCACATTTCATGTGTTTCTGAAATAGGGAAAAACCAAAGAATGAAAAATGTACTGGGCTAGATATAAGCCCAACCCTGCCCCCCAAAAATCCTTGCCTCTGCGAGTATATTTCCAGGACATAGACATACAGTACTCAACACACAGAAACAGAAAATCAAAAACGAAAGTATAATAACAAATTAACTCTACTTGATGGTTCGATATCATATTAATAAAGGTAATATCGATCTTCATTTATAGCAAACTGCATAAGCAAATTTTATTTCAAAAATCACAGATAGAATAATAACTACTATCACACTTTCATTTAGTAAAGTTATTGTTACGCTTTCCATATACTGAAGCTTAATTGAAGGTGTATAGAAAATGACATTAAAAGCGTAAACAATAATTCAAGTGAAGCTTAATTGAAGGTGCATAGAAAATGAACTTAAAAGTGAAAGGAAAATATGTGATGGCATAATGTTTTCATTGTTCACTCATCTAATCCTAATCATAATCACCGTTATTATTAGCTGAAACCTTTAACCCCCAAAGCAGCACAATGAATCTGTTTCCCCACCTCCAAATTATTTGTGCCTACAATTGCAGATAGAATAATAATTAATGCCACACTTTCATACCCAACTTTTGATCTAATCATATTTCTAAAGCAGTCCACATCAGCCCAATTTTCACCAGCTCATTTCACATGCTTGATCTTGTTCCATGTGCCTCCTGCCTTCATCATAATCAACTTTGCCTCTTGTCATGACCTAATCCACTCTGATGCAACTTAGAGAAAAGACCTGGTGCTTCTTCCTGAACCTATGGCACTATAGGACGCATCATTTGAAACTAAAAATTGGAACACACATATTAAGAAAATTATGAGATAACTAAAAATTCACTCACTTTATCAGCAATGGATTGACAGAAAAGTGAGTTTCGTAGATTATATCCTCTAAGACAGAGGAAATACTAAAGAACATATACCACAGTTCTACATCAATGACGAAAACTATTTGATCTAATTCAAGTATCATATCTAAGTCCAACAACTTCTCTTCAACGCAATGCAAAGGTAAGCAAGTAGGCTCTCTTATGCCAATGCTAAGAACATTAGATTTACTCAAAATATAAGGTCAATCCAAATTATTCAACACAATCCAAATTAGTTGTAACACCACAAATCTTACATCAAATCCAGAACACAAAATCTGAAATTTCACATCAAATATGGCACATAACCCAATAGCTTCACATAACCCAAACTTAAAAAAACCTCCTTCCACTTTCTGCAACCTGATTTAAAACAACGAAAACAGACAACCAATTATTGAAAAAGTGCATATCGTAAGACCAAAAGAGTACCCAATCATACTACAAAGAAAACCACAAAAGAAAAAAAGAAAGAACGAAAGAAGAATAAGAAGAAGAAGAAGAAGAAGAAGGGAAAGAAAAAAATTTTTACGCAGGGCTCAATACCTCTCTCTTTCTGCCTGCAACTCTCTGAAGCTCCCTCTTTCTTTCTATCCCTAGATCGTTATGTATAATATCACCCTCACTCTGAAGCTCTCTGTCTCGCTCTCTATCTCTCTCCATCTATCTCACTATTTCTCTCACAAAGTCACAATCTAAAACTCTCTCTATCCCTAAATCCTTCTAGTCAGAACTCTTTTGATACAACAGACTGAACAAACCAAATACCACAAAAACCCATCGCACAACAACAGTAACCAGCTAAACCAAACTATAATTGAGACAAAAATGAAGGGCAAAAGCGTCATTTAATTCGAGCGCTAAGGAACAGTGCTTTGATCAGCTGACCATCCTTAGATGTAGAGGGATTGTGCATATGTATTGTGGGGGAAATTGCAGCATGGTAGTTCAGAGAAAAACAAGGGCAATACCGTCATTTCGCATCCTTATAAACAGTTGAATAAACAGTGATGAACAATCAAGGTCATTCAGCTTTAGATTATAGTATAATATGCCTGCATATTATAATCCCAACTGTTAAGCATGCCAGTGCCCAGATAAGTCCATGTCTCCATGAGACCATGACAAATGCATATCCAATTGTATTCACACTATACAGCGATGCTTGTAGGCCTAACCACGTGACTATTAAATAAAGCTTGTCATCTACACATTTGGTTTTAGGTAATTAAAAGGCTGACAAGGGCTCATGCTTTTGACCATATAGTTTATGGGCACAAACTTATATGCGCACATATATATAGGCTATTGCATGCGTATATCAAAGTGATTTTTGTCACTTATGACTAGTGCACTTACACATAAATGCTGCCACCACGGCTATTTCAATCATGGCACATAAGAAGTTCCGTGCCCCACAAATTTGACACTCAAAATGGATATATATGCAAGTTATGTGTTATCAACTACTACATTTGCTTGTACATTTTTGCGTACAATTTTATCAAAGTACATATGCAAATTGTTAATGTTGATTTTACAAATCTACATAATAATCATCTATTTTGTTTCAAGGAAATTCAATTATTTCTATTGAACATTCAACCTCAACTACGAGTTGACATACATTATCTGAACACTTTATCCGCCAAAGCAATGAAGCATCATGCTTGGACAACTCCAACATGATTTGGGTACTTATATCAATCCAATTCCAACTCGCTCCAAATCGGCATAAGATAAGTAACTATACCTTCTCTTCTATGCTCTTTCAATTTGAGCTACTGCCATGCCAATGCCATGCTTGCATAATTTTGAGCATGCCTATAACATTTCGCAGATTTGGCAACGCCTTCTAGGCCTTACATGCTAGATATGACATGCCTCACATATCAACCTCAATGATCTCTAAATGTTTCTGGTGGCTTTCTCCGGGTACCTCACACAGAATGCTATACCGTTTGGGGTACCGATCCAACTCCTAAATCCTGTATCAAGAAAACAACGTTAGAGGGGTAAACCGTACCGGACGGTTTACACCTCTCCGATGCCTGAGTGAGAAACTAATAGATGTGTATCAAGTAAATAGTGGACAAAGGAGTTATTACCCGTAAAAGGTGGTTGTGCTAATGTCTTTATACTCGAGCATAGGAAAGGAGTCTCCCCTATCCTCGATGTGGGACACAGGTTGTTCTTCTGATGCCATATCAGCCCTCTTGTTGTGTAAATAGATGGGCTGTGCTGGCCTTGCCCTGGGCCCTGGGTGACCGGGGTGGCATCCCTTGTGAGGCCCTCCATTGTGGGTAGTGAACCCGGCCCATGGCATAGTACCTGGGAGTACCGATGGGGCCAAGCCGATAGTGCCAAACCTAGTTGGTTCCAAAGTATGTACACTAAGCATGTTTCACATCAATGCAAAAAATGTTATTAGCAAATTTACTACAAGTACATGCTGTATACATGTCATGCTTCTATTTAATTACAATTTAATTAAATAAACATGTGACCATCAAACAAACTATGTCATGTCTAGAAGCTTGTGACACCTATGACTTAATTAAACATGCTCGGATAAACAACTTGCTTGGGTTACGACTCGCTTGGGTATCGAGCATGGCCACGACTTGCTTGGGCCACGCCCCGCATGCTCGCAAAGCGCCTACCCGCTCAACTACACCCAACTTGCTCAAACATAACCTAACTCGCTCAAACACATCCAACATGCTTTAATTAAGTTCCAAGTTCACAATGCTTCATACTATTCACTGGGAGCTACTCCCAGAATTTTATATGGATACCCATTACACTTGCCACTATCTATTGTGCGTGTTACATGGCCATAAGATCCATATATTATTACTTGCTATAACTTATTTGTCATTGTTCATACAATTACAAACTTTACATATACTCTATATGTAAGCATATGGTCTAGACTCCGGGCACCATACTTTTGATACGCTATGAGCAAGCGCATAATTTACAAAAATAAAAGTACAAATTATTATTTACAAAAATAAAACAAAGAAAAACAAGATATATACAAGTCAACGTAAAGAGGGGGGATTTTAGAATTATAACATAAAAAATTAAAATAAAGAAAACGTAAAAACATATATACAAAGGTGGAACGCAAGGAATAAACATCAAAACAACATTCATATGCACGAAATCCATTCACAATTCCTATAGTTGATTATCTATGTCATGAGAAAGAAGTTGACTATGTGAAACGTTAGTACGCAAACGATTTCCCATATTTTACTTTCCTTGAATAATTAATCTAAGTGAAAGCACCTAAATCAATCCTATTGAACATGCAATCATAGTCTAGAAAGCTAGCTAATCAAGAACACATTCAACACATTAAGAACAAAGAAAGGATGTCAACCAAAGTGCACAACCTAGTTATGAATAAGTTCACCTATTTGCAATCCTCCTTAATTGATTTCGACTTTTGTCCAAAGCCTTTACTATAGTTAAATTAGCTCAAATTACATGCATATATCCTAAGTTGGCCACCAAAGAACACATACATATAAAAGTTTTCTATAATCCAAAATCAATCAAGCAATCTCACATAAGCAACATATAAATCAACATATAAAAATCACAATTTTATTTCAAAACATATAAATAGGCTTTAAACTTTGTCCTTAACGTCATGTTAACTAGAATTCATAACTCTACAAAATCAAACAAAGGAAAACAAAAGAAAGTATGAAATACACCGTGAAAGATGGATGACATGGCCTTGAGACGAAGAACTCGAAGATCATTGAAAGCAAGCAACCTTCTAGGGACGTCACAAGGGTGGATAGCGGATAGGATCTTGATGTATTGCATGACTTCTTCTCCTCCTTGGTTGAGACGCAGAGCTTCTGAAGACTAGAGGATGGAGAGAATTTTTCTGATGTTTATTTTCTGAGTGAGAGAGGTGTGTTTTGTGGTGTAGCATAGGGGGGTTTATATAGGGAAAGGCAAGGCTTCATGAATTTAATTTCCAAAGTATTTTCTGGTTGCACCACACAGCTTCAACCAATCACGTAGCGCTACGTCAGCTCTGTTGTGTCATCCAACCAATCAAAAAGCTCCAAAATCAATCCCATAATCTTTCCAAATATATTATTGCTGATTTTCCCAAGATTTAATCTGATTTTATTCACCATTTTCGGCCAAATATCTAGGCATGAACCTAGACAATGTATCCGGACTCATTTTGGACATTTTCTCCCTTAAATCTCTCCATGGCATTATCCTTAACATCCTCCCCTTGATTTTCTCTTGATTTTCACATTAAAATTGCAGATTTTATTATCTAATTTCAGCCAACATATCTTGAGGGAATTAAGGAACGAATCTAGACTTGTTTTGAATCTTTTCTTCCTTGAAATTCTCCCTTGATATTCTCCACGTAATCTCCTTGATTTCCCATGCAAAAATCAGATTTAATCTCGCAAAATATCTCCCACGTCATCATGTTGTCTCCTAATGCCTTCAGGTTTCCTAGCCTGATCAGGATTCCTGTGTTGACTGGGATTCCTAGTCGGACCAGGAAAACTCCATTTCTTCATGTCAGCTCATTTCCTTGTCATTTATTCCAATGTACCTAGAAAATAAAAACTAAATTAAAATTTATTTATTTAAGGAAATAACTAAGTAAAATATGAGGAAATAACTATTAAAACATCGCATTAAAATGCTCCTATCAACTTTGGCAAACTCTCCCCACGGAAAAGAGACCTAAACTGGTCTAAGACTCCACCAGTCTATGGTCCACGACCAATCGCGAAGCGGTAAGGCAAACGCCTCATAATGACAATGACAACTACGCGGCATTACAGTCAAGCTTTTCTCCTCCGGGAAAGAGTAAAGGGACCGGTTAACGAAGCCCACGGCAGCAATTGATCAGGCAGTTAACCCCCGACGCTTGGGTATCAAAGATTAGGTTCGCTACATAACACCCACTGCTTAAATACAGCTCCCCTCATCAAACAATTTTCAGACCAAACGGAGGTCTATATCCAAGAGGGGGGGACTCCCTGGAGGGCCTAGCAGGGGTTACATTTACATACAGCCTAGCATAATTAGCAACGGTTATATTTACGCCTCAGAGCATCACATTCGAGCTTCCCGCTCACGAGCTCTAAGGCTCACACCTCCGCGGCACCCCCGAGCTTCGCGCTCATGCCTTCACGGGATCCCCGAGCTTCCCGCTCACTACCTCTAACGCTCACGCCTCCGCGGCACCCCCGATCTTAGCGCTCATGCCTTCACGGCATCCCTGAGCTCCCCGGTCACGAGCTCCCCTCTCACGAGTTCTAACGCTCACGCCTCTGCGGCACCCCTGAGCTTTGCGCTTATGCCTTCACGGTATGCCCGAGCTCTAACGCTCACGCCTCCACGGCACCCCCGAGCTTCAAGCTCATGCCTTCTCAACACCCCCAAGCTTCTGGTCATGCCTTCCAGGCACCCTCGAGCTTTCGCTCACTCCTTCCCGGCAACCTTGAGCATCCTCTCACGCCTCCACGGCAACCCCGAGCTCCCGTTCACGCCTCCACTGCACCCCCGAGCTTCCTGCTCATGCCTTCCCAGCACCCCCGATGACAGGACCCGCCCCGGATTTCACCCTGAAATCCGAAGTGGACCTGCGGGGCCCACCTTAGAAGAAATTTTGCCAAAAATTTGGCTGAACTTCCCCTAAAGTGGACAACCCAAAACCTGTAGAAAGAAAATTTACACTTCTAAATCACGCATCCTTATTCTCCTGGAGCCACCCTGCTCCTCCAAACAACATCAACCAAAATCATATGACACAAAACACAACTTAAATAACATTAATTTCCTCAGGTAATCAGAGCAAATCTAGTAGCAAGGGTGATCAAGGAAAACTTAAATCAAATAAAAACGCGGAAGCCACGCTGTTGTCTATGCCTCAACTCCAATGTACGCCCGACCTCAACTAATTTCGCCTGCAAACTGGGCATTTGAAACCGAAGGGCCCAGGGGAAAGTAATTGAAAAACACGTTAGTGTGAGTGGACAAAAATAAACAATTTTAAACAAAAGAGATTTTATACTTTCCCACATTTATTTATTTAAAAATCCCCGATGCACGCAATGATTAACGAAAATAAAATAAGAGGAGTTCCGCTCATGCAGGCCGACTAGCCCCGCTAGTCACAAACGAATAAAAGAAAAGGTTGGAACTCTGATACTCAAGGAAAATAAGACCAGCCCCGCTGGTTAAGCGAAAATCGAGCTAGCCCCGCTAGCTTAAGTAGTAAAGTGAGTAGAGGAAGGCGATAGCCATACAAGTGAGCCTCCCAGGCTCGGGTGATAGCCTCCCAGGCTAAAGTACTCCCATTACTCCCGTAATATACCCTTACGCCACTATGTGTAGCGATAGGATACTGGGCTTCAGAATTACTGTCACAGAGACAGTAACCAGCGCCACAAAGGCGGAGGGCTTCGGTGATCCCATCACCTCGCCACAAAGGCGGAAGATCAATGCTAGCAATGATAAGTCACCCAAAGTATGGCAAAAGAAAATCCAAAAACCGTATAAATCCATAAAACTTCCCCAATTCTCGTAAATGAATTCCCATGACGTGTCCCACACGCCAAGATAACTCAGATTCAAAAATAAATAGAAGATAAATAAGTATAAAGATTTACTCCATTGAAATCCCATCGGAGATAAATAAATAAATAAGGTAAGATAAGCATAATCCCATGACGTGACCCCGCACGCCATAAAATCTTCAAATAAATCAATTAACCAAAACAGTTTCCGAAAATAACCATATGCTCGAAAAGTAAATTGATAAATAATTATAACTTCGGAACCGATTAAATAAATGCATGCATCATTCTTTGAAAAATAAAAGTCCACTCACAGTACTATTCCAACGATCACGCGTACGACTTCCTTCGTCGAGCAATAGTTCGGTACGACGCCCTGTACACAAATATATTCCATCAATGACTATTCTAATTAAATACCATTCTCAAAATCGAATCCTCATAAATCATCTCTCCACTTCTCTTCCACATCCAACCAAATTTCACCAACACTGCCCACTCGTCGATTTCACACTATATAACAACTATGGAGGAAATCCGACAATCGAATTCACGATTAACATTAACCGAAATCCAAATCTTTAGAAATTTATAACCAATTCAAAACTCCACCAATCCTCACCAAACTTCATATATAAGTTCTATGATAATTATAACATTTAACTAGCCCGAAATTAAAATTAAAAAGCTACCCTAGCCGCCGCTACCGCCGCCCACAGTGGCGGCGCCGCCGCTACTGCCACCAACTCCAATGGCCACCAAAATTTGGCAGTAGCACCTTCTCAACACACCCATTAATTCTTTCAACTGTGACCAAGTTAGAAAATGAGCGGAAGTACCTCAACAATTAAGGGGAAGGTTGAACCCGAATCGTGAATAGTAACCTCCAACTTCAAACCGTCGATTCTTCCTCCACGCTTCAAATCTCGGCAAAATCTTCGGGGAGCATCATCTACGTCCCAAGGCGCTTCCAAGAACCTAACTTGGTCGTCTGGGGTGGCCGGAATCGGAAGATATCAGCCGGTGCAGGGAGGCGATTTCCAGCTCGAGCTACGCGGCTTCTCGGCCTTGCAGCTCCCTCCACAGTTCGTTTTTCACCCCGATGTCTTCAGAGAAATTATAGGCGACGTCAAGGTGAGAAAAATTGATTTTGGAATCAAGTCGATTGGAGGCCTGTGGAGGAAGATATGGTCGGACAAAGAAGACCCCAGAAAGCTCGGTAAGTTTCTGGAAAAATGTCCAAACTTACCACAGTACTTTCTCTATATATAGAAAGTTACCATGAACAGTAATTTTAGTATTTTGGCCATAACTTTTGCATACGAACTCCGATTTTTACGTACCACATATGCACGCGTTCGGTTTAACGTCCTCTACGACTTTGATGAAGAGCATTTTCTCAAATTTTGACCCGAACAAAAAGTCAACTTTTGGGCCACTAAAAGTATCGAAACAAAGTTAAAAGTAAAAGTAATTGTCGTTTACCGTCCAAATGACTAGTAAACAGGTAAATTGAGGTACGGGACGTAACATTCTCCCCTCCTTATAAAAATTTCGCCCTCGAAATTTCATGCCGATTAGAAAAGAAAAGGCACACCAATTGATTCAAAATACCACAATCTCAAAACTTATCAACTCTTCCTTAGATTAAGCTTTCCTTTTCGCAACCTCAAATCAACAACCAACAGAAACTCTTATGATCCCCACTACAAAAGCAATGAAAACATGCTTATAATCCAAAATTATCAACGTCCAAAGTTGAATCACTTGTCTTGTTGAACCATGTAGCACCATAGACTCGCACGTACATGAACTCCGGTGTAAAGGAAAATTCATTTCAATGGTTGGCTCAGATAACACATGGTATAGACGTTACAAACCACCATGTTAAAATTATAGCCGTCATAACTTTTCATAAAAGTTGCTTAGTGAAGATCCAACTCATTCACCATCACTATTGTGATAACCACAAGATGGTCATTGCTAATTGACAATTTCAAAACAAATAACTTCCTTAGCTACCATAAGACAGCACCTCTTTCCTTGTTTGTTTGTGCATAAATTCCTAATCGAATTTCGTTCACATAAAGGTCCCATAGTTGTCAAACATACAAAGGTCAATCTCGAACAAACCTATAAATTCTTAATCAAGCAGGTTATGGGGCCACTACACTTCCGCTGCGTTTCTCTGATATTTGACTAAAATCATTGGTCCAGCCTTGAGATGACGTTTCGAGTCGACTAGGAAAACTCATTTGATAGCTGCCTTGCTAGCCACACATATACACCTCCCTCAAAAACTTTTATAAGTACGATAATGTGGAAAACTTTTCTAAATCAAATGTGTCACAAGAAAGTTACTATTTACCAATGCCTCCGATCAAAGCTGCTAATATTTCTCACAAGTTAGTACTCACTTAACTACCATGTCATGCACCACGTCCTCAGAAATCCAGTGTAAGTAATAATTATAACTACTAACTCTACTCCAGCTCAACGACTCAAGTTTGAAAGAAAATGCATCACACTCAAGTTGTTCTTAGCTGAGGCTACAATTCTTTAGTGGTCATAGATCTGAAATCTAGCTGAATCCATGTTGTTCTCGTTGATCTCTATTGCCCCAAATGATATTCTTAATTCATATACCCAGGTAATTCTCACTACCGAGAGCACCACAATCTGAATTACTAGATGCTAGACTCGAATTTTGATCAATCCAAAATAAAATAGCTTTCTTAATCAGTTAGGAAAACTCTCTCTTATAACTACTCCACCGGCTAAGTAGAAACATCTCCAACCAACCATCTGACAAAACCTTCTGACAATTTCATTACAGATACGACATTGCGGAAATTTTCCAACCCCTGTATGTACCAAATACTTTAATGGACTACGATGTCTCCAACAACACCAGTAGATGCTCCAAATCTGATCCAAGAGTTGACCAACTAGATTAGAAACTCAATACTTGAAATGAACGATTCTCAAACTGAAATCATGCCAGTCATAATAATTTGATCGATTCCATAGCAACCCCGCCAAACTCAAACATCCCAAAAGAAAAGTTCACCTCCATTCGCGACTGAAAACCTTATGTTCGAAGCAACTTGTAAATGGTTCGATAAGTAAGCAAAAGCGCATCGTGTTACGTGAACGTAAAGCACCCCAAAAACTGCAGGGAAGAAAACCAACTCGTGCATTAAGAAAAACAGATATTGAAGCAAGGACGTAATCCACAAGAAGGAAAGAAATTCTTCCATAGTCCCCGAAAGACTTATAGAGAAATCCATCATTGAAAGCTACCAGAATCCCGAAACTTGTTGACTAACGTCGCCCCGCAAGGAAACTACTACCAAACCTTCGCCATAACTCAAAGATTTTAAACTAAGATCATACCCACATCACTTAACTAGCACTTTCACTTGAATTACTATGGACACCCCGTGGCGTCACTACGACTATTTCTTGATCCCAAGTTCAACAATTTCACCCAAATGGATATCCAATGACACTCAATAGTACATTCATGCGCGATAAAAGTGATCGCAACCGTTGTAAAATGATCCAAATGTCCTTGATTTCCGAAACCTTTCAATACCTCAATACTCCCTTTTCGTGCTTTTAATCGGTTCCAACTTCCCAATTTCGCTACACGGTTCATCCTCCCTTGACAACAACACCAGTTTTATGATGAAGGACACCCGTTTAACATCTCGTATCACCTCCAGCGATACCAAGATATGAAAGTGGTCCCACCACCTAACAATCAAATTCCAAGTTCAACCCATAAGGGGTTTGACTCAAAATATAACTTAGAACTCTGGTCAAACTATGACCTAAAATACTTCCTGAATCAGTTGGGAAAATCCACGTCCTTACTACTCTTACAAAATCTCAATCATTCAATCTATCAATTGTTCCATCAAGCACTTACTACATTTCAATTCCTATGACTCCATGAATCAGAACTCAAATCAAACTCCATATCACATAGTAATTCACTTGAACCACTATGGATACCCAACAATGTCACTACAATCAATCCCCGAAATTGCGTTAAACCATTTCACCTAAAATCAAACCAAAGACATACACTCACGTACAATATCATTCACAAAGAGTTGGTTCTAATGCCCTCCATTATTTACCGACCAAGATCAAAATCCATTGCAAAACTTTAAGTGTCCCGTCTACTTAAACTTAAAACACAAAACAGCTTCAAAACTCACTTCAGTCCATCTCCATACTCACTACGATCCAAAACTTAAGAAGACATATTCATAACTCAAGGAGCCAAAAATCAATTTCCTTCACTTGAACAAAAACTATGTCCACAAGTCAAGGTCAAGTCAATAGACCCATGTGTCCAAATGGAGGAATTTCAATCTGGTTTCCTTTGTGAATTTACAAAGTATCGTTCCAAAATGATGTTCGCAACATCCACCACGTCTACGTGACACATTCCCCGAAACTCAGTTCAAAGTCAGAACCACTATTACTCTTAGTCCCACTTCAAACAACGATTCTGATTCTAAGTATTCGGAGATAGCCCAAAGCTATAATCGCTCGTCTCAGTCACTCAAACACGAAATCGAACTCCGTTCTCGCAACTTAAACCCTGCCCAACAAACTTACTGTCACGAGGAAGAAATAACAACAACATTTCCTCGAATCAGACTTCGTAGCACAACTCGAAATTGTAGAGTAGTCTTACTCTACCATCAGCAGGGAAATGTGCAAAACATGCGAACAATCCGTTACTCAACGAAAACCCTAGGAGGTCGGCGTACAAGAGGCATAGCACCTAAAGGAACACCATCTAGACATGTACCTTACACACTTAATGAGTACATCAGCACCGAAGAGTAAACGATGGGGAACCGCTGCAGTCGGGCCATCACTCGGGAGGTACTATGTAACATCAAGCGTATAAGGTAACAAGATAGAAACGAGTCTACAGAATCTGACAACCTAATGCTCTGATACCAACTGACAGGACCCGCCCCGGATTTCACCCTGAAATCCGAAGTGGACCTGCGGGGCCCACCTTAGAAGAAATTTTGCCAAAAATTTGGCTGAACTTCCCCTAAAGTGGACAACCCAAAACCTGTAGAAAGAAAATTTACACTTCTAAATCACGCATCCTTATTCTCCTGGAGCCACCCTGCTCCTCCAAACAACATCAACCAAAATCATATGACACAAAACACAACTTAAATAACATTAATTTCCTCAGGTAATCAGAGCAAATCTAGTAGCAAGGGTGATCAAGGAAAACTTAAATCAAATAAAAACGCGGAAGCCACGCTGTTGTCTATGCCTCAACTCCAATGTACGCCCGACCTCAACTAATTTCGCCTGCAAACTGGGCATTTGAAACCGAAGGGCCCAGGGGAAAGTAATTGAAAAACACGTTAGTGTGAGTGGACAAAAATAAACAATTTTAAACAAAAGAGATTTTATACTTTCCCACATTTATTTATTTAAAAATCCCCGATGCACGCAATGATTAACGAAAATAAAATAAGAGGAGTTCCGCTCATGCAGGCCGACTAGCCCCGCTAGTCACAAACGAATAAAAGAAAAGGTTGGAACTCTGATACTCAAGGAAAATAAGACCAGCCCCGCTGGTTAAGCGAAAATCGAGCTAGCCCCGCTAGCTTAAGTAGTAAAGTGAGTAGAGGAAGGCGATAGCCATACAAGTGAGCCTCCCAGGCTCGGGTGATAGCCTCCCAGGCTAAAGTACTCCCATTACTCCCGTAATATACCCTTACGCCACTATGTGTAGCGATAGGATACTGGGCTTCAGAATTACTGTCACAGAGACAGTAACCAGCGCCACAAAGGCGGAGGGCTTCGGTGATCCCATCACCTCGCCACAAAGGCGGAAGATCAATGCTAGCAATGATAAGTCACCCAAAGTATGGCAAAAGAAAATCCAAAAACCGTATAAATCCATAAAACTTCCCCAATTCTCGTAAATGAATTCCCATGACGTGTCCCACACGCCAAGATAACTCAGATTCAAAAATAAATAGAAGATAAATAAGTATAAAGATTTACTCCATTGAAATCCCATCGGAGATAAATAAATAAATAAGGTAAGATAAGCATAATCCCATGACGTGACCCCGCACGCCATAAAATCTTCAAATAAATCAATTAACCAAAACAGTTTCCGAAATAACCATATGCTCGAAAAGTAAATTGATAAATAATTATAACTTCGGAACCGATTAAATAAATGCATGCATCATTCTTTGAAAAATAAAAGTCCACTCACAGTACTATTCCAACGATCACGCGTACGACTTCCTTCGTCGAGCAATAGTTCGGTACGACGCCCTGTACACAAATATATTCCATCAATGACTATTCTAATTAAATACCATTCTCAAAATCGAATCCTCATAAATCATCTCTCCACTTCTCTTCCACATCCAACCAAATTTCACCAACACTGCCCACTCGTCGATTTCACACTATATAACAACTATGGAGGAAATCCGACAATCGAATTCACGATTAACATTAACCGAAATCCAAATCTTTAGAAATTTATAACCAATTCAAAACTCCACCAATCCTCACCAAACTTCATATATAAGTTCTATGATAATTATAACATTTAACTAGCCCGAAATTAAAATTAAAAAGCTACCCTAGCCGCCGCTACCGCCGCCCACAGTGGCGGCGCCGCCGCTACTGCCACCAACTCCAATGGCCACCAAAATTTGGCAGTAGCACCTTCTCAACACACCCATTAATTCTTTCAACTGTGACCAAGTTAGAAAATGAGCGGAAGTACCTCAACAATTAAGGGAAAGGTTGAACCCGAATCGTGAATAGTAACCTCCAACTTCAAACCGTCGATTCTTCCTCCACGCTTCAAATCTCGGCAAAATCTTCGGGGAGCATCATCTACGTCCCAAGGCGCTTCCAAGAACCTAACTTGGTCGTCTGGGGTGGCCGGAATCGGAAGATATCAGCCGGTGCAGGGAGGCGATTTCCAGCTCGAGCTACGCGGCTTCTCGGCCTTGCAGCTCCCTCCACAGTTCGTTTTTCACCCCGATGTCTTCAGAGAAATTATAGGCGACGTCAAGGTGAGAAAAATTGATTTTGGAATCAAGTCGATTGGAGGCCTGTGGAGGAAGATATGGTCGGACAAAGAAGACCCCAGAAAGCTCGGTAAGTTTCTGGAAAAATGTCCAAACTTACCACAGTACTTTCTCTATATATAGAAAGTTACCATGAACAGTAATTTTAGTATTTTGGCCATAACTTTTGCATACGAACTCCGATTTTTACGTACCACATATGCACGCGTTCGGTTTAACGTCCTCTACGACTTTGATGAAGAGCATTTTCTCAAATTTTGACCCGAACAAAAAGTCAACTTTTGGGCCACTAAAAGTATCGAAACAAAGTTAAAAGTAAAAGTAATTGTCGTTTACCGTCCAAATGACTAGTAAACAGGTAAATTGAGGTACGGGACGTAACACCCGAGCTTCCCGCTCACGCCTTCCCAGCACCCCCCTCTCACGCCTTCCCGGCAATCCCGAGCTTCCCGTTCAAGCCTTTTCGGCACACCCGAGCTTTCACGCTCTTGCCTTCTAGCATTCCCAAGCTTTACACTCACATCCCCTCGACATAATACACATTAATGGAACATTGAATTCTTCTACCATTTGTTGTTTCCAACAAATCAAATTCTTTTCACGTTCCATTAATACGAACGAAAACCAAACTAACGCAAGCATTCGCGTGTCCATCGTCCATGAGTTACAAAGGCTTGCCTTTAAGGCACTTATGCAACTTACACCGAGTGTAACCTCTTCAACTCCACTTCGTTCGTTCTCCTGAGAACACCACGCGCATCATATGCTTATTCGTGATATGTTCACACAACCATACGCATTCTAGAGTTTATACGTCATAATCGATTGTACTCGGCGCCATTCACATGTATACATCAATATGTATCATGCACCTCGTACATTCGCATATGTCAATGCATATCCGTGCAACTCACATACGTTGTCCAATACAACAAACATCCTACGTGCGCATGTTCCTATATTTGCTTTACAGGTTGAAGACTCCCTTTTTGCTTAAGGAGTTCGGAGACTTGTAGGGGCTAGGCACCTCTCGGATGTTACTTATGCTTGAAAACATCATATTTATAACTCCCCAACCAAGAAGCTCCTCTTACTTGGGGACTACAGGGACTTGTACATACCTCTACTAATATGGAGGATTTGCTATCATCAACAAGCATAAGTAACACCGTCTTAGTGGGCCCATAAGCCATGGTGGGACCCGACCATGATATACATCTCATACCTTGACACTCAAGCTACCCCATAGTAGTCGGAAGCCACCAAGAGCTTACCGGGAAGCCACCTTCCCGACCTTGCCAAGATGCCTCCACGATAAGCTTTCGACACTAGGATAGAGGCTTCTTGTGCCACATTGGAAAACATATAAAGGAATGAGCCTCCCTCCCCTATAAAAGGAGACTCCTTCGCACTTACTCCACATCCCATTAAACACTTTGTAATCCCCTTGGGTCGCAAGGCCCAAAAACACATAGTACAATATTCAAGTGGACGTAGTCTCCCGCTAAGGCGAGAGACGAACCACTATACTTCTCGTGTGTGTGTCTCTCTCTCTCTTTAACGTTAAATAGACCCTTTGGTCAACAACATTAACACTTTTAAAGACTGAAGTAACTCAAATCCGATCAGAAGGTAATATAGCGGACTTATTCACTAAGTCGTTACCAAAATCCACCTTCGAGAAACATGTGAAGAGCATCGGATTGAGAAATTTATCCGAACTCCTATGATTGTAGCAATCAGGGGGAGATATCGACATCAGGGGGAGGTATGATGTCTACATGTTCGATCTCGAAGAGTAAATGACGTGTTGTACTCTTTTTCTCCTCCTCGAGCTTGTTTTTGTCCCACAAGGTTTTTCACTCGAGCCAAGGTTTTTAACGAGGCAACGGATGAAGTGTCACCACCAAGTTTGAGCTGCACAAGGGAGAGTGTTGAAGGAAATTGATTTTTGTGTGCCTTATCAAACTAGGATTAGTTCTATGATTGTAATAGAAGAGAAGGCTCTAGAATTCCTAGACCTATTCGGAATAGTTTTCCCTATATCATTAGAATATGTACTTTGTAATCCCTATATATAGGGCTCCTATTATCAATAATGGAACATACAATTGTCCCATCAATCTCTCTCAATTTTCTCATCCTTAAACATCAGTTTCTTGTAAGCTATTAGCAACCATGAGCATACCTTTGACCAAATCATCATGCCACCTAAAAATGCAAGGGTATGCAGTATTTCATCTTCAGCATTGAAACCGGCTAAAACTACTATGTCTCCTAATTTTTACAATTATCGAAAACAAAATATTAACAAAGTTAATCAAACAATTTCCACAAATAGGCAGTTTCACCACAAACGCACTAACAAAATGGAAATTGCAGGAAGTCAGAAAGAAATTCCAGTTAAGGATCATCAATAAGAAATGATGATCCGTAAGAATCAAATATACCTTTTCTCAAGACGGTAGGCTCGTGACTTCTCAAACTTTTCTAGACTTACTACCCCTTCCAGAGCTTTAGGAAGGGTTGGAAGCTTGAGAGCTGAGTGTTGCCGCAAATCCAAATAAGTTTCAAAGATTTACTTTAATATTTTAAAACATGTAGAAAGATTATAAGTTAAGAGCAGTTAGAAGCTATGGAACGGATCGATCAAGAAAAGAGAAGACAAAGTGTGGAGAGATAGAAATCGAGAAGTACCAATAACTGCTTTTAAGAATGGGAACGCCATGGCTTAGTCTGAAGGTGCAGAGAGAGATTTCGTACACAATTAGAAACCTTGCTACATAGGTTGTAGAAGACATGTCTGACCAAAGAAAAATATATCGTATAGTAGACTCGACTTACCAATCTTTGCTACATATGTTGGAAACTTGACTGACCAAAAACTATAAATGCAGTACTAGACTTGATGAATAAAAAATTACTATCAAATCCCTAGGGATCTTATACAAACAAACGTCACTGATTGTTGTCATCAAAACTTAGCTCAACACAATTAGCCTGATGAGGTGTCCAACCTAGTAGCTATATGTGTTTCTCTCTAAATTTATGAATCTCAATTTTATCAGTTCACTGCCTACTATTTTCCAAGGAACCTAGACATATGTACTGAAGCTGTTGATCAGTAGGCTGCTTATTCGGGAAGTTTGATATACTCCTCTGATCCGATATGTTTCAGCAAACCGGAAAGAATTTGTCCACAAACAAACACCGTCTAAGTTTCCATTTGTGGAATTCAGTCCACTATATTAGACTGAAATGAAAGAACTGTAAGGGATAAGGGATCTAAGTTTCGCCAACTTCATCTGCATATATATGAACAGGACCTAAATGAATGACAAACATCATTAAGATTATATCATTCTATGCATGTCTCTTGGAAACCTCTTTTAGGTAGTGTTTGGGTAAGGGATGTAGAGGTTCCAAGGGATTTCAAGGTGATGGGATTTTAAGGTGAAGGGATTATGAGGTGATGGGATCTTAAAATGAAGGGACATAAGTAATGGATTGTTTAAATGACTTGTTTGGGTAATTTTTTTGAGTGAAGGGATTAATTATGAGATTTTGTAAACATATTTATTTTTTGACAACATTAATCTTTTTTCATCATGGCGTCTGGTTCCCTTGGGGAAAGGTTATTTCGATATCCATTTCAACACAGAAGAGGATATGCGGCGAGTTTGGAGTGGAGGCACCTGCACATTGGCCAGTGGGTTGTTTTGCTTATCGCAATGGCAACCTGATTTCAAGCCTGGAGATACACTACATCAGACTCATTCTCAAATTTGGGTACGGCTTTATGGTTTAAGTCAAGATTATTGGCATCCACAACATCTTATGGAGATTGCTAGAGGTGTGGGAACTCCGTTGCAATTGGACAGGGCTACCAAAGAAAGAGAGTTTGGCTACTTTGCTAGAGTTCTGGTGGATGTTGATATGGCACGTAATTTACCATCTTCCTTGATGGTTGAAAGAGAAACGCATTGCTTTCCCATCGACGTCGTTTATGAAAATATGTGTGACAATTGTGGGTTGGTTGGGCATACCATTGATCGGTGCAAACACCTTAATAAGGATACTGGAGATCTTTTGCACTCTAAGGGGGTGGTGAAGGGTTCCAAGCATGCTAAACCTGAGATTCGACAAGAGTATAGAGTGAAAAGTAAACCCTCGGCTCAGAAACCTATTCTTCCTAAGGAGGCCGTAAACTCAGATGTGATGATTGCAAAGTTTGTTGACCAAGCTTTAGTGGAGCTGGTGGACAGCGAGCTTGGTTGTATTGCTGATTTGGTGGTCAATGAACCCATGGTCAATCTTGAAGCTGGAAGTAGTGGAGGGGCTGCTTCTCCTCATGTCATTAATGGGAATAACTTTTCCCTCCTTGCAGATAATGATATGGAAGTGATAGTTGATAAAATTCAAGAGAACGGTATCCAATTGGTTGTTGAGAAGGTTCAAAATACTACAATGGTTACTACATGCAATAATATTAATTTGGATGTTTCTAATGTCCACACTACTGACGATGATGCAAGTGTTGATGAAACTGACAGGGAGAGAAGTGCTCCTAGAAATCCTCACTTAGTGCAGGCCCAAAAAACTCAGTTTAATTCTCCACAGAGTGGTCAAAGCTGGCATGACATGGTAGAAGATGATCAATTAATTAACCAACCTGCAGTTTCTACTGGTGGAGCCCCCCCTGGGTTCGAGCATGTGGGTGCTTTAGCTAGGGATGTTTCTTTAATTACTAGCCATGCTGAGCAAAAAGCTATAGTGGAGGATGATTTTGTTATGGTTGTTTCTAAATCCCAAAAGAAAAAACAGAAACAACAAGTCAAATAGGCCATTGTCAATGGAGGTCCTTATTCAAAAAGGGACAGGAAAAAAAAAATCACAAGTATCTATAATGAAGGTTCTTTATTGGAACATCAGGGGAGTTGGCAACTTTGACTCCCAATCTGAGCTTTCAAATATTTGTCGTATTCACAAACCATATTTTATTTGCATTGTTGAGTCGATGGTGAGTTTTAACTCAATTTCTCCAACTTTTGGGTCTTCATTGAATTTGGACTTTGTCGTGGCTAATGACCGTAGAGCTAGGCTTCCAACTCTTTGGCTGTTAAAGGGTGTTCATGTTCCTAGTCCAGTGATTATATCTAATACGGAGCAACAAGTCACTATTCAGGTATCTCTTGAGAATGAACTTAGCCAATTCTCTTTTATTTATGCTTCTACTTCTTACATCAAACGCAGGGATTTATGGCATGAGTTATCAATATTAGTGCTCAAACAACACTCCTTTGGATGGCTATTGGTGACTTTAATTCTGTGTTGGGAGCTCATGAAAAATCAGGCGGTCCTCCTCCATCCCTGATCTCTTGTTTAGAGTTCCAGAATATGTCAGATACTTGTGATTTTATTCATTTGGACACATCTGGGGCCTCTTTTACTTGGACGAATGGTTGGGGATCTAGGGTACATGTTGAGCTTCCGTTAAACAAATCTCTTTGCAACACTAGTTCATTTGAAGCTTGGCCTTTCTCTAGCTGCATTGCTTTGCCTCGTGTGGTTTCTGACCACACCCCTTTAATATTCTCTGCTTCAAAGCTCTCTCCTAGTGGCCCTAAGCCTTTCAGGTTCTAGTCTATGTGGTTGAATCATCATAATTTTCATGAAACAGTAGCTACTTGTTGGCGTTCTAGCCGATTTTGGGGCTGCCCGATGTATGTCACTTTGCATAAATTGATGGCTTTGAAATCATGCTTGTGGAATTGGAATAAAGAGGTTTTTGGTGATGTCCATCAGAATGTTAATATGGCTCGTGGAGCTTTATCGAAAATTCAACAAGACATTGCTGTCCATGGAATGAATGATCGAAAATATGAAAAGGAGGTTGAGGCAAAGTCTTGTGTTTTGAATGCGGTCAGGATGCAAGAGATTTTTTGGAAAGAAAGAGCTCGGGTTAAATGGCTTACTGATGGGGATCGCAACACTTCTTTTTTTCATGCCTATGCCAAGGTTCTTTCTGCTAGTGCTCGAATGTCTTATATTCATTATGGGGATAGGATTCTCTTTGATCCTTCAGAAATTGCAACTCATGTAGTAGGGTTCTATCACAATCTTTATTCTTCTTCAACTCCTGCAGCAAATATAGCTGAAGTATGCTCTGTTATTCCTTCATTGGTCACAAATGCTGAGAATGATTTGCTTATAGCAATCCCTACTATGGAAGAAATTAAAGCTGCTGTCTTTGCTATGGATGCTTCTAGCGCACCAGGCCCCAATGGGTTTCCAGGTTCTTTTTATCAAGCTTGTTAGGATATTGTCAGTTGCGATGTGGTTGCATGCGTGAGACAATTTTTCATGCAAAATTGGCTGTTCCCTAACATTAATTGTAATTTCTTGGTTCTCATTCCAAAAGTTCAGGATGCCCCTGAAATTGCTCAATTTCGGCCAATTGCTTTGGCCAATTTTCTTTTCAAGATAATTCCAAAGATTTTGGCTTCTCGCTTGGGATTAATTACTGCTCGTATAATATCACCAGAACAATCTGCTTTTCTTCCTGGTAGGCAAATTTCGAATTGTATTGGTACAATGTCTGAATGTTTTAATTTTCTTGATCGTAAGGCCTACGGTGGTAATGTGGGGATCAAGGTGGACATAACTAAAGCCTTTGACACGCTGAATTGGGATTTTTTGCTCCGAATTTTATATAGTTTTGGGTTCTCTACTATTTTCATCAACTGGATCATCACTATTCTTCAATCAGCAAGGTTATCAGTTTTAATTAATGGCTCTCCTCAGGGCTTTTTCTCTTGTTCTCGTGGGGTTACACAAGGGGACCCTCTTTCTCCACTTCTATTTTGTCTTGCCGAAGAAGCTCTAAGCCATGGCTTATCCATGTTACTTCGCACTAGCCGGTTGAAGCCTATATCTTTTCCAAGGAACTGCATCCCCCCTTCTCATGTGTTATATGCTGATGATCTTGTTGTTTTTTGTCGTGGGGACAAATTTTCTCTTCGCCACTTGCGAAAGTTTTTTTATCGTTATAGTGAAGCTTCTGGTCAATATATTAATGCACAGAAAAGTACCTTTTATCTTGGAGCCAAGTATCATCATAGGTAGCCATCAATTCAGTGAATATTGGGCTTTCGTGCAGGTAGGTTACCTTTTAATTATTTGGGTGTTCCATTTTTTTGTGGCAAACCTCGAAGGTGTCATCTTCAAGTTATTGCGGATAAAGCAAAAGCAAGGCTCATGGGTTGGCAAGGGCGGCTTCTCTCTATGGCTGGCCATACTCAACTTGTGCAATCAGTTTTTCAGAGCATGTTGCTTCATAGTTTCTCTGTGTATCAGTGGCTAGTGTATCTTGTCAAGAAATTAACATCATGGGCACATAACTTTATTTGGTCTGGTAACATTGGGACTCGAAAGATAGTAACTATTCCTTGGGCTCAAGTTTGTGTCTCAAAGCAGGAAGGAGGGTTTGGTATTCGCAATTTATCCTCTCTTAATTCAGCTGCTATTTTGAAGTTTGCTTGGGACTCTTATACCTCTTCTTCTCAATGGGGAGAATATGTGCGGTCTAGGTATCCAATTTTCAATAATTGCAAATTGGGTTATCTTAAGTCTTCAATTTGGCCAGGCTTCCGGTCAATTGCTCATCATTTTGTTCAAAATTGTCGATGGTTGATTGGGGATGGTAAATCTGTGTCATTTTGGAAGGATAAATGGCTTCAAGCTCCTATGTTGGCAACTTTGGGTATCTCAAACTGGTCCCATTTCAGCAATCTTCAAGTGGCAGATTTTATTTGACATCATTCATGGCAACTTCCTCCCTTCTTTTGTCACACTTTTCCGGTTTTGGCTAGTCAGATTACAGATATTGCTCTCCCTCTTACTGAGAAGTCAGATATACTTATTTGGGAGCCTTCTTCCTCTGGTGAGCTATCCTTCTCTGACGGCTATGAATTTTTCAGGCATCATCTTAGTGTAAAGGATTAGGCTTCTAAGTTATGGTGGCCTTTCATCCCCCCTCGTTATTCTTTCTTGGTTTGGAGAATCTTATTTGATCGGCTCCCAACTGATGATCGAGTGAAAATAGGTGGGATCCATGTTGTGTCTATTTGTCAATTATGTTATAGTTCTACGGAATCTTCATTACATTTATTTTTACACTGCTCTTTTGCCCAACGGGTTTGGAGATGGTTGGCTGCTCAATTTGTACTTCTTTTTCTTCTTCTGACTCTCTGTTGGACTTTTGGGTGAGCTATTGTCGAAAACCTTTCTCCTCTCAGCTCTTTAATTTGTGGCTAGCGGCTAGCATGTTTACTTTTATGGTGATATGGAAGGCTCAGAATAGACTAAGGTTTGATAATCGTCCCCCTATCTTTTCTACTATGTGTTGTTCTATTATGGCATGGATTCGTCAAATTAGTTTGTTTGCTCCTGGTCATAATAAGGGTGTTCTGGATGCCCAATTATTGTCTTCTCTTGGAGTTGCTCCTAAACGCGGTAAGGCTCCCAAAGTTCACCATGTTTTTTGGAAATGGCCAATTTTTCCTTGGGTCAAAGTCAACATTGATGGCTTAGCGAAAGGCAATCCAGGCCCGGCAACTTGTGGGGGAGTGTTTCAAGATGCCTCAAGAGGTTTTTTAGGGAGTTTTTGTCAGTCACTTGGCTGGAATTCTTCCTTCTATTCTGAACGTTATGCTGTTATCTTGGCTATCGAAATTGCCTTTGCTAGAGGGTGGTTCCATTTATGGTTGGAAAGTGATTCTATTAGTGTGGTAGCTTGCTTCTCTTCTAGGTCTTTTTCTCCTCCATGGAACTTAAGAGTTCGTTGGGGTAATTGTCTCTCTAAAGTACATCAAATGAATTTTCGATGTAGTCATATTTTTAGAGAAGGTAATGCTATAGCTGACAAGATGACAAACCAAGGAATCTCAAATGCATCTTTTACTTGGTATGATAATCCTCCTAGTGAGCTCCACAGGTTTCTACAAGCTGATTATTTGGGTTTTCCAAATTATCGTTTTTCATAGTGGAAGGGTTGCCTTATTTTATGGATGGAAATAACAGGAAAGATAAGAAGTACCTCTTTCTTTTGTCTTTTGGTATTGTGTTTGTTTTGGAAGCTGTCTTGGCCTAGTCCCCCGCTTCTCAATAATTTTTTGTATCTTATGTACTTTGCATTTTTTGTATTTTTCTCTTTCGGCAAGGTTTGGTCTAGCCCCCCTTGCTATGTATCTTTTTTTACTTGTTTTTTAATAAATTCAGGTAAGGGCGCTGAGTTAGCTCTTACACCGCTTTCTTAAAAAATAAAAATAATAAATAAATAAATAATTTTGCTATAAAACTATTGTAGTTAATTGCAATTTTTTTTTTTTTTAGCCAAATAGATGTAAAATAAGAAAAATTTGTAAAAAACAAAATATGCCGCATTATCTGGTCGATCAGGTTCAACTAAGAAGCAGCAAGGAGCTTAATGTGGTGAATGATGGGAGGAGCAGACCAATCCACAGAGAACATTGGGCAAGTGGTGGCTGTAATAGTATGAAGTGAATTGCAGTCTAACTCCCTAGAGTGTACAGATAAAGAAGCCAAAGAAATAACTAGCATTCTTACCCATTACTTCAATATACCAAATTCACCACACTACTTCAAAATGCATCAAAGTTTCTCAAACTGGATCTACCCCAGCATATCTTATTCTTCCTCCCTAATTAATACTTACGACACTAGAACTACTCCTTATGTTGGTTGTATCTATAAAACTGAAACTTTGATTTCATATAGTAGCAGTTCCTCTTTTCAAGCAATCTACGTACATATCTTCCATAGTTTCACATCCTGAATATACATTCCATTCAAACCTACTAACTCTACTTATTGCAATATTGTATCGAAACCACAAACAAGATCAGCACATCAAAAGTAGGGAGCATAAAACAAACAGAGAAACTGAAAATAAGGAAAACAACAGAGAGCCTGAAAGCTACAAATCCAAAATAGCAGAACCAAAAATGAAAATAGTTCTCCAAAAACCAAACCCAAATGAGGCATTTGCAGCTAACCCAGTTGCAGAAATCACAAAAACCATGATTCAAATGAAAGAAACACAAGCCAGCAGCCAATGGAGTCAAATTAGATAACAAAACCATAAACACAGATGAAGGATCAAGAATACTAATACCTAACCATGAATCGATCAAATTAGAGATGAAAATGTCCAAAACTCAACCATCAAACCCTAGAATACAAGGAGAAACGAAAGCCCAAGGTGGAGATCAAACCTGGAGATCAGCGATGCAGAAGAAGAGAGAGCGAGAAATCAAGCCCCTTCAGTAGTCGTCGTTCTTGGCGTTGTGGAATTTCAAAATAACACCTCTACAGGCGGAACTCGAAGGAAGGAGATGTCTTAAGGCAAATCCCGTCTAATTATCCTCTCCTAAAATCCCTCGTCATTCAAGTCCCTCCCTGTTTCTTTACCAAACGAGGGATTTTCCACGTGGGATTTTTAGTCCCACCGAAATGTCATCTCCCCCCATGTTATCCCTCATCCAAACACAGTGTTAAGGAAATAACCAAATAAACACCATAATCTTTGGAGGTAATTTTAGATTGCAAATTTTTGCTAAATCTTCAGAGATAATTTTTCTGACAATTGAAGATCGGTAGCACCAGCAGAATTCTGGACTGGTAAAATCATGGTCAGAAATTGGCAATCGGTACCACTCGTGAGAATCTGCCTAATACCTTGTGAAAAGTCAGTTCTATAAATTACATATCCAGCCCAAACAATAATGATTTACACACCAAATGCTATAACTAATGAAACACCACTGCATGTCTACAGTAGCTAGCAGATCAAAGATTTATTTTGCATGTCCTGCAGATTCCACTGTAGAACAAAAGCACCATCGTACCAAGTTGCACAGTGAGGGTTGTCTATGGAAAAAAAGACATGGTCTTGATCATCATTCCTCACCATACTTGGTTTTGTAAGTTCCAGAAAAGATTGGCGCTGCAGCTGACCCAACTTCAGGTAACTAGTGAAGCGAGCTAGCTACGAAACCAAAACTGAATAAGACACTATGCAATGCACTCTTTGTTCAATTTTATAGACTGTCCTTTGGTAAGTCAACAATATAAAAACTAATTAGATGATACACAAGGAAATGAAATCAAATGTCCATCACATCCTTCGGAAGAATTCAAAAACAGGAGAAGCTTCAAAATCTAATGTTGCCTGCACTACTAGCAAAACAACAATTACCCACAGATTTTAATCTGTGGGTAATAAGACTTTCTCACACGGATTTCAGTGTGTGATAGCTTTTACCCACGGTACACGCACAGATTGAGTTACCATGTGGTTTGGAGGGGGGGTAATGCTCATCTCACACGGATTATGTTGTCCGTGTGAATATTAGACGTGGGCCCCACTATCTTTCCATAAATATAAATTACCTTAATGGAACACAGTCTGTGTGAACAACTCTATTTCACACGGATTTCTGTACCAAATATGTTTCACACGGATTTCGGTGTCAAAACCTATAACCTTATTGACACAGATTTCTGTGTGAGATCCATGTACCCTAATTCTCACTGATTTCTGTGTGTAATAGTGACAACATTTAAAAAAATATATTTATGCTAATTAATTTGCAACCCAAACATAATAATAGTTTTGATTTCTGTACAATAAATACACTTCAAATATTTACAATCAAGTGAACAAATCCACAACTCAATCGAACATGAATAAACTGTACATTCATAGCAAGATGTTCTTTACATTCCTAGTATACACTAGCAATGGTACCCCGCGCTTTGTCGCGGGATTTATTGTTGCTAACAATTTGCAATAATGAAAGATATAACTGAAGTGAATTGATTCTTGATCAAAATGAGAAACATCATATATCACATTAATCAGTATAGTGTATCAAATAGTAATGCAAAATATAAGAGAGTTTCCTGCCTCCAAAATTGTTTCCAGAGCCTCTAGCTCTTTATATTGTTCCTCCTGTAACTTTAAGGCACTACACTACTATGTGATTCTTCTTTAAAAGATTTGTCCGTGTGCTGCAAGTTGCTTGGTGATCTAAAATCTGATCTCCCTATTATGTTCGGTCATCAACACAATGGTTTCAGCTGATCAGTAGCTATACATAGACATTGAAACATTTACAAAATGCATACATTAGTCTTCCAATTCAAATGCTTAGATTAGTTGTTCAAATGATAGATTATAAAACTTAAAGTGAGCAACTACATATATGTAATTTGTGTTTGCAAGTGAGCATCTCCAAGTGTTCTGTAATCTGAATACTTACTCGCAGCTCAGTTCCATTCCCAACTTTCAAGTGATAGTATATGAGGAATAATACCAATACAATTAGGAAGAGAGAAATGTATAGCAATGCTATCTTATGTCTAGCAGAAAGATATCAATCTTTTATTGATTGAACAAATGACCAAAGTATGGTATGGAATATGTAAATAAAGGTTGAGAGGTAAAATCTAACAGGTGTATTATTATTGGTAGCATGCAAATTATGGAAATAGTTTTTCTGAAAATTTGATGAGAAATATTTACTTGTTTAATATATTTAGTTATTGCATCATTACTGAGATTATTCTCATCTTTAACAGTAATATGAAACACTAAAACACAGCCAAAGAACTCAGAGGACAATGGCCACTAAAGCATGTTAGTTGTTAAAACTGAATTTCGCTAAGAAGACAAAATGCAGGGAAGTAACTAAATCGATCATACAAATCGTAGAAATTGAAAGAATAGTCTTGAGATTTTTATGAATGGAAATTGAGGATCAAATTCCAGAATGGGCTTTAGAATTTGTGAAGTTACAGCTACATGCCTCTACATTTTGACTTTATTTAAATTTCAATTTAACAGAATTTGAGGAAACTGAGATTGAATTGTAAAATAGTAGACACAGCCCGAAAAAACAAACTTTATTGTATTATTCCTCAGAGAAAAGCCAAAAACCACTGAAGCCAAAAACCACTGATTTCTAATGGACATAATACATACAATTAGTGAAATTATATACTGCATATAATTGCATTGAAATGATATTTCACAAACACGTAATACTGCATTACTAAGTACCTTTCACAGGACTCTCGTTTTTTTCTATTAATTGGTTCAACAATGGTTTATGTAAGATATCTACACCTGGGAAAACCAAGATATTCATGTTCTTCATCTTCTGCTTGCTTGATTCTTCAAGGGACTTAAAACCAAAAACAGAAGTCCACGTTTCCGTCAGTTCTGAGATTGCAGGTATGACCAATCTTTCAACTTTCAGAGAGCAGAGAGCCTGATCATGGTTCAAAAATAGCACAAAAAGATATTCAATGCTATGAATCAGTACACTGTGGAGCTAGGACAAAGAAGAATTTTCACACTATTGTCAAAACTAATTACTCCAATAGACATAAAATAAACAACACTTTATAGTATGACAAGTTCTCAAATGAAAAAAAGGGAAAAATATAATTTCAGATACCGAGGAGTAGACATAATGAAATGAAACCAGAAAACCACAGCGCTACAGATAGCAATGCACAACCTCATGGAAACCCGCGCACAGGTTGAGACCTAGCTTGCCGCGGCCTTGGCTGCCTGCCGAGAGGTTGAACACATGTCCAACCAGAACCGCACCTTACGAGAAGCACTCCAGCGGCGTATCACACATGAAGATAGAGCCAATCCACAGGAGACCCCGATACCAACCATTGGCGGTGTCCCACATCGGGACCGACCATCACCGCGGACCCTACCTCCGGCCTCAATGGCAAGGTCGTGCCTCCAAACCTCGTATCAGGCAGCCTCACCGGCCACACATACAACAACACCAGCACGGACCCGCAGGTGATCTACCTAAATTCCCCACTCCTCCCAGGTCATCTCGGAGCCGCCCCAACTCCCCAACCGATTACCTATACACCAGGCACCTCGGGTGCACCCACCGCTGCGACCGCCAACTTACTCCTGCCGGACCCCAACACTCGGCTGTTGCTACAAATGAGCGAAGCCATCGCAGCCTTACAGACACGAGTAGAAAGCGCCGAGAGCAGGGCCAGTCACGACAGGTTTTCAAGGCAAGACAAGACCCTTTACTGCCCGTATACAGGCCGAAAAGCGACCGCCCGAAGCCAAGCCTCTCAAGATCAAGAAGTATAACGGGACCCGAGACCCGTACCACCACCTGGAGGTCTTCCAATCCATACTCCATGGCACACAATACACCAAAGCTATGGCTTGCCACGCGTTCGAGGAAACTTTGACGGACGAAGCCCTGCGCTGGTTCCTCAACCTACCCACCAACTCTATTGATAGTTTCCAAGAACTGGGAGACAAGTTCCTACGGCGATTCATCTCGTGCGGCGGTGGATATGGCACAACCCCTGACCTATTTAGGCTCAAGCAGTGGCCGAACGAGCGATTGCGAGACTTTGTCCACCGATGGCAGAAGCAGGCCACTCAATGCCACTCCCTTGACCCAATCCTGGCAACATCCGCGTTTAAACAGGCACTCCAACCGGGATACTTCTTGCTACAAATCAACACCAATCCCCCTGCCATATATGACCTCCTTGATGCCGCTACAGCCTTCGCTCAGGCCGAGTACGATACCTTCGGCCGCGATACCAACACCAACGCGCACCCGACAACTGCACCTCGGGCGAACAATCCCGATACCGGGAATAAAGACATCATCAAAGACAAACCTGCCCAGCAAAATGACAGGGCCCTACGGGAGCGCCAAGGCTATAGCGATAGGAGAGACAAGCAGTACGGCAAAAGCCCCGAGAAGGCAAAATACAACCCCGGCAATCGACATCCCGATACACCATACGGCAACACCCGATATCGAGAAGACCAGCGAGTCGTGGCACCCCGATACGAGATTTGTTCCACACTGACCACCTCCTATGAGGACATATGGAACAATCACAGGGACATCATCCCACGCCCACCGAAGCGTAAGCCCGGCCAGTCCAAGCCACGGGATAGCGGAAAGTACTGCACATATCACGAGGAATCCGGCCACCCCACCAATATTTGCTGGGCACTAAAAAACCCCATCGAGCACCTCATTCAAAGCGGCCAACTCTCACAATATCGCACTACTGCCACGGGTGCTAATGCCATCGAAGTCTACGGCCAAATTCTAACGATACATGGCGGCGCCCAGCGAACGCCCGAGACCTACCAAGCCTAGAAGCGCCAGTGCCCTCGGGGTCAAGAGATATTGGGGCTAAGCCACGACTGCCATACCCCCCAGGTCGAATGGAACTTGATAGCCTTCCATCGCAACGAGGACGACATCCAGAAGCACCACAACGACTCACTCCTGATCACCATGGTCATCGACCACTATCGCTGCCACTGCGTCCTAGTCGATAGCGGCGCAACGGTCATCGTCATGTTCGGCAGCTGCTACGAGGGCCTGAACCGAGATAGGAAGAAACTCACCCCTGACCACGAACCCCTGATCAGCTTCGCCGGTGAAATCACACAACCCCTAGGATCTGATAACCTGCGGATCACACTAGGGGGCGGTAGCACTATCGCTACCATGACAACACATTTCATCTTCGTCGACTGCCCCTCCTCCTACAATGTCATCTTGGGGCGCGATGCCATATGGGGGCTCTAGTGCTTCATCGCCGGGCACATGCTGATGATGAAGATACCCACCCCTGGTGGCATCCTCACCATCAGGGGTGACCAAGAGATCGCACGACAATGCAACTCCTTTACTGTCGACAGGGGACTCGGCAAGCGAGAGGTCTTGTTAACCTTAGACATACCATCCCCATCTGACAAGCCCAACGATCCAAGGGAAGATCCCGACACTTCAGAGGACCGCGATACGCGCAGCAGACGGAAAGATGACAAGCGCAAGCACAAGCACCCGAGGCCAGACACTCTGGAAGAATTCATATCGGTCTCCATTTCCGATGCACACCCAGAGAGAAAAGTTAAGATCGGGTCAAAGACGGACCCACAATTCCAGGCAAAGCTTATCGCCTTCCTCAAATCCCGTCAGGAGGTGTTCGCGTGGTCATACGCTGACATGCCGGGAATCTCGCCAGAGCTGTTAACCCACAAACTCACCATCTCACCCGCCGTACCCCTAGTCCGTCAAAAGCGACGGGCCTTCACGGAAGAAAAATACAAAGCAATCCAGGCAGAGGTTAAGTAACTCCAAGACATCGGGTTCGTCCAAGAAGTCTCCTACCCGACATGGCTCTCTAATGTTGTGATAGTGAAAAAGCCCAACGGAAAATAGCGCATGTGTGTCGACTACATGAACTTGAACAAGGCTTGCCCAAAAGACAGCTTTCCCCTTCCGCGAATCGATCAGCTAGTCGACTCCACCGCAGGCCACAAACTCCTCAGTTTTATGGACGCCTTCTCCGGCTACAACCAAATCGCCATGGAACCTTCCTATCAGGAACACACAGCCTTCACCACTGATAAGGGTCTGTATTGTTACAAGGTAATGCCATTCGGTCTAAAGAACGTCGGGGCCACATACCAGAGATTGGTCAACGCTATGTTCGCAGAGCACATCAGTAAGATCGTGGAGGTGTATGTGGACGACATGCTTGTCAAAAGCATTACCATTGAAGATCACATTAAAAACCTAGGTATTGTCTTCGATATCTTACTCTAGTATGGCTTGCGACTCAACCTTGACAAATGTGTGTTTGGGGTTTTGGGAGGAAAGTTCCTGGGCTTTGTGGTCAGCGAAAGGGGCATCAAGGCCAATCTCGAGAAGGTACAGGTAATACTCGATATGGCACCACCTAAGTCTAGGAATGAGGTCCAATCCTTGACTGGGAAGGTCGTTGCTCTCGCCCGATTCATATCGCGACTAACAGACAAATGCGCTCCATTCTTCAAGCTCCTTTAAACTCACCATACCGAGACAATCAATTGGGGCCCCGAGCATGACAAAGCCTTTCAGGGCCTCCGAGACTACCTAGCTTCAGTACCCACCCTTTTGAAACCGATTCCCTGAGAAATCCTTTACATCTACCTCGCTGTGTCGGTCACAGCGGTCAGCGCTACCTTGGTCAGGGGAGAAGACAGCAACGAGCTACCCGTCTACTACACCGGCAAGGGATTCAATGACGCCGAGTCTCGGTACTCCGATATCAAAATATTTGCCCTTGCGCAACTTACGGCTGCACGGCGATTACCACAGTATTTCCAAGCACACACGATACATGTATTGACCAACCAACCCCTGAAGCAAGTCCTTCAGAAGCCAGAATCTTCCGGACGATTGGTCAAGTGGTCAATTGAACTTGGAGAGTTCGACATCCATTACACACCACGTACGGCCATCAAGGGACAAGGCGCTGCCGACTTCATTGCTGAGTTCATACCCTTGGAAGGCGGCACACCCTCGGACGAGCCCGTCTCAGAACCCCACACCATACCCACATGGACTCTCCACGTAGACGGATCCTCCAACAGTAAACTCAGCGGTGCCGGCATGGTCTTGACTGACCCAGAGGGGAACATATACGAGTACGCACTACAATTCAAGTTCAAGGCCTCCAACAACTCAGCCGAGTACGAGGCACTGATCGCGGGCATCCAACTGGCCAAAGAGTTAGGTGTCACGAGGCTAGCAATCTTCAGTGATTCCCAACTTGTCGTCAGCCAGGTCGGCGGCGACTTCCACGCCAAGGAGCCGCACCTATCCCACTACCAAGCTCTCACCAAGACTCTACTCCAACGATGTCTCCCCAACTATACAATCACCCTGATCCCCCGAGCACAGAACAACAAGACAGACGTTGTCGCGAAATTGGCGACATCGCCTCCAGACTTCAATATAGGAGGCCTCAAGGTGGAAACCCTAGACAGGCCAAGCATCGATAAGCCATTATCAGAGATATTTCTGACTGAAAGTGAGCGTCCTCCCTCGTGGATGGACCCATTCGTGGACTACCTCTCCAAGGGCATCGAACCCCAGGATAAGGTTGTCGCTACCAGGCTCCGTAGGCGAGCCATGATGTACACGATACGGGAGGGTAAATTATATAGGAAGGGCAGGTCTTTCCCCTGCTGAAATGCATCTCCCTCTAGGAAGGACAGCGGGTCTTACTATAGCTACACAGCGGGGTCGGCGGCAATCATGCCGGAGCGAGGAATCTGGCGTTCAAAGCTTTGTGTACAGGGTATTACTGGCCCACCATTGAACAGGAAGCAAAGCGCATCGCTAGCGCCTGCCTCAAATGCCACCAATTCGCCAACTCCCCCCTTGCTCCATCGGTACCACTATCAATCATCATCGCCCCCTAGGCATACTGCCAGTGGGGCCTCTACTTTATCAGTAAGTTTCCAACGGCCCCAGGGCAATTCAAGTTTGCCATCGTCGCCGTAGACTACAACACCAAATGGGTCGAGGCCGAGGCCCTGGCCACAATCACTGTTGCAAAAGACATTAATTTCTTGTGGAAGAACATATACTGCCACTTCGGCATCCCCGAGACCATCATCACCGACAACGGTGCCCAGTTCGACAACTATACTCTCTGGGAATTCGTCGGCCAGTACGGAACCTAGATAAGGTATGCCTCCCCCTCTCACCCACAGACAAACGGCCAGGTCGAAGCTATCAACAAGATAATCAAGCAGAACCTGAAGAAGAGGCTCGACGATGCAAAGGGTTTATGGGCCAAAAAACTACTCGAGGTGCTCTGGGCAATACGGACGACCCCAACCGAAACAAATGGCGAGTCCCCCTTCTACTTATCTTTCGACACCGAGGCCGTGATCCCAGTTGAGCAGGAGGTACGCAGGGAAAGGGTGGCTTGCTTCGACCCACTCACCAACACGGAGGGGTTGAACCTCGACTAGGACCTCCTAGAAGAGCGCCGCGAGCGCGCCCACCTCAGAAATATCAACAACAAATAGCGTGTCGCTCGCTACTACAACGCCAGGGTCCTACCTCACCACCTTTCCGTTGGGGACTGGGTCATGAAAGAGAAGATGTCGACCCCAACATGGCTTAAAGCAACCTGGGAAGGACCGTACGAAATTGTTGAGGCCGTCGGACCTACCACATTCTACCTAAGGGGCACAGATGGCATAATCCTCCCTCACCCATGGAACACTCAGCATCTCCGATACTACCCCAAGTAGGGCAAGGATCCCAAACTCGCCTCTACGGCACTACTACAAACCCCCCTCAGGCTTGTAAGCGCTTATTTTATCTTTCCTTCTCATGCATCTATCAGCTGCTTTGACGCAGCAATCTATGATATGATATTATCTATCATAAATGATCTCGCACTACACTCATCACCTGTCGACCCATAATTGGTCATGCTTACTATACTCGCCACAGGCCTTCCTATGGCCACCTTAACACCAGGCAAGGGCACGCTGTATAGCAATCCCAACTCACTGCCTACGCAATACGCCAAGGAATGAATGAAAACGCGATCTCGCCCGCGGCCGGTCTCGATGACACAGCAAAGTGATGTCCCTATCGAACCCTTGTGTTTCCAGGAGCGATACAATGAATGAATGAACGAATGCTAAAACGATATCGTCCACGGCCGGTCTCGCTGACACAGCAAAGTGCTGTCCCTCGCCAACCCTTGTGTTGCCAGGCGCGATATAAAGAATGAATGAATGTTACGCGATACTCCAACGTTAATGAATAAGTGTTACGCGATACTCCAACGTCCCACGCGATACTACAACGTTAATGCATGAATGTTACACGATACTCCAACGTCCTACGCGATACTCCAACGTTAATGAATAAGTGTTACGCGATACTCCAACGTCCCACGTGATACTCCAACGTTAATGCATGAATGTTACACGATACTCCAACGTCCCGCGCGATACTCCAACGTCCTACGTGATACTCCAACGTTAATGAATAAGTGTTCCGCGATACTCCAACGTCCCATGCGATACTCCATCGTTAATGAATGAACGTCACGCGATACTCCATCGTCCTAGTGACTAAGTGTCATGCGATACTCCATCGAATGAATGCCACGCGATACCCCAACATCTCAATCAACGCACGACCCTAACACGATACGCCAGTGACTATTTACGCGATTCGCCAATAAATGTGAACGGCCATAAAATCAAACATCGCTACAGGCATGGTTGTGCCGATATAGCACTATATGTGCTATTACTCACAAACCATTGTATTGCCAACGCGATTAATGTGAAATGGTCCAACGCGATCAATACGACATACATAAATGCAATACGCCAACGTCTGGCCCTCACGTAGATGAACGATTGCATAATAAACAATATCACCCACAGCCGGTCTCGCTGACACAGCGAAATACTGTCCCTCGCGAACCCTTGTGTTGCCAAGCACGATACAAAGAATGAAGGCATGTCAACGCGATACGCCACCGTCTAATTCTCATGTAGATGAATGATTGCTCTACTCGGAATAACGCCTTCATTTGCTCACCACAAGCAGATGTGAGACACAACACAACGATCAGATCAAAACGATAGCATACTATATAGCGATACACGCTCAAAAAGGAAACTTCATTACAAAGGACTTTGCGGCCAATAGCGATACATCAATTGCTACTTCGCACAAGTGCGATACAAAAACACAATTGCTACAAGCGCGAGACATACAACTGTCTCTGTCTATCCTCCCGAGTCCGATAAGAGCTGGCTCCGATCAAGTCTGATTCTCTAGAATTTGAGGAGCTCCGGAAAAAGATCACTGAGTTGGAGGATTGATAGGCTGGCCGGGCAATGGTGGGGAAGCCTAGAGGCAATTGCGCAACACAACTCTCCACCGTATCACCACCCGATCTCCATCGTTGTAGCCCGCCACCCCCTCCAGTGATCTTGGTCCTTGGGTTTCTCACTCGGACGGCTTTTCAGTTTTGCGAGAGCACAGATTGCTCAACCCCCAAATGGGTGATAAAGCCGAGTCCTTGTGAAATTAGGCTATAAAGCCCATAACCCAAGATGAGATTAAGCTATAAAGCCCAGAAATCTGGAAACGCATATTGCACTGAAGGAAGGAAAGATTTCAGAAGCAAGAGAACAATGAAAAACAAAGACAACGCCGTGTCGAAAATATGATCAACAGACCTCCTTACCCATGCCTATTTATAGGGAAATCCCACCACCACCAACCGACCCCGGTCGGCCAATCAATGCGTCGCCTTAATTACCTACATTTAAGGACAAGGCAACCAATCGACAAAGCAATAAATATATTCAACGCACGGGGGACTATCGCCCAACAACATCAATTCCCCATACACTCCACATGTCCCGACATCAAGTAGGCATCTCAAAAGTTAGACCACTCGGTCAATTGTGTCAACACAATCCAAAAATATTTACAACTGAGAAAAGGAAAGCCTATCGCTATCGCAAAACGACGCATTACAAAACTAAGTCTCGCCTTCGGCACTACGCGTATGTTCTACCCGCTCTTGCTCCTCCGCCATGTCTCGCCCCTCAACATTTTCATCTTGCACCTCGACCTGACCATCGGCCCTTTGCTCGCCCCCAGCATCATCCCCCTCGCTATAGCCAGCTTGACCCGGTGTAGGCTCCGATCCAACCAAGTTCGGGATCACAATCCCCGGACCTTAACCACCACTTGCCGCGCTGGTTTGCAATCTCACAGCCTTTTTGGCCTACATATCTCGCACCATCTTCTCCTGGTCAATCCAGCCGGCAGCGATACCATCCTGAATCGAGTGCAAGGCCCCATCCGAGAAGGCTTTGTTCAGCTTCTCTCGAAAGTGATCTGTCTGGAGATAGAGATCCATGGCCTTATTCGCACCATCCCGCCTGGCTTTGGCAAGCTTATCACGATGCGTCTCGCGCAACAGCGCGCAGGCGAATACAATCTTCGGCGAAGTTACTTGCTCGTGCCTGCGCCTCGGCCAACTCCTTCCTCAACCGCTCCATCTTCGCCTCCCTCTCGCCTGCCTCCAGCTCTACATCCCGTAAACGGTCCACCTCCCACTGCAAATTCCCAACTTGCCCCTCCAGGTCCACCACAAGGTCTGGATAGGGAGCCAAGCTCTCCAAGGCCGCAGCTTGAAGCTTCAACTCAACTTCACGTTCTCGGACCTGCCTTTCCAACTCTCACAAACGCTCCTCGGCCTCTACCAACCTTAGACCATCCTTCGCCTGCTGCAGCTTCCCAGTCAAATCGAGGTTCGCCTCCCTCAGTGGAGCGACGGCATCCTTAGCTTCTTGCCGGCGGCCCCCCTCCATGGCTAGCGCCCGTTCCAGCTCCATCCTCCTCGCGATCCCATCATCGATGACTAACCTAAGATCCTCATGTTCCACCCGGCCCTGGTCTACCGCATTCTGAAGCTCGCGCGCCCGATTCCTCTCGGCCTCCAACTCTCCCTGAAGTCGCGCTATCTCCCGATCAAAATGCGCCACCAACTCGGCTGACGCATGATAATTCAAGTTCACAGCCTGTATTACACCATTTTTAACACCTCTACACAACCAAAACAAAATAAAGTCAAGTCAAAGCAAGATATACCCTCATCAACCTCTCCTGAGCCTCCCGATACCCGAGACGCGGATCCTCGGCATTCACACAACTGCGGTCGGGATAACAGTTCAGCAGGTCAGCCACCATATGAACAATGGCTCCATCAGTGACCCCAATCTCGCCCAAGGTACGCGCAAGACCCTCGGCCACCTCGTCAAGTGAACCTCGCGAACCCTCGCTCGCTGATCTCGAGCGAGACACATTGTCCACCCAAGATCTCTTACTACCGCGAGCACCAACAGCGACACCAACTGGGGGACTCCCGAGACAGAGTTGAGATGCCGACCTTTTTCTCGACCCCACCCCATCCGTACTAGCACAGGTGTCTGATACTCGACCTCCTCCTAGCTCGCCATCCTGGGTTCCCGTCTCAGCAACTTGTGCAACTTCAACTATACCCTCTCCAAACTCGGGTCGTAACTCGGGCACCTCGACCGTCGGCCCTGTCTCGCCAACAGCTTAGCTCGTCACTTCCGCCTCACCATTATCCACAGTAATGACTTCCCGTGAGACAGGATCATCGCCCTCGCCAAAAACGGTCTCCAGCTGTTCCAAAACAGCATCCTGCACCAGGCGAGCCCGAGCACTAGTATCGCTCTGACGCCGCTCCGCCTCCTCCAACAACTCCTCCACGTAGATCTCCACCTCTACCGTAGGCTCCGAGGCCCGGGCCCCATCACCAAGAAGCTCCCCTCCCACAGAAACCTGGGGGAACTGTCTCTCCGTTTCCCGAGCCTCGGGGGACTAGCGCTCGCCAACACACACTTGGGGAAGCTCACCCACGTCTCCCACTTGCATGGGCTGATCCTGACCACCCCGAGCCGGCTCCCGAGCACCAGGAACCTCATCCCCCTCTGCCCCAGCCTCCTCGGCCTACTGGTTGAGATACTCTAAGACAGCATCGAGGAACCTCAGATACATGTCGTCAGGCAACACCATACTCACTCGATGATCGGTCACACGCACCTTATCCAGGAGGTCTACATCAATTCGCCTCGCCGTCTGCGACTCTCACAGCAACCCTTCGATAATGATGTCAGGATCAATATCGGCATAGGGAGCATCACTCTTACTCGGGGTCTCGGTGGGCATATCGGCTGCACAACACAAATTTCTTGTCAGTAGTGATACTCTACAACCGATACAAAAAAACAAAAAAACAAAAACAAAAACAAAAAGAAAGTGTGTAGAAAATCCCTCACCCAGAGCCCTCCCTAACTCAAACCTCTCATAGATTCGCAGCCTACACAGACGATAGAAACCCCTCGCCCCCCCTCGGAAACGCACCTATCACCCTTGCCACACGTTTCTGCTCCAGAGTGGTCAACTTCACATCCTGCCTCACTACGATGCACAAAAGGCTATTAGCATACACCAAAGACAAGAAAACCCACCAAAAACACAAGCACGATACTCACATATGGGATGAACCGGCACGGAGCCCGATGCGCCATTTCCGGATTCTGCCACCAACCGCCTACTAGGCATGGCCGTCCCCATTATCGTGAATATATATTCGACGACAAATCCTCAATTATAGTACGGCCACGCGCCCTGAAATTCACGCACCCACTCTCGCCTCCTTTGGTCGAATACGACAACTTGAACAGGGAATTGAACTCGCCGATACTTGGACACAACAGCTTACTCAACTTCCACAACAGCAATACACCCATTATCTGCCTCAACGCATTGGGCGATAGTTACCCTACAGCTATATTCAAGCAGGACAGCAGATACTGAAATTCCTCGGGCAACGGAAACGTCAACCCACACCTGAGCTGATACTCATAAAAGCCGGCCCACCCCAACGGGGGGTGACTAAAGACTTCCCTTTCCCTTAACGGACGCAACAAGACTCTCTCCGGAATCGCCCAAGTCGCCCTCAAGTCGGTGATTTGCTCTTCCGTCATACTCGGGCCAGGCTGATCAATGGGTGTCTCGCCAAGAAGCAATCGCCCACGAGGCATGCGCGGGATCTCCAATACATGTTCCTCCGCGTCGGGCACATCGGACACCAAGGATCGCCCAACCCTCGCCTCGCTTCCGCCAGAGGAACCCTCGCCTCTCCCTCGAGACCTCCCAGCGATACCCCCGCGAGGGACCCCGCTACCACTCCCTCTGGAATCACCCTCGCCAGAAGGCTGGGGACCTCCCCCACCACGACCACGAGAGGCGCCGTCCCCCTCTCCACGAGGAACACTGACACCACCACGGGGGATCCTCTCGCCCCCGCTACCAGACCCATCTCGCCCACCCGACCGCGATTCTCACGCGCCGAACTTCGAGCGATTCTAAACCTTAACCACGCCCCCTTTCGGTATCGACTTCCTCCGCACTCCCCCGCAAAAAAAAAAAAAAAAAAAAAAAAAAAACGAAACCCTAAGCTCTATCCGGAGCTTCCAAATGCAACTCTGATTGACCGAACACTCAGAACCCCCAAAACCTCACCGGACCTAACACAGACCAAACCCCGCCAGTAGTTCACTCTCCCGCAGTACGACCCCCCATAAGATACACACACCAGTACCCCCGGATACACCAAGAAGGTCAAGAGACGGCGTACCTGGTCACTCCTCCGGTCGAAATACAGCAACGGCGACGAGTACTCCACGTCTAGACAAACGCATTCCACACAACTACAACAACAATCTCACCCAATCTCTCAAGCTCCAATACGAACGCAGAAACAGTAACCACTTCCACCTCTCTCCTCTGTCCTTATATAAGGACCTTAAGAACTCCGGGACGGTTGGACGTGCAAGGACAGCAACCCCTAATCTCACCACGTGTCCAACATCCCTGAACGTTTCAGAGATCATGCGCCGTCACCTTGGCTACTCCCCACTCGGCCATTATTACACTTTACGGCTCCCAGTACACCGGTCTTCCCACACACGAAAGCAAACCAGCTCACCACACATGTTGCTAAAACAGCGCCTATACACTAAAAGACGCATGCAACCCCACCATCGATTCACGTTAGCGACACCACATCAAACAACACCAGATTCTCACTCACCCCAGCCAAGACTGCTCTTCAGTCGGGACTTGGGGGACTGGGGGTAATGGTTGTACAGAAGCCACGTGGCAAGGATACTCGCCTTGCACTTCCAATACTTTTACCATGAACAAACTCCCCACCCAAGAGAACTCTTGACTGGGGACTTGGGGGACTTGTTGGTATAGATACCTCCCAGGTAAAAGTATCAGAAACACAAGACTCGTATCGCCTACACACCAGCGAGATAAGTTCCCAAAGTGAGGGGTTCCGATACCCTTCGGGCAATATCGGAATCCCAAGCATCCCACACCGAAAGAAACTGGACCAAGCTCCCACAAACCTGTTACATCAAGGACATCTCCAACAACCTTAAGAGGTAACTGTTTACTATCGCTTTCCATTATCATTATCTAACTTGGTACTGACTTAGGCATCGGAGCGTTAAAGGCCGGCATACCCGGTCTTCCCTCTGAGCTTTGTCTGTTTTGTAGATAATCGAGACAGATAGCGATAGTGACAAACCGATACAATCCGTGTTCAGCTGGGCCAGATCACCCTCGGGACCACTGAAACAAACATTACAGATTCAATCGCACTTAGAAGCCAGCGGTACATTCCTTGACACCTATACATATAGCGGGTTCCAATAAACGGCGTCTCTGCTAGATAGTTTCCATGGATTCTGATTGACCAAGCAGTAAAATAATGTCAGAACATTGCATCATACAAGCACTCTCAAATTCATGCTACCTCTTTCTTAGGATTATAGCAACATATAGGTGAATCAAGGAGGCACTGTTCCGGTATAAGGATATAGTAAGGCAATTGTGCTTTAAAGGAAGATCTCAACCACAACCACATCAATAAACCAATGTATAATGAAAACGAGCAATGCAAATCAGGAAGAGCATAAATCAGGATATCTTGTATCACTATAGAGAAGCAAAAGCAGATCCAGCATGAAATCTGCTAAAAGGTTTGTAAATTTTTAAAAAGGATATTAAATAATCCTTAGTGCAAAGAGAGAGAGAGAGAGAGAGAGAGAGATCCCCGTTTCTGCATTGAATATATAGCAACAAAGAAACACAGAATCCAAAACCTTGATGAAGACAATATCAAAATTCAAGAGCTGATATTAGGTCAGGGGAGGCAATAAATCTGGAATATGAATCCTAACCAACTAAATCGCTCCCGGAATATGAACAATGTATTTATAATCAATCACTAATTGCAAAACCCAAGTAACTGAATGAATGCAGTACCTTGCATCCATGCCATCCCCGTCGTCCTCACCTTCCCCTACATTCATGAGCTAAACAGGCAAAAGGAATTCGAATGAGCAAAAACCCTAAAATTAAAGATTCAAAAATCAGCAAAATTCTCAAACCAAAACCAATTAAATAAACGACCAGCCTCACCTCCTGGGCATCATCCTCTTCCTCCTCATCTTCACCATCTTCTTCTTCATCCTCTTCATCCTCCTTGTCATTCCCATATTCCTCTGCTTATTAGCCTTTCTATTAAAGAAACCATCCTCGATTTCGTTCTTGCCTGCACCTTCTTCTTCTTCTACATTTTCTTCTTCTTCCTCCTCCTCCTCCTTATCTTCATCTTCTTCTTCTTCATTTTCCGCCACCTCATCATCATCAGACTCCTCCAATTCCTCATCAAATTCCTTGCCATCCTCCTCCTTGGCTCACTCCATTTTCCAAGTAATTCAAAAATGGGCTCACACTTCTTCAACACCAACTGCATGTTCTTCCTTAGATATGAAGGAATTCAAAAAAAAAATATATATCAGAAACAAGCCCCAATTAATTGAGTTTGGGAGAGATGAGAGAGAAGTACTCACCCGATGATGGGCTCACCTAATGACCGGATTATTGGCATCGGCCTTTTCATCAATGAGTGGGGATGAAGAGAAGAAGAGGAAACAAGATGAGAGATGAAGGGTGAGATCTGGGTTTGCGGTTAGGTTTCATTTTTTCCAAAAGAATGTTAAGGTGGGAAATTAGAATTTAGCTAAAAAGGGTGAGCGGGATTCTAAATTATAAGTAGAATTCTCACAGAAATCCGTGTGAAATACATATACACTTGCAACTGATATCCGTGTGTATTTACCTCGATATCTAATAACTGTCATGTTAATTGTCATTCGATTGTTTACACAGAATTCTGTCTCTAATAGAGTTTTTCACACAGAATTCTGTAGCTAATGGTTCTTTTCACACGGATTTACGTGTAAACATTTCACACAGATATTCGTGTGTTACTCATTTCACACAGATGTCTGTATCAAAAACCTGTCAACCCTTTAAACCCTTCTACTTCCCTAAGCGGAGCCGACCCTTGAGGAGATAAAATTTCAGAAATTTTTACATTAGTTGATATAGCTTCTACCCATGAGAGCATGAGAGTTTACATATCAAAAAAATAAGTTACGAGTGAGCGGTTATGAGCATATTAGTTTTATGTAGTATTTAAGGTTTAAGGTTGACCTACTAGATCGAAACCCAAACGACGACGAAAATAGCTGAAATTTTGAACACAACCATTTATTCTTATCATGATAACATTCTACTGTTGATTTTGATAAATTCTATTTCCTACGCATTGTTGCTTATGGAAGGTATATTTTTCATTATAACTAATAAACTAGTTATACCACATTAATAGACATATAAGAATTTTGTGCAATCCAAAAAATAAAAATTGATAAATTTGACATTACCCATCTAGTTATAGCGTATTAATTAATAGGTATGGTGTAAAAAAAATTAACTCAATCCGCCGTTCTTTCAATATCAAATAAAGTGGTTAACCTTATATACACATATACTTCCCTAAGGGGAGTAAAACCATAAGGAGATAAACTTTTCAAAATTTTTACATTATTTGGTATACCTCATATTCATGAGAGTATGAGAGCTGATAGATCGAAAAAATAAGTTGCGAATGAGCGGTTATGAGCATATTAGTTTTATGTGGTATTTAGGGTTCAGGGTTGATCTAGTAGATCGAGATCTAAACGATAACAAAAATAGCTGAAATTTTGAACATAACTATTTATTCTAATCATGACAACATTCAGCGGTCAATTTTGATAAAGTCTATTTCCTCCACATTGTTGCTCATGAAAGGTATACTTTTCTTTACAACTAATAAACTAGTTATACCATATTAGTAGACATATAAGAATTTTGTACGAACCAAAAAATCAAAATTGAAAATTAATAAATTTGACATTACCCATCTATTTATAGTGTATTAATAGGTATTGTGTAAAAAAATTAACTCAATCCGCCTTTATTTCGATATCAAATAAGTGGTCAACCTTATATACACATATACTTTTTCACACGGAATTTTGTGGCTAATTGTTCTTTTCACACGGATATCCGTGTGAAAAGGTTTTAGTTTTTACACAGACATCTGTTACTGTTATTTATTCACACGGATTTCGGTGTTAACATGTCACACAGATATTCGTGTGATATTCATTTCACACAGAAATCTGTACTAAAAACTTATTGTAACGGAAATCCGTCCCTCCATAAATCACATAACATAAAAAAATTAACGATTTCGAAATAAACTAATTTATAATACGTATAGAAATCAGTGTGAATTGATTTTCACACAGATATCCGTGTGAAAATATTTTAGTTTTTACACAGATATCTGTTACTATTGGTTATGTACACGGATTTCCGTTGATATTGTTATTGTATAAATTATTGTGGGCCCAATTATGCTAATTTCACACGGATTTCTGTTAGTATTTCTATTTCACACGAATTTCTGTGACTTTTAACTATAGTAAATCAGTGAGTGTTGTTTTGCTAGTACTGCAGCGAGCGCTCTCCTAAAACTCTCTCTCACTCCTATTATTCTCTGCTTTTGTTAGCCAAAAACCTTGAACTTGAAAGACACCCCACATCAAAACAAACTTTAAATACTTGACAAAGAGTAAAGGAAACAAGCAATTTCATTTACAACTTTAACCCTCAGTCAATTCACTATCCCAAGTTCCCAACCAGACTGCACTGCATAAGTCAATTAACCAATGGTATCATATTGCAGCCAGCCTCCAATAAACAACAAATTATTTAAACTCCATACATTAAACAAGGTCTAGAGTTGGGGACACAAACACTTAATTTATTACATTAAAAAAAAACTGCACGCAAAATAAAAAGTAAGGACAAGAATTTATCCTGATGAACTGGTTCCACCTTTTTCACCTTGCCCTTCAAATTATTTAGTGACTGTTTCTACTACTCAGGTACTATATATAGCTAGAAGAAGATGCAGTTTGAGATTGGTATTGAGGTTGAGGCAGTTCTGGATAATTATGCATGTCATATGGAAGTTCCGGCAATGGTGCTTTATGCTGAATAACCTCCATCACCTGTCCTGCTTTGGGTCTTTCCTTGTTATTGGGGTGAGTACACCATAGTCCAACAATCAACAAGCATTTCATTTCATTTCGATCATAATTCATTTCTAATCTTTCATCAGCTGCGTCCAGAATATTTCCTGCAAGGAACAACTGCCAAACCCACCTAAAGAGTGGGACGTGATTTTCACCGTCTTGGTAAGTCTTCCTTCCGCAAGCAATTTCCAAGGCTACAACTCCAAAGCTAAAAATGTCAGATTCCTTACTAGCCTTCCCATCAATAGCATATTCAGGGGCCATGTATCCAAAAGTCCCTGCCACCTCTCTTGTCTGAGACCTGAAGCGGGAATCCACGAGCTTAGCAATACCAAAATCACCAAGCTTAGTGCTGAAGTCATCATCCAACAGTACGTTAGCTGATTTGATATCCCTATGAAGAACACATTGCTCTGCTTCTTCATGCAGATAGTGAATTGCTGAGGCCAACCCCAAAGCTATCTTGTACCTGTTTTGCCATTGCAGGGTTGTTCTGGTGCCAAATAGATGAGTGTGAAGGCTGTTGTTAGGCATATATGCATAAACAAGTAAGCATTCACCTTGCTCATGACACCACCCAATGAACTGCACCAGGTTTCGATGGATTAAGCGGCTTATGATTTTGACTTCATTGATGAAGACTCTCTTATAATGCTGATCAGGTTCTGCAAAGATTCTCTTCACGGCAACTATGCAGCCTCCAAGGTCTTGTATGAGTCCTTTATATACATGCCCCGACCCTCCTTGGCCTAGCCTTCTATCGTCTGCAAACCCGTTGGTGGCAACAAACAATTCTTGGTACGCAAATCGTTTTGGAAAGGCTAGCTTCTCAAGATCAGAGACTTCGCCGGAGTAATTGTTTCTCCGATTCCATAATACCATCAACCAACATATGACTGCACCAAGCATCAAAATGAAGCCAGGTAGGGCAATGTCCAGTATCAAGAATATCTTTTTCTTCTTTCCCTTGCTTTCGGCTCTACTAATATCGCTATCCAACAAAGTCGAATTAAACTCCCATGAACATAAAAAATGCCGCCCGAGGTATAATCCGGCCGAAGCAGAAAAACCAATTGTAACCCTTTCGGGGAGAACCTTTCGCAAGTCAACATTGTAAGTAATGGAAGAAGTAGATTTGCCTGGAAAAACGGGATTTGTGTTTTGCTCGAATGTCCAAAACACAGTAAGGTCGTTGGCAGTAGCGTTATAAGTTATCCATGCATTACCAATCTTCCCGGTCATGTTACTGGGATTCCAATCGGCGTATTGAACTGAAGAGATTTCATTGATGTTGATCCCAATATGGGGCCGGAGTGGATGTGGATCCCAGTCTTCGTTTCCCCAGGAGTCGAACTCTACGGTTACAATCTTCGCATTAAAATTGGTGGTGGTGTTGAATAATCCCAGTTCACCACCGCCAGAGTTGGGTGGAATACCGTAGCCAACAGGAACAAGGAAAAAGGCAATTCCATCGCTGAATTTCCACCTTTCATCACCATAGTCGACCATGAAAGTGAAATGAGTAGTGAAGTCTGCCAGTGATCCAGTAGCAGTGTCCCATAGGTGCAAAGGCTCTGCATAAATAGCATGTCCAACATCGAAATAAGTGCCTGGGTTGAGCTCAATCCTTCCCGATGAAAACTGGGCATCACCTTCAAAGACAACTCCATTTGCACTCTGGTCGAACTGATTTATATTGAAGGAGAGTGGATGAGCAAAGTGGGAGAAGAAATTGGTGAAAATAATTAGGAAGCAAATATTGCAGAAGCAGATTGCTTGCGTACTGCTGCTTCTGCTTTCAGACATCATAACTTCAGTCAAGCAAGAAATGAAGAGTGCTTGCGACAATGAAGATTTGATTTTTTTTTTTTTTTTGGCTTGAAACCAGCTAAGAGAGGTAAGAGCCTCCTTAACCCATAGAAATCTAGAACAATTGGTCCCTAATCCCTATTACAATTAATTCTGTAATCTGTATTGTAAGTCCCTGATACAGATCCTCCTTCCGTAATAGTCCCTGTTACGGGCGGCTTAGATTCTGAAGACATTTCTTTTCCGGACAAGAATCATTAGGATTAGGTTATGTGATCGAGCAGGGCCAGCCTTGATTTTGTCGGGGCTGAGGCAAACTAAAAATTTAAGCCGCTCGTATATTTTGCACTTGTTATCTTCATCAATGAATGGAACATAAAAGAACAAATGATCTGCTGAGACTCCAATTGCAGGTTTATAGATATCCGATCCCACAAAATATTCGATTTCATCCAACTCATAAGGGGATGAGGGGTAGATCTTCCAGCCTCGATCCTCAACTCTGTAGGAATGATAAAGAAACTTCAGGACTAATAAAACAAAAGTAAAAGACATAGATTAAAATTTTGCCACTAGCAAAGGGAATATAGAAACGATCATAGATGAAAAGAAACTAGTTAACCTTTGTTGAATATGGTGGTGATCATCATTCTTCACCATACTTAGTCGTATATATAGTTACAGAAAAGAATGGCTCCGCAGCTGACCCAACTTCAAGTAACTATCTAAGCTACCTTTGAAACTAAAACTGAATAAGAAACTATGCAATGCTATCTTAATTTGTTCAATTTTATAGACCGTCTTTTGGTAAGTGAACAATATACTAACTAATCATTAGGACTTCCCAAGGACGACTTGACTCCCGAGAAAATTGGATCTGTCCGGCATGGGTCAGAGAAGTTAATGTGATCTTCTCTGTTTACTCGTTGACGATCGAAGAGACCCTGTGATTCACATGCAAGTCTTTTCTAAATAGTTTTGTTGCTTTTTTTTTTTTTTGTGTAACTATAATCTAAATTAATCGGTTTTTTTTTTTTTTTTGGGTCTGATTATATCATATTTCTAAATTAATCAATTGCATATTAATTATCAACCATGGAAACACATATCGATCCTCGTTACAGTTCTAATTCGGCTTGTATTTGCTCATTGGACTTTCGTACAAAAATGAGTTCAACAGTCTTGATCTCAGTTATTGATAACACTGTGTGAAAAGCTTGTCAATATACATATCAGAGCTGAGGTGTACGTTCGATGGCGTGGGCGTGGAAGGTGCTCTTTGTTTTAAGTCTTCCGCTGGGTAGTGAGTGGTGGTGGGTGTGTTTACTTATTGAATTGTCATTCAGTTTGATTTGTAAACTATCTGTAATTTAATATGTGACTCTAAAGAACGAGTTGGTATTGACATTGTGAGTTCAGTTTGTTTGTTACTTAGTTTAAATGAAAAAAATTTCTATATGTGTAAGTTAAAACAATGTTTTGACTTAAAATGATTTTCGAGAGGAATAATTTATAAAACTATAGTTGGTATTAGTGGTCATTCTTGCGTGAATGACTACGTATATATATATTTACGTGGAATATATATATTTGACGGGTAAGTTGACTACGTATATATATATTTACGTATTAGTGGTCATTCCTGCGTGAATTAACACATATATATATATATATTTACGTGGAATATATATATTTGACGGTTTGACATTGGTGAAGTTGTGTTTGAGAGTGTGATTAAATATATTGTAGTACCAAAGTGGGGACCAAAGTGGCGATAGTTTATATTGTAATACCAAAGTGGTGACCAAAGTGGCGATAGTTTATACAGTAGTACCAAAGTGGTGACCAAAGTGGCGATAATTGATGTGTTGATTCTTATGAAGAGGATAGGAATTAATGTTGAGTGATTGAGGTTTGAGATTGTTGATGGGTGATCATTGACTTTAGTGTGGGTTGTTTGACTTCTTCATTGATTTTCTTTTTCCTTCTAATTGTTGAATTTTAAGTAATCTCCTGAACTAAGTTATATGCAGGGATTACTGCCTTTTGAATTGTTTGTTTTAATGTAATCTCCTGAACTAAGTTATATGCAAGGATTACCGCTTTTTTAATTGTTTGTTTAATGTAAATTCCTGAACTAAACTCTATGCAGGGATTTATATGATTTCTTTTGTTTGTTTTCATGTGATCTCCTGAACTAAGTTTCTATGCAGGGATTACTGATTTTGCTTAATTCTTATTGTGGGTATAATTGTGGGTTGTGATCTGTAGTGATTGGGGAATGAGTTGTGAGGTTATCGTTTTGACAAATGCTTTATGTTGAGGGGAAGTGTGTGTGATTTGTCGTTGAGATGATATGATATGATATGAACTTGATGTTTGGTTGTGTTTTGTGGAATTAAATATTGTTGCTTTAATTATCTCACGAGTTGAGAAATTATAAGCATGAGTGACGTGAGTCACTTTAATTGAGTTTACTCATACGGGCTGAAAAGCTTACCGGGTTTGTTTTGCTCATTTCCGGTGCACTATTCTATGGTGTAGGGGTTTTTGTGCAGGTTTGGTTATCGAGTGATCATTAGCAAAGCTGAGGTGTACGTTCGATGGCGTGGGCGTGGAAGGGTGCTCTTTGTTTTAAGTCTTTCGCTGGGTAGTGAGTGGTGGTGGGTGTGTTTACTTATTGAATTGTCATTCAGTTTGATTTATAAACTATCTGTAATGTAATATGCTAAAGAACGAGTCGGTATTGACATTGTGAGTTCAGTTTGTTTGTTACTTAGTTTAAATGAAAAAATTTCTATATGTGTTTTCTTGTATTTGTTCTAGCGTTTCATATTTGAATTTTCTTTATTCAAAATTCGGGGCGTGACAATACATACATATACATCTCTATGTATGTATTTGAGCTGTATATATACACATCATATGTATAGAGAATTTAATTTCCCTTTTAGAACAATGAAATTGAGATTTTTCATTATATAGAGGAGATGAAACATAATATTCTCGAGAGATTCTACAACGTAAAGACACCCTTACAATCCTCGAATATTCGCAATTAGCACTACTATAAAATAGGCAAAGACAACCGTATAGTATCATCCTCTATTAACTTTACCCAGTTACAGTTACATTATTATCTTTTGGCTCATCATGCACTGCATTCCTCCTTGTCCGTCTGACCAATTGCAGCTAACCTTTCAACAAGCGTGGGGTGAGTGTTGTGATATGCTGAGTACCAAGGATCAATATTCATAGCTGACAAATTCTCTTCCTGAAAAGAAAAATAAAATAGCATTCTGTTTTAGCAGCAAGCTATGTAAGATTTCAAACACAATGAGGTAATGCAAAGACCAAAAGCCATGCCACATATCCTTCAACATAAGTTGATGATGAGCTAGACAAATTACCTGTAGCCTAACCAGACTGGCTCGAATCGAGGAGGCATAACCAAGTTTCTTAGCAAAAGCATCAGCCTACAAAAACAAAAACTGATAAGAAACAAATCTAGCGAATGAAGAGAAATGAAAAGCCAACTGTGAAGTACATATTCACCTGATATTCAAAAGCTCGGCTCACAAGGTTACCAGCAAAGTATACTAGATTTTGAATAGGTGTTATTGCATACTGTAAACAAAAAGTGTAGTACCAAACTACGTCAAATTTTTATGATATAACATATCAGAACCACGTACAAGATTAGCATGAAAGAAAAACAGGAAGAAAGAAATTGGCAATAGCAAAATGGCTATGTATTGATACCTGAAATATGATGAGAGCAATGATTAGTGGTCTAGTATGAAACCCAAAACTTTGAAACAGACTACTCCAGTTCCTCACAAGAGTATAGCCCCCAATGTATAGAAGTGCACAGATCTGCACCAAAGTAGAAAAATCATAAAGCAAGATTGAAGAACTTTACTGATCAGAAATTTAAAATTCAACCAGAACTGACATAAATTTGCAATACAAAATGATAGCATATATACCTGGTTGGCAGTTAAAAGGTACACTATGTGATTACGCTTCCAATGGCCTAGCTCATGAGCTATAACAGCTACAATTTCCTCATCATTTTTGCTCTGCAATCATTAATTTCTCACATATATAACTGGTTGCAACAAATTAACTAACCATAAAAATGCAAAAGAATAAATATTTTGGTGCAAAATACCTGCTGAATCAGTGTATCATAGAGGACAATCCTCTTGTTGTTAAAAAATCCATACATATAGGCCTGTATGATGATAAACAGTTAGCATCAGTAAGTCCACAACAATTACCACTATTGAGAACAAAATATAGATAGTGAAAAAGTTGAATCCTCACATTGCTGTGACTTGACCTTTTGGATCCATCAACCACAAACAGCTTCTTCAACGGAAACTCAAGGGATGAAGCAAGCGTCTCAATTTTCTCTCGTAGCTGACCCTCTGGAAGCTAATGGCACATGTAACAAGGAAATTAAGACAACAGAACCGAACATAATAACAAGAAGAATGGATCAGTTTCAGTAATCATCATTTATATTTTGAAAACTCACAGGGGTGAACTTGTGAAAGAGTGGGGCTATTAGAATAGGGTAGATTGTCATCATCACAAGAGAAAGAACAAACGTGAGCACCCACAGATAAATGACCGAGTAAGCACCTTCTTTCTGTAACCACATAGTTGAAAATGAAAAAGAAATCTAACCAGAAAATTCTGAGGTTTATAGAAACACTATATGATTAATAAGTCATGAAAGATTAACCAAGCAAGGCAAATAGAAAGCTGATTTGCTCAAAATATAATAGATGAGTTTACCTTTACAATTAAAATTGCTGCAGACACAATAGGTGGGACAAGAATAACATAAAGACAAATTCCTTTAAGCCTGTCACTAAAAAATAACCATATTGTTTGCTGTAAAACAGATACAAATTCATGTTAGAAATTAAATCAACAAGAAACAATCGAGATAAAAGATGGGACGAAACATGGTGAGGTCCGAGTAGCAATACAAACCTTATTAAAACCATGACAGGCCTCGATCACAAATATGGAGTAGAGAGAAAATGGTAAATTTGTGATCTGGTCAAGAGATGCAGACTATCAATACCTTTATAAACCAATAGAGTATAGATCTATCTAGAAAATCATTGTAATTCAAATACCAATTTAATTGTTCATCAATTCTCAGAAACTTATAGGCGATTAGCAATAATATGCCTACCTCAAACCAAATCATCACACCAGCTAAAAATGCAAGGGTATGCAGTTTTTCATTTTCTTCATTGAGGCCAACTAAATCTACGAAGTGTCCTGATTTCTGAGATTGTCAAAAACGAAAACGGAACTAGTCAGACACAGACAGTAGAGCATCAAGCAGATTCCCACAAACGTGCAGAATCCCACTTTATATTACTAACCTTCCAAAACCAAGGCAAAACCTTAAAGAACAAAATTGCTGATTCCACGAGTACTTTCACTAACTGACGAAGAAAACGGAAGTGGCTGAAAGCCAAGGAAAAAAAAAATAACATCAGTTAAGATTACAAAGGAGAAATGATGGTCAGAAAGAATCAGATATACCTTCTTTCAAGACGGTAGGCTCGCGACTTCTCAAACTTCTCTTGGCTGATCACTCCTTCCAAAGTTATAGGAAGTGTTGGAAGTTTGAGTGCCGAATGTTGCCTCAAATCCAAGTAAGTTTCAAATATGTACATCAATATCATAGAACCTGTAAAAAGCTTACATGTTAAAAGCAGTTACAAGCTGTAGAACATGAAGGTGAGCAGAGGAGAAGAGAAGATAAAAGTGAGCGAGAGATAGAAATTGATTCATACCAACAACTACTTCCAAGAATGGGAACGCCATGGCTTAGTCTGAAGGTGCCTAGAGAAAGGTTTTGTCCAAAACATTGAATCTATGGTATCGATATGTTGTAGTATTAGTAGACCTGGGGTCACCAAAGAAAGAATAGATATTGTAGTAGACTTGACTAACAAAAAAAAACAATACTGGACTAACCAGAAAAATATGGGGCCAATGAATACTAATTTAAGGATGGTGGCTCTTATTAGCACCTTTATATCACTTTCAAATTCAATCCTACTCCCATTAGAAAAAATGAAAAATACTATTAAGCAGACCCCTGTTTGCAACTTATGCTTATGGGGACTGATTAATGTAGGATATTTGGCAGGTGATGACACCAAATCTGGTGGAATTTGAAATCACCCAAATTCACATTCATTTTGGTCATTGATGTACATATCTCATATTTACTTACAAATCCCAACATATCAACAGTACATAACCATAAATTCCACTAGCTCACTCCTCCATTAATTACAACTTCTTTTTCCATATACATAAACCATCAAAATTGTGATCAGAGTCTGAAGAAGTTGGCCATAGCTTGTTACTCTGACCCTCCCTTTCCACAAACAGCAATTCTTCAACCACCTGTTTTCTTAAGCCAGAATCCCCTGCTTGGCTTTAGAATCTGCTTCAGTAAAACCATTTTGGGAACATTCCAGTGCTCTACATGCCTGAAAATTTACATAACGACTTTGAGTTATATATGACAAGTTTGGAAAAGAGGGAAAAAGTTACCTTATTGTGCAACAACAAGTTACCTGGACACTTTCCCTGACCGTTCATCAAAGTAGTACTCAGTGTATCCACTTGCTGCAACAACAGTGTCAGAGTGGTTTAAAAACAAGCTAAACAAGCATTTACCTTATTAAACTAGCTAATGAAGGTGCCATTTCTTACTTAAAGTGCCCTTTAGGCTTGTGGGATTTTAGCCCATGTATCAAATGAGGTGACTAACAAATGGTTTGATACTAAAGTTTGAAGATGGACTAGAGTGACAATCTTTTTACATCAAGTGCTATACAGGTGACCAGAAGAAATTTATTCCATGGAAATTTCATATGTTCCAACCCTCACAGACACAAAATTAGTCTTTATTTGATACATGTAGTTAACGAGTGATTGCACAAAAGCATACCAGACAGAATTGGCCTCCAAGGGAATGACAAGATACAACTGAATCTCCAGTGACCAATTCCTTTATCCTGTAACCAAACAAAAAGTTAGATGAAAACTTATAGAAATTACTGTGAATGAAAAGATACGAGGTAATTAAACTTATTCAGTCAAGGTGGCAGCAAAAGATTCATAAGCTGGCTAATCAGAAAACTCATGGAAGAAAATGTGGAATTTGATATTACCTCAAAATCTTCCCACTTCATAAGCTTCATATTTGACTTCTTTAAAAGGGACCCAAAATTAGTACAGTTCCTTTTGAAACGTTGAAGCCCTTTGAATGAGCTTGCAGGATCAGCAAATTCACAATCCTCTTCATATGCATCAAGCGTGAGGTTCCCTAGTAATCCAAGTATGAAGATTATTACTCATTATGAAACCGAAAAGTTCAATTAAAATTATCATTGAAATTTTTTCACTAACCTGTGACAAAGTATGATCTTTCAAAGTCATCTTTGATTGATTTTACTACTCCGGCACGATCAACGGCTCCAGACCAATCTCTTGCAAGCTCAAGAGCAGTTTCAGGAGCTTCAACTTTGGATGGTGGGTTGAAAAACGAAGTGGCAATGCCCAAAAACTCAGAGGCATACCAAGCAACCTTAAGCACTACATTTGCATTTTCTGGTTGGGATTCTGTATTGGATGTTGATTTTCTTGTTGGGTTTTCACCACTGCAACGAATTCTGCACACACTGTAACGCTGACTTGGCTGCAAACTGAAATGATTTGGCTGGAAACTGAGGTAGTGGTGCTGAGCAGTGAGGCGTGGTGTAATGGAAGCATAGGAGAAAATGTTTGCCATTTGAAAAGAGAGAGAAACACAACCTATGGTTGGAGTTAAATATCCAAGACCACAATGAATATTAGCCATAGAGACATCCTAAAGAAAAACAACGCTTTAAAAGTCTCCAAATGTAAATTTCAACAAAGAATTGCCAAGATTTTAAGAACCATTGAATCAAAAGAAAAAAAGGAAAAAAAAAAAAACTGACCCTTTATATTCACTATTCAGCAAAGAATAAGGAGGAGGTTAAGAAAGTAAAGTTCATCACTGTAAGCCAAATTTACTGCACTTTTTATAGTTCCTATCTTTGGAAACTCAGTTTCCTATGTCTGAGTTTCCTAACTATTGTGTTACAGCTACCAACAAAAATCGAAGTGATGAGTTTTATAAATCCTCTTCCTTCAGATTGAGGAAGACAGAGAAAATTAGGCCAAGCCTTAGTAAAGCAAACCAGAGCACTTCAGTTTAACATTTATTCACACCAAAATGTATCAAGTCAATACCAGCTCTTATTCTCAGCTCAAGTGTGATGAGCCAGCATGGACGACATGTCAGTACCTTCAATTTGACTATGTTGGAGTTTGTATAAGTTTGTTAGAAGTTAGATGATCAGATAAATCGATCTGTAACTCTATCATAGTTTGTTTGGCTTCAGTTATGTAGGCACTGGTGTGTATATTGTAGTTTGTTGAACTCTCTATCTGATTGATTATTCCATGAGAAAGAACTGCATGTCCAGTCTATTTTCTCTGCAGCATCAGTTCTGATGCTAAGATACCTCTGCGAACTCTATTCTTCAATAAGCACCAAGCACAAGTTCCAGCATTATGTCAACATATCATCTCAACTGCAGAAGGTAATATACAAAATTTTCTAGGCAGGAATCCTAAATGTTCGCCATCTGATTGAACATAAATGCTGCCACTTCCTGAAATCTCCTCCACTTCAATAGAATGTACGCTGCAAGAAGAACAAAATGAATAAGAGGAAAGCACACAAGAGAACCCTACATCTAATAGCCGTGGATGAAAGAGCTCATCGGGAAACCTTTGTGGCTTCGGCTTTTAGTTTTTATTTTTCTACGCAAAGATAGAAAGGAAAATGGGAGAAACAGAGGAGAGAGGGAGACGGAGAAAACATGAAAAGTATATTAGCCTGAGACAGCTTCACCTAACATGACCTACCTTCTTGACGATACATTTTCCACCGATAGATGAGTCCCATTGTACAGCTTATGTAGCTTCAAGACAAAGTCATACCACTTGAAGTCCTGAAGAATCACAACCTGCCAAGAAAGTTCAGAACACAGTTCAGAAATATTGGAAAAAAACCCTGCATTATATACTTTTCTATCAACAATTAGGTGCAGGATAACTAATCCACCTCAAATTTTCCATTCTGAGGATCAGCATTTGGTGTAATTTTCATGCCACCACCAAAGTATTTTGCATTTCCAATGCAAAGGGCTGTTACTTGAGGATATACTTCCCACTCCCCTTCATTGACCTAGATCAACAACATTTTATTAAGTGGAGTGGATGATTTGTAAGGTAAATAAATATGCAAGCAATAAACTACTGACTACTACTTCTCAACGCAATACAATACTCACCTTGATCTTAAGGTCCTGATTACGGTGCCCAATAAAGCCTTTCAAAGCACCAATAACATAGCACAAGTTTCCGAATCTCTTGTATTTAGAAGCATGGTATCCTGCTTTTGCACTCCTGCAAAATATCCACCCCAACAAATGTCAGAGAGATTGTCTAAAAATCAGCATGTGTCTAGTGAAAATTTTCCAACTTGAACTTACAAGTGAATGTCAGCAACATTAATAAAGTAATGAGGTTCATCAGTTTCTCCACTAATAACTCCAACATCTATCCGTGATCTCTGTCCTGCAGAAGGCAATTATGCATCTCTGCCTTCAGCATATATAATTCACAAAGTAAATGCAAGATGAATCATTAAGTGAAAGCTCCTTCAGTATTAATCAAAGATGGATTACACAAAAGGAACAAACAATATAAAGATTGAGAGAGAGAGAGAACCTTTGGCTATGCGTTCGATGGCTTCATAAGGATTATTTTTCCTGATAAAATAACAGATATTCAAGAATCTTGAGCAAGTGAACATAGACAACTCAAATGATACCAGATTGAAATGCACGAACTAACCAGCCAAATGATCTGGCAAAATCGGACCCAGTTCCCAACGGAATGAGCTGTAGAAAGCAAACAATAATTACATCTTCCCTTCAGAAATCCAAAGCAGGTAGTTTATGAACCAATTGAGCATTTCACTAATGACTGAATTTGGCAATAACTACATACAATGATAACAAAGAATGTAAATTAAGATTACAAAACTCCTATGGTAATCACTTACACCGAGGGCAGTTGAATCGGTGGCCTCTCTATCATAATTAGTAACAGGTTTTCCAGCCCAAAAGAATCCATTCACAACCTGATTATCAGAAGCTAATGTAGATAAGCAACAGTATAGATCATATGTGTACACATCCGTAGCACACAATACAGATATCCCATACAAATCAGAACACTTGCAATTTTGAAAGTTACATGTACCAAAAATCCATTAAACCATTGCTTATGGTAAAACTGTATATGCCCATAACTGAAGCCAAATCCTACACCGAAAGATTTATCACTTGTTAAAATTTGAGAGACAGATTCATTTTCCTTGGTCATTTGTAAAACCATATCAGTACACCAAATTGTCTGACCAAAAGATGGTAAAGAGTATATCCCATATCAACCAGTCATTTGCAGAATATGAAAGACCTAGACCCAGGGCAGGGGAGAAATGCAATTGACTAGTCATCGCAGTCCTTCCATGAACTTTAAAATCTCAATACCTCATGCAGAGTTCCATCTCCTCCCACCACATTACAGCATCTGCACCCTCCCGTATAGCCTGCATAGCATTAGAATCATAGTATCCCTTCTTAAACCAATCTTCCAGCAAACAAACTAGATTTAGTTCAATCTCAAACAATAAAGTATGAAAGCTCACCTCCCGTGTTATGTCGATTGCATGAGAAGGACCTGATGTTAAAGACTCGCATATCTGCCCATAACATAGACAAGCAAAAGTACAAGTTCAAAGCTGCATCCCAATGGAGAACCAAAAAAATACAGCACAGGCTGCAAACAGATAATTGGACAGTGAAATATGGTCCATGTCACCATACTTACCCTTATTAAGCTATATGCATAAAAGTGTGGTGAACAGTAATTTTACACTAAGCCATTTGCTAAATCCAACATGTAAAGGTACTTCAAACCACAGAGCACTTAGAACAGCAATCAACCTTGAATACCATTACAGAGTGAAAACTTATACCCTCAAATCAGGAATTCACTTGTAAATCACTTTGATTTCATAGACATACATCAGTCAACAGACTGTAAACACTTCTCTAACAAAAGGACGGCCCTTTTCAACAAATACACATTTTTCATGGAAGAAACAAATCCCTACTGATCATATCAGTTGCCAAGCAACACAAAACCGATCCAAAACAACATCTACAAGCAATTCATCCATGACCAACAATGACATAAAATCAATGTCTCCATATTCCAACCTCTACTAGTCAACCAGAATTGGGTTTTGGGTCAAGCTCAAAACTTTGTAACAAAAAAAAAAAAAAACCAAAGAAAGATAACAAACTCACATTGCAATCAGCACCAAGACGAGACCTCAAATAAGGAAGCAGCTTCTTCCACTCCTTCCCAGTCCTCCCATTAGCCCCTGCTCCAATTCCCCCACTTTCACTACTCACCAATCCTCAAAAAAAAAAAAAAAACAAGAACCCAAAAACAAAAACAGAGAGAAAGAAAGAGAGACCTGAAGGATTGACGACGAAAACGAGGTCACGCCGGTGAGAGGAGGAAGACCCACTTCTGGAAACAGAGCGCTCAGCATAGAGATCAGGGGCTTTGGGAAGCTCGGCTCTGACAACGGCCCATGATGGTTTCGCCATTGGAGGTCTCACTGTAGCTATTCCGCAACCCAATGCTATCTGATTAATGCTACCCATTTTGGTTTTCTTTATAAAGCTTCAGTCTTTGTGGGTTTTCTTCTCCAAAGCTCTGTGCTTTTGCAGAAAATCAAAGGTTTAAGAAGACTAACGAGGTTACGAGGTTTTCTGGGTTCTTCACTGTTCAAACAGAGCAGTCATTTTGTTAATTAACACCTCAGTATTAGTCCGCCCACGTTATTTAGATTCTTTAATTATTTTGCTATATTTTGTTCAGCTGGCAATAGTATTATACACGTGGCAAATGATTCTGCTGGGAATCAACGTCAAAGTATCTATTTTGGTTATATGCATGTGACATTTTCATTATACACAACAAGAATAAGCTCATTTTCATTAAGAGTTGGTGGTGATTGAAGTTTGCAGGATACAAAAGCGAAGTGTAATCCTATCACAGCATGGCAACCCTCGTTTTCTTCTTCTTCCCCAATGGGGAGAATTTGGCTTCTTCTATGGCCGCCTTGCGGTGTGGCTCGTGGAAAGGTTCTCTGAACGGCAATCCCCTTCTGAAGGATTGGAGGTGAACAGAGAAGTCATTGCTTAGGACCATATAATTATGCGGCCACATTCATGATTCTTAAGAATCAAGGGAAAATACCAAAAGTGTTGTTCATAGCTGCATGATTTGCACAACAGGAATAAGATCATTTTCATTGAACATTTGAACATACATTGACAGTTTGGTGACTGAACTTTGCAAAATACAAAACTAACAGAATGTTCCTATCTCCCAAAGGCAAACACTCATTTTCTTCCACCTCCCTTTCGACTGAAATGGTGAGACCTCAGCTTCTTCTTGCGCACTTCGGTTACTGGGCCAGTCTCTCTGAATGGCATTCCCATTAGAGCCAAAAGTGTCTGAGCTTCTTTATCTGTTTTAGCTGTTGTTTTGATGCAAACATCCATTCCCCTGCCCTTACCCAGATCAAACTTGATCTCTGGGAACACACTCTGTTCCTTAATTCCAACACCATAATTACCGTTTCCATCAAAGCTGTTCGGGTTGAGACCTTGAAAATCCCTTGTCCTGGGAAAACCCAAGTTAATGAGCCGATCAAGGAATGCGTACATCACCTGCAAAATCAACACTTGGTGCATGAGATTTCATGCAATTGGAATTATGAAATGATACATAAATTTTCAAGGGATTAGATCCACGCACACGTAATAAAGATTGAAAGAAAACACACGTAGAGTTCTCAAGTACTATTCTGTAAGAGAAAGGGATTTTGCTTCTTTGTCAAACTATTTAATTTTATGCAACTAACTACTGATTCCTTGTATCAATACCATCACCATCACCATCAACATCACAAGCCCACGCACGCAGAGTAAAGACTGAAAGAAAACACAGGTAGAGTTCTCAAGTACTATTCTGTAAGGAAAAGGGATTTTGCTTCTTTGTCAAACTACTTAATTTTATGCAACTAACTACTGATTCCTTGTATCAATACCATTCACCATCACCAATGTAGGGTTACTAGTCAGTAGTCACTAGTAACAAACACTGATGTTGACTTGGTGCACAAACCACCCTCACCACTGTAACATCAATGTGGGTATCTTTTACCACACAACTGATAGTGCAACCATCATTGCTCTCTTTCTTTCTAACAACCATACCTATAATCATATCCATATTGACCATACTACTTCACATCAGGTTATTTCTTCCATGTCAGAAAAATAGAAAGAAAGGAGGCACTATTGGCCATGGTATAACCTTACAGATATGAATAAGCTACTCTTTTTCTGGTGCCATCATTACCAATATGTTTTACAGACTAACTTGTGACTGAGCTTTAGTTCAATCTACTACCAAGCCAAGAAGAAAAGAATATGAGTGTTGTATTACCATTGTAACACTGCCAGACGGAATTCAGCACAAACCTCTATTCTAAATCTTGATTAACAATATTAAATATTGCACAGGAGTTTATAAGAAACATGAATAAAGGAATTGCTCACCAAAAAATGATAATTCAGTCTTCTAAATATCTAAAAGAAATGAAGCTGACAATACGATTCATCTATTAAGCAGGAAAAGAAAGCTCACATTTCCTCTGAGTGTGACAGCAATCCCAAGTGGCTGACCTTCCCTGATCTTAAACTGCGCAAGGGAAGCCTTTGCTCTTGTCTTCACAGGTCTCTGCCCTGTAATGAGCGCCAGTCACGCATCGCTGCTTCCAATCCCTTAGCATTCTGCTGAGCATCTCCAATACCACAGTTCACCACAACCTTCTCAACCTTCGGAACCTACAGCAAGTTCCCCATTGCACAAATCACCAACATAACAAACTTCATTAAAGCACTCAATTTCACAAACCCAACAATCGAACTCTCGAAATTAATACAAACAAAAAGACTCTATTTACACCAAAATCATCAACATAGAGAATTCAACATCACAATAAGTACGAAAACATGAATCCCCAAATCCAATATTAATTAAAACCGAACCACATTGTCACTGGTTTATCTCAAATTTCATTTCTTTAACCAAAAAGTTACTTACTTTCCTAAAACCCAGTCTTTCTACACCTAAATTAGAGCCCAATTCATGAACATAAAATCAAATAAACAACTAAAATTATATATAAAATTAGACTGAAAATACAAAAATGGAAGCTTTATTCACCTCATGGATGTTCTGGTATGAGAACTCTTCTTTGAGCTTAGGGATGATTCTCTCAAGGTAAGCCGTCTTGAGCCGATTGACCTTCTCCGACTCCGTCTTCTCCACCAGCACAACCTCCGCGGCCTTCACCACGCTCACATTTCTAGGGTTTCCGAACGCCAGCCGCGGAGGCGAAGCTGCAATTGGGAATTGGCCGTGAAACGACGACGTAGAGGAGCGTAAGAGCGAAGGGCACGCCATGACTAGTCTCTGTGGTTTCAGTCTCACTGCTTGTTTTTTTGAACTTCAGTGAGGTAAGGTTTTGATGGGATGTGAGTAAAAGAGTCTTGAATTGGAACTTATTTACGAAAATGTCTATTCGATGTGTGATGTGGTTTTTTTTTGTAAAATGGGAGAAGGTTGGGGGTGATTGTTGGATATGGAATTTTGTGAATGGAATGGGATAAGGGGATGTGGTTTTGGAAGAAGCTGGACGTGGTAAAAGTGACATGTGAATCATTAGTGACATGTGATGATCATTAATTTTTTAAAAATTTATCCATCAAGGGTTGAGATATTTTATTGGGTCACTTACACCGTCGGTGCATAGAATAATTTTCATAGTAACGGATGAAGAATCTAAATAACGAGAAATTATGAGTCTTGGATCACCCGCATGCTTGGTTGTTGTTGTTGTTATATTGGACCTAACCACCACTTGACACTTGACAGTATCACGAAAATTAATATTAAGAAAAGTGTACGCTTTACATTATAAATTAGTAACGGATGAATAATTTTAGTTTTGGACCACCCGCACACCCAATTAGTAATGTTGTCTTGGAATAGTTCATGAACTGACAATGTAATGCAGATTAGTATAATGAAAATGGAAGCTTACATAACAGATTAGTAACCGATGAATAATCTGAATAACGAAAAATTGTCAACCTGAACCGCCCATCTACCCAGTTGGTTTCGTTGTATTATACCAGACCATCACTTGACAATGTCACATAGTAATCCATAAATACATCATAATTACACACGAATGTCTCGTACATATTTCATTACGTGCAATTATTAAGGTCAGACGCGTGTGAACATACATTATTATCATAATACATTTGGTACGTTTATATCACAACTAACCCTTTGACAACAACCAAAAAAAATGTTGAATTCATCTAAAAGGTCATACTCCTTCACTACAACATCCACGCCCCTCTTCCCCACTCCTCAAGTCACAACCCTCCCTAGCTCAAATGATCCTCAAAGATCAAATACCAGCAACTAAAAAGTAAAAACCCTAGAAAATCCAATTAAACAAATGACCATGACACACCAACAAGAAAACTAGAGAGCGTGCACGTCACAAACAACAGAAGGTGCGTGAGATCTCTTCAAAAATAGTAATATTTGTTCTCTGTGCGCTGTGAAGGTGAGCAAGGTCATTTCAGGTAAGCGAGACCCAACCAGAGACCACCACCCCTCCTCCATTGCTTTCTCTCTCTAAACAAAACTCCATCGCTCCGATCGATATGAAATTGTATTCGTCCCACACCAAAACCCTAATCTTTCTCTGACTCATCTTCGTCGATCCCGGCCGTTCATCCCTATAAGCTTCTGGAAGATCTTGGAACATTTTGAACAAAAAAAACCCTAGGCTCATTCCGCAGCTGAGATTCTCGTCCAACATATGAGGATTCTTTGTTTTCTGCCGATTTCTTGAAATCGACGTGAGATTTTGCAGAAAGATACTTGCTTTTTGTATATATATGTTAAGTGTTTTTGGGTTGGAACAAGGTTTGATTGGGGTTGGCTATGGGGACACTGAGCTGGATCGGAGAATGAATTAGGATCTAGCGCTAGTTGATTTAGACTGCTTTGGTTGATTTAGATTGATTAGGAGTTGTGGGAATTTGATTAGGTATGTGGTGATTGCTTGGAGTTTTTCGAATTGACTTTCGGGTTTCTGGGTTAGGAACTGGTGTAGCAATCAGTGGGTGTATAAGATTGAAGGTTTGGGTTGATTTGGATGCGGATATGGATAATGGGTTTTGTGTTTTGAGCTTGGAGTAGTGACTGTTCAATTGAAGAAGAGTGGTGGTTTTTGTGGTTCAGTGAAGAAGGTTGATTGGGTTGTAGTTGGGAGTTGGGGTATAGTGCTAGTATTTGCAGAATGAGCTTAGAGAACGAAGACCAACATTTACCGGATCAGCCCGCCGAAACGAATCATGAAGTTAATAAGTAATGCATTTTTCTTTGGCATTTTTGGTTTCTGTGATCGCTAGGGTATTCGGTTATATATATGTTCGTTCCCTTGCCGATGGTGATGTAACAGACATTTTTCAATGATGCAGGAAGTTGAAAATATCGTATACGAGGGAGTTTCTTCTGTCATTGAGTGAGTTAGAATCCTGCAAGAAGTTGCCAGATGGGTTCGACCGGTCATTCCTAAGGTGAATCGCCTCTTTCAAGTAGTTAGGGGTTATACATACTTGATTTGGCTGGTTTGTTTTATCTTGCTGTACCATGGTTATTGATATTGCTTTAATCTTGTGTTAAGTCTTGCTCATAGTTTATGCTTTTGGTTTCCATTCCTTCCCTTTTCATATCAGTGAATTCGAGGATGCTTTCAGAGGGCAAAGGCCATCTAGTGGTTTGTCAGCAAATAGTTTCAGGCGAAATGATTATGGTTCATCACCTCCTACTAGAGGTGATGCAGCTGGTTATTCGCGACTGCCTCATGGAAGGTGGGAAAGTCGTTCTTCTGGACGCAGTGATAAAGATAGTGACACGCAATCTGACAAGGACTCTGGTGAGGTTTTAGGTTAATCATGACTATTGATACTTTGATATTAAACTTCTATGTATATGGTCTTCTATGTATAACTCCAAATGTATCTAGATATCTATGTTTCAGAGAATAGTTCACATGATTGTTAGTTGCTTGTGGTAGACTGGTGTCTTTACAGGTACTTCCCAAGTAACAAGCAGGGCTAGCCTGCAAATTCAGTGCATTTATTTTGAACTTAGTCAGTTGGCAGAAGAATACCTTATCATGAAACTTGGGAACTCTTATGGGGAATTAAGTCCAATCTTCCAGTAGACCAAGCTAGGTGATTTTTTATGTTTGTAAGGGTAAAAGAAATACTTACCCAGTCAAGCTAGCATTATAAAGTTCCTTTATGAGTAATTAACTGAGACTGCGAGGAAAATGGTTAAATATATCCATATTATGTTGTTGTTGGATATCCGTGGGAGTTGAGTGTTGAGGACAAATGTTGGGGGAAGCTGATATTTATGGTGAGGAGACTGGTTGTTAGACATATTGATTAGGATATAGAATTGACTAGTGGTGCCCCTGGGTGCCTGGTTATTTCCTGTCTTGAAGCAGTGCTTTGTCCTCATTTAGTGTCAGGCTTTTTTCTGTGGCAATTCATATTGCATTATTGTATTGCTGAGATCCTGCTCAGCTGTTTCTCCACAAATTTAGATATCTGAAATTGTATTTGCTCATCTGTTGAATATACAGATTCCGGAAGGCACTATGGGAACCAGGCTCGGCGGCCTTGGCAGGTCCCTGAGCATGATGGACTTCTCGGAAGTGGTTCCTTTCCAAGACCAGCTGGGTTTGCTGGAGGGATAGCGGCACCCAAAGTTCGACCTAATGATACCTACCAACTAAATAGAAGCAATGAACCATATCAGCCTCCCCGTCCTTATAAAGTAAGCTTTTGACTTGTTTGTGGCCCTACCATGTGTGTTAAAAAATTCACAAAAAGCATAATGCCTGCAGTAGCGAACTTAATATCCACCAGTTTGATGTGCTGCAGTATTATTTTATATGTCTTTAAACCAGTATAATGCAGAGAAAAACTTCTTAACTATAATTTTTCCCGTGTCCTATAATTTGCAGGCACCACCTCTCACACGAAAGGAGATTACCGACTCACTTAATGATGAAACTTTTGGTTCCTCTGAGTATACAAATGAGGATAGAGCAGAAGAGGAAAGAAAGAGAAGAGGTACTTGTTTTTATCTTTAGAGTGGTTACGTAGAACTGATTGCAAGTTTTCTGCTTTTTTGTATTTTTTGTACCTCTTTAGCTTGGGTCAGTATGTTTTGCTGTCAGTTATATGCAAGTTTGAAATTGGATGGCTTTTCTCCCAGATTCCTTTGAACTAATGAGGAAAGAGCAGCAGAAAGCATTTCAAGAAAAGCAGAAGCTGAAGCCAGAGAAGAATAAAGGTGGCTTTGATTTTTCTACGCTGTTGGATGATGATACCAAAGAGGAGAAGAAACTTTTGCCGAGGAGCAGTGAAATTGCTGAGCCTCGGCTACCACCAGCATCAAATAATGATGGGGAAAAGTCTAATTTACCCTTGCAAACTCCTGCATCCAGACCTCTTGTGCCCCCTGGTTTTACTAGCACAGTTTTGGAAAGAAATCTTGGAACAAAATCCTTGAACCATCCCCATCAAGTGGAGGTAAACCACTATGTACTTTTTTTTACTAATGAAGACTGTTTTCCTAGATTATTGTCTAAAATTCTTAATGCTTAGCATAGGTTATACTTTGAAATGATTACAATCTTGCTAATAAGTGTTAAGAAATATTTGGCTGAAGAACTTTTTAACCACGTGTATCTAATACTGAGTTAATATAATAGTGGATATCATGTCTGTCTTCTGATTTTGTTTAATTTTTCTGGTCGTTTTACCAATTAATTTATAATTTTGCTAAAATACACTCTAGGGAGCCAACCTCATATGAGGGTTTCCTATTTCATACCCTATTTGCATTCATCATTAATCTGTCGCTTCTTTCTGATAGGTTGGGAATTCTGGACTCGAGGATAACATTCTACATGGCAAAAGTAACCGTGTTGTAAATGGTACTTCTGATAATCGAGTGGAAAAACAACCGGTTGAGCAAATGGTTCTGGGCAAGCAGCATCATGCAAGTGCAAGTACTCATGCTTCATTTGATAGTATGAGTGAAAAGAGTCTAAATTTGTTACCACCTCAAGGTGCTTATAATAAGATAATTGGCATGGATAGTCAATTATATAATAAAGCTAATACACCACAAGCTTTAGAAGCTTCCAAAAATAGTGAAGTGTTTGAGATCGATGCTGAAAAGGTGACTAATTCTACTTCAATACTGGAAAAGCTTTTCAGCGGTGCAGTACCTTTAAATGGTGTTGGCTCCTCAAATATCATTGAGGTATTCTTGGTCTCTCTCTCTCTCTCTCTCTCTCTCTTATTTTTAGAGTTCCTATTAAAATCTCCATTATTCAGGACGAATTTCAAGTGCCCACATTCTTGATTCACTCTTAATTTTAAGAAATAAAATCATCTAGCATCATATAATATGAAGTTATGATATTGAGACCTGCCTTTGATAGGGCTCATTAGCATTATGTTTTATCAAAATTAAGTTTTCATTTTCATATTCCAACTTATGGTAAGCTTTAGATCCCAGGTAAGCAAGTTTGTGTATTTTTCTCATTTGAATCTGAAACAAAGTCAGTAGTTTGAGAAGTAGTCTCATTCATATCTTTTGTGCTTCTGCAGCCTCATGATAGCAAAGTGGATGAGGCACTGGGCCCTCACATTGTCAACTCGTCAAAGTTTGCTCAGTGGTTTCATGAAGAAGGTCTGCTGCCATCAATTTCTTGGAGTTAGAAGATTTTTAAATTTGTTTCCAACTATAGTCATTTAAACTTGGAATGGAAAATGTATATTTTAAGCTTTAATTAGTTTTATTTTACTGCAGACAAGAAACCTGCTAATGAGATCTTATCCGGAAGGCCAAATGACTTGCTTTCCTTGATCGTTGGTAGTGAAAAAGCTGGACCTCATATTTCTGATGGGAAGCTACGCGATCACAGTTTTCTTAGTTTTCCCTCCCAAAACTCTGAACCTGCAGAGAGGCTTTTGACATCAAACATAGTATCTCCTCCAGTTGGAGACTCTGAGCATATGTACAAAAGTATTAAACCAGAGGCAGTTTCAGCAGTCCTTACATGTGAAGACCTTGAGCAGTCGATTCTATCTGAAATTAGTGACAGTGGTCTGACCTTGCAGCCCCCTGTTCAAAGGTCAGTTGTACCTGATAGAAAGGCTGAGCAGCCAAAAGCCAAAGTAGATAATCATGCATCGCAGCACCTACTCTCACTGTTACAGAAGGGAACAGGCTTAAAAGATATTGAACCATCTTTGAATCAAGAGACAGCATCTTCCGAGAAAATTCACAACATTGATGGGACACTTATTGGCACTGCACGTCACATTTCAAAAGAGAAAAATGCTGACAATACTTCTGATCCAGGGAAGAGTCTGACGCTTGAAACACTATTTGGAACTGCTTTCATGAAGGAGTTGCAATCAGTTGGAGCACCAGTTTCTACGAAAAGAGGCCTTGTAGGGTCCGCAAGAGTAGATGTTCCGGAGCCTCATGGGTTGCCTTTTTCAGTATCAGACAATAGTTTTGTTCCTTCTGCAATTGATGTTGGACCTAATACAAGTAATCATAGTACCAGTGACATGACAGCAAATAGAAGGAAGCAAACCAAATCAGATAAGATCGATGAGCAGTTGCTAGGTTTTGATAATCCTCAAATTGACCTAGATTCATTACAGGTGAGAACTGACTTGGGGTCTAAGATTGGCGTCTTTGATGGGCCTGCCGATATTCGACTTCCTGAAGAGGATAGCTTAATTACCGTCAGTGAACCTTTAAACATCCAAAATTTTATGTCTACCGGGAATCTAGTGAAAAGCAAAGTATTCTCCTCCCCAAACACAGAAGTTGACATTGTTGAGAAATTGGCAGCTTTGAACTCTGCCTTCAAGGATGAAAGGTCTATCATGGGAAGCCAAGAAGGTCCACCTTTTCTTCGTGGCCCTTATGATATGAGACAGCCTGATATTCCTTATCAGAACCATAATGTCCAACCTTCTTCACAACAGCTCCATCATCCTCAAATGAATCATAGGGGAACTTTTTTTCATCCATCAGATTCTCATCCTGGCAATGCCAACTCTCAGATGAATTTTATGACGCCAGAGGGTATGATCCGAAATGATCCTCCTCAAAGTCATCAGTTTCCTGCAAATATGCTCCGTCCACCTTTCCATCATGCGAACACTGGACAATCTGGGTTTGATGGTCATCATCACCCTATGTTGCAACAGATGCATATGGCAGGAAACTTTCCTCCGCCTCACTTGCTACAAGGATTATCCAGTGCTCCAGCCCTGCCTCCTCATCCGAACAGGGGTGCACCTTTGCCTGCTCATCCAAACAGTCAGGTCTCTAGCTTTATGGAAGAATTGAACCCAATGGCCGGCTTTCCGTTTGGTCCTCGGCCAGTCAGCTTAGGTGGTCATGGCATGCCATCGCCAGGTAAAACCACTTCTCTTTGCATTTGCTATTGGTGCTTGTAGTTAATTTAGTTCTCTGCCTGCTATTCTGATTTATTTGGGGAATGCGTCCATCTAGTGTCTTGGTAGAGTTTGCACCTTTACTTCTCTATATTCTAGAAATTACTCGAATCATTAAAACTATGCCCAAAGTCTCCCACAATAATTTTGAAGCCCTTTGACATTCAACTTCTATTAAACTTCTGGAAACCTTCTTAATTATGTTTACCTGTTTTTTTAGTGATGAGGTTCAACTTTGAGTTTCATCTTCAGAAACTGCATGTATAAAAATACTGACTTTCGTTAAATTTCAGCTCCTGATGTTGCTGGTGGAAGCAACCATCCTGAGGCATTGCAAAGGCTCCTTGAGATGGAAATGAGATCAAACCCGAAGCAGATTCACCCATTTGCTGCCAGTGGTGGGCATAATAGTCAAGGGATGTATGGGCATGAACTGGACATGGGTTTTGGGTATAGATAGTTACTCAGATGTTTGTGCTTGTGTATATCAATGTATTGACAGTCTCTTGCTCAGATGTGCAATTCAACGAATGGCGATGTGTTTAATGTTGCTTCTTTCATATTGGATGTATGGAGACTAGTGTAAGTAATGGATTTTCTTGCCATTGGCCATGTTGGGTTCATTTTGTTCTTTTTTTCATTTCGGAAGCTATGGAATTTTCAATGAGACCGAAAATAGTGACAATTTCATCAGAGGTGGAGACAGCAACTTGGGTGTAAGTATAACACTTCCACACCAAGTTCGTCTACCAATTTCTATTCATCAAAATTTTCATTTCGTTTAATAATGACCCATCATTCAATCCACGTGCATAAAACAGCACTCTATGATGCTTTTCAATTCAAACCCAGTTTTGATGGTAATGCATAAACTGCAAGTACAAAAGATTAGTCTCTGTTTTCGGTTGAAGGTGCCTGGAAGGGCAAATCGATCAAAGCTTCCTATAACAAATAATGTCGACAGAGGAACACCGTCTACTAATTTTCGTCAAAAGAAATCTTCCAAAACACAAAGAGGGACACTCTCTGCGGATGAACAACCTACTGCTTTATTTTCTTGTTTGGATCAGTCACAAAGAGTTGTAATCATACTTCACTGCCCTATTTGATTATTTTTGGATTAAGGTACAAAATGGGCCATGGATATCATGTGCGGATGTCTCTACATTTTGTAATTTCTTGCCAAACTAGTTAAATAGTTCTGTAATTTATATTCTGAAATTAGATTTTAGTCATCGAAATGATGTATAAAAGAAACGTAACCCTTCGTTCTCTTCTCTCCCTCAACCTCAGGGATCATCCGATTTGTTGTCCACTTGGGATTTTTGGAGAATATGAACTTCACCGTGAATTGCGTAGCCAAGATGGATCAATCAATCAATGAGAACCGAATTAGACTCTGTATATACTACCTATATCACATACCACAAAGCATACGTAACAACTTCTGGCTCACATCACATAGTGGATCTCGCCTAAGACATTTATTACCTTAACCAACACCCCAGTTGTCTTGCTATGGTGGAGATCGACCGATATCTCGTTAGGAGACCACCCTCCCATGGTCTCTAAAAAGCTTCAAGAGATATAAGCAACACTATTCTTACATCCCAAATAAAAAACATACAAGGAGGAGGGGAAAAGTCTTGATCCATAATCTCCCCACACTTATATTGCAAATTTACAATGGCTACTTGACCACTCTCATAATGAAACATTTTAAGTGGATGTAACCTGCTTTCAGAAAATAGGTAAACCACTATCTTATGTCATTCTCTATTTCTATCATGCTTCTTACTTGGCCTCTGAGTTATGACAACTTGACAGATTTAGCTCCGTTTTTGAGAGTCAAAAACATGGAAGTTTTGCCCAAGCTCTTTTGGTCATCTTGCCATGACATCATGGCACCTCGTTATGATCTCGAGCCCTCCTTTATGAGATCTTAGTCCCTCCTTTGTCTGATCTCAGTGCCCCCTACGAGATTCAAGCCCTCATTTGCATGATCTCAAGGCCTCCCATACATGATGCACGATCTCACGGCCTCCATTTCGAGATCACATTGCTTGTACGAGATGCATGGCCTCCTTTACATGATCTCATGATCACCTCGGCATGATACCATGCTCAATATGATCTCATCATGATCTCGTAGTCACCTCGCGTTGATCTCATTGCCTCCCACTTAAGTGATCTCATGGTCAGATCTCCCGCTGCCGCATGTGATCCCATGATTACTTCGGCCTGGTATCACATGCAGCTGGAAATGATTTTATCACTCGGCATGATCTCCATGGTCATGATTGATATTATCTCGCACGACATGATCTTATCTCGCTTGGCATCGTCACCTCGACATGATCTCGCTGGGCATGCTCTTACTCTCGGTCACCTCGACATCTTATCTCACTGGGCATCATCATACCTCGCTAAACTTGGTCACCTCAGCATGATCTTATTCCATAACACATACCCCCCCCCCCCCCCCCCCCCCCCCCCCCCCCCAAACAAACACAAAAAATAAACCAACACACACACCAAAATCACCTTGACAAGATCACCCCCCGCCCAGAGACTCGAATTCTTCCTCTTTATGCACTAGATGCTTTCGACTTTGTTAAGTTAAATTTCAATTGTACGTGTAGGTTCTTCAGTTTAATTAGTTGTTCTAGCTTTTTCTTCTTTTTTTGGACAAAAATGAGATTTCATTAAACACCTAACTGGTAGCAAATACAAGACAGCCCAAAAGCAGGAACAGATTAAATGAAGAGGCTCTAATGAGGACCACTATACCACTATAATGAGAACTAGTTTAAGATTTTTTTATTAATGATTGTGAGACCTATTTTTCGATTACATTTCAGCAAATCAACCGTTAGATGTTTAGATATTCATGAGCGTATCACTTCTACAAATTTTCAACCAAATTGGAATCGTTAAGACATTTATAATAGTAATTTATCATCTATGAACTTGAACTGTTCAAATTTTACAGATTTAGTTCGTCTATTTGTTTGATCAAGTCCAACTAATTATACGGTCAAGAGGAAGTTCAAACAGTTGGGCCATGTTTAAAATATAAGAAACTATTCAGTGCACCTACGTGCATTTTCACCAATATAAATGTTATTAAATAGTAGGTCTCACAGAAAAGTTATCAAATAGTCCTCATTATAGTGATTTTCATTAAAGTCTCTCCCATAGAGAAAACAAAAACAAAAATTGGGAATAGTTTATAAAATGTTACATAATGTTTAGTTCTCTGTGGTAAGTCCGCTGGCTGCAACACCAATCTACATCCCTAGCATGTTACTGCTTTACGCACATTTCATATATATTATCCATAAAAAATGACATTTGTACATCTTGTTTTTGTTTGTGGTACAAGAAAATGAGTTTATTCATATAGAACTGAATCGATTATTACATGGGTGAGGCTATTGCCAGCCTAGGGCTGTCAATGGGTCGTGTCGGGTTGGGTTCGTGTCGGGTCAAGGTATTTGTCGTGTCACAAGAGACAAACTTAAACCCAACCCATTTATTAATCGTGTCGAAAATTTAAACCCAAACCCAACCTATTTATTAAACGGGTTACCCGTTTCCAACCCGCTTAACCCATTTAATAAATAGGTCGTGTCGTGTTAGACAAAATGACCCATTTAAGGGTTAACACTGCAAACCATTTAACTAAAAACATGCATAAATTGATTAAATTCACTAAAAATTTCATAACACAAAGAATATAAATAATTATAAATAATTAAATCTAATAATGATGAAGCAAAATATTTCAAATTGTCCAATCCTAGGATCAAATACTTCCAACGTCCAAAATTTCAAGAAGAAGTATAGCATAATCGGGTTATACGAGTTCACTTCGTGTTGGCGGGTTGACCCGTGGCCAACCGGTTTATTAAATGGGTCATGACGGGTTGACCCGCTGCTGACCCGCTTTTTAATTGTGCGGGTTCAACCCGCTTTATTTCGTGCGGGTTTCGAGTCGTGTTATCGGGTCGTGTCGAAATTGACAGCCCGAATTGCCACCCTATAATTTTCTTTGTTCACCCTACTTGGTCATTACACCCTACATTTTAATTTCAATTATTAGATTTACTTATCCAACCCCATTTCTCTTCCTAGGAATATCCTTCATCATATGACATATTAAATTAAAAAAGAATTTTTTTTAACAAAAATTTCTCATTTAATTTATATCAATTAAAAAGATGTCCTAAAATATATTAAAGTTTCCTAATAAAATCATAATTTTATTTACTTCCATTTTTTTATTTTTTTCCATTCAGTTTCAATGTTCCTTTATTTCAATCCATATTAAAAAATTAGTAAGTGCTACTACGAGCAATGAAAAAATGATTATTTTTTTTTTCGTGTTTTAAATTTTTTACTTTCGGTGTTTATAAAGATTTTGATGAAGTTAACACTATTGGTTTTGTGAATTGAATAACGAATTAACGATGAGGACGCAACAAAAAGATAAAAAAGAAAATTGTAATAAATTGAAATTTGGATAGAGAAGATGAAGATTAATGTTATCAGAAGAGAAATTAAGTAGTTTTCTATTTAATTAGTTATGTATTTAGTTTTCCTTAAAGATTTAAATTTTAGAAAATTAGTATACTTATTAGTCATTTTGCATTTGGGTAATATAGTCTTTCAATCATTTAAATATTTGTAAAGTGAATAAAGAAAATGGTAGGGTGGCAATAGCCGCACTCTTATTAACTCCACACCATGTACCAAAAAAAATAAAATAATAACCGAAACCCTAAACCAATATCTACTACTCAAAGAGATGGGAGAGAGTGAGAGCTCTCTAAACCCTAGCGCCGTCGTCGATGGGCGTCCCTTTTGGAGGCCTCCTTCGCCTCCTTTCCAGTCTCCGCTCAAGCGTATGAGTTCTCCTTGCTATGGCTGCAAGGCTTTCATCCTTCGATTGAACAATCTTCCAACGACGGCAAGGGATCTGATTGGTTGGGTGTCTTGTGCTCTATGCCTTCGAGTCTGGGGCTTCCTGATGTTGTGGGATCCTGGCGGTACTCTGATCCAGGTGCAGCCGCTCCTAGCCGGCGAGTGGTGGAGGGGAGATCGGTCAACAAGCAGGCTACTATGGGTGATGCGACGACGTCGATATCACGCTAGGTTGGTTTCTGCTTTCTTGCACGGTGGTGGCTGGGTTCTTACTTGGTGGTTGATCCTGTTCTGGTGGTGGGGATGGTTGTAGATCACGTCAGGTGATGGCCGGTGGTGGAGATTGGTTTCTCTGCGTTGGGTGCCCAGAGTAATCTGCGTTATCCAGGTGGGCTGGGGCTGGGCCGTCGACGCCACACATATGATGGGCCAGACTTTTCCATGGGTCTGGATCTGGGACCCGGGTGGATCTTTGGCTACTTCTTTGTTATCTTGGATGATGCCTCTGGGTGTGCCAAGTTTATTTTCAAGTGGATTGAGCCCTTCTAGATTCTATAAAAAGGCTCGGTATAGTCACGCTGTGAGTACCACAATTGCGTGCTTTGGCGAGTAGTGTCCCTTATGCTGGGTCGAGTCTAGTTTTGATTGGTCCGCTGATCTTTTGCATGCCCGAATCACAAATTCTGATTGTTGGGTCTACAAATCTCAGGGTCATGATAATGGTTGTATTGTTGGTAATTATCTTAAGGACAATGAGTATTTACCTTTAGAATTTGCTAGTTTCTATAGAAAAGTTTCAGAGCAGAGTTTTATTGTACAAGGACAATTGGTTGATGTAGTACATCTTCTAGTTTGTTCTATCTTAGCTCTATGACCAAGGCGTTTCTGGCCTTTGTATGCTTCCAATTGGGATGCCCCCTTAAGCGATTTTAATCGCTAAGTCAATGAACTTTTCTTTCAAATAAAAAATAGCTGCACTCTTATTACATTTGACCACCGAAACACTTAATTACGAATATGTCGATCAAATACCATGCACCATCTTTATTTTTTGGGGTCGTGACCACTTACCCAATTTCAGCTTCAAAATTGCTCACTTACTCCATTAAGAGTTTTTTAACCTCATTTACCCAATCTAACAGCTATTGACAGTTTCGCCCTTATTTTAATTCATAAATTACACACACACACACACACACACACTCTCTCTCTCTCTCTCTCTCTCTCTCTCTCTCTCTCTCTCTCTCATCCCCTCCTCACAGAGACCACCATCAACGATCTCTCTCTCTCATCCGCCTCCTCACCCAGACCACGACATCTATCTAGCAACAGCCTCCTTGGCGGCTTCTCGGCCATCACCGCTGGCTACTCCATCGTCGACCCAGGCAAACATTCCAGCCCCCATCAGAAGCAGCACCGCACCACCGTGCCAATCACCAAGTCCAACCACAAATCTGGAGATCAACGTCGAACTCAAACACGAAAGCCCGACCTTAACCCGATTCCAAATCCGATTAGACAACCCGAGACGCCGAGACCACCTTGAAAGGGAGCCAATCCAAGGTCCTCAATCCCAGGTCGACTGATCAGAACGCCGATCACCCCCTACTCCGGGATCGAAGCAAACCTGTGCTTCAAAACAACAACTTTTCTCACTGATCTCCACGCCTAGGAAGAAACCGAGGAGAGAAACCGACAGCCTGGCTGAGACAACGCCGGAAAAAGGTTCCCCACCGTCTGCTTGAACACAGTCATGCACTATGCCGCCGTCTGCTCAGCATTATGACGACAACGATGTCTTTATTAGTTATAAGAAGGCAACGCTGTCTTTATTAAATTGAAGCACTTAAGCATAATCAAGCTAATCATTCATTACAGCCAAAAAGAGAGGTTATTGCTTTTCTTGATAAAGTGGGGGGGATTAAGTATGTTTATTTCCCATTTCTTTGTTTTATGCTCCTCCTTGCCTAGCAAACTTTTTCAAAATTGACTTGGCAATAATAACATTATTGAGGGGCAATAATGTTTCTACTGGGGTAATAATCATATTACTGGGGGGCAATAATATGATTATTGGGAGGCAATAATATGATTATAAATTGATCAATTGTGCCTGTGTTACGATCCCCGGGATCGTAGTCGTAAAACGACATAGTAAAAGAAGGAAATGAAATAAAACTAAGGAAACAAATAAATGAAAGCTTCAATATTCTTCAATATCCCTTACAGCAATGGATGCCTACTATTTAAGCAAATGAGTGGGGAAAACTATCTAGAACCCTCTATATGGACCACGGCCTAAAATGATAACATGAAACACAGCCCAACAAAGCCCACAAAACAAAATAGCCCATGACAAATATACGAGTCCTAACAATTCTGCCCCCCTAAAATAAGGCATGCCCTCATGCCTGTAGTAATGGTAGAAAAATAGAGAGAGCTACCAATTTCTGCATGAGCATCGTCCACCCAAAATTTCTCCATAGAAGTATGGTTGTCATGTAAGGTCTGAACGGCGGCAAGTGGAGCTGAATATGTAATCACAGCAATGATATTCTGCACAACTCGAAACAATAGGTTCATGACATTAATCACCAATTGTGCCATCACTTTTGTTATGGTGCTCCTCACAAATTTAACAACTTTCAAGGAAGCAATGGGTGCAGCCTGCAACATTTCAAAATATTCACCAAGCAGCAAAGCCAAATCCTTCATAAGACACCCAAGACCAAGAAGCATGATGTAAACCAAGAGCTTATATAGAGAAATCTGATCACTGGAAACTAATTTTGAAGCAACAACATCAAATCTCACATCTTCATTGTTTACCAGTAAGTCCACCATCTTCTTCATTGTCTTGTATATTAGGTGGAGGGACAAGTGGAATACCATCTCCCACCAACTCTTGTACCAATTCTTGCAGAGTTGCAGCTTGCAAAAAATAATCAACCCCCAAACACTTCTCAAGCATCTGCTTATGATCAGTAATATGGAGACGACTTGAGATTAATCCAAGAGAAATTGCAGCAGAAAATTTGTGGTATTCATGCTCAAGCTGGACCAACCAATTCAATAAAAATTTTAAGGCACTTGCTTTACTAAGATTGGAGATCATTTCTCTCCCCTCAACACGTGCATAATAGCCTTCATCAATCCATAAAGTTTGAATCACAACAAGAATCTTATGCACATAAAGACGTACCTTTGCATGTGAGACTGATATCAGCAATGCACCAAGAATCATAAAGGTGGAAAGTGGAAAGGTCCTCCATGCAAATATCCCCATTAATGCACTAGAGCTGAGGGTAATTGCCAATGTATTTTGATCAAGATGCAGACCTCGAAACAACATTTCCCTGAGAAGCTTGATTACCTCCATGTGGTCTTCATTCTGGAAATAGACAGAAATAATGGCATTCACTGACATCACATTTGGGCGTGAGATGTCATCGGACATTTGGCGGCCACTTTTTATATCACCAGACTTGACACATGCTGCAGGCAGATTAATATATGTGACCTCATCAGGTCCAAAGCCCCGAGTTTGTATTCTTGGTAGATATTCTATAGCTTTCTGACTCTGAAATATCAGGATATACCCAGTTATCATGACATTCCAAGAAACAACACTGACTTCAGGTATCCTAGCAAAAACCTTCTCAGCAAGAACTACAAGGTACTTATCTGCCGCATCTGCTAATCCTCCAGGCTTCGATCCCATGCAATTAAATTCTTCAAAGTGCCTTTGTTTTGCACTCAAGATTTCACGCCTTGTAGATTGCAAAGCAGCATTTAGTTCCGTCAAAGCTCCAGCTTGATAGTCTACAAAACTTTGGAAAGATCCTTGTTTATGTTTCCATTTCCCTGATACAGATTCTAAAGATGCCTCTAGTTCGTTCTCATTCTTCTCTGAACCTGTTAGCAAGGACTCAAGTTTGTTCAACTTCCTTTGCAATTCAAGTTTAGCTTCTTTTGCATTTACCTCCAATTCCAAGCAGTGGCTTTCACGTGTACCTTTAGCAGTTTGCAGTTCATGTGCACAAACAATAATAAGACTACAACAGCATGATCTATCAACCACAATTGTAGAAGACTCTAGCTTCTGAGCTTTAATAATCAAAACTGCCAACTCTTTCACATTTTTATTATCAAGAAATCCTCTAACAACTCGACAATACATTTCTCCATCCAAATCCAACCATTCCCCATCATCAGGAGGCCAAATTTCTACTTCAACTTTAGAGTTCAAGAAACTATGATTATTGAGCTTAATCATAGCAGACAAGAAACTCTCAAAAGCTCTTCTAACATCTTGATCATTTAAATTCAAAGTAGTGAATACCTGAGACAAAGATGTTTGAGTCATTTCACCAATTCCGTCAAATGCTTCCTTGCAAAAGAGTATAATCTCTTTCATCTCACAATGACAAAGCTGCAAGCAAAGAATAAACCATTGCACTAACTTTGCTTCAGATTGTGTTTTGGCCGTAACTCTTGATTTCCACTTCCCTAATATTAACTCCAGCACCCTTTCAAAATTTATTTGCATTTTCCGAAAGCTGTCTTCAACAGAAACATTTTCTTCACCAAAATTATCATTCAAGAATCTGTTGCCAAAACCCGTGGAAGTATGAACCTCAGAGTAGAGAATTGAGTTCCCAACAGATGATCCATTAGTATTCTGGTATTCTTTGCTGGCAGAAACATCACAAAAGTGATGCAAAAGATAGTCCAAACTATTTCTCTCCAATTTCAATACCCTTGAGGCCTGGCTCGTGTCAAACAAATTGCAGCTATAAATGCCAGAAGCCCGTTGAAACCACACAATATCTCGACCTCCATGCATCACTTTTCTCTTAGGAGGGTCCTTGAAAACGTCCCTAAGATATGGACCAATATGAATTCTAAGCTTCAAAGTATCTACTATAAAATCTTTAGTACTTGTAGAAATTTGCATCAAACAAGTCAATCCTTGGAAGGGTCGATATTGGTTGTGCTCCAAATCAACTGCAAATTCTTTATGTGGCTCGTGCTGTTCATTATACATCCTTGCAGAAACAAGTGCAGCTTCAAAAATAAGTTGCTTGACATCATTTTCCATATCATCAAACCCATCTAACTTCGGCATTTTATCAAACAGTTGGAGGGCATGAAATTCTGACATTCCATTGCTAAGTGTTCCTCATCTTCACCCTCGTCCTGCTTACCAATGACACGCTCAGGCTCACTGAACTCTCTACCATCTCCACTATTCACCTCAGCCCTCTTCTCGACACTCTCCCCATTCTCCAATTTCTCATCAATACCATTAGCACCAAACACAAAACCCATACCACTACAATCATCATTCAGAAAATTGAACTGATTACAAATTCTAGTGCTAGTATCACTTACCCAGCAAAAGGATGGAAGGTTGTTGTTCCGCTGAGCTGAAACGGCGTCGATTGCTATGTCAGTGCTGTCATGGCTGAGGAGGTTCAAATTCGACGGAACAGTGTTGAGGCTGACGAATTTGGGGTAAAGCTCGGGAGTGCTGGCGAGGTTGACGCCGTTAGAGGTGCCTTTGGGGACGCCGGCCTCGTCGCGTCTGCATCCCTCATCGGGATTCCGACCCAGTGAGGCAAGGCCGACCTCCTCAGTGCCGATGACGGAGGGAGGTGGGCAAAGCTTCTCGAGCTCATCCATGATGGTAGAGACGACGGGCCTGGAGTGGAGGACCTCATTTTGCTCCGGAACATCAGAAATTGGCGGTTGAGAAGAGGACGAGCTGGTAGTGCCTGAAATGGCTGCAGATACCATTGGACCGAATAGGGATGAGTTAGAACCCGAGGTCAGGGATTGAGATGGGGTTGAGCCGAACATAGGCTGTGATGGAGTTAAGTCGAGTGAAGGTGTAGAAGCTGCAGTGGTGGTGGTTGGGGCGTTGGAGGATCCGACTCCGGATGATGGAAACGGATTCAGAAATTGGGTTTGGGGTAAGGTGGGGACTGGTGGTGACTGAAAGGTTGGAATTGAAGGGTGAATCCAGATATTTGGGGTAGGATGAGGGGAGTGGTAAGTAGGGAGTGATGGGCTTTGAGGAGTTATCGGGAGTGGCTGCGGAGCAATAGGATGAGTCTGTTGCAAGTATGGAGGTAGGAAGAACTGTGAGTGAGTCTGAGGAACACATGGAAATTGGTGAGGGAGTAAATGGCCATTGATGATGGTTGCAGAAGGGTTGAGTTGCAATTGTGGGTAAGGGTTTGGGTGCGATGAAAATTGGGTAAACTCACAGGTAGAGCTACCGTGATAAGGAGAGCTGTAATACCCACCCGAGATACCACCACCGTAAGCAACTGGACTTGCCGGAAAAGGCCCCAGGTGCTGGCTCTGATACCAGTTGTTACGATCCCCGGGATCGTAGTAGTAAAACGACATAGTAAAAGAAGGAAATGAAAGAAAACTAAGGAAACAAATAAATGAAAGCTTCAATATTCTTCAATATCCCTTACAGCAATGGATGCCTACTATTTAAGCAAATGAGTGGGGAAAACTATCTAGAACCCTCTATATGGACCACGGCCTAAAATGATAACATGAAACACAACCCAACAAAGCCCACAAAACAAAATAGCCCATGACAAATATACGAGTCCTAACAGCCTGTAGTGTATTCATTTTGGTTTTGGGAGTTTATACAATTCACTGGGCAGCAATAATATGATCACTGGGCAACAATAATATGATTATTGAGAGGCAATAATATGATTATTGAGAGGCAATAATATGATTATTGAGAGGCAATAATATGATTACTGGGGGGCAATAATATGATTACTGGGTATTATTAGGGGCAATAAATTTAGACGCCGGAATCAGGTCACCAGTCCGGTAGCCGGATTCCGGATTCCGGTCACAGGCCGCCGGATTCCGATCACCGGAGTCGGCGGTCGCCCACTGGTCACCGAAGTTCGGCAAGGTGGAGGATGACTTCTCCCTCTAAGTGAGAAATAAGGAGAGGGCAAAAAAGTCCCAAAAATAAATAAAAAGAATAAAAAATAATTAATTGGGTAAAGGGGAAATAATCTCTTAGAGTGCTTTGGGTAAATGGGGTTAAAAAACAGTTAGTGGAGCAAGTGGGCAAATTTTAAGCTAAAATTGAGTAAATGAGCATTTCTTATTGAAGATGCACCATCTTTATTTTATTTGTTCCACCAATGTAGCCGTGGAACATGAATTTCCTCTTTTATTATGTTTTTTTTTTTCAAAGAAAATCTGCAGAATGATAATTGTAATTTTAACTTTGGGCATAAATTTCCTCTTTACATTTAGGCATTTAGCTCGTGAACACAAATGAAAACCTGAATCTCTGCAACTGCCTCACTTTCATCCCAACTGATCACTGCATGCTGGTTCATGCATCATCGCTTGTAGAAGCATATTTCATTTTGATATCTCCGCAGACATTGTTGCGCGCTAAGAGGACAATATTGATGGAATTTCTTAGGATCTAATACTGCCAATCCCTATATATTACATAGACGTAATGTTAAATCCTCGATCGGCTTGTATATTTTCGTTGTTTCCTTTCCCAGATTTGTCCTGTTGTGTATGTCAGATGCATGGAAATTCTTAAAACCCATTCTAGCTAGCTAGTAGTTTATTCCTAGGCTCTCATAGCTAGATTCTTGCATGACTGATCCTGAATTGCCTTCATATATAATTCAGAATAAATGCTATGCAGATCGACTTCTCTTCTTTGCTCATTGCAAACATTTGTTTACGTCGATCTATCTCGATCTGCACAATGTTTCTTACCGTTAGTTGTAGGCAAGCAACCTTTAGCTTCTTCATTTTCTTCAAATTTCTGTCTCTTTTTGCTCAACCAATTTCATTCAATATATCTCAATTCAACCCTGACACAGAGAACATACTCTATGGAGGTGATGACAGGCCCAACTTAGGAACTATTGAACTCACCCCACACTCGAAATCGTTCCCCGTGGGACGGTGTACTTATTCGCAACCTTATCACTTATGGTACTCTACCACTCAGTCACCTTCACACTTCACTACCAAGTTCACATTCATGATCGACACTTCAGACGAAGTCTCCTTCAGCGGTGGGTTTGACTTTTTCCTTGCACCTTTTTGGTATCCAATTGTGCCTAACTCCTCCGGTGCTGATCTAGGACTATTCAATTGGACCACTAGTTTTGATACCTCCCACAACAGAATTGTGATAGTTGAGTTTGATACCAAAGAAAACAAGGAGTGGGATCCTCATGGACCTCATGTTGGGATCAATATAAATAATATCTCATCAGTTGTCAATGCTAGTTGGGATTATAGTGCCGTGCGATCGAGGAAGGTGGCAAATGCACAAATAGCTTACAAAGCCACCACAAACATTCTCAGTGTGCTTTGGAGATACCAAGAAGACTGGAAGCCTGTTTCTGCTGATGAGAGTACTAATTCTCTTTCTTACCAAATTAACTTACGGGATGTTCTCCCCAAACTGGTTACAATTGGTTTCTCAGCTAGTTTTGGACGTGAAAAGGGAAACTATGTGATAATTTCACGGGAATTCAATTCAATTTCGAATTCTGATGAAAGATCCAAATGTAATGATATAAGTAGCAACAACGGAGAAAAAAAGAAGCATGCATTCTTCGTAGGGGTGGCCAGTGCAATTTCTTTCTTCAATTTATTTCTTTCGTCAAGCGAATCTTTGCAGATCAATGTGAGCACCATGAGATCATTTTCCTCAATGAAGTGAAGATTTTAAGCCGCTTGATACATAAAAATCTGGTGCAGTTTATTGGATGGTGTCATGAGCAAGGTGAATGCTTACTTGTTTATGCCTACATGCCTAATAGTAGCCTTGATGCTCATCTATTTGGTTGTCAGGCAACACTGCAATGGAATTTAAGGTACAAGATAGCTTTAGGCTTGGCCTCAGCCCTGCATTATCTACATGAAGATGCGGAGCAGTGTGTCCTTCATAGGGATATTAAATCAGCAAACGTACTATTGGACAACAATTTCAGCACTAAGCTTGGAGATTTCGGGATTGCTAAGTTCGTAGATCCTCACTCGAAGGCAAGGACAACGAGGGTGGTGGGGACCTTTGGGTACATGGCCCCCGAGTATGTTTTTCAAGGGAGGGCAAGCAAAGAATCAGACATGTTCATAGGGCTGGGCACGGGCCGGGTCCAACTATAATTTTACTGGGCCCGGACCCGGCCCGTTTTTCACTGAGCCCGGACCCGGCCCGCTTTGACACAAATAGGGACCGGCCCGTTTCATTTCTGGCCGGGCTTCCGGGTTTTCGGGCCCAAATACCTATTTTCCATATATTTCCAGATTTTAACATATTTAAAGTTCAAATTCAAATCCATTAAGCTTTTTTAGTGCCTCCATTAATTTTGGCTGAATAAAAATACCTTTTATTTTCCTTTTCTGGGCTTTAGCCTTTAATGGCTCCATTCACAGAGGAAAAAAAAAAAAAAAAAAAGAGAAGAAGATCAGTTGCGTGTTAATTCCAAAACAACTGAACAACATAACAAAGTCAAGAGTACCATGTTCATGTAGCTATCAATGAACAACATAACTAATCAGATCTGATTGTTACAAAAAAAAAAAAACAGAAGATCAAATCAATTAACTGCTCCAAGCAAAGGACCACGGCGGGCAGGAGAGGAAGAGCGGACCGTGGGAGCCATGGAAGAGGACGATCCAATTGGAGAGAGGAAGAGATTCTGGAAATCTGAGAGGGCCAAAGCGAAAGGTAAGGGACGAGTGAAGACGGGGCAATGAGATCGGTGAGATGGTGGCCGTGAGGAAGGTTCTGGATTTCAAAGATGGGAAGTTTCAAAAGAAGAAGAGAGAAATGAGTTCTTGCAGTGAGAAGAAGAGAGAAATGGAGTTAAGAGAGACCAAAAAAAAAAAAAAAAGAGAGAAAAGGAGAAGTCCCTTTTGCGGCAGAGTGAGAAGAAAAGAGAGGAGAGAGATTAGGTTTAGGAATTAATATTAGGGAGATGATTTGATGTGGTGGAGGTCTACATAGACCAACAATATAAAAATATGATGCCCTATTATATAGAGACACTTGTCTCTTTTAATGTCAAACGGGCCTGACGGGCTTTTTCTTATCTGAAAGTCTAGGCCCGGGCCCGAACCGTATTTTGAAAATTAAGGCCCGGCCCGAACAGTTTTGATTATAAAAAAAATTGGGCCCGGACCGTACGGGTCGGGCCTTGACAGGCCGGTCCGGGTTTACGGGTTTTCGGGCTTAAATGCCCAGCCCTACATGTTCAGTTTTGGAGTTGTTGCTTTGGAAATTGCCTGTGGGAGGCAGACATATCACGACGGAGAATACCACACACCACTTTTTGAGTGGGTTTGGGGATTATACCTTGCAGGAAATCTTCTGGATGTAGCTGATGAGAGATTAGGTATGGAGTTTGATCCAAGTGAAATGCAACGTTTGTTAATTGTGGGATTATGTTGCACTCAACCCAACAATAAGGAGAGACCTAGAGCAGGACAAGTGATGAAGGTCCTTCAGCTTGAAGCACCATTGCCACAACTTTCGCGTGAGAGGCATCATGATCATCATCAATATAATGAGTCTCTACCCTCGGATCTTATATAATCGTAGCACAACCTGGTAGCAGCTTCATCCTTTGTACATATTATTACCAAATTTAAAATTCATAATTTTGTCGGGACTGTTTCACACACACACACGTACCGTGCAAGCAAATTTATCCATTCAAGTTAAAGAACCCCATTAGATTCCAAGTGACTCATAATTCGTTGACGAAATTAGCCTACCACGTGAGCTTGTTTTTACGTGATTTTGGCATATGATTGTGAATTCGAACTCAATTTGAATATAAATCACAATATCAACAAATATTATTCGCAATTTTTTTTTTATCAAGGAATGACCTAATGATCATTTGTGATTTTTACCCTTTTTTACCCTAATGACATAAATAATGGAGTCGTTTCTGATTCGATGGTGCAACTACGTACATTCCTTTTCATCTCAAGTGTTGATGTGCATATTGTTAATTTCAATATCGTCTCTGGATTCCTTTTCATCTCCGCAATACAATAGAGATTGTTGCTAAGAGGATTATATATTGATGAAAATTCCATAACCTTAAAGGGGCCATATCAATAACCACCTAAATTATAGTTAAAATTAAACTCTTGATTCTACTAGTCTAGAATCTTTGATTGCTTTCTGCTACTACTGCTCAGGAAGTTGGCCCTAAAGATAAGGGCAAGGAGAAACTCTTTAAGTTTCCTGCTTCTGTGCCTAGCATTTGATTTTGGAATCTGGTGCTATTTAAATTTAGCTTCTCTAGTTGTACATCAATTGAGGTCTCTAGGCAATTAGAGTTGCTACGGCATGAATTTAGATAGTTTTGGATTTTGTTTCATTTGGCTAGGCATAACAATTGTGCATATTTGTTTCCAATGACGTTTACTTGTCATTTGTTTGGCGGCTTCTGCCATCTAGAACTTTTGGTGTGAGACAACTTATGATGTACTTGTCTTCTGGCCACGGATAAGTATCTATCCTTCAAAAAAAATTTAAAAAAATCTTTGATTGCTAGGTTATATAAAGCTAAATACTACCCTAACTGCTTTTTTTGGGAAGCAGAAATTGGTGACTCCCCAAGCTTCTGTTGGAGAAGCATCCTAAATGAGAGACTGCTCAAGGCAGGTGTACAATGGCATATAGGTAATGGTACTCAAGTGAACAATTGGAAAGACAAATGGATTCCAAACTGGCAGCTGTTTTTTATTGAAAAGCCTGCAGATTGTGTTTTTGAGTATGTCTCTGATCTCATAGATTCCAACCCCCAAGGAAATAGATAACTGCTACCATTCAGACCATGTTCTTACCTAAGGTAGCTCAACTGGTGCTATGTATCCCTCTTAGTCGAAGAAACATGAAGACAGGTTGATTTGGAGACTAGGAAAAAAGGGCTTTTATTCAGTGAAAACTGCTTATTGGATTGTCCGAGCATCTATACTTGAAAAAGTCCTTGTGTCTACTGCTCATGTGACGCTTTCAAAGAACTTTGGAAGAGGATTTGGAAATCACAAGTACCAGGTAAGGTTAAAATCTGTATTTGGAGAGCTTGTTGTAACTTGCTACCTACTAGAGCAAAGCTTAGTTCTGAGGGTTACATTGGTGACCTAAACTGCTTACTTTGTACACACCGCTTTGAGGCAAATTCTCATGTCTTCTGCAAGTGTCCAATTGCGGCTACAATCCTAACAGCCCCTCTCTTCAATTTAGGAAGAAGCTTGTTGCTGAATATGGACTTCAGAAAGTGGATGTTGGATCGTGCTTTACACCTTAAGCAGGATATAGTTGAAAAGCTTATGATGGTTATGTGGTCTATTTGGAAAAAGAGAAAACAGACTCTGGCACGATACTTTCTAATCTGTACATGATTTTTTATTGAGCTCACTTGCTTGGTTAGATGAGTTCTGCAAGGCCAGACATATAGAAAGGAAAGCACCAGTTCAAACTAAGCCCTCATGGCAACTTGCAATGGGTGGTAGCTGGAAACTAAACGTGGATGGAAACTTTTTACCAAGCTTTACTCATGGAGGTGTTGAAGGCATTCTCCAAGACCATGCAGGTAGATTTCATGCAGCCTTTGGATCCCTGTCTACTCTGTAGCCCCTGCAAAACAGACGGAACTGCTAGCTATTAAAGAAGGGCTTGCAATGCTGCAAACCATTTAGGCTGGGAATGCTACAGTCTAATCTGACTGCCTTGAAGCAACTTTAGACATTGCAAATGTGCAACACATGCATATTGCTGAAGCTGGCCTCATCGATGATATTCGAGTAACTCTTTGGACCCTGCCAAATGTTAAGCTTCAACATACTTCTCGAGATTGTAGAAGGGTGGCTCACCGCCTAGCTAGCATAGCTTGTGAAGCTAGTTATAGCTCTGCTTGGTACGATAAAACTGAGCGTCCAACTTGGACTGTAAGCAACCTTAGGGTTTTTCTTTAATAATACATCCTTGTTTTGATTAAAAAAATAAGGGGAAAAAATGCAAACAGTACTCGACCATTGGCCCATTAGTAACTTTAGTACCTGACAAAAATAATATATCACTTTGGTACCTGAAGTTCAGACCCCGACCCAACATTAGTACCTAAAACACTGTTGGTCGTTACGGCGTTAGCCAAGTAGCAAAATTTGAGGGTATTCTCGTCCCTTCACTCAATCTCTTCTTCCTCTCGCTTTCTTCATCTTCTTCTTCCTCCCAACTCTCCTTGTTTCTCTCATCTCTTCTTCTTCCTCAAGCTTAGATTTCCAATCCATCAATGCTAAACTCTCATCTACAACAGTGATTTCCAAAAGATTAATTGCGGGAAACGAAACTATCCCAAAAATGAAAGGCACCTATAAACAAAGCCAAAACAAAAAGAATCAAAGTTGTTATGGGTGATCACCAAATTTTCTTTGTTTTTGTTCTACATCTATGGCTGATCACCAAAACTGAAAAATAAAAAATAAATGTCCAAACTCGGAGACAATCACCAATTTCTCAATCTGCAATTGGTCTCCTGTTAATCCATACCCTCTCTGTCTTATATTCCCCCAATTTAAACCAAAAGCTCATCACCAAATCAATCCAGCCACTCACACCATACCAATCAAATCTCGCTGAAAACCCTGCTCAAACTTCCCCGTAATTTGAAGTCAAAGCTTCAAAACAAACTGTCTCCTCCTCCTCTAGCTCTGAGATCACAACCTAAAAGAGCGAAGCAATTGACAAGTTACAGAGCTTTAGAAATGGGCTCCAATGGTGCAATCCCTCGTGCCCCAGATGGAAGTGCCTTTCAAAATTTGCGGATGAAGGACCAGCAAAGCTTTGGGGTCTCGAGCATCATCAGGTAGAGCGGCCGGGTGCTAGACTCCACGTTCATTCGTGTTTTAATTCATTGGATCTGGCGGCGACGACGATGGTGGTGTGGAGGTGGAGGGTATGGGTGGTGGCAGCAGAGAAAGACATGGCTCCTCTCTCTATCTGTTTTTGGTTTTCAAGGAGAGGTGGAATTTGGAGGTTGGAAGAAGAGTATGAGAGGAGAAGAGAAGGTGGAAGAGAAAGGAGGAAGGAATGGAGATGTTGTGCTGGTAATTTGAGAGGATGAAGATCTGGGATTGATCCCAGACGTGATCTTATTTGCTTTTCTCTTTTTGGTTGTTTGATCTTTGTTGGTTTGGTGAAGTGTTCAAGATTTTGTGTCGAAACCCATGTTTCTCTAAGTACCCAGCTGAGTTTTTCAATATTTCTGTGGTTACTGTAGAATAAAGCTTAAAGCTTTTTCGTTTTTGTTCTTTGAGCTAACATTAAAGCTTAAAACTTTATGATCTATTGTTTTCTGGGTATATTTGCATGACCCAGATTGTTGTTTGATTGGTGTTTGGTGAAAAGAGTTTAGATGGTGCTGTGTTTATATGACAGAATTGGGTTTTATTTGCAGCCAAATGCTTCGTGTGCCATGGCTGCGGCTGAGCACAGCAAGAAGTGTTCATGGAACTGCAGAGGAAGAAGGTTCACCGCTATGTGATATTTAGGGTGGATTCATACCCAATTCAAGAAGATGAAGATTTGGTATTGATCCCAGATTCCCAATTGGGAGGAAGAAGAAGATGAAGAATGCGAGAGGAAAAAGAGATTGAGTGAAGGGACGAGAATACTCCTCAAATTTTGCTACTTGACTAACGCCGTAACGGCCAACAGTATTTTAGGTACTAATGTTGGGTCGGGGTCTAAATTTCAGGTACCAAAGTGATATTTTTTTTTTTGTCAGGTACTAAAGTTACTAATGGGCCAAAGGTCGGGTATTGTTTGCATTTTTTTCCAAAAAAAAAAATGATAAACTTCATCGATAAAAACTTCATTAAAAAAATAAATAAATAAAAAGAAGAACACGAACACTTTCGCTAAATATTAGTCATCGGCAAAACCTTATTTATAAGAATGACACCTCTGATAATTCTCGTTGGAATAAACTTCCCTTGAAAACATAGACACAGTGACACACCCCTATCCAGAAGAAGGTTCGTCGGCAAATGCTTCACATGAAAGAAAGTTGATCGATGGCTGTTTCGTCGGCAAACGCAACAAAATACAAAATACAGACTTGCTTTTTGTTCACCTAGCCGTAGCTCATGATCTATTGAAAGGTCATAGTGTCACAACTCACATGTATGTATCTACATCATTCTCTAGAGGCACATTCGGAGAGATTCTACCAATAATTTAACAGGATTGACTTGGAATAAAATCCATCTGGAATACTCGTATAAACTCCAGTCCAGCACTTTCAGATGGAAACCATAAGAACATGAATATATACCCCAAACACAAAAGAAACTAATATGGGAATCCCCATCCAAGTGGTATTATTAAGATTGTGGTACTTCTTGAGTTGGGAAACATGAGGCGTGAAAGGGATTCCTAAACTCAGATTGAAACTTCACAAGGCTGAGAAGTACCACAAACGTAGTATCCACTGGAGTTGGATGCACTATCATTAACTCCTTTCCTTATTCACTAGCATGTCAAAACCAAAAACATGTCTAAACAACCATGTACAGCCAACAGATGTACAACTCACAAACTCTATACAAGACAACCAAGGCGGACACTAAATTGACTGTATCATCCTTCATTTCTTGATGACCTGGTTAAATTAAAACTGGCATTGATTCTTAGACAAGCTGCACGGTAACTGATCTATCCTGCATAACCCTGCATATTCCGCATATTTACAAAGACTCCACGCTAAAACTGTTAAGTGAACTTCATCGTTCCGCACCATTCCCCTGGAATTCACAGTTTAGAGTGAAAAATGGGTACACAAAAATTGCATATATTAAGGAGTTGGAAGTTTCATTTACCTTCTGTTTCCTAAGTAGATAGGATGGCATTCTCCGATTTACCATGGCAAGAAAAGTTGCAACCGTTCTCAGGTTTAGCTTTCTCAGATTTCGTTTCATATGATAAAAGTATCCTTCTCTGTGTAAAGATCAACAGAGCCGTTAGGTATGGTCTCACAACATATTTTATTTAAGCTACTAGAAAAGACGAGCCCATACTAAATTATCAGTTTGTCCACCTCGAAATGAAAGCATGTTTCAGATGGGTTCTAAGGTTATCAATCTAAACAAAATGGTTGTAAAATAGTCGTTTTACAAATTAAATTGACTTGTATGGCATCCACCCTGTTCAGATGACGAGGGAAACTACAGGTAATAGCTGAATCGTGAACAGGCATAAATGTGTGAGCTGCATTCTTAGATCAGCAGCTAATAATTGCTATCTAGAGGAATTCCGTTATATGGTAAATGCAGAAGATATGGGCTTGACACTGTGTCTCTCAGACATTTGTTCCTTATAACAACTATCACCACATAGAGTCGGCACAAACTTAAACCGATCTGTGAGCTAAATTGTCGTACAAGGGTATCTCAAATTCTTAAAGAAGTAGATTTTTATTATGCCAGAATGAAAGCTCAGTGTAGGCACATCACAGAGCTAGGTGTGAAAAATTGTGCATCTCACTCATTGTGCAGTTCAAAAACCAAAGAAGACAAACAGGTGGAATGTTTACAATGTCACTTAAAACACCCAAGAACATATAAAGCTGTCAAGAAAGAAATACTGTCATTGAGAGGGAAAGTACTTACATGATCCTCAAACTCGGGACTTGTTAAATTAATGGATAGATTTCGCATCAACAAAAGTGCCTGCAAAAGGTGAGTGAGTACATGAGCAACCCCTTAGCAGTTAGAGAAAGACCAGACATGACTTGATATTAGTCTTGACTCTTGACTGTTAGCTCTGAATTGCCAAATTAAAAATTAAAATAACAAATGTTAGCAAGATTCTAAAATGACATACTGTCTCCAAATTTATAGGGTCCATTTGTTTCAGTCTCTCCAAATGACTAGTCGAATTGGGGTCAAAAACACTGCCAATGAATTTATACACCTGAGCAAAATCTGGCAAAACTGCACAAACAGGAACTACAGTTAATACTGAAAGAACTGCAACAACTGTCATGAACAATGATATCAATGCAATACTAGAGTAGAATCAATATCTGTTTGGGAGTTGCATGCAAGGAGCATATTAACTCTTAAGAAGAAGAGCATAAACAAGTGCATAGCATGAGTATTACTGTGATGGAATGTAGATCATTTCTGCAGTCATAGGCAAACAACTGAAAATATAAAGAAATGAAAAAATAAAAAATTATGAAAAACAGTATTTGACGGGTTAAGGAAGAATGGCGTCCCTTAAGTAGCTATTATGTTTAACAACCAATAAAAATTACTTAGAGGCATATTAAGGATTCATCAAAAGAAAAATGAGATAGAATTTTAACCTCTCTGTGGCTGGCGATGACATGGTCGACCAACTGTCTCACCCATTAGCCAAGTTGTAGGCTTGCTTTCATTACTACTACTGTAGCAAGAGTTCTGTGCATCTGTTGAACCAGCTAGCTTTCCATCATCTAAGAAATAACATAATAAAGACTATAATTTAACATTAACTTTTATGAGAATGATTTAACAACATCGAGCAAACTTCAAACTTCTTATTATCACGAAAAAAATAAATAAATAAATAAATAAATAAAGACCAAGATAGGTGGAAAAAACTGAAACCTTTAGTTATTTGTGATGCATTGACTGGAGGCACATAACTATGACTCCAGGAAGATAAACTTGCACTGGTAACTGGAGTGCCAAGCACAAATGAGGAGTCTGGCTGGTAAGCATATCCATGTTCAAGCAAAGCAGATGAGGATTCAAATGGCACAACAACTTGAGATGCTACTGGAGCTGCCAGAAATTAACTTATAAACAAGAATTCTTTTAATAAAAAAAATAAAAATAAAAAAGTAAAATTGCCAAGAAAGCAATGGTTGACTATGCTGAGTTGCTGACCACTTTTAGGAGCTTTTTGTGGGTATGGATGAGTTGCTTTCCTCTTTGGCCGAGGAGGAGGTACATGCTCGCTTGTCCCTTTTTTCTGAACCTTCAAAAAGTACTTTTGTGCATGGCTACGTATCTGACAAGGATAACACTTATCTTTAGTACGATGAAGACATGTAGAATTTACAGACAGAAATGAAGGAAAGAGGATATAAACTAAGCAAAGATTTAAGGAGGTGCTCTAACCGTCTCCAGGTTCTATAGGTAGAGAAGCATAGCAACTTGCAAAACAGGTGTTTGGTCGTTAATTATTTTCTTTACGTCAAATGAAATAACATGCCTGAACTGACATACGTAAAACTTCAATTATTAACCATGCCAAATTTTTCCAGAAGATCAGGAGACTATATCAATTTTATTAGCACCTATGATTCAAAATTGCAACGTAATCTAATGTACATTATCCAATAAAATGAATGTTATGTTGTTATATTTTATGTGGTTAGCTAGCATTGAAATTCTGCTGAGCAGTTAATTTTACTGGTGAGTTCATACACACAAGACAATCAGTTTCTGCTCAATCAACAAAAGATGCTGCAGCCATGAAAAATTTCAAGAGGCAACCTTGCAGAACCCTACAAAATTTTCGACTTAAGGTACCCACATGTATAAACAAAATCTATCTTTCTCTGTGGAACATATAGGTAGTTCACTATAAATTTAAGAATGACAACCTGACATGACAGAACAAAGAGAATATCAAAACCTAACAAAACCACCCAACTTTACTTTTATTATACATACATGTAAACCATTCCACTTCATGCTTCAACTAACCATTCAAAGTTCAGAAATCTTTTGTTCATACCTAAGTCCGACTATGATAAGTACTCACCTGAATAACCGTTTTTGAGCCAATAAATGCTTCAATCTTCTTCCAGTCGCGGTCAAATCTGCATCGACAACAAAAACAATTACTCACATAAGTCGTAACCCACAACGCTTACAACCACAGTAGCTCATCAAAAACACACCCACAACACTATTCTTTTACATATACAAAACAACATCACAATGTCTCACTTCTCCCCAACTAAAAAGCCTCTATCTCACTCATCCCAAACCCGAAAACACTCGCCCCTTTAGCTCCACAGTCAGCAAATTAAACATATAAAACCTTTGAATTACCTATAATCACAACTAACAAATCTCCAAAAACCAAATGAACTCTAAAGATTGAAACTTTCTCATATATTTTCACCTAAACCAAGCAGCGCTTAAATTCCCAGATACAAAATCAAAAACCAACCAAAAAAAAAATAGAAGGGCTTACAGCTGGAGAGCTTCTAGAAACTTGTCGTGCTCCTGTTCAGTCCAGCTCTCCCTGGACTTGGTAATCGTATAGGGTTTCCGGATCTTCTTGCTCAGATCTTCGGCCAACGACGCGGCGTTTTGGGGCGCGGACGACGTGGTGGTGGTGGTCGTAGAAGGCGTCGTGGGCGGCGGCACGGAATTGAGGCCGGGAAGGCCCATGTTGGAGGGATCGAATAAGTAGAAACCCTGAGGTGCTGGGTTTGGGTTCACAGACACCATAAGCTACTGATGAGCTTGAAGCTCTCTTTATCTCTGTCTCTCAAAGCCTTCAAAGATGTGAACTTTGTGAAAGCTACAGGAAAGTAGAAGAGGGGTTTTGAACTCTGTGTGATTTGTGAACTGGGGTTTTTCTGGGTGAGATGATTTTGGTTCGTGCGTTTGTGGTTTTCGGAGTTTTTGGTAGGAAATGTGGTTTAGAAATGCAACCGCCCTTTTGGCTATTTCACTCTTTTCATATTTATACATAATCCTTTAAAAAAAATTATGAAAAAACTATGGTTGGGTAAATTTTTTTAAAATTTTTAATTTAACGATGCTCTCGTACCCCCGTAGTGACGTGTGATACTAATCCATAGATTAGTCATGTGATTTGACTAATTTTAAACTGGTATAGTGTAGTTAGTGGGAAGTATATTGTTTAAAAATTAGTAATCTACCTAATTATGTAAATTAAGAAGACTTTTTAATTATTATCGAGTGTTTTTACTGTAAACCATTACCGACTTCTTTTAACAAATACATTGCAATTATTCTCGAATTTTGTTTATATTATGTGTGATTTTTTATCAATAGATTAAGATTAATATATTTTATAAGATATCTGAAATTTATTAACAACTAATTATAAACATGAATTTTGTGTGGCGAATAACAATTATGCACGACTTGTTAAGTTTATAATGTATTTTTGAAGTAGCAAGTGAAGGTAATAACTAACAAAGTTGCCATATTTTCATCTCCAGAATCCGGACACAAATTTATATGCCATGGGTCTGCAAATTTATTTGTGTTTTTTTTTTTTGTTACAAAGGAGGCCAAATAAGGCCTAAACACAATAACAGCAAAAACAAACAAATATTCTGGGCATTCCCAGTTCTTCTAGGCTTAGCACAAATTTATCTGTCTTTGAACAAGAACAATTATTTTTTCTTTTCACATCCAAAGAAAATAAGAAAATGTTTATTCAAAGAAAAATACAAATAAAAAACAAACTCCCTCTCACTGTTCAGCAAACAACTTGCTTATTCTGAACAAGTGGACCCATCCTTGTGTACTTACTTTGTTCTGGCCGTACGCGTGGCAGTATTTTGCACACGATACCAAATCTATGAGCTGAGCACTGAGAAAGTGGCACGTGGCAAGTATTGGACGGCAATTTTAGCTACGTGGAACAAAGCAATTGGTCGTTTCCTAATTTAGGGAATGATCAAACGTCCGACGTCCGTATTCTCAAGCGGCACAATTGTTAACTTTTGCCACTGTTTTTGGTTACGACCAAGATGAGAGCTTCGAGTGAATTCGATTCCATCGGTTTGGTCTTTTTAGTAATACTCGTCAATTGAATTTTCAATTTTCATTCAATTTATTTTGGTTCATGTTTTAGGGAATCGATATTTAAAAGAAAATTATTGTGTATTCATTGATAATAGGGGTCTCTTTATATAGATAACTATAATGCATAGAATCCGAATCATACAAAGAAAGTTAATCATACATTGAATATGAATATCTAGATCCTTCTAATTTAACTCTATTATCATTAGGTCAAGTAACCTAGGATTTGGATCAGACACACAAATAGGGATCTACTTGAACACTCCCCCTTGTGTCGCCCAAACGCGGTGCTTCTCTCGTTGTCTCTCTAAAAACCTTGTCGAGTAACAAAAACTCAGTGGGACAAAAATAACATTGGTCGAAGAGGAAAAAGAGCACAATACACCCTTCACGTTTCGAGACCATACATGTAGACACCTCCCCATGATGTCTGCATCTCCCCCTGATGACTACGGTCATTGGAGTTCGGATAACTTCCGCAAACGATGCTACCAACATGTTTCTCGAAAGTGGAATTTAGGCAATGACTTAATGAGCAAGTCTGCCATACTGTCCTCAGATTGAACCTAGTTCACTTTGATCTTGAGGAGAGTCTGTTGTTACTGATTATGCTTGGTGTTGTCGTTTTTGATGTAGTCCTGCTTCATTTGTTCAAAGCAAGTAGCATTATCCTAAATGCTTGTAGGCTCATATGTAGTAGACTTCAAACCACAATTGTTCAAACATGCGTAATTATGGATTCAATCCATAAACATTCAAGAATCACTTCGTGAAAAGCAATAATCATTGCATGGTTCGAAGATATAGTGACTAAAGTCTGATCTGTAAACCTCCAAGATATCACTGTCTTTTCCTATGGTGAACACTTAACCAGTTTAGGAATGACCTTTGTATGGGTCAGAGATCTATACCCAATATCAGCAAAACCTTCCAAAACACATGTCGTTTTGGGATGGGGATAGTGGACGCAGACCAGTGTTGGCGGCGATCCTGGTGTGTAATGGGTCTGAATCCATCATCTCTCTATAGGGATAGAACAAGTCCATATCAATCGTACATCTCAAGTACCAAAAGATATCTTTTACACCAATCCAATGGCGTCCTGTTGACGCACAGCTATACCTAACTAACAAGTTCACAACATATGAAATATCTGGTCTTGTGCATTGAGGTAAGTACAATAATGCGCCCATTGTACTCATGTACGACACTTCTGCCTTTAGCACATCTTCGTCTTCATCTTTCAGACGAAGATGATCATTTTCAGGATCAAGACTACGGACGATCATAGGGGTGCTTGAAGGCTTGACCTTGTCAAAATGCCTAAGCATCTATCAACACGATGCTCAAGTTCCAAACTGAGACATAATCGTGTTCTCCCAAAAAATCCTTCATCTCAAACTTGGATTTCAAGTGTTCAGCGGTTTCTCTTAACTCTTTAAAGGTTTCTAATGAAGATCAGGTCCAACATGAACTGCGATAGAATCAGAAACTTGTTATGGAAATGCTCGGGATATCCCTTCCCAATCAAGTAGTCACTTTTAGCGAGCGTTTTAACCTTTATTGTGAACGCGCTCCGTGGTCTAGAGCCACTTAACTTGGGTAAATAAACTTCACCATGAACCTTCATGTATATTCCATATCTAGATCCCCATATAGATACGTAGTGACCACATGTGTAAGCTGCATGTTCAGTTATTCGGAAACTACCAAACTAACATGGTAGTGGAATGCAATGACATCCATTACGAGGGAATATGACTCATCGTAGTCGATTCTAGGGTGTTTTGTGAGAAGTCTTTCGCCATAAGGCGAGATTTCCATCTCTTTTTCTCATCACGCTTTCTAACGAAGGCCCATTAGTCAATAGGTTTTATGTTAGGAGGTGTTGGCATCACTGGCTCAAAAAACCTTCATCTTCATTAGAGAATCCAACTTAACCTGGATATCTTCATTAGAGAATCCAACTTAACCTAGATCGCATCTTTCCATTCAGGCCAAATTTCTCTACGTTGGCATTCATTCATTAAAGAGAAAAATTCAATCACCATCCTCAAACTATGCTGACAAGGCCAATTTGATACCCGAACTCTCAAAAGTATCAATGTGATACCCAAACACATATTTTGACATCAACGTGATACTTCCGTCAAAAATTCCAAACGGCTCCGTTATTTGATGACGTGGCAAGCACGTGGAGATAAAAAAAAATAAGTTAAATGACCAACTTACCCTTTTGTTTTTGTTAATTCATTTTTATTTTTATTTTTCTTTTCATTTCTTCTTCTTCTGTTCTAACTAAACCGCCGCACCTCCGAAGCAAGCTCCGCCACCAGCCACCAGCCACTCACCCCAAAATGAATTCCGAATTCGGCCTCGAACGCGAGCTCGGCCCCGACCACAGATACCGCCCCCAACATCAAGAATATCACATTACATGCAAATGCAGCAATTTGACAACTTCTAATCTAATTCAAATTGAGAAAACAAGAACAAACAATTCAACTTCTAATCCAAAATTTCAATCTCCCATCTCCACTCCCAAAATTGGAATCCCACCTGAAAACTTTCACGGTCAATATCAGAGGCAGCCGGCGACCCAAGCAGTCGATGAACCCACGGCCACCGCTACCATCAAGGCCGTTCGACCACTTCTGCCACCACGACTCCGACGCCAGCTTCGCCAGCAGCCGCTCCTCCAACGGAATCAGCGGTGGCCCCGGAGGCTCCATCTCCAACTTCGAGCTCTACAAAGACCGCCCCCACCAACTTCGACCTCTAGTCAACCTATTTATCTCAAAATCATCTCCACAATACACCCAACAATTTCTATACCTGCAACAATCAACAATTCTCAACGATTTGGCAGGAAAAATTAACAAAAAAAAAACCAAGAACTCGTCAGTTATTGTTCACGCCACTGTTCACACTCTCAAACACCTTCAAATCTTCCTTCACCGATCATGAAAAGATGCAAGAGGTTAGGGATGAAGGTTAGCTTCGACCCAGCAACAAAAATCCCAAAGAAATTTGGTCGGAACCCGCCAGAAACCGAAGATCGAAGGAATCTCCGATTTCCCCCTTTTCTGGAAATCCCTCTTCGATTTCTTCTCAAATCAAGGCTACCCAATTCAGAAATCTTACCTTAGATGCAAGAGGAGGAAGAGAGGATCCTCTAATAGCCGGTGATTCCACCGGAAATGGGTTTCGGGTCTGAAGAGAAGAGAAAGAAGGGGGGGCTGGAGTCGGTTCTCCCGAATTCACTCTCTGTCTCTCTCTCACCTTTTTACCCACTTTCCATCAATTCCTACCTCTCCTCTCACTCCTCCAAGTCTTCCTCAAATTCCCAATCCCTCCCGCCAGAAAATATCACCGAGACCCTCAAATTCGTCGTCGCCCTCTCGGTGATCGCCAAATTAGAACCCTCCCCAATCAAACCAGACGAGAGTCGCCGATTAGAGGAGGGGATAGAGAGAGAGAGAGAGAGAGAGAGAGAGAGAGAGAGAGAGAGAGAGAGAGAGAGAGAGAGAGAGAGAGAGAGAGAGAGAGAGAGAGAGATGGAGGAGCTCTGTGCTTTGGTGTTTTTGGGGTTTAGGAGTCGCCGATCAGAGGGGGGTGGGGGGAGAGAGAGAGAGCGAGAGAGAGCTTTGTGTTTTTATTTTTATTTTTATATTTTTTAATTACTTAGTAGTGAAAGACTATTCTGCCCCTGATAAAAATATCACATAGGACCCACGTGTTTGCCACGTCAGCAAACAGATGGCCCCGTTAGGAATTTTTTACGGAAATATCACGTTGATGTCAAAATACGTGTTTAGGTATCACGTTGATACTTTTGAGAGTTCGGATATCAAATTGGCATTGGCAGCATAGTTTGGGGATGGTGACTGAATTTTTCTCAAAATTAAATGGCCTATTAGCTCAGCTGGTTAGAGCATCGTGCTAATAACGCGAAGGTCGAGACCTGCATGGGCCAAATTGAACTTTTTAATTTATCTTTTGTTTTTTCTGTAAAATTGGGTTGGGCTCCTTAGGCCCCAGATCTGTGGTGAATTTTGAGTGTTGATCTGTGTTGCCTATCTTCATGAATACCGATATTGACTTAAGAAATTGTCTACGGTCCAACTTCTGCAATTTGATTTCTGTTCACTTAGATGGCTCTAACTATGTCACATGGAAGTTTTTGTTAGAGACAATGTTAAGAGGTTGTGGCTTGATGAAATATGTCGATGGATCATTTCCTTGTTCTTCACAATACATGATCACAAAAGAAGGTGGTGTCTTATCTGAAATGACAGCAGAGTACCTTACTTGGAAACAAAATGATTATGCTGTTTTGACTTTGCTTGTTGCTAGTCTATCTAGTGGTGTATTCTCTTTTGCTGTTGGCAGTTACACTTCTAGAGACCTTTGGTGTTTCCTTAAAGAGAGGTATGCCTCTACTTCTTGGTTTAACAAAGAGCAACTTTTACAAACTTAAAAAAGGGTCAGATTCTATTGACAACTACCTAGATCGAGTGAAGATTGCTTGTGATCAGTTGGCTAATGTAGGGATTCATATGACAGATGAAGACATAATTGTTTCTGTTCTACTTGGTTTGCCATCAGCCTATACTACCATGAAGACTATAATCAGGGCTAAGCATAACCCCATTTCAATGCAAGAGTTAAGGTCTCTTTTTCTCATTGCTGAAGCTGAACTTGAAGAGGTTGACAAGTCTCTTTCCTTGCCTTCCACTACTGAAATCATAGCACAAGATGATAATATCAGAGGGTCTACTCCTGCACCAACTCTTATTACAAATGCCAAATCTGATGTTAATTCTATGATGCCTACAAGTAGTGTTGCCTCTTCTATTGGATATAATGTGCATTCCATGTCTAATTCAAGTCCTTCACAATCTGCTGCTAGTCCTAGACCTCAGCCTCTATACATGACAAATGCTTCATCACCTTGTACTCCCACATTTGTTGATTATTGCAGACATCATATCTGGGATTTCCTCAACCAAGTGCAAATACATGTCTCACCCAACCTACTGATTTCTTTGCTCACAACAATGGTGGTATGCTTCAACGATTTGGTGCTCATATGCCTCAAATGCAAACCAATAGTTACTTATTGCAGCTTGTAGCTCCTTCTACCTTCACTCCTTGTCACGCCTTCAATTTCTATCAGTAATGGTGCAACTCATTCAATGCCTAACTCTGGATATGGGATGAATAATGGGACTGGTAATGAAAATTTCAATGGAGGATGCATGGTTCAAAATAGTGGTTACAATCATGTCCCTCAGTACAACCATTCACAGCAGCAAGGGTTCTTTCTCAACAATGATTCCTACAATGGCATGCCACCTCAGCAAGGTTTTCACTCATTGTCAACCAATATTACCTACTCAGCTGCAGGGTACACTGAAGACAAGATGAATTGTCCTAACTTTTCAAACAAAGGTACAAACTACTTCAACAGAGGCTGTGACTACAAGGATGACAACAACAAACCAAGAAGAAGCAACAACTCATCTCCTCACAATCCCATTGTGTGCCAAATCTGTGGAAAAAGAGGACATTGTGCATACAACTGTTATCAGAGAAATTCTCAGCCCCATAATATTGCTTTGAGCTCATATGTGAAATGTCAAACCTGCAGGACTTCTGGACACATTGCCAAACTTTGCAGATACAAGCAGCAGTCACAGACCTCCTCTCAACCCAAGTCTGCTTCCATTGCTGCTCAACCAAGTTCCTGTTCTTCCATGCCACTTATTTCTCCTGGTTGAAGTACACGTATGGTGTGATAGCTTCCAGGTTTATTCACCATGGTTTTCTGCTCTTCTCAACAATTATACATATGTTCCAGCTTGATGATAGCATCCTGCCATCCTCCCATCAAGCTGAGGAGGGGTGTTAGGATTGTGATCAAATATATCTGTTGAATATTGTTGCTTTTCTGCTATTAGCTTAATAAGGTCAGTTAGCAATCAGTTTCTTTGTGGCCATCAGTTCTCTTAGACGTGTACCTCATCTGTTCTTTTCAGCTAGGATAAATATGTACTCAGCTTTCATTTTGTAATCAACCTGATACGCAATACAATTTCTTTCTCATTTCCTCTGTATTTTCTGGGCTTCTCTATTAGAGCTTTCAGGCCGGAAAACCGACTGGAACAATTTCGGACCCAAAACAGGGCCTAATAGTCGGAACTGGGAATTGAGGTTGAGAATGAAAATTGCAGTAGAAGGATGTATGCACGGTGACCTGGAGAACCCTCCAACACATAGAAAAAGTTCATAACACCAAAATCGACCTCCTCCTCTGCTGCGGCGACTTTCAGGTTTCACAAATCTTGCCTTCCTCTTTTGAATTTTGTTTTTTTTTCTTTCTTCCGGAAATGAAAATATGAAAAATAATTTGAATTAATTTTTGTAGGCTGTGAGGAATGAGAAGGATTTGGAGAGCTTGAGTGTGCCCCCCAAGTACCGGTCCATGAACTCCTTCTGGAAGTACTATTCCGGCGAGGAGATCGCTCCCTACCCCACCATATTCATCGGTGGCAATCACGAAGCTTCTAATTATTTGTGGGAACTGTGAGCATTCTAGTCCTCAATTCACTTGTTTGTTTCCGATTGCAGTGTCATTACTTGTTTATATTTGTATAGGTACTACGGTGGGTGGGCGGCACCTAATATATACTTCTTGTGGTTTTCTGGGGTAGTCAAGTTCGGAAACCTTCGCATTGGTGGCCTCTCTGGAATTTATAAGTCGCGAGACTTCGTTCAGGTCTGTTTCAGCTAGCTTATGTTTTTGTTTTTGTGCCATTTCAGATTATTATTATTATTAGTTTTGAGTATCCATGGGTTCTTGAGCAGGACACTATGAGAGGCTCTGTATATCATGTTCGTGAGTATGATGTCCACAAACTCATGCAAGTTGAGGAACCAATCGATATTTTTCTTTCACATGATTGGCCTCTTGGCATCACGGATTGTGGGGACTGGAAGCAACTTGTTCGGTACAAACCTCAGTTTGAGACCGAGGTAATTGCAACATTCCCTGGCCTCAGTTCGTAAATTTTGATTGCTAGTATGTGTACTTTATTACTTATGTCATTTATAATGTAATTAGGTTCGGGAAACAACCCTGGGAAGTAAACCTGCTGCTCAATTGCTAGAAAAATTGAAACCACCCTATTGGTTTTCAGCTCATCTACTGCAAATTTGCTGCTCGTGTTCAGCATGGGGAAGATGGTCCCGTGACGAATTTTCTTGCTCTTGATAAGTGTCTTCCTGGAAAGAAGTTTTTGCAGGTGTTTGGTGTGCTTTGATTCTTAGAATGTTGTTTATAGGATGTTCCTTGTAGTCAGCTAATGGTTTTGTTTGTTGGCATGGTTTGAAGGTTCTTGATATTGACTCAGAGCCAGGGCCGTAGGAGATTCAGTATGATGAAGAATGGCTAGAAATAACTCGAAGGTTTAACCCCATTTCCCCTCTCACAATCAGGAGTGCAAATTTCAGGTGAGTGCTTACTCAGGAATGTTATTGAGCATGCTACCAATAGGGGTCTTGGGTTGTGGTGACCATTCAAGCTTCCAAGCTCTCTGGTCTGTTCTACTTGTTAGAAGTAGCTGCTAAGTTTATTTCTATTTGTTAATCTAGGGGCGTACATATTGACAAGCAAGATTGTCGTCAATGGGTAAGGAGGAAGCTACAAGCAAGAGGAGCCCGACCTTTTGAATTCAGCCAGACAGCTCCATCTTATAATCCCTCTAATTCTGTCTCAAATGGCTCCTCGCCTGGTAGGAGTTTACAATGGGATTCATGTCTCCTTATTCTAATATCATGTTGAGTGCTGCTAAACCATAACATTTTGTTTTAATCTGTGTTTTTCTTTTGGCAGGATATACTCGGAATCCTCAAACAGAATCTTTGTTGCAGTTTCTGGAACTCCCTTATCTTCTTGATGACATATGTCAGAATCTTCGGAAGTATCCAGGAGTCCTTTTCCATCAAGCGATAGAGGTAAAGATTCGTTCTCTGTCCTTGAAATGATGGTTTAAACTTTGCTGAGATTTTCTTAGAAGAATATATTTGAGTCTGTGCAGTTCGTTGTTAAACACATTTTCCTTTAAAACAACCATAAATGTTTCTTTAAATTTCTTGAAGATGACAGCGAAGAGATTCCCATTGATGATGTGGATGAGTTAGAAGACCTTGCTGAAGAGGCTGGAGATGCTGAACATGAAGATGTTTGAAGATCCAGTGTGGTGATCATCCTTGGTTAGAGACATCCTTTTTGCTCTTCAAGAGTTTAGCTTTTTCTTCTTTTGGTGGAACATGTAGCTTCTGTTAGTTTCACATATTTGGGTTTGAGCGTGTCTGACCAATGCGTTTAGGCTCTCTCTCAGTAAAGGGTGTGTGTATTCTAATTTAATGTAAATGCCTGGATAGGTTGTTGTTCTTGCCTTCTGGCCTATTTTTTCAGTCAAACCCCTTCCAGCCTTGTGCCTGTTCTTATTTTTCTTGTTCTGTTGATTGTAAAATATCTCTAATTCAGTTTCTATTTTTTTTTTTCCTTTCTTTCTTTCTTTCTTTCTTTCTTTCTTTCTTTCTTTCTTTCTTTCTTTCGTTCAGGAGTGAGTACATCTTATTCCATACTTGTCCCATAAGAACAAGAAGCATACCAAACATAGGGCATAAATACTTATAGGCTTCAGTGCTTTACATATGTGAGAGGCAATATTAGGAGATTTGAATTTCAAGTGTACTTGGCTGCCGTTTATGACAACCAATAACAAGCTCTATTCTATTCTTAATTCATATTCATACATACTGATGCTTTGACACTACAGGAGCTCACACTATAGGAGCAGCTCATTGCAGTGCATTCAGTGACCGGTTCCAAGAAGACTCGAAAGGAAAATTCACACTCATTGACACATCTTTAGACAATGGCTATGCAGAGAAGCTCATGAAACAGTGCCCTCCAGGCGCAAATCCATCTATAACAGTCCAAAATGATCGTGAAACTTCCTTTGTTTTTGATAATCATTACTACGGCAATCTGTTGGCCCACAGAGGGCTGTTTCAATCAGATTCTGTCCTGTTCACCGACGGTTAGATTTTGCAGAAGACCAAGTTAGATTTTGTGAGAGTTGGGTTCAGTCATTCTTGAAGCTTACTAGCATTCATGTTAAGACAGGTGATGAAGGGGAAATTCGAGCATCTTGTCCAACAGCTAATACATGAATTAGGGATATTAAATTTAAAGTGTTACTTTGACATGCATATGGTTAGATTGTATTGTCCATTAGAGGGGTTTTTCTGCATTGTTTGCTTTTTCTGGCACTCCTTTCACAAGACCAGTACAAAATGTCCTTTGTCATGCGAGTAGAGAGAAAATCGAACTGGTTGCTATCTATCATAGGGAACAAAGAATATGAGAGAGACCCAGAACACCCAGCTGGTACTTTTTCCTGAAATGCGTTAAATTTGGTGCTTTGAGGTTGAAGATGAAGAAGAGATGTAGAGGGTTCTCAGAGATGGAGGTGTGGGTTCTGGGCCTGTAACACTTAACACCCAAACAAGGCCCACTCGTTTATTGTATGTTTCTTATTTGCCCAAAATAATTGAGACAGTGAGCAATCATATTTTTAAAATATATCAATTGTATAATTTGGTTTTTTTTCTTTGTCATTTGATGACCACGAAATCTATAATCATATAGGATAAGGAAGAAACATAAGTGAGTTGAGATTAAAAAATTGGGAGAGGATCCTCAACTAAGCTTCTTATCTCACCTACGCTTTTTATCTGTCTAACTTTTAATGACAAAGCGACACATGTATAAAATACATCTAATGGTTGATATTGATTTCCCACTATACTATCAATCCTTTCTTCCCTTCGCAACATAGTATTGAAGCTAGCTTTAGCGTTTGAGACTACAACAAAACCAAGTACTCCTGCTTCGTCTTCTTCATCAAACTCAAAACCCAAGCTTTTTAACCCCTCCAAACAAATGTATCATCTTCATCTTAAACATGGTCATTCTTGCCTTTGCTTTTCTTTCTTGTTATTATTTAATGTTTTTACTCGTTGTTTATTTGGATTAAACAAGGATTTAACATAGCCTCCATTGATTCAGATCTGAAGCTACTTCCATTGAAGCTTTAAGCAACCAGTTAATTACAGAAAGATTCAAACTTTGACGAGAATCAGGAAGAAGAAGACATGGGAGTGGATTACGTACTACAAGCTTTTACCAATCGAGAAGATCCCACAAACGATGAATTGAAGAAGGCTTATAGAAAATTGGCTAGGAAGTGGCACCCTGATAAGAACCCCACTAATAAGAAAGAAGCTGAGACCAAATTCAATCTTGGAAACCAAAGGTTGGGCTTGAAGAAAAGACGGAATTCAAAGGTTTGATTTCCATCCCAGCAAGATGGGTTCATGATAGGACTGTACAATTGAACCAAATTGTACACACTTCAAAGGTTGATGGAATTGAAGATTTCAAGCATAACAAATTTCATTCCATGAGAGGGAGAAACAAGATCTAGAAACTGGCAAAGAAGAAACAGGAGAGGGAGAGTGAGATAGAGAGAGGGCGGGAGGGACCCTGACTTATTTTTTGCCACAGTAGGGATTAAAAAATAGATAAACAAGTAGGTAGTTTCAAAAATCAATATAAGCGTTGGATGCGATTTTATACACGTGTCGTTTTATCATTAAAAGCTTAGGCAAGTTAGGCAGATAAGGAGCTTAGGAGAGGATCCTCTCCTTAAAAAAATTAACAAATTACATATAAGTTATTGACAAAAGATGACGATGTAATTAAACATAGAAGGACTAAATCTTACAGATAAGGACAATCTGCTCTCCACTTACCACATGTCATGAGTTAATTTACTTTTTTACCATTAACTACTTCTTTTGACTTCTTATCCCTTTACATCAAAATTACCAATGGTTGCAGATTGTCGCATACGCATATTAGGACATATAAGGACTAAATTTTACAAATCAGGATAATCTGCTTTCCACTTTGTCACATGTCATGAATTAATTTACTTTTTTACTCTTAACTACTTCTTTTGACTTTTTTTTTTATGTTACTTTTTTTTTCTTCTGAGAATAATCCATTTATGTTACTTTTTCTTTTCCTGAGAATAATCAATTTATGTTACTTCTCAAAAGAAAAAGAAAAAAAAGAAAAAACTCTTCCTTTTACACGTTGCTAGGAGAGAGAATCTCAGAGCTCTTCGTCAAACTTCTTTTTCTTCGTTATTGCTAAACGTGTCCTTGGTTCAGTAGCAGCTTCATTTGCAGTAGCAGGAGTAGTAACAGTAGCAGTATCAGGAGCAGGAGTAATTAGATATGTCAATCCATGAATGACAGATCAATTCAATTTGAACAGTAGCAGATCATATCCTTGACAGTAGCCGATCATATCATTGAACCAAATTGCAGATCATATCACTGAACAGTAGCAGAGCATATCATTGAAATCATATTTTGAAATCGTTGCATGATAGTCTCATCATCTATACTAGTAAAAATGTATTTCTTAATATATGAAATCAAGCTATCATTCATAAACTCGTCTCCCATTCGATTTCGGAAACGAGTCTTCACAATGTTCATAACAAAATATATGCTCTCTAGCTACACTTGCAGTCACAACCGGTAAAATCAATATCAATGTCACAAAACAATTAGCTGAGAATCATTACTTGACAAATTAAATACACACACACATATATATATATAGACACACATGTTATTGATATTGACGTAATAAAATATTTTTTTAATCATTTATGTATTAGACTTTAAAATATGTAGATAAGAAAGAAATAGAAATCATTAATATAGAATGGGTTATATATTGGATGTCAAAAAGATTTGGAAAAGGAAAATATTATATGATATTAATTATCAAGGTTGGGAGCACCGAGCATGTCTGCTCAAACAATCCCACAAAAAAAACAAAAAAAACAAAAAAAAAGAGCACATGAAGTACTCTGAAGATGGTCCATCATCATTTGTCAATTTGATAAATTAATATAAAAATATATAGCAAAATTTGATTCTACTATAATATTAATATATATATATATATATATATATATATTTACAGAAAACTTGAGTGGGGTAATGGACCCAACGGGCCCTTACCTCCCTCCCATGATTGGATCAGTGGCAATGCTCATAAATTGTGATAAAATCAGAGCATTTTGGTCATTTTTTATTAAAATTAGGAGTCAGGCTTGCATTATTTGGATTTTCAGCCTGAGCTCATGTCCTTATTTGTATAAATCTTTTTGAAAGTGAGTTTTCTATGTTTACATCTTTGGTCATGTGCTATTATGTAATTTTCTATAAAAAAAAAATCCATATTTGGTTTTGTTGCCACTTAGCTCTGTGGTTCCATGAAATGAATATAGAGAATATGGCGGGTTCACTATTTATTAGTCTTTAAAACACAAATTCAATACCTTACGAGTCTTTAATTTTAATTACATAATTTTTCTTTCTTGCTCACCCCTCTTACATGTCTCTCTCTCTGAAGAAATTTCCTCCCTCTTCTTCTTAATGAGGAAATAACCGATAAATGTTACTAATGAAACAAAGCTCTTACAACATGCATGTGCAGTGGCGGAGCCAGAAACTTAGTGTTACTGGGGCACAAAAATAAAATAATAATATCAAAACATAAAAAATCTTAGAAAATAACAAGAAATTTGCAACTGAGTTGAGAGTTGATACATTTTGCAACTATATTTTTTTATTTTACAAGAGTTTTCTAAATCACTAAAAAATAGCAACGAGTGACGGAGCTAGAACTTCATCCTAGGTGATGATCTTTCAAAATTAAAAAGAAAAAAATTTGAATTCAAATTATATATCAAAACTTAAAATTTTTGATTGATAGATATATTATAAATAAGATTATTTAAGATAAGAATATTGTTAAAATTATGTCAAGTTTATAATAGCAAGCCATATGAAAAAATAATAATATTAATAGGCTGCAAGCTAGAATTAAACCTTGGGAAAAAATTAAACAAAAAATATTGCAAATCGAACCTTAGACCTGCAATATAGCAAAAGCAAGCAAGACCACTATGTACTATGCTAGCTACCCACTATTCTTGGTAACTTAATCAGTTATATACCAAAAAGTTTATTGGGTCACAGGACCGAGTGTGCCCCCATGTGGCTCAGCCATTGTGCATGTGCATGGATAATACAGGCACAACGTACTACGTACTTGACGTCCGTCATTCAGTGATCCGTCTGCTTAACTCATTAATTACAATTGCAGTGATGGATCACATTGATCTTAATTTATTCATAGTGATATTGATGGATGAAGCATAGTAATCCAAAACCATGCATGTATAATCCACAAATTAAGGAATCTCGTATTCTCGTACCATATATCTTGAGAAAATTGATATATGAATTCTGTGAGCGATGAAGAAACACAGAGAAAAATGAGGTTTGGTCTTAGCAATCAACTCAGAGATTACAGAACCTGTCAAGTGAGCTTATATTGCTCCCTATTCTCTTTCGCGCGATTTGAAGATCTTTTTTTTTTTCTCTTTCCAGACTTGGGTAAGTACAGAGAAAAATTGTTAATCATGTGATAAACAGCGAGCGATTTAGAGTAAGTTTTCCGGTTAATTAATTAATTAGTTGTCAATTTTTTTTTTTTTTTTTGGACAAGAGTTAGTTGTCATTTGTCAATTAGTGAATCAGAGTTTGTACGTATCCATCCTATCCAAAATATCCTCTAGATTGAAGGGGCATCCGGCCATGTGCAAGTGTGCAACCAAACCGGCCGGCCAAGAAATAAGCGCATGAAGACAGCCTAAAAGTGTGAATACATACCACGAAAATTAATGGGTTTTTATCATAGGTGGGGTCTGAACTTTTTCAGACCGGACAGAATGGTACCTGGACTTTCAAAGTGATCAAATAGATACCTGAACTTCCAAAACCACATCAATAAGGTGCTTCCGTCTATATTCCGTTATCCCTCCGTTAAGTACAGGGGCAAATCAAAAATTTCACTCAAATTAACCACTAAAATGATTATCATAACCTCATCTGACGTGGATAAACACATTTCCATCCTTTTTATCTTATTTTTCCTCCAAAAATAATTTACTCTTTCCCCCAACACTATTCATTTGAAACTTTTCATCATATTTTACCTCCAATTATTGTCTCCCGATAAATAATAACAATATCTAACATTCCAGCATCATGTTTTCTTGAATAATTTTTATTGTTCTTCAAAAATTAGCCTAGAATTGTAATTAATTTTTACAAAGTAAATTTAAGAAACAAAAAAAAAAGTGATTATACAACAAAATATTCTGAAAAAATGAAGCATAATGACCCTAATAGCCAAACATGCATACTAACTGACAATAAAATAATAAAATTACAAAAATTACAATGACTCAACCAAGTGATTATCTTAACACAAATAGACATACCAAATTCTTATATATAAAAACAGTATTATAATAAAGATTAATAAATACTTTGTTATATAATCACTTTTTTTGTTCCTTAATTTTACTTTGTAAAAATTAATTGCAATAATTTTTGAAGAATAATAAAAATTATTCAAGAAAACATGGTGCTGGAATGATTACCGTTATTATTTATCGGGAAACAATAATTAGATGTAAAATATGATGGAAAGTTTCACATGAATAGTGTTAGGGTTATAACAGTCATTTTAATGGGCAATTTGAGTAAAATGTCTGAATTACCCTTGCACTTAACGGAGAGATAACTGAATATAGACTAAGCACCTTATTGATGTGGTTTTGAAAGTTCAAGTACCTATTTAATCACTTTGAAAGTCCAAGTACCATTCTGTCCTGTTTGAAAAAGTTCAGACCCCACCTATAATAAAAACCCAAAATTAATCCATTTTTATGTCGTTTGGAAACTTCTAAAGAAACCAAAGGACTAATTTAGCTAAGCTGAGCCACCATGACAGAAATGCGTTGTCTTTTCCCATTCTAAGCTAGGTCGCTAGGTAGCCCCAAATATTGATTCTCGTTCTGTCCCTCTCTAATACGTATATACTGGCATGGAGAGGATCCCTCCGGCCAGCTACGTATTACTACATGTCTTCTCCTCGACTTTTCTTTGGCGTTTAATTTGCACACTAAACTAGCACTACGTACAGCTCGATCATATGTCATTTGTTAGTTCCTCTTGATCAAGTAATTTAATTACTCGGGCTTGTTTCAGTGTATGAACGTTCAGATAAAAGAGCAATATATAAATTCATAGTCAATTATTTGATTTTAGCATATATAGGACTTGAGACCTGGCTATGTAATGGGTTGCTAAGATGGTTGCGGATCAAGAACCTAGCTGCAGATGATTTGAACTATCTGACCTATCCTTATCACCCTGTTTTTTTTCTCTAATGGGGAGCACACTGCACTACCTAAGTGGATCTGAGAATGGAAAAGTATTGAGGCATGCGTGAGAAAATGGGAAATGAAGCCAATGGATCAAAAGTTTGGCAACAAACAAGAAAGAAAGCCTATCAAATTTAAGTCTTGTTTCTTGTTGCTGATTGACAGTTAACCCATCATAATCTTCTTCTGGGTGTTCTAATCACTCCAACACTAGAACTCGCGTGTGCCCCGCACCCAAACAAGATTCTAATCCTCGTCTCTCTCTTTTCGATAAAGATTCCAGCTGCTATTATTTTTAATTATACTCGATAGCTGCAACAATTATTCAATTCGTGATGGTAATCTTCAACTAAACTAAACAGAGAGACGACTGTATACATACACATATATGCTGGACCAAGCTTGCTCGCCGCCCACATTCGGTTCAAGCAGGCAAACACATTATCATGACAGTGATGTCTTGATTCATCTTAAGTCTCATGAAATAGCACGTAATTTAGCATTTGCTTTCTAACAAGAAGAAACTGAACGATCTTCACACTTCTTCTTTCACCATATATGTCTTCTATAATCTTGCATGTCTATAATGAAATCATTAACTTTTATAACTAAAAAGGGACAAAAATGACTTCCTTGCATTGTTACTAATTTGCACTTGATGAAAATTTCTTAGGCTACATTTGGATGAGACAATTTTAAAATATTGAGAAACTTTGAAATAATGGAATCTAGAACTCTGTCAATTAAAATTTCACTAATTGTAATTTTCATTGTTTAGCTGTATCTATTTAAAATATGGAATGTGAAATAAATTATGAAAGTTTAAAACAAATTAAAATATTAAAATAAAAAAAATATTTTGTTTTGGAAACTAATAAAGAAATAAGAACAAACTTCTGTAAGGAAATTAGAAATGACATATAGTATTGTATATGGAATTAGTGGAACTTTTAAAGAAATCTATGGAATTTAAAAGTCTGGGTGTATTCAATATAGACTTTTAACAGTCCATGAAAGTCTTGAGGTATTCAATTAGGATTTTTAAAGACTTCATGAATTCCACCAAAATCTAGGGGTATTCAATTAGGACTTTTAAAAATGAATAAAAGTACAGAGGTATTCAAAATATCATTCATACTTATGGAATTAGAAAATCATGGATAGTCATGGACTTTGTAGTGTTAACTATACACACCAAACTCCAATAATTTTCCAGCCTTCAGACCAAAGATTTCAAAAAGTCTATCAAAGTTTCCTCTTCAAAAAAAAAAAAAAGGTCTATCAAAGTTCTCTCTACGCACGAAGAAGTTTGTCCTTCATCATCTCTCTTTCTTAATTTTTTGTCTTTTGTCTAATCTTTTATGATATCAACCTTTTTTGATACCCAACATGTTCATTGTAGTTGTTGAATGTGATTTTTTTTTTTTTTTTCAATTGTGATACTTCGAACCCTAATAGCAATAAAAATGATTTATGAAACCCTAAAACTCAAATATTGTGGTCTAACCCTAAGACCTTGTACCATACTAAATTTTATCTTGTGAATTAATTATTCTCATTAATTTGAATTTATATTATGGTTCAAAAAAAGGTTGAACAATTGAATTTCAATTGATTGATTATAGATCAAGACATTGACCAATATTGCTACAATATATGTTAATCGGCGAAAACAAAATTGATGAGAATATTAACTATAAACATCAAGTGATCTATATTGTATATTTATGTTGTTGGGAGATTAGGAATGAGAACAAACTTGCTAGACAGACTAACAATTATTTATTTGAGTCAATTTCTATTAGAAGATATTGGAGCATTGAAGAGACAACAAGTTATTATTTTGTTTTGTGTTTGAGCTGCATTTGTTTTTATTTTTATTTATATATATATATATATTTTGTACATTCTAAGAAATTTGTAGAAGTCATTCATAATAAAGTATATAGATTTTCATGAATCAATAAAAGTATGTTGCTAAAATCAATGGTTTTAAGAAATCCATAACAGTCTATCAACTTTTTAAAGAGTCTGTGGACTTTTCAACAAGTCTGTCATTTAAAAAAAGTCTGTACAAATCCAAATACAATACACCCCCCGAAGTATGGAATTTAGACAATCAACTCCTTCATTTTTTTTTCCACAGAGAAACTCATAATTTCTAAGTTTAGAATGTCATACAAGGTAATTCATGTTTAGAACATTTTCATTTAAATACTATCTTTGATTATTTTCTCCCTTCATCAAAACACATCATCAACTTAATTACATGTATCATAAGATACGAGATTTTAACCAAGGTGGATTCGGCCTATATAAGTGAACCTCCCACTATTTATTTTGTTGTTCTTTTTCAATGCGAGTTGCTTTTTACTTTTTTTTTTCCGTTACCCTATACTAGACTACCTAAATGATGCTGTGAGCGAAAGTTTGTGATGAGACTATATGAAATCAAATAGTTTTTATTGTTTTTGGAAAATTCTTCTAAGCACTGGCAGTGCAAGTAAACGAACATATTCAACAAATCTTAATCATTGATATTTGTAAACAATTTGTTTTACAAATTAAAAAATATACTTGATATTATTCAGTCATCTATTTCTATTGGTGCAAGTGCACGTCGGTGCACTAAATGTTCTTTCTTTCTTTCCTAGGGATCGATTGTTAGAGTGGACCTTGACCTGTTGAGCACGTTTGTTGTGACTAGTGGGCTGGTGGGATTGGGTTGATCCGTTGATGGGTAACCAGTTGAAATCTAATGTTTTGTTGGAGCCAAAAGTAACATCACTGAGTAAAGGCGTTAGAGATTTGACCGTGATTCCATGATTTCCATCCCTCTCCGTTCCAGCATGTCTCCACTGAAACCCAAGTGCGGAATAATTAACTCAATTCCAATGATTGATTTGCTTCCCTTGCAAGTTTCAAGTGTTACAAGGAAAACCCAAAAATTCGTCGATCTTTGACAACAACGTATTGGTAATTGGTGGGCTGATGGGCCCTGATAATTTTTATTCCTGTGAACTTTGAAATGTCATTCTATTATTTTCATTTCTAATCATGATGTATTTTGTTGAACAATTCTTTCACCAAAAATCTTCAAATATTAATATTTCATTTCATTTGATAAAATGCATTATGAGATCGAGCAGGTTGTAATGTAGGCATAATTTTTTCGAATCTCGTTAAATCAGTGTGCACTCCTCAAAATTTAAATAGTAAAAGTAAAAAAAAAAAAATTTCTATACTAAATTTCTCACGCAATCAGTTGGTAATTGCTATACAGTTACATTTTTGTCTAATATCGAATTAATCAATAGCTGAATCGATGGGTGGGGTCGTTTTTTGCATTTTGATAATGTCATGGAAGGTGCATAATTTTTGGTGTAATGTAATGGGTGACGTGTAAGAACTGAGAACCTATATACATGTCCAATGAGCTTATAATAAAGGCTATAAGAGCGTGCTTGCTTCTTGCAGAAGCTAGCCAGCAACTATCATACTGAGTGAAGGCCGGAATATGACTACCATGGCAACTCCCAGTGTTCATTCTGGCTGCTCCTTCCTCGCCAACAAGTACTTGATTTCCTTTTGTGTATTTGTATGCCTTAATATTCTCTCTTCTTTGGACAAGGGCTTCGCTTTGAGTACTCAGACAGATGTTGAACTCAGCTCTCTACTACCAGCATCGACCTGCAGCCCCTCCACCAGAGGTGCTCTCTCTCTCTCTCTGATCGATGAAAGGGTCAATGCTAGTACATACCTCTTGATAAACAGTTTATAAACTTAGGAACTAATAAGCAATCAAGTTTTTGGCAAGGGAGATAGCTTTAAACATGGTATAAAAGTGATAGTAACTAAACTGATTAAAATAAGATTACTCATCAGTGATAGTAACTAAATTCACCTTGTCACTCTTTGCATACGGTTTGTACGATGTAGAAGATAGTGTTTATTAATCCAATGCAAAGAACTAGGATGGATTGATTTACCGAGTCATAATTAGCGACAGAAATACTGTGTTTCTGACATGCTTGCTAATATATATATATATATTGGTATTTGGATGTCTTAATAACTTAATTTATTGGATAGTTCTTCTTCTTGCTGCGAAATTCTTTTAACGTTTTTTGGATATACTGCCATGATCTTCTTCTTTTGTCTGCTCTTTGGCGTCCATTTTCATCAAAGAAAAATAACAACCTGATTTATTGCAGTAAACTATTCTTGTCTATGAAAGAGTTGAAAATTTTTTTTCTCCAGAAAGTGTGTGTGATAACTGATCGATGAGCTAAACATAACCACGATCCTTAATGAAACTTAATTTGACACAATCATATAACTGAATTCGACAACGATTGCCCAACTACAGAGTAGAGAAAGAGATCGAAGCACAAAAGGATGAGATAAAGACATGCATGTGAGTTTAGAGTTCCTTGAATTCCCACTTGGGAAAGTTACATAATGATTTCTTTTTGGAAGCTTATATTCATCAATTTGTTTAGTTGTTTTGGTCATTTGGTGACCACTGGCCCCATATATAAGCAGGTACGACACAAATTGCCAGCAGACATGCCACTAATCAATCATGCTATTGCCTAGCTAGCTCGATCAGCTACTATACCCACAAATATTACCAAATTCTAATATTCTATTTATATTATCATTATTAAAGATTAACCACAACGTAACGCATGTCATATATAATTAGTGCATATATGAAAGGGAAATAATCTGCTTTCATCACCAGGTCATGATAAGAAGAAGGCAACACTTAAAGTGGTACACAGGCATGGTCCATGCTCTAAGATGTCCCAGCCTAACGAATACAAGACCACAACTCCAACTCACACTCAGATCCTCCAGCAGGACCAAGCCCGAGTCACCTCAATCCACTCCCGGATGGGTGACAACGTAAGGCAAACCGACGCATCCATCCCCGCCAAGTCCGGCAGCGTAGTGGGCTCGGGAAACTACATTGTGACCGTGGGCTTGGGCTCACCCGCAAAACAACTCTCGCTCATATTTGACACCGGGAGCGACCTCACTTGGACTCAGTGTCAACCTTGTGTCAGGTCATGTTACAAACAGAAGGAGCCCATCTTTGACCCATCCCTCTCCAAATCGTATACCAACATAACCTGTAATTCGCCATTCTGCTCTCAACTCATATCAGCCACAGGTAACGTACAACACAGCCACATGAAATTTTTAGTCTTCATATCAGGGAGAGGCTCTAGTGAGGATTTTCAAATCAACGGTTGGATAAGTGGTTAAAATTTTATTTGAATATTAATTGTACATCACACATATCATCTAACTGTTGATTTAAAAGTCCTCATGAAATTCTCATTTTACGGTCCTCACGGGGCGAGTCTCGGCCTTTCATATCATGCATATAACTAATTTGTGATCGATCATCGATGTAGGTACCAGACCTTATTGCACAAACAGCACATCAACTTGCGTATACAACATACAATACAGAGATAACTCCTTATCCGTGGGATTCTTTGCTAAAGAAAGGTTGACACTAACGTCAACGGACTATTTCGATGGGTTTCTCTTCGGCTGTGGCCAAGGCCAAAACAATCAAGGCCTTTTTGGCGGGTCTGCCGGGTTATTGGGCCTGGGCCCTAACAAAATCTCCCTTGTCGAACAGAGTGCCCAAAAGTACGGCCGCTTCTTCTCCTACTGCCTACCCTCAACTTCTTGCGCCACCGGTTACCTCAGCTTTGGAAAAGGCGGCGAACCCTCCAAAGACGTCAAGTTCATGCCGCTCTCCATTGTATCTGGACGCGGGTACTTAGGAGGGTCCTTTTACGGCCTGGATGTCGTTGGAATCAACGTCGGCGGACGTCGGGTATCGATTCCTGCTTCGGTTTTTTCGTCCTCAGGGACCATCATTGACACAGGGACGATGATAACGCGACTTCCGGCAACGGCGTACAATGCTTTGAGGGATGAGTTTAAGCGAGGAATGAAAAGCTACCCGCAAGCTGAGGCGCTTTCGATACTGGACACGTGCTACGACCTGAGCGGGAGCAGCAAGGTGTCGTACCCCAAAATAGCGTTCGCTTTCAGCGGTGGATTGACATTGGATTTGGATGCGACAGGCATATTTTACGTGGCCAATGCTTCACAGGTGTGCTTGGCGTTCGCTGGGAATAGTGATGACAGCGACATTGCCATATTTGGGAATGTTCAACAGAAACGGTTGCAGGTAGTGTATGACGTCGCCGGTGGAAAGATTGGATTTGCCCCAGCTGGTTGCCCCTGATGGATCGTAATCAAATTATGTATTATTATTGCTTAGGCTGGCTTGATTAATAACAAACTGATTAAGCCCTGCTACGTAAGTTTGATTTAAAGGATTGCTGATTGAAAGATCGTCGATGGATAGATAATCTGGAAGAAAGTTGTACATCAGTAAGGGAATAATTTATAGTGAACTCTCTCCTTGCTTTGTTTTTTGGGCTTGAATGCTGTTGTTCATTTCATTGAGCCCTTTCACAACCGAAGATATTCCCAAGTGTCATTATAGTCATGTTTGTAGAATGGTAGTCATCCAAGAGACCAAGATAGTTGAACAAAATTTTCTCTATCAATAGTTTTTATAGCGAACTACATATACCCCCTTGATAGAATTTCAAAACACAAAAAACTTGAACATTTAAGGACAAAAGTTTACATTTAAGGACAATATGCTCTCCACTTGCCACATGTCATGATTAATTTACTTTTTTTACCATTAACTACTTATTTTGACTTTTAATCCCTTTATAAGGATTAAATCTTACAAATAAGGACAATCTGCTCTCCACTTGCCACATGTCATGAGTTAATTTACTTTTTTACCCTTAACTACTCATTTTCACTTCTAATCCCTTTATATTACTTTTTTTTTCTTTTTCTGAGAATAATCCCTTTATGTTACTTTTTTTTTCCTGAGAATAATCTATTACTTTTTTTTTTTCTGAGAATAATTCATTTATGTTATTTCTCAAAAGCAAAAAAAAAAAAAAATCTTTCTTTTACACGTTGCTAAGAGAAAGAATCTCAGACCTCACTCTCGTAGTACTCTCATCTCATCGCCTGATCCTACTATTGCACTCGTCCAATCATGCTACTGCACTCATACTCGTCAAGTTCTGCTACTGCACTTGTACTCGTGTCCAATTCTGCTACTGCACTCGCTGCACTCATACTCCGTCTAGTTCTGTTACTGGCCTCGTACTCGTGTTCTGCTACTGCATTCGTCATCACCCAATCCTGCTACTGCACTTATACTCGTCCAGTTCTGCTACTGCACTCATGCTCGTCCAGTTCTGTTACTGCACTCGCTGCACTCATACTCGTTCAGTTATGCTACTGCACTCGTACTTGTTCAATTCTGCTACTGCAGTCGTACACGTCCAGTTCTGCTACTGCACTTGTACTCGTCTAGTTCTTCTACTACTTGAAGATCGAGGTAATATTGAAGGTTAGCTCTACTAATGCTTCGAGATGGAGACCAGATGAAGGTAACCTCTGCTACTGCTACTGCTACTATCGAAGGTCTCTGCTACTGTTTGGCTCCAGTTTTTCTTGAGCTGGTCAACAGTCTCTTTTCTTGAGCGGGCGTGCCAGCACCGTTGGGGTGCGGTCGTCGGGGGTCTCCCTTGACCTGACTTCTTTCAAGCGATTGTGGACGAGGAGAGCACCAATCTCGTTGTGGGATTCTTTATGCCTCGTGGTGAGGACTTTTGCTGAGCTTCTTCAAAATCACAATCGATACTCAATGTTGTAGATCAAGCAGAGCGAGAACCACTGGGAAGTGAGGAGAACTTGCTAAAGCGTGACTTTAGCTTGACTGGAAGGTTTGGTAGCATTGACAGTCGTCTCCTGAAAAGACTAGGACTAGAGTGTGATTACCGGTAAGAGAAGGAGAGAGGTTGCTCTAGAGAGGCTTTGATAATCTTAGAGATTGTTGTTGATGAATTGTCTGTTCAAGTGTTTCATTGTAACCTTTATTTATAGGCTACCATGCCAAAGTGGTTGGCCTTAAACAAATGATAGTGGAGCACTAATTGGAGATAGTGGAGCACTAATTGGAGATAGAAAATGATGAGTTTTGGAGTGATTTTGAATCACTTTAGGCTCCTTTATTCCTTCAATTATATCTCCATCAATAATTCAGAATGAGCCTTCGACTTCTTCACATGAAATGATCCACCATGAGTGTAGATTATTCTATCCAAATTTCAGAGCTTAATTCCATGTGGTTGGGCTGGAAACGCTGCTGGACTCCTTATAGGTTCAGTTTTCCAGTTTTGTTTCTGCAGAAAATTGGACTGATTGTTTTAAGGTTTTCCACTCGAAACTAGCTCTGGCACTCTTCATAAGAAATGATCCTTGGGATTTCTAGAATTAATCTAGCAAGTTTTAGCCCATGTGGATTTCGTTTGGTTAGTCTGCCGCCCCTCCTTCCTTGTTTAGCTTGGTTTCTCTTAGTCGAAGTAGGAAAATGTGCTAAAGTTGACTTTTCATTTCCATGCTTCCATCATTTCCTTTTCTTGTAGCTCACATAATCTTCTGTAGTAGGCTTTATTTAGCCTCTAAATAATATATTTCGAACTTGGCGACAATATATAGCTTAAGCCACTGACATTGGCTTAATTTCTCCAAGATACATCTTGTCAGGCCAAAATACTCATTTTGTGTCCAAACATTGCCCCCCAGACCTCGAAGTCAAAGGTCTTCATCTTGACTGAAGAGGTCTTGAATAAGCACTGCTCTTATAACAGCTCCAAAGCCACTTGTATTGGCTTGACTGATATTACTTGACTGTTTCCATATAGGCCTCTAAATAGGCCATAAAGCTTGAATGCCACAATCTGAATTGCATTTGTCATGAACTGACGCTTTTTTTGCCAACTTTATTGCCCCCATGGATCTGATGTCTGGTATGCAGTGAATTGGTGAAACTTGGGCAGGTTTTATGAGATCAAAACTTTAGTGCCCCCCATGCGAAGGAGACTGCTTTTGATCGCAATGAGGATCATTCTCTTCCTTGGTGGTAGCTTTGTCATGTGTATAGCAACAAGTATCTGCTTTGTTTGCTGGCTCTCTGTTGATTTTCTCAAATGTAGGTGTTGGAGCCGCTTCGTTGGCTAGATCAAGGCCTACAGTACTTGGCGAAATAAGATGCAGAATAGCAAATTGTTTGCTGTCATTTAATCCTTCGCGAGTCTTATGCCGAAGAGGATGATTGGATTATGGCTATCGACATCATTACGTGTGACCAAGTGAAACCACCATATTTGCTGCAACTTTAGCATCTAAAACCGCATCGGTTTTAATCATATTTTATTAAAAAAAAAAAAAAACATCAGGCCACTATGCTGGCCCTAAAGGTTTAATGCCATTCTTCACTGTCGCTTTAGATGCATTCTCAAGATGGAATAATGATTCATTAATTATCAACTAGAGTCACTCATTGGCCCAGCTAATAAATTAATCTCCAAAAATATCTGAGCTATAAATCAAGGTATAATGGAGAAGTGTTCCTTGCGACCTAGAAATGGGATCCAAGAAACCATCGTTATCGATCAGGTAGATGAAATCACTGAGAAAGCCGCATTCACCTGGCGGACTAACATGAGTGTTTGATGTAGAAGTCAGATCAGAGAGGAGAGAAGTCGACTGATGGGCTTTGGTGGAGGTGATAGTCAAGCAAGGCTGGGTCCCACACCTCGCGATCGTTTGCCAGATGATGCTATGGCCTATTATGGGCTTCCCATCAACCGTCCCATAGTGGCTCTGCGGCAGGTGCCCGATGATTTTAGCAGTTGGGGACCAAGGAGGAAAGTGGGCTTCTGGCCTACCATCATTCCTGAGGAAATTGTTTGGTATTAGGAGGTCCGAGCGAGAGATTTGGCCAGATAAGATGCGGTGGGTATCACACAAACCATCGATCTATGCTTCTGTCTTCCCCATAATACTAACCCTGCACCGCTAGCCGTCGCTCTTTGCTTCTGGAACACCTCCAGCAATACATTCGAATTTCGGTTTGGGCAGATGAGCATAACTTTGCTGGATGTTCTTACCATCACGGGGTTGCCCATTGACTTTGACCCCTATGTGCATGGTCAGTTCTATGGCATTCAATTTCCTTTGAGAATGGATATGGCTGGTCGGGGGCATCGCAACAAATCCTACCCATTTTGGCGCGACTATTACTGCACCCAGCGTGACCATACAGGAGGTATCGCATTCCTGGAATTCTGGCTTTGCAAATTTATCTTTTGCACTTCTTCCAACAAACCTACTGGGCCCTAGAATTCTCTGGCCACTGCTCACTACAATGGTATTTGCGTTGGCCTTGGGCAACCTGTATTGGGTGCGTTATATCGCTCCCTTTATAGTCATAATGCGCCCATTTGATACCTACATTAGTGGCCCCTTCTGGATCCTTGCCTTTTGGCTACAGATTTATTTCCCTCACTTCCGTCGCGGTGATATTCCAAAGGAACCTCCAGTTGATTCCCTTTTGGGGAACTGGCTTTGTCGCAACATGAGGTATCAAGCTCCACTCTACCCCGAGTGTTTTATCTACCTGTACTTGCTGGGAGAGATGCCGGACCCAAAAATAGTCCTTTCTAGGCAATTCCCTCCTCCCTTTGATGATGGCTTTCTGCCCAGTGGACGGGATCATAGCGAAAGAGCCCTCCTATCCTTTCGTCGCGCCATCTCCAACTTGGATATTCATCTTGTCACCGACCGCGTAAGTTACGAGCACTATGCCCCTAACCACTTTGCTCGCCAATTTGGGTTGGCCCAGTTGGTACCTTGACCTTTGGTTGATTCTGCCAATTACTACACCTTTTGGCGGAGATTAGCTCTGCCTGGGTTTGCCCCTAGCTTTCAGAATCAGATTATTTTGATAGTGATTCCTTCTTGGGTCAGAGCGTTGTACCCCCTCAACGATGTCGATGATGATTATGCTGATTGGTGGAAAGAGATGTCCGTGAACTATTGGGACCTGCCACATGACGAACTCTTCATCCTGATTTTTCGTGGCATGAGTAGTCCTGGTCCGGAGGACTGCGAGATTCTTGAGCACTTCTCCAATCCTGCAGCATAACCCCCGCAACCTATTCTACCTTCTCGCTCATCACGTCCAGGGATACAAATCCACGAGCCTAGGGCAACAATAAGTTTTTGTCTTTCTCCACCATTCCTTTTCCTTGTCTTGATTTTCCCCTCTTATTCCTGAGTGTGTTTTGCAGCAAACTACCAGGACCAGGACATCGTCAGTTCAGACCTGGAAACAAAACTCAATAGCAGAGGAGACTCTTCTCATGATGAAGATCCCGTTGAGCTAATTTGGTTAAGAACGATCCCAAACTTGTATATTTGGTGCTTCCCCTCTTTTTGAGTTGTGATTCTTTTCTCGTACAAGCCATTGCTATCTTCACTTGCAAATGCGATTGAGCTCAATTCGTCCAGGAGAGTTTTGAAGATGACGAACCTCTGGGAATGCGATTGGTAAATTCTGGCCCTGTCTTATCTTATTTAAATTCTAGAATCTGAGCAGGATCTTCACTATGTATCTTTTGACAGTTCCGTCAGAGGACCACTGATCCCTCTTGCTTGAGTGAGGCTGGACCCTCAGCCGCTGCAGAAGAGCCAACTCTCTCGCTAGTTCAAGCATCAATTAACCCCGTGGCGCCTCTTTCATCTCCCACATCTACAGAGCATCTGTAAGGTTCTATCATTCTAATAACGATCTCCGATGACGACTCCCTGGAGCATGAAAGCATGGAAAGCCACTATGAGGCTTCTGCCGCTTATGAGGAACTGATGACAACAGAGATTCTCGCGGCACTAGAGGTCCAAGAGGTGAATGAAGCAGGGCCTCTTCCTCTTGGTGACCACGTACCAGATATCGACCCGACAGCTCGAGAGGTAAGTCACTGTTGGCTAATGCTTTCCATTTCCCTTTAGATCCAAACCCGCTCTCTGACATTTTTGAATCTGACCAGGATTCTGTTTGTACTGAGGAAGTGGCTGCAAATACTGAGGGTCCTATCGGCAGGACCGTCGCCCCAGAGATGGAAAATGATGCGAACGGTGGTGGTGCCCCCCAAGTCTTGCGAACAAATGAGACAACCGTCGAAGCTGAGGACTCTGTACTTGAATCTGCTCCACTTGCCCATGGTGAGCCTCGAGTTGAGTTTCCAGATTCTTCTGCGGCTGAAGGGATAGACTAACCTGTTGAAGATGAAGAAACTGAAGAAGCTGTCCACCCTTTTTCATTGGTGGTTAGTGATCCTATGGTGCCTCCGCCGCCTCCTCCTTCTCCTACTAGATTCGAGAGATTGATGAGGGTGTTGGAGGTAACTCCTCCTTCTGCTGTGGATGAGGCTAAGATGGTGCTTCATGAACATCTGGGTCCTCGGGTATTAGAGCTTGGTGCCCTCCCGCGAGTCATGGAAGCCCTAAGGTATCTTTGCCAGGAGAAGGCATTGACCCTGCGGCAATTTAGTGACATTGACGTTCTGGTGAATAAGCTTGGTAAGGCCCGCCGACGTCAATCGGTCACGAACGCCCAGGCTCATGACGCTCGAGAGGCATTGAATAGCCTCTCCTGAGAAATGGACATCTCCCGCGATATTTTAAATGAGCGAGCCATCCGCCTGCGGGAACTACAAATCCAAAGGTCCAATTTCAAACTTCGGATCGAGGACCTCCAAGCCTGTTTAGCCTCTGTTGAGAATGCGATTGTTGCATAAGAAGCTCAACTCGATGAACCTTTGGCTGCTTCTGAAGAAATGGGCCTCAACCTGGCCCGTATCAAAGAACGGGCCACTCAGGCCAAAGCTGGTGCCATTGCGGCGAACCTCTACGTGGAGGAACTTTGCTTGAAATTGAGCTTCGCGGGCCAATCTCTGTAGACCTCCTCGAAAATCATTCGGTCTAATCACGTGCTATTAATCCCTTCTTTTCTTAGATTTAAGGCATTAATCACTCGTTGAAAAACAACGGTTGTGAAAAAATAATCTCGTGAATAGAATAGTTACCTCCTCGAAAACTGTTTGGTATTGTAGCCTCACATGCTACTAGTCCCTTTTTCCCGAGATTTGGAATCACTAATCTCGATTTACTGATATCAGTTTGACTCTTTAACCATCCATCCAAGGGTGGGGATTTGCCTAAAGTCCCTATAAATAGTTGTGTTTTGGGGATGGGAACATCCACACCAAAAAACCTTCTGCTGAGATTCAGATCTTCAATAATGGCCTTTCAATCTTTGCTTCTCTTTCTCCTTCTTCACAAATCTTCCCCTTAGGAAATAGTCCTTAGCCTCTAAATTTTAGGCTTTATGGCGTAATCTCAAGCCTGAGTTAGGCCTTATGGCGTAATCTCAGGCAACCCCTTGTTTCGGCCTTCTAGAATTCTGCAACGACGATGCCAGGCTTCAGATTGGTTTAGAAACGCGAGGGGGCTCCAAGTGTGGGATCCACGATCATGCGAGATCATCTTTGTTAGAATCCCACACGTGGAGCGAAACAGGGAAATGGAGGAAGGCCACTCTGTGGTTCGACTTTCCTCCTATGTTTCCTTCCTTCTGGACCCGGCCCGTGTTGTGCCCTCCAGATGGAAGGGGCTTTGGTTCTCACCTCCTTCTCCCCCTTTCTCTTCTTGATAGAATCTTGGAAGGATGAGAAGAGATGGACTCTTTGAAGGAATGGGTTCAAGCTACAGAATGGTTGTTCCTATACTTCACGTCTAACTAATGGTGGTTCCCAAGGCTAAAGGGGGTGCAAAGACTCAAGCTGATGTTCGGTTCCTTCATTCTCTGCCCCTCCCGGAGATAATGGTGCGGCTCAACCCGACGTTGGATTCCATAGCTGCTTCCAATTGAGGGGGCTTGGAGGCTCCATTTTCTTTCATTGGAGTCTCCCCTTCTCATGGATAATGGCGTTGGCCATGCCTATGTTGGATTCCTCTGCCGTTTCCATATAAAGGGGGCGCGGGGGCTCCGTTACTCCTTGTGGGGGGCATTTTGATCGGAGTTGTACGGCAGTTAAAATTCATGGGTAAGGACCCAAGACTTTGCCCCTTCGTCTCAGTAAGCAGCAACTAGGCCCAGCAGACCTCGAAGGATAATAAGTCCTAAGAAGAAAGCTGTTGATTTCTTCCCAGCAGCTCCTCTTCATGTTCACAGCAGTGAATTAGTGTGCAATTTTAGTAAAGGCTTGGCAAGATGTGCATGGCGTGGGAGCTAGAAAAGCATGAGTTTCGGAAGAAGAGATTCCGGCAATGGTATGATTTCTGGGTTTTTGGGTTAAGGTTGATTGGGAGGAATTGATGGCTAGGGATTCAGAGATAGGGCTTGATCTTTTGCTTGATGTTTCTGGGTTGTTGGGGCTTTTGTTCTTCTAGTGGGAGAGTTGTTTGGGCTGTTTAGTAGTTAGCTTGTGCCTCCCTTCCCCCCTTCCACATCAGCTATAACCATCGATTTATAGAGTGGTGATGGCTTAGGTCTGCTGCTGTTCCTAGAAATCTTGCTGCTGTAATCCCAGGAAATCTGCTAATCCCAGGAATCCTGCTGTTATGACTCTAGGAATTTTGCTGCTGTTGTAATCCAGGAATCGTGATTCCAAGATTTGCTGCTTGAAAAAAGGGGAGTTGCGGGTAGAGAACTGTCTTGTGTGTAAAAGAAGGTGATATAGTACTTGAGATGTCTAGTTTAAGGAAAATAATTGAATATATTGGGTAAAGAGAAGTGTTTGTTGTAATTGAGTGGTTTTTGGGTTCTTTCTTTTTCACTTGCCCATAATCAGAATTGGGTTGTTGAGCTTGAATTTCGGTCCCCAAGTCCGAAATTACCAACAAGCCTAAAACTAATAATGGGCCTCATGCTTTTCCGTTACCTTCCACACCACACCCGCTCTTGCAAGCCCCAAATGCGTGAATGTGGCTGGGGGTGGTCCACATGCGTGGCATGATGATTGTCGTTATAATTTGCTTATTGGGCTCGAGAAATGAATTGAGCCTGATAGCTGGATTTTTGGGCATCAACATTAGCCCCCTTGATTATGTAGGCTATGCAATGACTATGAAATAGGCTACATAATCAATAGGTAAGCATGAAAACCAAGTGTATAGAAGCATGAAATTTGAGAGAGTTAGCCGCATGAGAATTTGAAGCATTTGCGTGATTTGCATTACAGAAGAGTGCATGTGTTTACGAGGATAATGATTAAAATAAGTAAGCATAAGATAACGAGAATGAGTTAAGTAAAAGAAAATTGATAATGAATTAGAGTAAAATGAGAGTGAACTTGAACTTGAAAAACGGAAGGACCAATACGGTTAGAAGCCGCGTATATGTTTTGTAAAGTACGAGCATAACAATAAAAGCATTTGCAAAATAATTGACAAATGAAAAGAAAGTTAAAACGAAATAGGTAAGTATGTGTGTTAAATATGATATATGGTTAGAGTAAAGTAGGATGTGCATAATGAAAATAGAGAGCATAAAAGTATTTATTTGCATTTGGCTTATAGATATGCTTGATGGTTTGTTTCGCATGGTGTGTGAAAAGTTCTATTTTCTTTGCTTGGCTTCTACATGCTTGATTATGTGAAGAATGAGTTGTTTTATGCTTGTCTTAAATTTTCTTGAGCTTGTGGCAACTATGCTTAGGCATGTGCATTGATAGTTTTGGCTTAATATTGCCTTAATCATTTAGATGACCAAGGGAGAGTGCGTGGACTTTGAAATTACATGCTTAGGAGAATAGGCTTGGCATGACTCTCATATGATCTATGATAGATGCACGACCCTAGGGAGGAGCTTGGCATGGCTTTGCATGTATGTTTGATGCTTGTATGCATAGTATCATGCTTGTTTGGGTTTTCTTTGCCTAGCATGAACTTGTTTAAAGGCTTGGCGTATTCCTCTTGGTCGTGGATCTGCTTGGCTTGAGCATGAGCTTTGGCATGAGCGTGAGTTTGGCATAAGCGCGAGCTTGGCATGAGCAGTGCTTGATATGAGCATTAACGTGAGCATGTGCTTGGCATGAGCATTGATTTGAGCATGTGAATGGCACGAGCCTATGATGAGCACGAGCTTGGCATTGTGTTTAGCTTGGCGCGGTTCGGAGTATGCATTAGATTATTGTACTTATGACTTAGCATATGAATTAGTAATATACATGAAAGTGTGATAAGTGTTCTCTTAAATATATTGAATGATTAAGAGAGAGTGCATGGGTATGAGCTTCAAGAGGTAAGCTGAGTACTCATGGCAAGTGCGGGCTTGAACTTTGAGTAATTTCTTGTTGCATCATGGAGTTTTGAACAGATTGCTCATATTTATGACTTCCATTGGATTCATAAAGCATGATTCAATTATGTGCATGACTGAGGCGTGCCAATTTCAATTGACAAGTAAGTAGCTTCAATGTAGGTGTGGATCTTCACTGATTGCGGTGATTACCGCGGCAACTGGTCGCCTTAATCGTAAAGCCCCCAAGTGTCAAAGCATATTATTCTGATATACTGGTTGTTTTAGAATGTGATGATGAATACTGCCTTTTGCTTATAATTGGCTCGACTGAGCATTGATTGCTTGCTTTAATGGTTTTGGCTTAATTAAGTATTGCTTGCTGCTTGATTGAGTATTGATTGCTTGCTCAAATGGTTTTGGCTTGATTGATTGCTTTATGATTTTAGCTTGATTGAGTATTGCTTGCTGCTTGATTGAGTATTGATTGCTTGCTGTACATACATGTACGTTTGCAAGCATAATTAGCTATAATGGGCCATGCTCATTGTACGCCAAAGGTACTAATTCCAACCAAAGGAATGACACAGAGAGCGCTACAATCAGCATCGGACCACCTCCAGATCGCCACCAATGCGCCGCCACGCGCCGCGCCAAGATGGCATCAGAAGCTTCTGAGCTGGGAACTGAAGCATATCAGTCCCACATCGAAAACAAAGAAGATCAGTCTCTTCCTCACCTATAAAGGTTCTCTCCTCTCTCCTCATTAATACGCATTCAATACTTTCCTTATGCTTTCAACATAAATACATTGACTAACTTGGCATCGGAGAGTTGAAGACCGCGCTTGGGTTTACTTGACGCTTGATTTATTGATCCGCTACCAAATGGTCAGCGTTTGATTGATTGCTTGTAGATTTTAGCTTATTGAGTATTGTTTGGACATTACCCTTGAACTTGAAAGGTCATCCCACTACAATCACCATGACTAACGTATCGGGGGAAATGCTGGGCTTGAGACAGAAGATCCCCAACCCCGCGATCGGCGTTAACCGCGCACTATTCACAACCCCGGCCAACCCGCGGTGAGGCAAATCCAGGCAGCAGCGCAGGCCAGGATCTCGTCACCATGTAGAGATAACTGCGCGGATCTTCATAAGGCAAAACAGGGAACGTGAGGAGGAGCGCAAGGAGAAGGCCGAAGCCCAAAGACAAATGGCCACACTTATGACCCGTTTGAGGAACTAAAAAACACTTTGGCGGCCACCGACCGCCCGGCACAGAGCGCAGTCACGCAGCACCAGGCGTAGTCGACCCAGCGCCGGCACAATGGTGCCAGGGCCGGTCGTACAAATGCATGTACCGCTGAACCCACCTGGGTTCGGGGAATGGGACCGCCCCACCCAACTAATGTTAGAACAGGTGGCGGAATCACTTCCGCACACCAACCGCTCGAATGCCCGGGCAAGGACTGAGGGCGATCCGCCCATACCTAGGCGCAAGCCAACTCGGCAGGTCAGTCAGGCCGATTCCGCCGCCGATGCAACCGCCCAGCTATTGGAAGGATGCACCAACTGGAGCAGAGGTTGATCGGGCGGGGAGACGGGTGTCCGACGTCAACTCGGAACCCACTATTCACTTCCAGACCCGGCCCCTTTTCCGCCGCGATCCTGCAGGCTGTCAGACAACATATGCAAAAACCCCAAAGATGTCGCAATATGGCGGAATGACCGATCCCTTTGTCCACATGGACACCTTCAAGAAGGTCACCAAAAACAAGGGATTCGACGACGCCACCTTGTGCATTTGTTCAGCGAAACGTTGGACGGCGAGGCAATGAACTGGTTTTTTGAATGTCCGCCAGGATCGGTCGGCTCATTCCAGCACTGTCGCATGCTTTCCTCTCCCGCTTCATCTTATTGTCCGCCTGACATCAACACAAGTCAAGCTGTTCGGCGTTAAGCCAGGGGGAGGACGAACCTGAAGGCCTTCGTCACAAGGTGGCGGGCGGGCAGCATTCTCAGTGCCGCGACCTAGAAAAACTATGGCATGGCGGCCTTCAGGAAGGGACTTCAGGGACCGTTCCTCTATCACCTCAATTACAACCATCCCAATGCGACGTACGACCACGTCATGAGTGAGGCGGTCATTCACGCCCAGGCGGAATTCATCACATATGGAGAGGACCCCACCGCCAGCAACCCAGCAAGTCCAACAACCATCTTCCAGTCACCAGGAAACCGCTGACAAGCCGCCCTCACACCGCCAACTGACAAGAAAGGGAGTGGCAACAGGGCCACCACCAAACCAAGCGGCCAGAAGGGGCAGCAATTACAAGGGAAACCGCCCAACTCATGGGGATAACCACAACAAGCAGACGGAATCCTCGCAGCGGTATGCAGTTTTCACGGTCCTAACGGCTTATATGAAGATTATCGTAGTCAGTGTAAGGATCAGCTACCACCGCTACCCCCTCCAAAGTACCCACAAACAGGCAAACCCAGGAACACTGGCAAGTGGTGCAAATACCACGCGGACAGCGGCCCACAATACAAACAGCTGCAATGCTCTCAAAAACGGCCATTGAGACTTTGCACCGTGACGGTAAGTGGAGCAGTTCAAGGTGCGCCACCACCATCAGTGATTGCCAACGTTGAGACCTTGGGCCGCATCAACACCATCGATGGCGGTGCTCCAATCACCAACATGTCTCACAGGGCAAGAAAGCGCTATGAACGCGCCAACCACCCGAAGGAAGTTTGCAACATCCGCTATGAAAGATCCGCCAAACTCCCGAATCAGGTTGGGAACCTATTACCTTTTCAGAGGAGGAGGAGCGCGGAGTACATTTACCCCATGACGACCCATTCTTAGTCGATGCCATTCTTGGCAAATTCTCGGTGGGGAGAATCTTGGTGGATAGCGGGTCCGCTGTCAACGTCATCTTCAGCGGCTGCTACGACCATCTCAAGCGGAACAAGAAACTACTCCAGGATCACGAGCCACTGCTCAGCTTCTCCGGTGATGTCACACAACCACTAGGGTCTGATTACATGCTACTAGTTATTGGCACTAGTCCCTGTATGGCGGAGGTGCACACGGAGTTCATTATTGTCGACTGTTTCAGTTCGTACAACGCCATCATTGGTCGACCAGCGCTTAATAAGCTCAAGTGCATCATTGCCGGATACATGCTTCTCATGAAGTTCCCCACACCCAACGGCACAGGCTGTGTGAGGAAGCCAACAGCTGGCACGAGAATGTTATTCAACGACTATAGCGGTCAACGCGCCGCCATGAAATCCTGACAGTGGGTGACCCACCACCACCGAATATCTTTGAGGATCCTAGAGATGAGAGAAGAAATATGTAAAGAAGGAGCCGGTCAACCCGGACACGTCGCTGAAGGTTGTCTGCATCTCAGACGAGCATCCTGAGAGGACAGTCCGCATAGGCGCCCAACTAGATCCAGAAGTGGAGGCAGACTCACTCAATTCCTACGTGATAACGCCGCCGTCTTTGCATGGTCCTATGCGGACATGCCAGGCATCTCACTGAAATAATCACTCATAAGCTGACCATCAAACCTTCCTTTTATCCCATCAAGCAGAAGCGGAGGGCTTTTGATGAGGAAAATACCAGGCAATGGACAGGAGGTCGCCAAACTACGGGACATTGGATTCATCCGCCAAGTCATCTACCCTCAGTGGATCTCAAATCTGGTAATGGTAAAAAAGCCCAGCGGCAAGTGGCGGATGTGCGTCGACTTCAAAAATCTCAACAAGCATGCCCAAAGGATAGTTTCCCGCTACCTCGTATCGATCATTGGTCGATGCAACTGCCGGACACGAACTCCTCAGCATGATGGATGCCTTCTCCGGATACAATCAGATCAAGATGCACCCCAGCGACCAAGAATGCACCACCTTCACCACCGACAAAGGCCTCTTGCTACAATGTCATGCCTTTCGGTCTGAAGAACGCCGGTGCAACTTATCAGCGGTTGATGAATGCCATGTTCGCTGAGCATCTGGGAAAAATCATCGAGGTCTACGTGGACGACATGCTAGTTAAGAGCATAAAGGCCAGTGGACATGTGGCAAACCTCAGGATCATAGTAACCATCCTCCTGGCCTATGGTATGCGCCTCAACCCAGAAAAATGTTTCTTTGCAGTCACCGCTAGCAAATTTCTGGGTTACATCGTCAGCGAGCGAGGTATCGAGGCTAACCCAGATAAGGTACAGGCCGTCCTTAACATGGCGGACCCCAAGTATAAGGTGGACGTCCAGTGCCTCCAGGGCAAGTTAACCGCCCTTTCTCGATTCATCTCTCGACTTACTGACAAATGCGCCCCATTCTTCAAACTCCTCAAAACAACTCACAAGAAGGTCATTGACTGGAACCCAGAATGTCAGGCGGCGTTCCAGGGCCTAAAGCAATATCTGGCGGCAGTCCCTCTCCTTTCTGTCCCTGTCCAAGGAGAGACACTATTCATATATCTGGCGGTCTCGGCAACGGCAATAAGTTGCGCCATTGTTCGGCGGGAAGGCCAGGATGAACTCCCAGTATTCTACGCCGGCAGAGGTATGAACGGAGCAGAGACAAGGTATTCACCGTTGGAACAACTGGCCCTCGCACTTATCGTTGCCGCCAGACGCCTCCGGCAATATTTCCAGGCTCACACGATCCATGTGTTAACCAATCAACCGCTGAGGCAGGTGATGCAGAACCCTGAACACTCGGGGCGCCTCAGTAAGTGGGCGATGAGCTCAGCGAATTTGACATAGAGTACAAGCCAAGAACCGCCATGAAGGGCCAGGCAGTAGCGGACTTCATGCTGAACTTACGAGCGCAGCCGGAACTCGGTACTCAAACAAAGCCCGGAACAGAAATAGTAATCAGTGCAGAGGCAACTCCCCCACAGTCAGATTGGGACCTACATGGACGGCTCCGCCTGTGCCAAGGCCAGCGGCGCCGGAGTCATCTTAACCGGACCCGGGGGACTGAACGCAGAGTACGCGTTGAAATTCAACTTCAAAGCTTCAAACAATATGGCGGAGTACGAGGCGCTCATCGCCTGTCTACTTCTCGCCATTGACTCAGGGGCTGACAACGTCAACATATTCAGCGACTCCCAACTAGTCGTCAACCAGGTCAACGACAGCTTCCAAGCCAAGGACCAGCAGTTAGCAGCATATTTGGGGTACGTCAAAACGTTGCTAAAAAAGTTCAAATTTCACACAATCACCCAAATCCCCAGGGAAAAGAACGCTAAGGCTGATTCACTGGCGAGACTGGCAACCGCCCAACCACATCAGAGTCCAGCGGACACAAGGGTGGAGTATCTTGACAAGCCAAGTATCACAAAGACCCTGGCGGAAATCTTCAACGTTCAAGTCAACCCCAGCTGGATGGACGAGATCATTACATATAAGCGCAACGGAACGTTGCCAGAAGATAAGGTCCAGGCAAGACAGCTCAAGCGAAGAGCAACCCGCTACAACATCCAGTATGGCAAGCTTTACCGCCAGGGATTCACCCATCCTAACCTCCGCTGTCTAACCCCAGAGGAAGGAAGGGTTGTCCTAGCAGAAATCCATGGCGGGGAATGGAAACCACTCGGGCGCCAGATCCCTGGCCAACCGCACAATGCGACAAGGGCTACTTCTGGCCCACACTTGGTGACGACGCCCGGCGGATTTCGAGGTCTTGCCACAAATGCCAACAGTTTGCAGATCTCCCACACGCACCAGCGGAACCACTGTCAATCATCGTGGGCCCATGGATTCATTCCACGTGGGGCCTTGACCTGATGGGAAAGTTCCAAACGCCAAGGGTCAGTTCAAATACATCATTGTTGCCATTGATTACAACAGCAAGTGGATAGAGGCGGAGCCACTAACGGCAATAACTACCGCCAAGGTAATTCGCTTCCTTGGAAAATATCTACTGCCGCTACGGTGTCCCACACAATCATTACAGACAACGGCACACAGTTCAACAATGACGAGCTCATCTCCTTCACCACCAACTTGGGCACCAGTTAAGTTTTGCATCTGTCGCCCACCCCCAGACCAACGGCCAGGTCGAAGCGGCGAACAAGATAATCAAAAAAGTTGTTAAAAAAGAAGCTCGACAACGCCAAGGGTTTATGGGCGGAAAAGCTCCCAGAGGTCCTGTGGGCCATCCGAACAACTCCAACCTCCGCCACCGGAGAAACTCCTTTTTGTATGATGTTCGGCACAGAGGCTGTCTTACCCATTGAAGTTACTCAACCTACCGCTAGAGTCGAAGGCTACTGCCCAGAGACCAACAGCGCCGGCGTCAACTTGGACAGGGACCTCCTAGAAGAGAAAAGATGCAAGGCCCATTTACACAATTACAAAACAAGCAACGGGTATCACGTTTTTACAACGCCAGAGTCAAGGCCCGGAACCTCCAACTGGGGGACTCGGTCATGAAGGAAGTCATTCCGCCACCGACGAAACTCCGCCCAACTTGGGAAGGCCCGTACAAAATTGTGGAAGTCGTTAGCCCAGGCACCTTCTACTTAATGGACAAGGACGGCGTCATGTCGGCCCACCCTTGGAATACTGAACACCTTCGGTATTACTACAAATAGTCAGATCGCTACCCAGGAGCATCTTGACTTAGCTAAATTTTTGTTCAAATATTTAGCTAAGGGAAGCTACCCAACGGGTACTACCCCACTTTTGTACACTGATCAGTCAGCTATCAATGAAACGAGGAATTATTCAAACCATTGTTACCAAGTCTAGCACTGAGGGCAACTGGCAACGCCAGCAATCGTCGGCGGACCCGTCCGCTACGAGGTGCACTTGGACCAATCTTAATTCCTTTAATGTTTCATTGATCGACAAAGAAAAAATATAACTCAAAACACTACACACATCATGGCAAACCAATTCAGAAATTTATTTCACTTCCCAACATTCTTTACAAACTGTATGCCTCAGCGGCTACAAAGAAAAGAAAAGGAATAGCAAAATCTTGGCGGTCTCAGCCGGCTTCAGGGGTTGCCTTGAACGTCCTCTGCTTCAACGGCGGCGGCACAATCGATCTACTCGCTGGTCGGACCCTCGCCGTCGGACTGGGGGTCTCTATGGTACCATCCGCCCGGGTGTGTGCCTCCAGAAATCCAGCGCGTGACACATCCGACGGGGTAGGCTGAGGAGTCTGCTGTGACCCTTCCGTCGGATGCAGGCCGCTTTCCCCGCTGCCCGAGTGAGTACCTGCAGCTGGGGCAGGCACAACTTCTGTCTCAGGCGGGACACCCTCAGCCGGCGGTACGTCAGGCTGCGACGCCTTTGCAAAGTCAATGGCGCCCTTCCGCTTCAACATGTCTATATTGGCCCGGGCCCCAGCCTTCGCAGCCTCGGTCAGTGTTTTCTTATACTCTGCCGACTGCTTGAACGCTTCAACAGCGGCGGCCGCAGCGGTACTCCCTTCAGCTCTCAGGCGGGTAACCTCACCCCCCAGCCGCTTCATTTCGGCCATCCTGTCGGCGGACTCCCGCTGCACTATAATAAGTTTTTTATCCTTAGCGGCTATCCGCTCCTGCAGAAGGGCGATCTCCTGCTCCAACTTGGAGACGCGTTCATTACGCTCCAAGTCCCGCCTGATGGCCGCATTGAGCTTGCCGGGACGTCGCATAGTCACATTCCGCCTTGGCCAGCCCCCGCTCGACCTCCGCCAGTCTCTCCTTTGCCTCCGCCAACTCCCTCTGGAGACCTCCGATTTCTTCCCTGAGCTCTCCCTCAATCAGGGGCTGCTTCGACGCCGCCACGAACATATCGTGTAGTCCCGCCGATATTTGACCAAAGCCGAGCTGAAGGGCGATTGGTCAATTGCCGTCGGGCGCGATATACCCGCCAGACCGCCGAACCCCAGCCGCTCGCATAGATGGAAGAGGAACTCCCGCTCCCCTTCTGTCATAAACGGTGCATACTCGGCGAACGAGTCTAGCTCATTGTCGGCGGGCGCATCTCCCTCTCCCTCCACCGCCGCAGTCTTCGAAGCAGCCTGACGGGCCTTCTTCTGACGGCGGGCCCCGACCACCTCCACCTCATCTCCCTCTTCCGCGTCAGGAGACTCAGCCGTCCGGCGCTTTCTCTCCAGCGCCCTCTGGTTCCCAGCGGCGGTCCTCGTCACCCTCACTGCGGTTCCTCCCTTGTCACAATGACATCTTCCGCCGGTTGAACCACCTTCTGAGGACCACGCCTGTGGGCAGGCATCCGCTCCTTCTGTGGCCCGGCCGCAGCGCTTCCCCTCTGATCCCCGCCGGCCGTCTGGGTCCCCGCCTGCACTGTAGGCAGACCATCCTCACCAAGATGAGACTGGTGCGGCATCTGCATCACCACCGGAACCTCGGACTGGCTAAGCGCCAACGTCTCGGGGTTCACCACCGTCTGCTGGGCCGCCAGCCCCTCGGCATACATCGCCTCCAAAAAATTGTCTATCTCCGCCCGGTCCATGGCCTTTTCAAATGCGTCGCGACTCGATTTGTTGCCCGGCGGAGTTTCTCAAAAACAACAACAGCCACCAGTCAGTCGCAATTCAAAAAAAATAAATAATAATAACAACAAACGATATGGTGGAGGCTCCTCACCAATGGAGCGTGTTAATCGCTGGTCGACCAGCAACTCCCACCCAGTCAGCAGTCGGAGATCTAGTAAGTTTCGGTTCCGCCAGCAACCTCTGATCCTCGCCACGCGGCACTCTTCTTCGCGCGTCAGCGTATACCGAAGTCCCGCTGCACAGAAAAAACACGTCGTTAGTAAGAATACAAGTGCAAGCACGTAAGCACGCCAAATACTTTCAACGGACACCGGACACCAACCTCGAATAGGTTGGAACTCAGACTTAATCCTAAATGACGGCCCTTCTTCATTCGATCTGGCGTGGTACTCCCAACCGTCTGTAGCGACGCAGAAGGTCCCCCGCCAGTAGGACATGGAGTCCCTCAGATTCTTGATCAGCTTGGGCGCTCCCTGCCGGCGACTCAAGTTCACTTGCCCTTTGCAGCCTCGGCGCTTCACATATACTAACTCGTAGAAGTGAAGCACTTCCGCCACAGTAGGCCCCTCGCACCCGGATAACCGCCAAAGGGAGTTCATGGCCAACATCAACCGCCACATATTGGGGCAAATCTGACCAAACGCAAGGCCAAATTCGCACACCAGGATCTGGAGGTTGGGCACCAGCGGGAACGTCAGCCCTTGGCGGAATATCGCCTCGTGAACGGCAGCAAATCCCGCTGGGAGAATCGAGGCCTTCTCATCCGCCGTCGGCGGGCGCAGCTTCACTGACCCCGGCAGTCGGAACGTCTGTTTCAATCGGTTGACGGCAGCGGCGGTCATCCGCCCACCTGCTTCGTCGACGGCGGTGCCATCTGAGAGAAACCACGCCGATTCAGCATTTTGCCCCGCTACTTCCTCTTCGCCAGCGGAGCCGCTAGCAGCACTATTGCTTGCCAAGCGCTCGTCGCGCCTACCTTGGCAGCAGCGGCCTCACCCGCCCTAGAGCTCTCTGGACGCGAACCACGAGCCCATAGCTACTTCCCAGAGGATGGTCTGAAGCGGCTCAACTTCTAGCGGTTCTGGCAGTGAGGTTCCTGCATGGGCAGACGGACGCAACGAATCAATAAAAATCCTATCCGCCGCGCTGAACGACACGTCAGACCCGGAATCCTCACTGCTCGAAATCTCTATGACGTTAGCCATCCCAAACCCTAAAACCCACATCAGTTAGCACAAACACAGATCTAGCCTATTCTCACATCAGATATAGCCAAAGGCATCAAGAACAAAACCCAAAAACTCCAAAGTACAAACAAACGCACTCAACCCAGACTCGGCTATCCAAATCCTTAACCACTAAACGCATTGGCCAACCATAATTCAACCCCCCACAAAAAACCCCATTTCACACCTCAGAACACCCCAGAAAAACAAAAACAACAAAAACCCAGAAATTAGCAGAAGCAAAAGGGCAGAGAAGGGAAATCCAGGTACCAACCTCAGTGGTAAGTCTTCGGCACGGTGGCGAACGGAATCCTGGGAGGCTATTATCGTACTCTCTCCGGGAATCGTATACCCAAAACTTCGGTAAACTCTTTCTCCGGTCTCGGAAAAACAGGCTCGAAGACGACGACTAGGTTTTCAAATTTTCGCAAAGTCAAATCTCCCAAGGTTCCCCCCCCCTTTTATGTCGGCATCAACGCGTCCTAAGCCGTCCGCCCATAACGGCATCACGTACCAGCCGTACACGTGTCATCAGTCTCCACTCACTCTCCGGAGTACTCGAGGCGTTACCTCGGTTACGAAACCTACAGTTACTGTCATTAAAGGCCAGAAGACGGACAGGCTTAGGAGACAAGCCTACGCACGCTAACCCGCTATAGGTTCGACACGTGTTAACCACCGTAGGGAAACTTCGTAACTACCGCCAGCGGAACCTTTGTCATTTCCAAGCGACGAAGTCTCCGCTGAGCGAAACCCCGCCAGCGGAACTCTCCCTTGTCATTTTCCAAGCGACGAAGTCTCCGCTGAGCGAAACCCCGCCAGCGGAACTTCTCCCTTGTCATTTTCCAAGCGACGAAGTCTCGCTGAGCGAAACCCCGCCAGCGGAACTTCTCCCTTGTCATTTTCCAAGACGAAGTCTCCGCTGAGCGAAACCCTCGCCAGCGGAACTTCCCCTTGTCATTTTCCAAGAGACGAAGTCTCCGCTGAGCGAAACCCCGCCAGCGGAACTCTCCCTTGTCATTTTCCAAGAGACGAAGTCTCCGCTGAGCGAAACCCCGCCAGCGGCCTCTCGTCATTTTTCAAGGACGAAGTCCGCTGAGCAAAGCCCTGCCAGCGGAACTTCTCCTTGCTATCCCGCAAGCGGGGTGTCTTTCGCTATACACCTCTGGCGGAACCCTTTTTCATCTTGCAAAATACCGCAGGCACGTCTACCGGACGCTGCTTCCTGCTGCATCCAGCGGGGGGATGTCCGCCAAACGAAAAAATCCCGAGGCTACGCCTCACTCTAACAACGACCGCTACGCGGCGTTACCGTCAGACCGTCCCTACGGGACACGGGGACTAGTCAAACAGTCTACGACGGCCCTGATCAGGCACGTTGACCCCCGTCATTTGGGTGCTAAACATTGGGCTCGCTACCCAACACCCTCTGCTCCGTGCAGCTCCCCCTCATCAAACAATTTACCGACCATCCGGAGGTCTATCTTCGCCGGGGAGTGGGGGACTCCCTGGGGGGCCCAGCAGGGGCCCCCCAGGGTATAAAGCGTTTGCTCAGTAAAACCAACGGTTGACAACGCACTGACGCTAATTATGCTCTTGCAAGTCTAGCGGAGGAAAAACGCTTCAAACCGCCGAACAACTCCCCAACCAAGATTGCCCTCCTTGACTGGGGACTTGGGGGACTTGTACATACATGTACATTTGCAAGCATAATTAGCTATAATGGGCCATGCTCATTGTACCGCCAAAGGTACTAATTCCAACCAAAGGAATGACATACAAACACACCGCCAGACGGGCTACAATCTCAGCATCGGACCACCTCCAGATCGCCACCAACGCGCCGCCACGCGCCGCGCTAATATGGCATCAGAAGCTTCTGAGACTGGGAACTGAAGCATATCAGTCCCACATCGAAAACAAAGACAAGATCAGTCTCTTCCTCACCTATAAAAGGTTCTCTCCTCTCTCCTCATTAATCACGCATTCAATACTTTCTTACTGTTACCTTGTCAACATAAATACATTGACTAACTTAGGCATCGGAGAGTTGAAGACCGCCCGGCGCGGTCTCCCTCTGACGCCCATTGTATTTTACTTGACAGGTAACGGGAAATACAACAACAACACAAGTATCGATCCGCCCACCGGATCAACGTTAACTAAGATCTAGCTATCGCTAGACTTTTAGACATTAACACTTGCTCAAATGGTTTTGGCTTGATTGATTGCTTTATGATTTTAGCTTGATTGAGTATTGCTTGTTGCTTGATTGAGTATTGATTGCTTGCTCAAATGGTTTTGGCTTGATTGATTGCTTTATGATTTTAGCTTGATTGAGTATTGCTTGCTGCTTGATTGAGTATTGATTGCTTGCTCAAATGGTTTTGGCTTGATTGATTGCTTGTTATTATGCTTTTAGCTTGATTGAGTATTGCTTGCTACTTGATTGAGTATTGATTGCTTGCTCAAATGGTTTTGGCTTGATTGATTGCTTTTTGTTATGCTTTTAGCTTGATTGAGTATTGCTTGCTGCTTGATTGAGTATTTATTGCTTGCTCAAATGGTTTTGGCTTGATTGATTGCTTGTTGTTATGCTTTTAGCTTGATTGAGTATTGTTTGCTGCTTGATTGAGTATTACTTGCTGCTTGGTTGAGTATTACTTGCTGCTTGATTGAGTATTGATTGCTTACTCAAATGGTTTTGGTTTGATTGATTGCTTGTTGTTATGATTTTAGCTTGATTGAGTATTGTTTGGATGCATTAATCGTTTCCTTAGAAATGTGAAATCAACATTGGTAACTCGCACGTATGCAAATAATTTGAATATATGTATCAATGAATATGCATGGGCTTGTAGATGCGAATGATGGTTGGTGACAAGCCAAAGAAATGTTATTGTGATATTGCTAACATGTGATACACCAATTATGAAAAGTTTCGCATCGAAGACAGTAGGTCTAATATGATCATGCTATGGGTCATATATGCCCGGCCTATATCCCACTTGAATATGATATCAATTATGAGCCAAAATGTAGCTTTGTGATAAGTATATGGAGAGAGGATATAGTGGTCGCAGGCTAATGAGACTTGTTGTAGTTTTTTTATTATTATTTTTATTTAAAGCAAAACATGGTGGCTGTCAGCTAGCGATGAGATGACTATGAGCATGTGAGATTAGCACTTGAACAAGTGTCTATGCATGTGTGCTTGTGTGCATGTTAGTATATGTTATGTAGTACATATGCTTCATGTTTGGTGAGCTGTCATAATGTATATGTATGCCGAAGGGATAAGCTAGTATCATGATATAATTAAGATTAAGAAGTTGAGATAGCTTAGCTTTGTTTTAGTTGCTGCGTTCTCTATTTCCAAGCAATCAATCGCAAGCAAAGTGGGCGTCAAAAGTGGAGTTGTAGGGAAGAACCACTGAGATGATGGTCAGAATAAGCTGCTGGGTAAAGCATTCTAGCTCACTTCTATAGGTGCCCAAATCATGTTGGAGTTGTCCAAGCATGACGCTCCATTGCTTTGGCGGATAAGTGTTCTAATAATGTGCGTCAACCCGTAGTTGCGGTTCAATGCTTTGATAAATATAGTTGAATTTCCCTAAAACAACATAGATGATTAATATATGGACTTGTAAAATCAATACTAGTATTTGCATATATACTTTGATCGATTAGTTTTAAGCCNACCGAACATCAGCTTGAGTCTTTGCACCCCCTTTAGCCTTGGGAACCACCATTAGTTAGACGTGAAGTATAGGAACAACCATTCTGTAGCTTGAACCCATTCCTTCAAAGAGTCCATCTCTTCTCATCCTTCCAAGATTCTATCAAGAAGAGAAAGGGGGAGAAGGAGGTGAGAACCAAAGCCCCTTCCATCTGGAGGGCACAACACGGGCCGGGTCCAGAAGGAAGGAAACATAGGAGGAAAGTCGAACCACAGAGTGGCCTTCCTCCATTTCCATGTTTCGCTCCACGTGTGGGATTCTAACAAAGATGATCTTGCATGATCGTGGATCCCACACTTGGAGCCCCCTCGCGTTTCTAAACCAATCTGAAGCCTGGCATCGTCGTTGCAGAATTCTAGAAGGCCGAAACAAGGGGTTGCCTGAGATTACGCCATAAGGCCTAACCCAGGCTTGAGATTACGCCATAAAGCCTAAAATTTAGAGGCTAAGGACTATTTCCTAAGGGGAAGATTTGTGAAGAAGGAGAAAGAGAAGCAAAGATTGAAAGGCCATTATTGACGATCTGAATCTCAGAAGAAGGTTTTTTGGCGTGGATGTTCCCATCCCCAAAACACAACTATTTATAGGGACTTTAGGCAAATCCCCACCCTTGGATGGATGGTTAAAGAGTCAAACTAATATCAGTAAATCGAGATTAGTGATTCCAAATCTCGGGAAAAATGGACTAGTAGCATGTGAGGCTACAATACCAAACAGTTTTCGAGGAGGTAACTATTCTATTCACGAGATTATTTTTTCACAACCGTTGTTTTTCAACGAGTGATTAATGCCTTAAATCTCAGAAAAGAAGGGATTAATAGCACGTGATTAGACCGAACGATTTTCGAGGAGGTCTACAGAGATTGGCCCGCAAAGCTCAATTTCAAGCAAAGTTCCTCCACGTAGAGGTTCGCCGCAATGGCACCAGCTTTGGCCTGAGTGGCCCGTTCTTTGATACGGGCCAGGTTGAGGCCCATTTCTTCAGAAGCAGCCAAAGGTTCATCGAGTTGAGCTTCTTATGCAACAATCGCATTCTCAACAGAGGCTAAACAGGCTTGGAGGTCCTCGATCCGAAGTTTGAAATTGGACCTTTGGATTTGTAGTTCCCGCAGGCGGATGGCTCGCTCATTTAAAATATCGCGGGAGATGTCCATTTCTCAGGAGAGGCTATTCAATGCCTCTCGAGCGTCATGAGCCTGGGCGTTCGCGACCGATTGACGTCGGCGGGCCTTACCAAGCTTATTCACCAGAACGTCAATGTCACTAAATTGCCGCAGGGTCAATGCCTTCTCCTGGCAAAGATACCTTAGGGCTTCCATGACTCGCGGGAGGGCACCAGGCTCTAATACCCGAGGACCCAGATGTTCATGAAGCACCATCTTAGCCTCATCCACAGCAGAATGAGGAGTTACCTCCAACACCCTCATCAATCTCTCGAATCTAGTAGGAGGAGGAGGAGGCGGCGGAGGCACCATAGGATCACTAACCACCAATGAAAAAGGGTGGACAGCTTCTTCAGTTTCTTCATCTTCAACAGGTTAGTCTATCCCTTCAGCCGCAGAAGAATCTGGAAACTCAACTCGAGGCTCACCATGGGCAAGTGGAGCAGATTCAAGTACAGAGTCCTCAGCTTCGACGGTTGTCTCATTTGTTCGCAAGACTTGGGGGGGCACCACCACCGTTCGCATCATTTTCCATCTCTGGGGCGACGGTCCTGCCGATATGACCCTCAGTATTTGCAGCCACTTCCTCAGTACAAACAGAATCCTGGTCAGATTCAAAAATGTCAGAGAGCGGGTTTGGATCTAAAGGGAAATGGAAAGCATTAGCCAACAGTGACTTACCTCTCGAGCTGTCGGCTCGATATCTGGTACGTGGTCACCAAGAGGAAGAGGCCCTGCTTCATTCACCTCTTGGACCTCTAGTGCCGCGAGAATCTTTGTTGTCATCAGTTCCTCATAAGCGGCAGAACCCTCAGAGTGGCTTTCCATGCTTTCATGCTCCAGGGAGTCGTCATCGGAGATCGTTATTAGAATGATAGAACCTTACAGATGCTCTGTAGATGTGGGAGATGAAAGAGGCGCCACGGGGTTAATTGATGCTTGAAATAGCGAGAGAGTTGGCTCTTCTACAGCGGCTGAGGGTCCAGCCTCACTCAAGCAAGAGGGATCAGTGGTCCTCTGACGGACCTGTCAAAAGATACATAGTGAAGATCCTACTCAGATTCTAGAATTTAAATAAGATAAGATAGGGCCAGAATTTACCAATCGCATTCCCAGAGGTTCGTCATCTTCAAAACTCTCCTGGACGAATTGAGCTCAATCGCATTTGCAAGTGAAGATAGCAATGGCTTGTACGAGAAAAGAATCACAACTCAAAAAGAGGGGAAGCACCAAATATACAAGTTTGGGATCGTTCTTAACCAAATTAGCTCAACGGGATCTTCATCATGAGAAGAGTCTCCTCTGCTATTGAGTTTTGTTTCCAGGTCTGAACTGAGGATGTCCTGGTCCTGGTAGTTTGCTGCAAAACACACTCAGGAATAAGAGGGGAAAATCAAGACAAGGAAAAGGAATGGTGGAGAAAGACAAAAACTTATTGTTGCCCTAGGCTCGTGGATTTGTATCCCTAGACGTGATGAGCGAGAAGGTAGAATAGGTTGCGGGGGTTATGCTGCAGGATTGGAAAAGCACTCAAGAATCTCGCAGTCCTCCGGACCAGGACTACTCATGCCACGAAAAATCAGGATGAAGAGTTCGTCATGTGGCAGGTCCCAATAGTTCACGGACATCTCTTTCCACCAATCAGCATAATCATCATCGACATCGTTGAGGGGGTACAACGCTCTGAATCAAGAAGGAATCACTATCAAAATAAACTGATTCTGAAAGCTAGGGGCAAACCCAGGCAGAGCTAATCTCCGCCAAAAGGTGTAGTAATTGGCAGAATCAACCAAAGGCCAAGGTACCAACTGGGCCAACCCAAATTGGCGAGCAAAGTGGTTAGGGGCCTAGTGCTAGTAACTTACGCGGTCGGTGACAAGATGAATATCCAAGTAGGAGATGGCGCGACGAAAGGATAGGAGGGCTCTTTCGCTATGATCCCGTCCACTGGGCAGAAAGCCATCATCAAGGGGAGGAGGGAATTGCCTAGAAAGGACTATTTTTGGGTCCGGCATCTCTCCCAGCAAGTACAAGTAGATAAAACACTCGGGGTAGAGTGGAGCTTGATACCTCATGTTGCGACAAAGCCAGTTCCCCAAAAGGGAATCAACTGGAGGTTCCTTTGGAATATCACCGCGACGGAAGTGAGGGAAATAAATCTGTAGCCAAAAGGCAAGGATCCAGAAGGGGCCACTAATGTCGGTATCAAATGGGCGCATTATGACTCTATAAAGGGAGCGATATAACGCACCCAATACAGGTTGCCCAAGGCCAACGCAAATACCATTGTAGTGAGCAGTGGCCAGAGAATTCTAGGGCCCAGTAGGTTTGCTGGAAGAAGTGCAAAAGATAAATTTGCAAAGCCAGAATTCCAGGAATGCGATACCTCTTGTATGGTCACGCTGGGTGCAGTAATAGTCGCGCCAAAATGGGTAGGATTTGTTGTGATGCCCCCGACCAGCCATATCCATTCTCAAAGGAAATTGAATGCCATCGAACTGACCATGCACATAGGGGTCAAAGTCAATGGGCAACCCCGTGATGGTAAGAACATCTAGCAAAGTTATGCTCATCTGCCCAAACCGAAATTCGTATGTATTGCTGGAAGTGTTCCAGAAGCAAAGAGCGATGGCTAGCGGTGCAGGGTTAGTATTATGGGGAAGACAGAAGCATAGATCGATGGTTTGTGTGATACCCACCGCATCCTATCTGGCCAAATCTCTCGCTCGGACCTCCTAATACCAAACAATTTCCTCAGGAATGATGGTAGGCCAGAAGCCCACTTTCCTCCTTGGTCCCCAACTGCTAAAATCATCGGGCACCTGCCGCAGAGCCACTATGGGACGGCTGATGGGAAGCCCATAATAGGCCATAGCATCATCTGGCAAACGATCGCGAGGTGTGGGACCCAGCCTTGCTTGACTATCACCTCCACCAAAGCCCATCAGTCGACTTCTCTCCTCTCTGATCTGACTTCTACATCAAACACTCATGTTAGTCCGCCAGGTGAATGCGGCTTTCTCAGTGATTTCATCTGCCTGATCGATAACGATGGTTTCTTGGATCCCATTTCTAGGTCGCAAGGAACACTTCTCCATTATACCTTGATTTATAGCTCAGATATTTTTGGAGATTAATTTATTAGCTGGGCCAATGAGTGACTCTAGTTGATAATTAATGAATCATTATTCCATCTTGAGAATCGCATCTAAAGCGACAGTGAAGAAATGGCATTAAACCTTTAGGGCCAGCATAGTGGCCTGATGTTTTTTTTTTTTTTTTAATAAAATATGATTAAAACCGATGCGGTTTTAGATGCTAAAGTTGCAGCAAATATGGTGGTTTCACTTGGTCACACGTAATGATGTCGATAGCCATAATCCAATCATCCTCTTCGGCATAAGACTCGCGAAGGATTAAATGACAGCAAACAATTTGCTATTCTGCATCTTATTTCGCCAAGTACTGTAGGCCTTGATCTAGCCAACGAAGCGGCTCCAACACCTACATTTGAGAAAATCAACAGAGAGCCAGCAAACAAAGCAGATACTTGTTGCTATACACATGACAAAGCTACCACCAAGGAAGAGAATGATCCTCATTCGCGATCAAAAGCAGTCTCCTTCGCATGGGGGGCACTAAAGTTTTGATCTCATAAAACCTGCCCAAGTTTCACCAATTCACTGCATACCAGACATCAGATCCATGGGGGCAATAAAGTTGGCAAAAAAAGCGTTAGTTCATGACAAATGCAATTTAGATTGTGGCATTCAAGCTTTATGGCCTATTTAGAGGCCTATATGGAAACAGTCAAGTAATATCAATCAAGCCAATACAAGTGGCTTTGGAGCTGTTATAAGAGCAGTGCTTATTCAAGACCTCTTCAGTCAAGATGAAGACCTTTGACTTCGAGGTCTGGGGGGCAATGTTTGGACACAAAATGAGTATTTTGGCCTGACAAGGTGTATCTTGGAGAAATTAAGCCAATGTCAGTGGCTCAAGCTATATATTGTCGCCAAGTTCGAAATATATTATTTAGAGGCTAAATAAAGCCTACTACGGAAGATTATGCGAGCTACAAGAAAACGAAATGATGGAAGCATGGAAATGAAAAGTCAACTTTAGCACATTTTCCTACTTCGACTAAGAGAAACCAAGCTAAACAAGGAAGGAGGGGCGGCAGACTAACCAAACGAAATCCACATGGGCTAAAACTTGCTAGATTAATTCTAGAAATCCCAAGGATCATTTCTTATGAAGAGTGCCAGTGCTAGTTTCCAGTGGAAAACCTTTAAACAATCAGTCCAATTTTCTACATAAACAAAACTGGAAAACTGGACCTATAAGGAGTCCAGCAGCGTTTCCAGCCCAACCACATGGAATTAAGCTCTGAAATTTGGATAGAATAATCTACACTCATGGTGGATCATTTCATGTGAAGAAGTCGAAGGCTCATTCTGAATTATTGATGGAGATATAATTGAAGGAATAAATGAGCCTAAAGTGATTCAAAATCACTCCAAAACTCATCATTTTCTATCTCCAATTAGTGCACCACTATCCCAATTAGTGCTCCACTATCTTCAATTAGTGCTCCACTATCATTTGTTTAAGGCCAACCACTTTGGCATGGTAGCCTATAAATAAAGGTTACAATGAAACACTTGAACAGACAATTCATCAACAACAATCTCTAAGATTATCCAAGCCTCTCTAGAGCAACCTCTCTCCTTCTCTTACCGGTAATCACACTCTAGTCCTAGTCTTTTCAGGAGCCGACTGTCAATGCTACCAAACCTTCCAGTCAAGCTAAAGTCACGCTTTAGCAAGTTCTCCTCACTTCCCAGTGGTTCTCGCTCTGCTTGATCTACAACATTGAGTATCGATTGTGATTTTGAAGAAGCTCAGCAAAAGTCCTCACCACGAGGCACAAAGAATCCCACAACGAGATTGGTGCTCTCCTCGTCCACAATCGCTTGAAAGAAGTCAGGTCAAGGGAGACCCCCGACGACCGCACCCCAACGGTGCTGGCACGCCCGCTCAAGAAAAGAGACTGTTGACCAGCTCAAGAAAAACTGGAGCCAAACAGTAGCAGAGACCTTCGATAGCAGCAGTAGCAGAGGTTACCTTCATCTGGTCTCCATCTCGAAGCATTAGTAGAGCTAACCTTCAATATTACCTCGATCTTCAAGTAGTAGAAGAACTGGACGAGTACAAGTGCAGTAGCAGAACTGGACGTGTACGACTGCAGTAGCAGAATTGAACGAGTACGAGTGCAGTAGCATAACTGAACGAGTATGAGTGCAGCGAGTGCAGTAACAGAACTGGACGAGCATGAGTGCAGTAGCAGAACTGGACGAGTATAAGTGCAGTAGCAGGATTGGGTGATGACGAATGCAGTAGTAGAACACGAGTACGAGGCCAGTAACAGAACTAGACGGAGTATGAGTGCAGCGAGTGCAGTAGCAGAATTGGACACGAGTACAAGTGCAGTAGCAGAACTTGACGAGTATGAGTGCAGTAGCATGATTGGACGAGTGCAATAGTAGGATCAGGCGATGAGATGAGAGTACTACGAGAGTGAGGTCTGAGATTCTTTCTCTTAGCAACGTGTAAAAGAAAGATTTTTTTTTTTTTTTGCTTTTGAGAAATAACATAAATGAATTATTCTCAGAAAAAAAAAAAGTAATAGATTATTCTCAGGAAAAAAAAGTAACATAAAGGGATTATTCTCAGAAAAAGAAAAAAAAAGTAATATAAAGGGATTAGAAGTGAAAATGAGTAGTTAAGGGTAAAAAAGTAAATTAACTCATGACATGTGGCAAGTGGAGAGCAGATTGTCCTTATTTGTAAGATTGAATCATTATAAAGGGATTAAAAGTCAAAATAAGTAGTTAATGGTAAAAAAAGTAAATTAATCATGACATGTGGCAAGTGGAGAGCATATTGTCCTTAAATGTAAACTTTTGTCCTTAAATGTTCAAGTTTTTTGTGTTTTGAAATCCTATCAAGGGGGTATATGTAGTTCGCTATAAAAACTATTGATAGAGAAAATTTTGTTCAACTATCTTGGTCTCTTGGATGACTACCATTCTACAAACATGACTATAATGACACTTGGGAATATCTTCGGTTGTGAAAGGGCTCAATGAAATGAACAACAGCATTCAAGCCCAAAAAACAAAGCAAGGAGAGAGTTCACTATAAATTATTCCCTTACTGATGTACAACTTTCTTCCAGATTATCTATCCATCGACGATCTTTCAATCAGCAATCCTTTAAATCAAACTTACGTAGCAGGGCTTAATCAGTTTGTTATTAATCAAGCCAGCCTAAGCAATAATAATACATAATTTGATTACGATCCATCAGGGGCAACCAGCTGGGGCAAATCCAATCTTTCCACCGGCGACGTCATACACTACCTGCAACCGTTTCTGTTGAACATTCCCAAATATGGCAATGTCGCTGTCATCACTATTCCCAGCGAACGCCAAGCACACCTGTGAAGCATTGGCCACGTAAAATATGCCTGTCGCATCCAAATCCAATGTCAATCCACCGCTGAAAGCGAACGCTATTTTGGGGTACGACACCTTGCTGCTCCCGCTCAGGTCGTAGCACGTGTCCAGTATCGAAAGCGCCTCAGCTTGCGGGTAGCTTTTCATTCCTCGCTTAAACTCATCCCTCAAAGCATTGTACGCCGTTGCCGGAAGTCGCGTTATCATCGTCCCTGTGTCAATGATGGTCCCTGAGGACGAAAAAACCGAAGCAGGAATCGATACCCGACGTCCGCTGACGTTGATTCCAACGACATCCAGGCCGTAAAAGGACCCTCCTAAGTACCCGCGTCCAGATACAATGGAGAGCGGCATGAACTTGACGGCTTTGGAGGGTCCGCCGCCTTTTCCAAAGCTAAGGTAACCGGTGGCGCAAGAAGTTGAGGGTAGGCAGTAGGAGAAGAAGCGGCCGTACTTTTGGGCACTCTGTTCGACAAAGGAGATTTTGTTAGGGCCCAGGCCCAATAACCCGGCAGACCCGCCAAAAAGGCCTTGATTGTTTTGGCCACAGCCGAAGAGAAACCCATCGAAATAGTCCGTTGACGTTAGTGTCAACCTTTCTTTAGCAAAGAATCCCACGGATAAGGAGTTATCTCTGTATTGTATGTTGTATACGCAAGTTGATGTGCCGTTTCTGCAATAAGGTCTGGTACCTACATCGATGATCGATCACAAATTAGTTATATGCATGATATGAAAGGCCGAGACTCGCCCCGTGAGGACCGTAAAATGAGAATTTCATGAGGACTTTTAAATCAACAGTTAGATGATATGTGTGATGTACAATTAATATTCAAATAAAATTTTAACCACTTATCCAACCGTTGATTTGAAAATCCTCACTAGAGCCTCTCCCTGATATGAAGACTAAAAATTTCATGTGGCTGTGTTGTACGTTACCTGTGGCTGATATGAGTTGAGAGCAGAATGGCGAATTACAGGTTATGTTGGTATACGATTTGGAGAGGGATGGGTCAAAGATGGGCTCCTTCTGTTTGTAACATGACCTGACACAAGGTTGACACTGAGTCCAAGTGAGGTCGCTCCCGGTGTCAAATATGAGCAAGAGTTGTTTTGCGGGTGAGCCCAAGCCCACGGTCACAATGTAGTTTCCCGAGCCCACTACGCTGCCGGACTTGGCGGGGATGGATGCGTCGGTTTGCCTTACGTTGTCACCCATCCGGGAGTGGATTGAGGTGACTCGGGCTTGGTCCTGCTGGAGGATCTGAGTGTGAGTTGGAGTTGTGGTCTTGTATTCGTTAGGCTGGGACATCTTAGAGCATGGACCATGCCTGTGTACCACTTTAAGTGTTGCCTTCTTCTTATCATGACCTGGTGATGAAAGCAGATTATTTCCCTTTCATATATGCACTAATTATATATGACATGCGTTACGTTGTGGTTAATCTTTAATAATGATAATATAAATAGAATATTAGAATTTGGTAATATTTGTGGGTATAGTAGCTGATCGAGCTAGCTAGGCAATAGCATGATTGATTAGTGGCATGTCTGCTGGCAATTTGTGTCGTACCTGCTTATATATGGGGCCAGTGGTCACCAAATGACCAAAACAACTAAACAAATTGATGAATATAAGCTTCCAAAAAGAAATCATTATGTAACTTTCCCAAGTGGGAATTCAAGGAACTCTAAACTCACATGCATGTCTTTATCTCATCCTTTTGTGCTTCGATCTCTTTCTCTACTCTGTAGTTGGGCAATCGTTGTCGAATTCAGTTATATGATTGTGTCAAATTAAGTTTCATTAAGGATCGTGGTTATGTTTAGCTCATCGATCAGTTATCACACACACTTTCTGGAGAAAAAAAATTTTCAACTCTTTCATAGACAAGAATAGTTTACTGCAATAAATCAGGTTGTTATTTTTCTTTGATGAAAATGGACGCCAAAGAGCAGACAACAGAAGAAGATCATGGCAGTATATCCAAAAAACATTAAAAGAATTTCGCAGCAAGAAGAAGAACTATCCAATAAATTAAGTTATTAAGACATCCAAATACCAATATATATATATATATATATATATATATATATTAGCAAGCATGTCAGAAACACAGTATTTCTGTCGCTAATTATGACTCGGTAAATCAATCCATCCTAGTTCTTTGCATTGGATTAATAAACACTATCTTCTACATCGTACAAACCGTACGCAAAGAGTGACAAGGTGAATTTAGTTACTATCACTGATGAGTAATCTTATTTTAATCAGTTTAGTTACTATCACTTTTATACCATGTTTAAAGCTATCTCCCTTGCCAAAAACTTGATTGCTTATTAGTTCCTAAGTTTATAAACTGTTTATCAAGAGGTATGTACTAGCATTGACCCTTTCATCGATCAGAGAGAGAGAGAGAGCACCTCTGGTGGAGGGGCTGCAGGTCGATGCTGGTAGTAGAGAGCTGAGTTCAACATCTGTCTGATGAGCGAAGCCCTTGTCCAAAGAAGAGAGAATATTAAGGCATACAAATACACAAAAGGAAATCAAGTACTTGTTGGCGAGGAAGGAGCAGCCAGAATGAACACTGGGAGTTGCCATGGTAGTCATATTCCGGCCTTCACTCAGTATGATAGTTGCTGGCTAGCTCCTGCAAGAAGCAAGCACGCTCTTATAGCCTTTATTATAAGCTCATTGGACATGTATATAGGTTCTCAGTTCTTACACGTCACCCATTACATTACACCAAAAATTATGCACCTTCCATGACATTATCAAAATGCAAAAAACGACCCCACCCATCGATTCAGCTATTGATTAATTCGATATTAGACAAAAATGTAACTGTATAGCAATTACCAACTGATTGCGTGAGAAATTTAGTATAGAAATTTTTTTTTTTTACTTTTACTATTTAAATTTTGAGGAGTGCACACTGATTTAACGAGATTCGAAAAAATTATGCCTACATTACAACCTGCTCGATCTCATAATGCATTTTATCAAATGAAATGAAATATTAATATTTGAAGATTTTTGGTGAAAGAATTGTTCAACAAAATACATCATGATTAGAAATGAAAATAGAATGACATTTCAAAGTTCACAGGAATAAAAATTATCAGGGCCCATCAGCCCACCAATTACCAAATACGTTGTTGTCAAAGATCGACGAATTTTTGGGTTTTCCTTGTAACACTTGAAACTTGCAAGGGAAGCAAATCAATCAGTTAACTATTCCGCACTTGGGTTTCAGTGGAGACATGCTGGAACGGAGAGGGATGGAAATCATGGAATCACGGTCAAATCTCTAACGCCTTTACTCAGTGATGTTACTTTTGGCTCCAATAAAACATTAGATTTCAACTGGTTACCCATCAACGGATCAACCCAATCCCACCAGCCCACTAGTCACAACAAACGTGCTCAACAGGTAAAGGTCCACTCTAACAATCGATCCCTAGGAAAGAAAGAAATAACATTTAGTGCACCGAGGTGCACTTGCACCAATAGAAATAGATGACTGAATAATATCAAGTATATTTTTTAATTTGTAAAACAAATTGTTTACAAATATCAATGATTAAGATTTGTTGAATATGTTCGTTTACTTGCACTGCCAGTGCTTAGAAGAATTTTCCAAAAACAATAAAAACTATTTGATTTCATATAGTCTCATCACAAACTTTCGCTCACAGCATCATTTAGGTAGTCTAGTATAGGGTAACGGAAAAAAAAAAGTAAAAAGCAACTCGCATTGAAAAAGAACAACAAAATAAATAGTGGGAGGTTCACTTATATAGGCCGAATCCACCTTGGTTAAAATCTCGTATCTTATGATACATGTAATTAAGTTGATGATGTGTTTTGATGAAGGGAGAAAATAATCAAAGATAGTATTTAAATGAAAATGTTCTAAACATGAATTACCTTGTATGACATTCTAAACTTAGAAATTATGAGTTTCTCTGTGGAAAAAAAATGAAGGAGTTGATTGTCTAAATTCCACACTTCGGGGGGTGTATTGTATTTGGATTTGTACAGACTTTTGTTAAATGACAGACTTGTTGAAAAGTCCACAGACTCTTTAAAAAGTTGATAGACTGTTATGGATTTCTTAAAACCATTGATTTTAGCAACATACTTTTATTGATTCATGAAAATCTATATACTTTATTATGAATGACTTCTACAAATTTCTTAGAATGTACAAAATATATATATATAAAAAAAATAAAAATAAAAACAAATGCAGCCCAAACACAAAACAAAATAATAACTTGTTGTCTCTTCAATGCTCCAATATCTTCTAATAGAAATTGACTCAAATAAATAATTGTTAGTCTGTCTAGCGAGTTTGTTCTCATTCCTAATCTCCCAACAACATAAATATACAATATAGATCACTTGATGTTTATAGTTAATATTCTCATCAATTTTGTTTTCGCCGATTAACATATATTGTAGCAATATTGGTCAATGTCTTGATCTATAATCAATCAATTGAAATTCAATTGTTCAACCTTTTTTTGAACCATAATATAAATTCAAATTAATGAGAATAATTAATTCACAAGATAAAATTTAGTATGGTACAAGGTCTTAGGGTTAGACCACAATATTTGAGTTTTAGGGTTTCATAAATCATTTTTATTGCTATTAGGGTTCGAAGTATCACAATTGAAAAAAAAAAAAAAATCACATTCAACAACTACAATGAACATATTGGATATCAAAAAAGGTTGATATCATAAAAGATTAGAGAAAAGACAAAAAATTAAGAAAGAGAGATGATGAAGGACAAACTTCTTCGTGCGTATAGAGAACTTTGATAGACCTTTTTTTTTTTTTTGAAGAGGAAACTTTGATAGACTTTTTGAAATCTTTGGTCTGAAGGCTGGAAAATTATTGGAGTTTGGTGTGTATAGTTAACACTACAAAGTCCATGACTATCCATGATTTTCTAATTCCATAAGTATGAATGATATTTTGAATACCTCTGTACTTTTATTCATTTTTAAAAGTCCTAATTGAATACCCCTAGATTTTGGTGGAATTCATGAAGTCTTTAAAAATCCTAATTGAATACCTCAAGACTTTCATGGACTGTTAAAAGTCTATATTGAATACACCTAGACTTTTAAATTCCATAGATTTCTTTAAAAGTTCCACTAATTCCATATACAATACTATATGTCATTTCTAATTTCCTTACAGAAGTTTGTTCTTATTTCTTTATTAGTTTCCAAAACAAAATATTTTTTTATTTTAATATTTTAATTTATTTTAAACTTTCATAATTTATTTCACATTCCATATTTTAAATAGATACAGCTAAACAATGAAAATTACAATTAGTGAAATTTTAATTGACAGAGTTCTAGATTCCATTATTTCAAAGTTTCTCAATATTTTAAAATTGTCTCATCCAAATGTAGCTAGCCTAAGAAATTTTCATCAAGTGCAAATTAGTAACAATGCAAGGAAGTCATTTTTGTCCGTTTTTAGTTATAAAAGTTAATGATTTCATTATAGACATGCAAGATTATAGAAGACATATATGGTGAAAGAAGAAGTGTGAAGATCGTTCAGTTTCTTCTTGTTAGAAAGCAAATGCTAAATTACGTGCTATTTCATGAGACTTAAGATGAATCAAGACATCACTGTCATGATAATGTGTTTGCCTGCTTGAACCGAATGTGGGCGGCGAGCAAGCTTGGTCCAGCATATATGTGTATGTATACAGTCGTCTCTCTGTTTAGTTTAGTTGAAGATTACCATCACGAATTGAATAATTGTTGCAGCTATCGAGTATAATTAAAAATAATAGCAGCTGGAATCTTTATCGAAAAGAGAGAGACGAGGATTAGAATCTTGTTTGGGTGCGGGGCACACGCGAGTTCTAGTGTTGGAGTGATTAGAACACCCAGAAGAAGATTATGATGGGTTAACTGTCAATCAGCAACAAGAAACAAGACTTAAATTTGATAGGCTTTCTTTCTTGTTTGTTGCCAAACTTTTGATCCATTGGCTTCATTTCCCATTTTCTCACGCATGCCTCAATACTTTTCCATTCTCAGATCCACTTAGGTAGTGCAGTGTGCTCCCCATTAGAGAAAAAAAACAGGGTGATAAGGATAGGTCAGATAGTTCAAATCATCTGCAGCTAGGTTCTTGATCCGCAACCATCTTAGCAACCCATTACATAGCCAGGTCTCAAGTCCTATATATGCTAAAATCAAATAATTGACTATGAATTTATATATTGCTCTTTTATCTGAACGTTCATACACTGAAACAAGCCCGAGTAATTAAATTACTTGATCAAGAGGAACTAACATATGACATATGATCGAGCTGTAGTGCTAGTTTAGTGTGCAAATTAAACGCCAAAGAAAAGTCGAGGAGAAGACATGTAGTAATACGTAGCTGGCCGGAGGGATCCTCTCCATGCCAGTACGTATTAGAGAGAGACAGAACGAGAATCAATATTTGGGGCTACCTAGCGACCTAGCTTAGAATGGGAAAAGACAACGCATTTCTGTCATGGTGGCTCAGCTTAGCTAAATTAGTCATTTGGTTTCTTTAGAAGTTTCCAAACGACATAAAAATGGATTAATTTTGGGTTTTTATTATAGGTGGGGTCTGAACTTTTTCAAACCGGACAGAATGGTACTTGGACTTTCAAAGTGATTAAATAGGTACTTGAACTTTCAAAACCACATCAATAAGGTGCTTAGTCTATATTCAGTTATCTCTCCGTTAAGTGCAAGGGCAATTCAGACATTTTACTCAAATTGTCCATTAAAATGACTGTTATAACCCTAACACTATTTATGTGAAACTTTCCATCATATTTTACATTTAATTATTGTTTCCCGATAAATAATAACGGTAATCATTCCAGCACCATGTTTTCTTGAATAATTTTTATTATTCTTCAAAAATTATTGCAATTAATTTTTACAAAGTAAAATTAAGGAACAAAAAAAAGTGATTATACAACAAAGTATTTATTAATCTTTATTATAATACTGTTTTTATATATAAGAATTTGGTATGTCTATTTGTGTTAAGATAATCACTTGGTTGAGTCATTGTAATTTTTGTAATTTTATTATTTTATTGTCAGTTAGTATGCATGTTTGGCTATTAGGGTCATTATGCTTCATTTTTTCAGAATATTTTGTTGTATAATCACTTTTTTTTTTGTTTCTTAAATTTACTTTGTAAAAATTAATTACAATTCTAGGCTAATTTTTGAAGAACAATAAAAATTATTCAAGAAAACATGATGCTGGAATGTTAGATATTGTTATTATTTATCGGGAGACAATAATTGGAGGTAAAATATGATGAAAAGTTTCAAATGAATAGTGTTGGGGGAAAGAGTAAATTATTTTTGGAGGAAAAATAAGATAAAAAGGATGGAAATGTGTTTATCCACGTCAGATGAGGTTATGATAATCATTTTAGTGGTTAATTTGAGTGAAATTTTTGATTTGCCCCTGTACTTAACGGAGGGATAACGGAATATAGACGGAAGCACCTTATTGATGTGGTTTTGGAAGTTCAGGTATCTATTTGATCACTTTGAAAGTCCAGGTACCATTCTGTCCGGTCTGAAAAAGTTCAGACCCCACCTATGATAAAAACCCATTAATTTTCGTGGTATGTATTCACACTTTTAGGCTGTCTTCATGCGCTTATTTCTTGGCCGGCCGGTTTGGTTGCACACTTGCACATGGCCGGATGCCCCTTCAATCTAGAGGATATTTTGGATAGGATGGATACGTACAAACTCTGATTCACTAATTGACAAATGACAACTAACTCTTGTCCAAAAAAAAAACAAAAAATTGACAACTAATTAATTAATTAACCGGAAAACTTACTCTATATCGCTCGCTGTTTATCACATGATTAACAATTTTTCTCTGTACTTACCCAAGTTTGGAAAGAGAAAAAAAAAAAGATCTTCAAATCGCGCGAAAGATAATAGGGAGCAATATAAGCTCACTTGACAGGTTCTGTAATCTCTGAGTTGATTGCTAAGACCAAACCTCATTTTTCTCTGTGTTTCTTCATCGCTCACAGAATTCATATATCAATTTTCTCAAGATATATGGTACGAGAATACGAGATTCCTTAATTTGTGGATTATACATGCATGGTTTTGGATTGCTATGCTTCATCCATCAATATCACTATGAATAAATTAAGATCAATGTGATCCATCACTGCAATTGTAATTAATGAGTTAAGCAGACGGATCACTGAATGACGGACGTCAAGTACGTAGTACGTTGTGCCTGTATTATCCATGCACATGCACAATGGCTGAGCCACATGGGGGCACACTCGGTCCTGTGACCCAATAAACTTTTTGGTATATAACTGATTAAGTTACCAAGAATAGTGGGTAGCTAGCATAGTGCATAGTGGTCTTGCTTGCTTTTGCTATATTGCAGGTCTAAGGTTCGATTTGCAATATTTTTTGTTTAATTTTTTCCCAAGGTTTAATTCTAGCTTGCAGCCTATTAATATTATTATTTTTTTCATATGGCTTGCTATTATAAACTTGACATAATTTTAACAATATTCTTATCTTAAATAATCTTATTTATAATATATCTATCAATCAAAAATTTTAAGTTTTGATATATAATTTGAGTTCAAATTTTTTTCTTTTTAATTTTGAAAGATCCTCACCTAGGATGAAGTTCTAGCTCCGTCACTCGTTGCTATTTTTTAGTGATTTAGAAAACTCTTGTAAAATAAAAAAATATAGTTGCAAAATGTATCAACTCTCAACTCAGTTGCAAATTTCTTGTTATTTTCTAAGATTTTTTATGTTTTGATATTATTATTTTATTTTTGTGCCCCAGTAACACTAAGTTTCTGGCTCCGCCACTGCACACGCATGTTGTAAGAGCTTTGTTTCATTAGTAACATTTATCGGTTATTTCCTCATTAAGAAGAAGAGGGGGAAAATTTCTTCAGAGAGAGAGAGAGACATGTAAGAGGGGTGAGCAAGAAAGAAAAATTACGTAATTAAAATTAAAGACTCGTAAGGTATTGAATTTGTGTTTTAAAGACTAATAAATAGTGAACCCGCCATATTCTCTATATTCATTTCATGGAACCACAGAGCTAAGTGGCAACAAAACCAAAGATGGATTTTTTTTTTATAGAAAATTACATAATAGCACATGACCAAAGATGTAAACATAGAAAAATCACTTTAAAAAAGATTTATACAAATAAGGACATGAGCCCAGGCTGAAAATCCAAATAATGCAAGCCTGACTCCTAATTTTAATAAAAAATGACCAAAATGCTCGGATTTTATCACAATTTATGAGCATTGCCACTGATCCAATCATGGGAGGGAGGTAAGGGCCCGTTGGGTCCATTAACCCACTCAAGTTTTCTGTAAAAAAAAAAAAATATATATATATATATATATATATTAATATTATAGTAGAATCAAATTTTGCTATATATTTTTATATTAATTTATCAAATTGACTAATGATGATGGACCATCTTCAGAGTACTTCATGTGCTCCTTTTTTTTGTTTTTGTTTTTTTTTTGGTGGGATTGTTTGAGCAGACATGCTCGGTGCTCCCAACCTTGATAATTAATATCATATAATATTTTCCTTTTCCAAATCTTTTTGACATCCAATATATAACCCATTCTATATTAATGATTTCTATTTCTTTCTTATCTACATATTTTAAAGTGTAATACATAAATGATTAAAAAAATATTTTATTACGTCAATATCAATAACATGTGTGTCTATATATATATATGTGTGTGTGTGTGTATTTAATTTGTCAAGTAATGATTCTCAGCTAATTGTTTTGTGACATTGATATTCATTTTACCGGTTGCGACTGCAAGTGTAGCTAGAGAGCATATATTTTGTTATGAACATTGTGAAGACTCGTTTCCGAAATCGAATGGGAGATGAGTTTATGAATGATAGCTTGATTTCATATATTAAGAAATACATTTTTACTAGTATAGATGATGAGACTATCATGCAACGATTTCAAAATATGATTTCAATGATATGCTCTGCTACTGTTCAGTGATATGATCTGCAATTTGGTTCAATGATATGATCGGCTACTGTCAATGATATGATCTGCTACTGTTCAAATTGAATTGATCTGTCATTCATGGATTGACATATCTAATTACTCCTGCTCCTGATACTGCTACTGTTACTACTCCTGCTACTGCAAATGAAGCTGCTACTGAACCAAGGACACGTTTAGCAATAACGAAGAAAAAGAAGTTTGACGAAGAGCTTTGAGATTCTCTCTCCTAGCAACGTGTAAAAGGAAGAGTTTTTTTTTTCTTTTTCTTTTGAGAAGTAACATAAATGGATTATTCTCAGGAAAAGAAAAAGTAACATAAATGGATTATTCTTAGAAGAAAAAAAAAAGTAACATAAAAAAAAAGTCAAAAGAAGTAGTTAAGAGTAAAAAAGTAAATTAATTCATGACATGTGACAAAGTGGAAAGCAGATTATCCTGATTTGTAAAATTTAGTCCTTATATGTCCTAATATGCGTATGCGACAATCTGCAACCATTGGTAATTTTGATGTAAAGGGATAAGTAGTCAAAAGAAGTAGTTAATGGTAAAAAAGTAAATTAACTCATGACATGTGGTAAGTGGAGAGCAGATTGTCCTTATCTGTAAGATTTAGTCATTCTATGTTTAATTACATCGTCATCTTTTGATAATTTGTTAATTTTTTTAAGGAGAGGATCCTCTCCTAAGCTCCTTATCTGCCTAACTTGCCTAAGCTTTTAATGATAAAACGACACGTGTATAAAATCGCATCCAACGCTTATATTGATTTTTGAAACTACCTACTTGTTTATCTATTTTTTAATCCCTACTGTGGCAAAAAATAAGTCAGGGTCCCTCCCGCCCTCTCTCTATCTCACTCTCCCTCTCCTGTTTCTTCTTTGCCAGTTTCTAGATCTTGTTTCTCCCTCTCATGGAATGAAATTTGTTATGCTTGAAATCTTCAATTCCATCAACCTTTGAAGTGTGTACAATTTGGTTCAATTGTACAGTCCTATCATGAACCCATCTTGCTGGGATGGAAATCAAACCTTTGAATTCCGTCTTTTCTTCAAGCCCAACCTTTGGTTTCCAAGATTGAATTTGGTCTCAGCTTCTTTCTTATTAGTGGGGTTCTTATCAGGGTGCCACTTCCTAGCCAATTTTCTATAAGCCTTCTTCAATTCATCGTTTGTGGGATCTTCTCGATTGGTAAAAGCTTGTAGTACGTAATCCACACCCATGTCTTCTTCTTCCTGATTCTCGTCAAAGTTTGAATCTTTCTGTAATTAACTGGTTGCTTAAAGCTTCAATGGAAGTAGCTTCAGATCTGAATCAATGGAGGCTATGTTAAATCCTTGTTTAATCCAAATAAACAACGAGTAAAAACATTAAATAATAACAAGAAAGAAAAGCAAAGGCAAGAATGACCATGTTTAAGATGAAGATGATACATTTGTTTGGAGGGGTTAAAAAGCTTGGGTTTTGAGTTTGATGAAGAAGACGAAGCAGGAGTACTTGGTTTTGTTGTAGTCTCAAACGCTAAAGCTAGCTTCAATACTATGTTGCGAAGGGAAGAAAGGATTGATAGTATAGTGGAGAAATCAATATCAACCATTAGATGTATTTTATACATGTGTCGCTTTGTCATTAAAAGTTAGACAGATAAAAAGCGTAGGTGAGGATAAGAAGCTTAGTTGAGGATCCTCTCCCAATTTTTTAATCTCAACTCACTTATGTTTCTTCCTTATCCTATATGATTATAGATTTCGTGGTCATCAAATGACAAAGAAAAAAAACCAAATTATACAATTGATATATTTTAAAAATATGATTGCTCACTGTCTCAATTATTTTGGGCAAATAAGAAACATACAATAAACGAGTGGGCCTTGTTTGGGTGTTAAGTGTTACAGGCCCAGAACCCACACCTCCATCTCTGAGAACCCTCTACATCTCTTCTTCATCTTCAACCTCAAAGCACCAAATTTAACGCATTTCAGGAAAAAGTACCAGCTGGGTGTTCTGGGTCTCTCTCATATTCTTTGTTCCCTATGATAGATAGCAACCAGTTCGATTTTCTCTCTACTCGCATGACAAAGGACATTTTGTACTGGTCTTGTGAAAGGAGTGCCAGAAAAAGCAAACAATGCAGAAAAACCCCTCTAATGGACAATACAATCTAACCATATGCATGTCAAAGTAACACTTTAAATTTAATATCCCTAATTCATGTATTAGCTGTTGGACAAGATGCTCGAATTTCCCCTTCATCACCTGTCTTAACATGAATGCTAGTAAGCTTCAAGAATGACTGAACCCAACTCTCACAAAATCTAACTTGGTCTTCTGCAAAATCTAACCGTCGGTGAACAGGACAGAATCTGATTGAAACAGCCCTCTGTGGGCCAACAGATTGCCGTAGTAATGATTATCAAAAACAAAGGAAGTTTCACGATCATTTTGGACTGTTATAGATGGATTTGCGCCTGGAGGGCACTGTTTCATGAGCTTCTCTGCATAGCCATTGTCTAAAGATGTGTCAATGAGTGTGAATTTTCCTTTCGAGTCTTCTTGGAACCGGTCACTGAATGCACTGCAATGAGCTGCTCCTATAGTGTGAGCTCCTGTAGTGTCAAAGCATCAGTATGTATGAATATGAATTAAGAATAGAATAGAGCTTGTTATTGGTTGTCATAAACGGCAGCCAAGTACACTTGAAATTCAAATCTCCTAATATTGCCTCTCACATATGTAAAGCACTGAAGCCTATAAGTATTTATGCCCTATGTTTGGTATGCTTCTTGTTCTTATGGGACAAGTATGGAATAAGATGTACTCACTCCTGAACGAAAGAAAGAAAGAAAGAAAGAAAGAAAGAAAGAAAGAAAGAAAGAAAGAAAGGAAAAAAAAAAAATAGAAACTGAATTAGAGATATTTTACAATCAACAGAACAAGAAAAATAAGAACAGGCACAAGGCTGGAAGGGGTTTGACTGAAAAAATAGGCCAGAAGGCAAGAACAACAACCTATCCAGGCATTTACATTAAATTAGAATACACACACCCTTTACTGAGAGAGAGCCTAAACGCATTGGTCAGACACGCTCAAACCCAAATATTGTGAAACTAACAGAAGCTACATGTTCCACCAAAAGAAGAAAAAGCTAAACTCTTGAAGAGCAAAAAGGATGTCTCTAACCAAGGATGATCACCACACTGGATCTTCAAACATCTTCATGTTCAGCATCTCCAGCCTCTTCAGTAAGGTCTTCTAACTCATCCACATCATCAATGGGAATCTCTTTGCTGTCATCTTCAAGAAATTTAAAGAAACATTTACGGTTGTTTTAAAGGAAAATGTGTTTAACAACGAACTGCACAGACTCAAATATATTCTTCTAAGAAAATCTCAGCAAAGTTTAAACCATCATTTCAAGGACAGAGAACGAATCTTTACCTCTATCGCTTGATGGAAAAGGACTCCTGGATACTTCCGAAGATTCTGACATATGTCATCAAGAAGATACAAATGTTATGGTTTAGCAGCACTCAACATGATATTAGAATAAGCGACATGAATCCCATTGTAAACTCCTACCAGGCGAGGAGCCATTTGAGACAGAATTAGAGGGATTATAAGATGGAGCTGTCTGGCTGAATTCAAAAAGTCGGGCTTCTCTTGCTTGTAGCTTACTCCTTACCCATTAACGACAATCTTGCTTGTCAATATGTACGCCCCTAGATTAACAAAAAGAAATAAACTTAGCAGCTACTTCTAACAAGTAGAACAGACCAGAGAGCTTGGAAGCTTGAATGGTCAGCACAACCCAAGACCCCTATTGGTAGAATGCTCAATAACATTCCTGAGTAAGCACTGACCTGAAATTTGCACTCCTGATTGTGAGAGGGAAAATGGGGTTAAACCTTCGAGTTATTTCTAGCCATTCTTCATCATACTGAATCTGGCTCTGAGTCAATATCAAGAACCTTCAAACCATGCCAACAAACAAAACCATTAGCTGACTACAAGGAACATCCTATAAACAACATTCTAAGAATCAAAGCACACCAAACACCTGCTAAAACTTCTTTCCAGGAAGACACTTATCAAGAGCAAGAAAATTCGTCACGGGACCATCTTCCCCATGCTGAACACGAGCAGCAAATTTGCAGTGTAGATGAGCTGAAAACCAATAGGGTGGTTTCAATTTTTCTAGCAATTGAGCAGCAGGTTTACTTCCCAGGGTTCTTTCCCGAACCTAATTACATTATAAATGACATAAGTAATAAAGTATACATACTAGCAATCAAAATTTACAAACTGAGGCCAGGGAATGTTGCAATTACCTCGGTCTCAAAATGAGGTTTGTATCGAACAAGTTGCTTCCAGTCCCCACAATCCGTGATGCCAAGAGGCCAATCATGTGAAAGAAAAATATCGATTGGTTCCTCAACTTGCATGAGTTTGTGGACATCATACTCACGAACATGATATACAGAGCCTCTAATAGTGTCCTGCTCAAGAACCCATGGATACTCAAAACTAATAATAATAATAATAATCTGAAATGGCACAAAAACAAAAACAAAAACATAAGCTAGCTGAAACAGACCTGAACGAAGTCTCGCGACTTATAAATTCCAGAGAGGCCACCAATGCGAAGGTTTCCGAACTTGACTACCCCAGAAAACCCCACAAGAAGTATATATTAGGTGCCGCCCACCCACCGTAGTACCTATACAAATATAAACAAGTAATGACACTGCAATCGGAAACAAACAAGTGAATTGAGGACTAGAATGCTCACAGTTCCCACAAATAATTAGAAGCTTCGTGATTGCCACCGATGAATATGGTGGGGTAGGGAGCGATCTCCTCGCCGGAATAGTACTTCCAGAAGGAGTTCATGGACCGGTACTTGGGGGGCACACTCAAGCTCTCCAAATCCTTCTCATTCCTCACAGCCTACAAAAATTAATTCAAATTATTTTTCATATTTTCATTTCCGGAAGAAAGAAAAAAAAACAAAATTCAAAAGAGGAAGGCAAGATTTGTGAAACCTGAAAGTCGCCGCAGCAGAGGAGGAGGTCGATTTTGGTGTTATGAACTTTTTCTATGTGTTGGAGGGTTCTCCAGGTCACCGTGCATACATCCTTCTACTGCAATTTTCATTCTCAACCTCAATTCCCAGTTCCGACTATTAGGCCCTGTTTTGGGTCCGAAATTGTTCCAGTCGGTTTTCCGGCCTGAAAGCTCTAATAGAGAAGCCCAGAAAATACAGAGGAAATGAGAAAGAAATTGTATTGCGTATCAGGTTGATTACAAAATGAAAGCTGAGTACATATTTATCCTAGCTGAAAAGAACAGATGAGGTACACGTCTAAGAGAACTGATGGCCACAAAGAAACTGATTGCTAACTGACCTTATTAAGCTAATAGCAGAAAAGCAACAATATTCAACAGATATATTTGATCACAATCCTAACACCCCTCCTCAGCTTGATGGGAGGATGGCAGGATGCTATCATCAAGCTGGAACATATGTATAATTGTTGAGAAGAGCAGAAAACCATGGTGAATAAACCTGGAAGCTATCACACCATACGTGTACTTCAACCAGGAGAAATAAGTGGCATGGAAGAACAGGAACTTGGTTGAGCAGCAATGGAAGCAGACTTGGGTTGAGAGGAGGTCTGTGACTGCTGCTTGTATCTGCAAAGTTTGGCAATGTGTCCAGAAGTCCTGCAGGTTTGACATTTCACATATGAGCTCAAAGCAATATTATGGGGCTGAGAATTTCTCTGATAACAGTTGTATGCACAATGTCCTCTTTTTCCACAGATTTGGCACACAATGGGATTGTGAGGAGATGAGTTGTTGCTTCTTCTTGGTTTGTTGTTGTCATCCTTGTAGTCACAGCCTCTGTTGAAGTAGTTTGTACCTCTGTTTGAAAAGTTAGGACAATTCATCTTGTCTTCAGTGTACCCTGCAGCTGAGTAGGTAATATTGGTTGACAATGAGTGAAAACCTTGCTGAGGTGGCATGCCATTGTAGGAATCATTGTTGAGAAAGAACCCTTGCTGCTGTGAATGGTTGTACTGAGGGACATGATTGTAACCACTATTTTGAACCATGCATCCTCCATTGAAATTTTCATTACCAGTCCCATTATTCATCCCATATCCAGAGTTAGGCATTGAATGAGTTGCACCATTACTGATAGAAATTGAAGGCGTGACAAGGAGTGAAGGTAGAAGGAGCTACAAGCTGCAATAAGTAACTATTGGTTTGCATTTGAGGCATATGAGCACCAAATCGTTGAAGCATACCACCATTGTTGTGAGCAAAGAAATCAGTAGGTTGGGTGAGACATGTATTTGCACTTGGTTGAGGAAATCCCAGATATGATGTCTGCAAATAATCAACAAATGTGGGAGTACAAGGTGATGAAGCATTTGTCATGTATAGAGGCTGAGGTCTAGGACTAGCAGCAGATTGTGAAGGACTTGAATTAGACATGGAATGCACATTATATCCAATAGAAGAGGCAACACTACTTGTAGGCATCATAGAATTAACATCAGATTTGGCATTTGTAATAAGAGTTGGTGCAGGAGTAGACCCTCTGATATTATCATCTTGTGCTATGATTTCAGTAGTGGAAGGCAAGGAAAGAGACTTGTCAACCTCTTCAAGTTCAGCTTCAGCAATGAGAAAAAGAGACCTTAACTCTTGCATTGAAATGGGGTTATGCTTAGCCCTGATTATAGTCTTCATGGTAGTATAGGCTGATGGCAAACCAAGTAGAACAGAAACAATTATGTCTTCATCTGTCATATGAATCCCTACATTAGCCAACTGATCACAAGCAATCTTCACTCGATCTAGGTAGTTGTCAATAGAATCTGACCCTTTTTTAAGTTTGTAAAAGTTGCTCTTTGTTAAACCAAGAAGTAGAGGCATACCTCTCTTTAAGGAAACACCAAAGGTCTCTAGAAGTGTAACTGCCAACAGCAAAAGAGAATACACCACTAGATAGACTAGCAACAAGCAAAGTCAAAACAGCATAATCATTTTGTTTCCAAGTAAGGTACTCTGCTGTCATTTCAGATAAGACACCACCTTCTTTTGTGATCATGTATTGTGAAGAACAAGGAAATGATCCATCGACATATTTCATCAGCCACAACCTCTTAACATTGTCTCTAACAAAAACTTCCATGTGACATAGTTAGAGCCATCTAAGTGAACAGAAATCAAATTGCAGAAGTTGGACCAGTAGACAATTTCTTAAGTCAATATCGGTATTCATGAAGATAGGCAACACAGATCAACACTCAAAATTCACCACAGATCTGGGGCCTAAGGAGCCCAACCCAATTTTACAGAAAAAACAAAAGATAAATTAAAAAGTTCAATTTGGCCCATGCAGGTCTCGACCTTCGCGTTATTAGCACGATGCTCTAACCAGCTGAGCTAATAGGCCATTTAATTTTGAGAAAAATTCAGTCACCATCCCCAAACTATGCTGCCAAGGCCAATTTGATATCCGAACTCTCAAAAGTATCAACGTGATACCCAAACACGTATTTTGACATCAACGTGATACTTCCGTCAAAAATTCCTAACGGGGCCGTCTGTTTGCTGACGTGGCAAACACGTGGGTCCTATGTGATATTTTATCAGGGGAAGAATAGTCTTCACTACTAAGTAATTGAAAAATAAAAAATAAAAAAAAAACACAAAGCTCCTCTCGCTCTCTCTCTCTCCCCCCACCCCCCTCTGATCGGCGACTCCTAAACCCCAAAAACACCAAAGCATAGAGCTCCTCCATCTCTCTCTCTCTCTCTCTCTCTCTCTCTCTCTCTCTCTCTCTCTCTCTCTCTCTCTCTCTCTCTTTCTCTCTCCCTCCCTCCCTCCCTCCTCTAATCGGCGACTCTCGTCTGGTTTGATTGGGGAGGGTTCTAATTTGGCGATCACCGAGAGGGCGACGACGAATTTGAGGGTCTCGGTGATATTTTCTGGCGGGAGGGATTGGGAATTTGAGGAAGACTTGGAAGAGTGAGAGGAGAGGTAGGAATTGATGGAAAGTGGGTAAAAAGGTGAGAGAGAGAGAGAGAGAGAGAGTGTGTGTGTGTGAATTCGGGAGAACCGACTCCAGCCCCCCTTTCTTTCTCTTCTCTTCAGACCCGAAACCCATTTCCGGTGGAATCACCGCCGCCGGCCTCATCACCGGCTATTAGAGGATCCTCTCTTCCTCCTTTTGCATCTAAGGTAAGATTTCTGAATTGGGTAGCCTTGATTTGAGAAGAAATCGAAGAGGGATTTCCAGAAAAGGGGGAAATCGGAGATTCCTTCGATCTTCGGTTTCTGGCGGGTTCCGACCAAATTTCTTTGGGATTTTTGTTGCTGGGTCGAAGCTAACCTTCATCCCTAACCTCTTGCAGCTTTTCATGATCGGTGAAGGAAGATTTGAAGGTGTTTGAGAGTGTGAACAGTGGCGTGAACAATAACTGACGAGTTCTTGGTTTTTTTTTGTTAATTTTTCCGGCCAAATCGTTGAGAATTGTTGATTGTTGCAGGTATAGAAATTGTTGGGTGTATTGTGGAGATGATTTTGAGATAAATAGGTTGACTAGAGGTCGAAGTTGGTAGGGGCGGTCTTTGTAGAGCTCGAAGTTGGAGATGGAGCCTCCGGGGCCACAGCTGATTCCGTTGGAGGAGCGGCTGCTGGCGAAGCTGGCGTCGGAGTCGTGGTGGCAGAAGTGGTCGAACGGCCTTGATGGTAGCGGTGGCCGTGGGTTCATCGACTGCTTGGGTCGCCGGCTGCCTCTGATATTAACCGTGAAAGTTTTCAGGTGGGATTCCAATTTTGGGAGTGGAGATGGGAGATTGAAATTTTGGATTAGAAGTTGAATTGTTTGTTCTTGTTTTCTCAATTTGAATTAGATTAGAAGTTGTCAAATTGCTGCATTTGCATGTAATGTGATATTCTTGATGTTGGGGGCGGTATCTGTGGTCGGGGCAGAGCTCGCGTTCGAGGCCGAAATCGGAATTCATTTTAGGGTGAGTGGCTGGTGGCTGGTGGCGGAGCTTGCTTCGGAGGTGCGGCGGTTTAGTTAGAACAGAAGAAGAAGAAGAAGAAGAAATGAAAAGAAAAAGAAAAAGAAAAAGAAAAAGAAAAATGAATTAACAAAAACAAAAGGGTAAGTTGGTCATTTAACTTGTTTTTTTTATCTCCACGTGCTTGCCACGTCATCAAATAACGGAGCCGTTAGGAATTTTTAACGGAAGTATCACGTTGATGTCAAAATATGTGTTTGGGTATCACATTGATACTTTTGAGAGTTCGGGTATCAAATTGGCCTTGGCAGCATAGTTTGAGGATGGTGATTGAATTTTTCTCTTTAATGAATGAATGTCAACGTAGAGAAATTTGGCCTGAATGGAAAGTTGCGATCTAGGTTAAGTTGGATTCTCTAATGAAGATATCCAGGTTAAGTTGGATTCTCTAATGAAGAGGAAGGTTTTTTGAGCCAGTGATGCCAACACCTCCTAACATAAAACCTATTGACTAATGGCCTTCGTTAGAAAGCGTGATGAGAAAAAGAGATGGAAATCTCGCCTTATGGCGAAAGACTTCTCACAAAACACCCTAGAATCGACTACGATGAGTCATATTCCCTCGTAATGGATGTCATTGCACTCCACTACCATGTTAGTTTGGTAGTTTCCGAATAACTGAACATGCAGCTTACACATGTGGTCACTACGTATCTATATGGGGATCTAGATATGGAATATACATGAAAGTTCATGGTGAACTTCATTTACCTAAGTTAAGTGGCTCTAGACCACGGAGCGCGTTCACAATAAAGGTTAAAACGCTCGCTAAAAGTGACTACTTGATTGGGAAGGGATATCCAGAGCATTTCCATAACAAGTTTCTGATTCTATCGCAGTTCATGTTGGACATGATCTTCATTAGAAACCTTTAAAGAGTTAAGAGAAACCGCTGAACACTTGAAATCCAAGTTTGAGATGAAGGATTTTTTGGGAGAACACGATTATGTCTCAGTTTGGAACTTGAGCATCGTGTTGATAGATGCTTAGGCATTTTGACAAGGTCAAGCCTTCAAGCACCCCTATGATCGTCCGTAGTCTTGATCCTGAAAAGGATCATCTTCGTCTGAAAGATGAAGACGAAGATGTGCTAAAGGCAGAAGTGTCGTACATGAGTACAATAGGCGCATTATTGTACTTAACTCAATGCACAAGACCAGATATTTCATATGTTGTGAACTTGTTAGTTAGGTATAGCTGTGCGTCAACAGGACGCCATTGGATTGGTGTAAAAGATATCTTTTGGTATTTGAGATGTACGATTGATATGGACTTGTTCTATCCCTATAGAGAGACGATGGATTCAGACCCATTACACACCAGGATCGCCACCAACACTGGTCTGCGTCCACTATCCCCATCCCAAAACGACATGTGTTTTGGAAGGTTTTGCTGATATTGGGTATAGATCTCTGACCCATACAAAGGTCATTCCTAAACTGGTTAAGTGTTCACCATAGGAAAAGACAGTGATATCTTGGAGGTTTACAGATCAGACTTTAGTCACTATATCTTCGAACCATGCAATGATTATTGCTTTTCACGAAGTGATTCTTGAATGTTTATGGATTGAATCCATAATTACGCATGTTTGAACAATTGTGGTTTGAAGTCTACTACATATGAGCCTACAAGCATTTAGGATAATGCTACTTGCTTTGAACAAATGAAGCAGGACTACATCAAAAACGACAACACCAAGCATAATCAGTAACAACAGACTCTCCTCAAGATCAAAGTGAACTAGGTTCAATCTGAGGACAGTATGGCAGACTTGCTCATTAAGTCATTGCCTAAATTCCACTTTCGAGAAACATGTTGGTAGCATCGTTTGCGGAAGTTATCCGAACTCCAATGACCGTAGTCATCAGGGGGAGATGCAGACATCATGGGGAGGTGTCTACATGTATGGTCTCGAAACGTGAAGGGTGTATTGTGCTCTTTTTCCTCTTCGACCAATGTTATTTTTGTCCCACTGAGTTTTTGTTACTCGACAAGGTTTTTAGAGAGACAACGAGAGAAGCACCGCGTTTGGGCGACACAAGGGGGAGTGTTCAAGTAGATCCCTATTTGTGTGTCTGATCCAAATCCTAGGTTACTTGACCTAATGATAATAGAGTTAAATTAGAAGGATCTAGATATTCATATTCAATGTATGATTAACTTTCTTTGTATGATTCGGATTCTATGCATTATAGTTATCTATATAAAGAGACCCCTATTATCAATGAATACACAATAATTTTCTTTAAATATCGATTCCCTAAAACATGAACCAAAATAAATTGAATGAAAATTGAAAATTCAATTGACGAGTATTACTAAAAAGACCAAACCGATGGAATCGAATTCACTCGAAGCTCTCATCTTGGTCGTAACCAAAAACACTGGCAAAAGTTAACAATTGTGCCGCTTGAGAATACGGACGTCGGACGTTTGATCATTCCCTAAAGGGATATCTTCACAAATGGTGTATGAACTTTAGGCCATTCTACATTTTGGTGTACCAACTTTCAAAACTATCAGAATGGTGTATCAAGTTTGCTCCAATCTTTCATTTTGGTGTACGCCGTTAAATTTTCCGTTATCTTTGCAAAAAAAAAAAAATTCCGTTATCTTTCCTTTAGCTTTGTCAGTTTTTTTTTTTTTTTTTTTGTAAAGATAACGGAAAATTTAACGGCGTACACCAAAATGAAAGATTGGAGCAAACTTGATACACCATTCTGATAGTTTTGAAAGTTGGTACACCAAAATGTAGAATGACTTAAAGTTCATACACCATTTGTGATATTTTCCCTTCCCTAAATTAGGTAACGACCAATTGCTTTGTTCCACGTAGCTAAAATTGCCGTCCAATACTTGCCACGTGCCACTTTCTCAGTGCTCAGCGCATAGATTTGGTATCGTGTGCAAAATACTGCCACGCGTACGGCCAGAACAAAGTAAGTACACAAGGATGGGCCCACTTGTTCAGAATAAGCAAGTTGTCTGCTGAACAGTGAGAGGGAGTTTGTTTTTTATTTGTATTTTTCTTTGAATAAACATTTTCTTATTTTCTTTGGATGTGAAAAGAAAAAATAATTGTTCTCGTTCAAGATAAATTTGTGCTAAGCCTAGAAGAACTGGGAATGCCCAGAATATTTGTTTGTTTTTGCTGTTATTGTGTTTAGGCCTTATTTGGCCTCCTTTGTAACCAAAAAAAAAAACACAAATAAATTTGCAGACCCATGGCATATAAATTTGTGTCCGGATTCTGGAGATGAAAATATGGCAGCTTTGTTAGTTATTACCTTCACTTGCTACTTCAAAAATACATTATAAACTTAACAAGTCGTGCATAATTGTTATTCGCCACACAAAATTCATGTTTATAATTAGTTGTTAATAAATTTCAGATATCTTATAAAATATATTAATCTTAATCTATTGATAAAAAATCACACATAATATAAACAAAATTCGAGAATAATTACAATGTATTTGTTAAAAGAAGTCGGTAATAGTTTACAGTAAAAACACTCGATAATAATTAAAAAGTCTTCTTAATTTACATAATTAGGTAGATTACTAATTTTTAAACAATATACTTCCCACTAACTACACTATACCAGTTTAAAATTAGTCAAATCACATGACTAATCTATGGATTAGTATCACACGTCACTACGGGGGTACGAGAGCATCGTTAAATTAAAAATTAAAAAAATTTACCCAACCAATTTTTTCATAATTTTTTTTAAAGGATTATGTATAAATATGAAAAGAGTGAAATAGCCAAAAGGGCGGTTGCATTTCTAAACCACATTTCCTACCAAAAACTCCGAAAACCACAAACGCACGAACCAAAATCATCTCACCCAGAAAAACCCCAGTTCACAAATCACACAGAGTTCAAAACCCCTCTTCTACTTTCCTGTAGCTTTCACAAAGTTCACATCTTTGAAGGCTTTGAGAGACAGAGATAAAGAGAGCTTCAAGCTCATCAGTAGCTTATGGTGTCTGTGAACCCAAACCCAGCACCTCAGGGTTTCTACTTATTCGATCCCACCAACATGGGCCTTCCCGGCCTCAATTCCGTGCCGCCGCCCACGACGCCTTCTACGACCACCACCACCACGTCGTCCGCGCCCCAAAACGCCGCGTCGTTGGCCGACGATCTGAGCAAGAAGATCCGGAAACCCTATACGATTACCAAGTCCAGGGAGAGCTGGACTGAACAGGAGCACGACAAGTTTCTAGAAGCTCTCCAGCTGTAAGCTCTTCTATTTCACTTTTTTTTTTTTGGTTGGTTTTTGATTTTGTATCTGGGAATTTAAGCGCTGCTTGGTTTAGGTGAAAATATATGAGAAAGTTTCAATCTTTAGAGTTCATTTGGTTTTTGGAGATTTGTTAGTTGTGATTATAGGTAATTCAAAGGTTTTATATGTTTAATTTGCTGACTGTGGAGCTAAAGGGGTTAGTGTTTTCGGGTTTGGGATGAGTGAGATAGAGGCTTTTTAGTTGGGGAGAAGTGAGACATTGTGATGTTGTTTTGTATATGTAAAAGAATAGTGTTGGGGGTGTGTTTTTGATGAGCTACTGTGGTTGTAAGCTTTGTGGGTTACAACTTATGCGAGTAATTGTTTTTGTTGTCGATGCAGATTTGACCGCGACTGGAAGAAGATTGAAGCATTTATTGGCTCAAAAACGGTTATTCAGGTGAGTACTTATCATAGTCGGACTTATGCATGAACAAAAGATTTCTGAACTTTGAATCGTTAGTTGAAGCATGAAGTGGAATGGTTTACATGTATGTATAATAAAAGTAAAGTTGGGTGGTTTTGTTAGGTTTTGCTATTCCCTTTGTTCTGTCATGTCAGGTTGTCATTGTTAAATATATAGTGAACTACCTATATGTTCCACGGAGAAAGATAGATATTGTTTATACATGTGGGTACCAAAAGAGTCTCGAAAATTTTGTAGGGTTCTGCAAGGTTGCCTCTTGAAATTTCATGGCTGCAGCATCTTTTGTTGATTGACTAGAATCTGATCGTCTTGTGTATATGAACTCACCAGTAAAATTAACTGCTCAGCAGAATTTCAATGCTAGCTAACCACATAAAATATAACAACATAACATTCATTTTATTGGATAATGTACATTAGATTACGTTGCAATTTTGAATCATAGGTGCTAATAAAATTGATATAGTCTCCTGATCTTCTGGAAAAATTTGGCATGGTTAATAATTGAAGTTTTACGTATGTCAGTTCAGGCATGTTATTTCATTTGACGTAAAGAAAATAATTAACGACCAAACACCTGTTTTGCAAGTTGCTATGCTTCTCTACCTATAGAACCTGGAGACGGTTAGAGCACCTCCTTAAATCTTTGCTTAGTTTATATCCTCTTTCCTTCATTTCTGTCTGTAAATTCTACATGTCTTCATCGTACTAAAGATAAGTGTTATCCTTGTCAGATACGTAGCCATGCACAAAAGTACTTTTTGAAGGTTCAGAAAAAAGGGACAAGCGAGCATGTACCTCCTCCTCGGCCAAAGAGGAAAGCAACTCATCCATACCCACAAAAAGCTCCTAAAAGTGGTCAGCAACTCAGCATAGTCAACCATTGCTTTCTTGGCAATTTTACTTTTTTATTTTTATTTTTTTTATTAAAAGAATTCTTGTTTATAAGTTAATTTCTGGCAGCTCCAGTAGCATCTCAAGTTGTTGTGCCATTTGAATCCTCATCTGCTTTGCTTGAACATGGATATGCTTACCAGCCAGACTCCTCATTTGTGCTTGGCACTCCAGTTACCAGTGCAAGTTTATCTTCCTGGAGTCATAGTTATGTGCCTCCAGTCAATGCATCACAAATAACTAAAGGTTTCAGTTTTTTTCCACCTATCTTGGTCTTTATTTATTTATTATTATTATTTTTTTCGTGATAATAAGAAGTTTGAAGTTTGCTCGATGTTGTTAAATCATTCTCATAAAAGTTAATGTTAAATTATAGTCTTTATTATGTTATTTCTTAGATGATGGAAAGCTAGCTGGTTCAACAGATGCACAGAACTCTTGCTACAGTAGTAGTAATGAAAGCAAGCCTACAACTTGGCTAATGGGTGAGACAGTTGGTCGACCATGTCATCGCCAGCCACAGAGAGGTTAAAATTCTATCTCATTTTTCTTTTGATGAATCCTTAATATGCCTCTAAGTAATTTTTATTGGTTGTTAAACATAATAGCTACTTAAGGGACGCCATTCTTCCTTAACCCGTCAAATACTGTTTTTCATAATTTTTTATTTTTTCATTTCTTTATATTTTCAGTTGTTTGCCCATGACTGCAGAAATGATCTACATTCCATCACAGTAATACTCATGCTATGCACTTGTTTATGCTCTTCTTCTTAAGAGTTAATATGCTCCTTGCATGCAACTCCCAAACAGATATTGATTCTACTCTAGTATTGCATTGATATCATTGTTCATGACAGTTGTTGCAGTTCTTTCAGTATTAACTGTAGTTCCTGTTTGTGCAGTTTTGCCAGATTTTGCTCAGGTGTATAAATTCATTGGCAGTGTTTTTGACCCCAATTCGACTAGTCATTTGGAGAGACTGAAACAAATGGACCCTATAAATTTGGAGACAGTATGTCATTTTAGAATCTTGCCAACATTTGTTATTTTAATTTTTAATTTGGCAATTCGGAGCTAACAGTCAAGACTAATATCAAGTCATGTCTGGTCTTTCTCTAACTGCTAAGGGGTTGCTCATGTACTCACTCACCTTTTGCAGGCACTTTTGTTGATGCGAAATCTATCCATTAATTTAACAAGTCCCGAGTTTGAGGATCATGTAAGTACTTTCCCTCTCAATGACAGTATTTCTTTCTTGACAGCTTTATATGTTCTTGGGTGTTTTAAGTGACATTGTAAACATTCCACCTGTTTGTCTTCTTTGGTTTTTGAACTGCACAATGAGTGAGATGCACAATTTTTCACACCTAGCTCTGTGATGTGCCTACACTGAGCTTTCATTCTGGCATAATAAAAATCTACTTCTTTAAGAATTTGAGATACCCTTGTACGACAATTTAGCTCACAGATCGGTTTAAGTTTGTGCCGACTCTATGTGGTGATAGTTGTTATAAGGAACAAATGTCTGAGAGACACAGTGTCAAGCCCATATCTTCTGCATTTACCATATAACGGAATTCCTCTAGATAGCAATTATTAGCTGCTGATCTAAGAATGCAGCTCACACATTTATGCCTGTTCACGATTCAGCTATTACCTGTAGTTTCCCTCGTCATCTGAACAGGGTGGATGCCATACAAGTCAATTTAATTTGTAAAACGACTATTTTACAACCATTTTGTTTAGATTGATAACCTTAGAACCCATCTGAAACATGCTTTCATTTCGAGGTGGACAAACTGATAATTTAGTATGGGCTCGTCTTTTCTAGTAGCTTAAATAAAATATGTTGTGAGACCATACCTAACGGCTCTGTTGATCTTTACACAGAGAAGGATACTTTTATCATATGAAACGAAATCTGAGAAAGCTAAACCTGAGAACGGTTGCAACTTTTCTTGCCATGGTAAATCGGAGAATGCCATCCTATCTACTTAGGAAACAGAAGGTAAATGAAACTTCCAACTCCTTAATATATGCAATTTTTGTGTACCCATTTTTCACTCTAAACTGTGAATTCCAGGGGAATGGTGCGGAACGATGAAGTTCACTTAACAGTTTTAGCGTGGAGTCTTTGTAAATATGCGGAATATGCAGGGTTATGCAGGATAGATCAGTTACCGTGCAGCTTGTCTAAGAATCAATGCCAGTTTTAATTTAACCAGGTCATCAAGAAATGAAGGATGATACAGTCAATTTAGTGTCCGCCTTGGTTGTCTTGTATAGAGTTTGTGAGTTGTACATCTGTTGGCTGTACATGGTTGTTTAGACATGTTTTTGGTTTTGACATGCTAGTGAATAAGGAAAGGAGTTAATGATAGTGCATCCAACTCCAGTGGATACTACGTTTGTGGTACTTCTCAGCCTCGTGAAGTTTCAATCTGAGTTTAGGAATCCCTTTCACGCCTCATGTTTCCCAACTCAAGAAGTACCACAATCTTAATAATACCACTTGGATGGGGATTCCCATATTAGTTTCTTTTGTGTTTTGGGTATATATTCATGTTCTTATGGTTTCCATCTGAAAGTGCTGGACTGGAGTTTATACGAGTATTCCAGATGGATTTTATTCCAAGTCAATCCTGTTAAATTATTGGTAGAATCTCTCCGAATGTGCCTCTAGAGAATGATGTAGATACATACATGTGAGTTGTGACACTATGACCTTTCAATGGATCATGAGCTACGGCTAGGTGAACAAAAAGCAAGTCTGTATTTTGTATTTTGTTGCGTTTGCCGACGAAACAGCCATCGATCAACTTTCTTTCATGTGAAGCATTTGCCGACGAACCTTCTTCTGGATAGTGGGTGTGTCACTGTGTCTATGTTTTCAAGGGAAGTTTATTGGAATTATCAGAGGTGTCATTCTTATAAATAAGGTTTTGCCGATGACTAATATTTAGCGAAAGTGTTCGTGTTCTTTTTATTTATTTATTTTTTTAATGAAGTTTTTATCGATGAAGTTTATCCTTTTTTTTTTTGGAAAAAAAATGCAAACAATACCCGACCTTTGGCCCATTAGTAACTTTAGTACCTGGCAAAAAAAAAATATCACTTTGGTACCTGAAATTTAGACCCCGACCCAACATTAGTACCTAAAATACTGTTGGCCGTTACGGCGTTAGTCAAGTAGCAAAATTTGAGGGGTATTCTCGTCCCTTCACTCAATCTCTTTTTCCTCTCGCATTCTTCATCTTCTTCTTCCTCCCAATTGGGAATCTGGGATCAATACCAAATCTTCATCTTCTTGAATTGGGTATGAATCCACCCTAAATATCACATAGCGGTGAACCTTCTTCCTCTGCAGTTCCATGAACACTTCTTGCTGTGCTCAGCCGCAGCCATGGCACACGAAGCATTCGGTTGCAAATAAAACCCAATTCTGTCATATAAACACAGCACCATCTAAACTCTTTTCACCAAACACCAATCAAACAACAATCTGGGTCATGCAAATATACCCAGAAAACAATAGATCATAAAGTTTTAAGCTTTAATGTTAGCTCAAAGAACAAAAACGAAAAAGCTTTAAGCTTTATTCTACAGTAACCAGAGAAATATTGAAAAACTCAGCTGGGTACTTAGAGAAACATGGGTTTCGACACAAAATCTTGAACACTTCACCAAACTAACAAAGATCAAACAACCAAAAAGAGAAAAGCAAATAAGATCACGTCTGGGATCAATCCCAGATCTTCATCCTCTCAAATTACCAGCACAACATCTCTATTCCTTCCTGCTTTCTCTTCCACCTTCTCTTCTCCTCTCATACTCTTCTTCCAACCTCCAAATTCCACCTCTCCTTGAAAACCAAAAACAGATAGAGAGAGGAGCCATGTCTTTCTCTGCTGCCACCACCCACGCCCTCCACCTCCACACCACCATCGTCGCCGCCGCCAGATCCAATGAATTAAAACACGAATGAACGTGGAGTCTAGCACCCGGCCGCTCTACCCGATGATGCTCGAGACCCTAAAGCTCTGCTGGTCCTTCATCCGCAAATTTTGAAAGGCACTTCCATCTGGGGCACGAGGGATTGCACCATTGGAGCCCGTTTCTAAAGCTCTGCAACTTGTCAATTGCTTCGCTCTTTTGGGTTGTGATCTCAGAGCTAGAGGAGGAGGAGACAGTTTGTTTTGAAGCTTTGACTTCAAATTATGGTGAAGTTTGAGCAGGGTTTTCAGTGAGATTTGATTGGTATGGTGTGAGTGGCTGGATTGATTTGGTGATGAGCTTTTGGTTTAAATTGGGGGAATATAAGACAGAGAGGGTATGGATTAACAGGAGACCAATTGCAGATTGAGAAATTGGTGATTGTCTCCGAGTTTGGACATTTATTTTTTATTTTTCAATTTTGGTGATCAGCCATAGATGTAGAACAAAAACAAAGAAAATTTGGTGATCACCCATAACAACTTTGATTCTTTTTGTTTTGGCTTTGTTTATAGGTGCCTTTCATTTTTGGGATAGTTTCGTTTCCCGCAATTAATCTTTTGGAAATCACTGTTGTAGATGAGAGTTTAGCATCGATGGATTGGAAATCTAAGCTTGAGGAAAAAGAAGAGATGAGAGAAACTGAGGAGAGTTGGGAGGAAGAAGAAGATGAAGAAAGAGAGAGGAAGAAGAGATTGAGTGAAGGGACGAGAATACCCTCAAATTTTGCTACTTGGCTAACGCCGTAACGGCCAACAGTGTTTTAGGTACTAATGTTGGGTCGGGGTCTGAACTTCAGGTACCAAAGTGATATATTTTTTTTGTTAGGTACTAAAGTTACTAATGGGCCAATGGTCGAGTACTGTTTGCATTTTTTTCCCTTATTTTTTTAATCAAAACAAGGATGTATTATTAAAGAAGAACCCTAAGGTTGCTTACAGTCCAAGTTGGACGCTCAGTTTTATCGTACCAAGCAGAGCTATAACTAGCTTCACAAGCTATGCTAGCTAGGCGGTGAGCCACCCTTCTACAATCTCGAGAAGTATGTTGTAGCTTAACATTTGGCAGGGTCCAAAGAGTTACTCGAATATCATCGATGAGGCCAGCTTCAGCAATATGCATGTGTTGCACATTTGCAATGTCTAAAGTTGCTTCAAGGCAGTCAGATTAGACTGTAGCATTCCCAGCCTAAATGGTTTGCAGCATTGCAAGCCCTTCTTTAATAGTTAGCAGTTCCGTCTGTTTTGCAGGGGCTACAGAGTAGACAGGGATCCAAAGGCTGCATGAAATCTACCTACATGGTCTTGGAGAATGCCTTCAACACCTCCATGAGTAAAGCTTGGTAAAAAGTTTCCATCCACGTTTAGTTTCCAGCTACCACCCGTTGCAAGTTGCCATGAGGGCTTAGTTTGAACTGGTGCTTTCCTTTCTATATGTCTGGCCTTGCAGAACTCATCTAACCAAGCAAGTGAGCTCAATAACAAATCATGTACAGATTAGAAAGTATCGTGCCAGAGTCTGTTTTCTCTTTTTCCAAATAGACCACATAACCATCATAAGCTTTTCAACTATATCCTGCTTAAGGTGTAAAGCACGATCCAACATCCACTTTCTGAAGTCCATATTCAGCAACAAGCTTCTTCCTAAATTGAAGAGAGGGGCTGTTAGGATTGTAGCCGCAATTGGACACTTGCAGAAGACATGAGAATTTGCCTCAAAGCGGTGTGTACAAAGTAAGCAGTTTAGGTCACCAATGTAACCCTCAGAACTAAGCTTTACTCTAGTAGGTAGCAAGTTACAACAAGCTCTCCAAATACAGATTTTAACCTTACCTGGTACTTGTGATTTCCAAATCCTCTTCCAAAGTTCTTTGAAAGCATCACATGAGCAGTAGACACAAGGACTTTTTCAAGTATAGATGCTCGGACAATCCAATAAGCAGTTTTCACTGAATAAAAGCCCTTTTTTCCTAGTCTCCAAATCAACCTGTCTTCATGTTTCTTCGACTAAGAGGGATACATAGCACCAGTTGAGCTACCTTAGGTAAGAACATGGTCTGAATGGTAGCAGTTATCTATTTCCTTGGGGGTTGGAATCTATGAGATCAGAGACATACTCAAAAACACAATCTGCAGGCTTTTCAATAAAAAATTGCTGCCAGTTTGGAATCCATTTGTCTTTCCAATTGTTCACTTGAGTACCATTACCTATATGCCATTGTACACCTGCCTTGAGCAGTCTCTCATTTAGGATGCTTCTCCAATAGAAGCTTGGGGAGTCACCAATTTCTGCTTCCCAAAAAAAGCAGTTAGGGTAGTATTTAGCTTTATATAACCTAGCAATCAAAGATTTTTTTAATTTTTTTTTTGAAGGATAGATACTTATCCGTGGCCAGAAGACAAGTACATCATAAGTTGTCTCACACCAAAAGTTCTAGATGGTAGAAGCCGCCAAACAAATGACAAGTAAACGTCATTGGAAACAAATATGCACAATTGTTATGCCTAGCCAAATGAAACAAAATCCAAAACTATCTAAATTCATGCCATAGCAACTCTAATTGCCTAGAGACCTCAATTGATGTACAACTAGAGAAGCTAAATTTAAATAGCACCAGATTCCAAAATCAAATGCTAGGCACAGAAGCAGGAAACTTAAAGAGTTTCTCCTTGCCTTTATCTTTAGGGCCAACTTCCTGAGCAGTAGTAGCAGAAAGCAATCAAAGATTCTAGACTAGTAGAATCAAGAGTTTAATTTTAACTATAATTTAGGTGGCTATTGATATGGCCCCTTTAAGGTTATGGAATTTTCATCAATATATAATCCTCTTAGCAACAATCTCTATTGTATTGCGGAGATGAAAAGGAATCCAGAGACGATATTGAAATTAACAATATGCACATCAACACTTGAGATGAAAAGGAATGTACGTAGTTGCACCAACGAATCAGAAACGACTCCATTATTTATGTCATTAGGGTAAAAAAGAGTAAAAATCACAAATGATCATTGGGTCATTCCTTGATAAAAAAAAAATTGTGAATAATATTTGTTGATATTGTGATTTATATTCAAATTGAGTTCGAATTCACAATCATATGCCAAAATCACGTAAAAACAAAGCCCACGTGGTAGGCTAATTTCGTCAACGAATTATGAGTCACTTGGAATCTAATGGGGTTCTTTAACTTGAATGGATAAATTTGCTTGTACGGTACGTGTGTGTGTGTGAAACAGTCCCGACAAAATTATGAATTTTAAATTTGGTAATAATATGTACAAAGGATGAAGCTGCTACCAGGTTGTGCTACGATTATATAAGATCCGAGGGTAGAGACTCATTATATTGATGATGATCATGATGCCTACCACGTGCAAGTTGCGGCACTGGTGCTTCCAGTTGAAGAACCTTCATGACTTGTCCTGCTTTAGGCCTCTCCTTGTTGCTGGGTGCGTGCACCATAATCCCACAATTAGCAAGCACTTCATTTCACTTGGATCAAACTCCATATCCTATCTCTCATCAGCTACATGGAGAAGATTTCCTGCAAGGTATAATCCCCAAACCCACTCAAAAAGTGGTGTGTGGTATTCTCCGTCGTGATATGTCTGCCTCCCACAGGCAATTTCCAAGGCAACAACTCCAAAACTGAACATGTCTGATTCTTTGCTTGCCCTCCCTTGAAAAACATACTCGGGGGCCATGTACCCAAAGGTCCCCACCACCCTCGTTGTCCTTGCCTTCGAGTGAGGATCTACGAACTTAGCAATCCCGAAATCTCCAAGCTTAGTGCTGAAATTGTTGTCCAATAGTACGTTTGCTGATTTAATATCCCTATGAAGGACACACTGCTCCGCATCTTCATGTAGATAATGCAGGGCTGAGGCCAAGCCTAAAGCTATCTTGTACCTTAAATTCCATTGCAGTGTTGCCTGACAACCAAATAGATGAGCATCAAGGCTACTATTAGGCATGTAGGCATAAACAAGTAAGCATTCACCTTGCTCATGACACCATCCAATAAACTGCACCAGATTTTTATGTATCAAGCGGCTTAAAATCTTCACTTCATTGAGGAAAATGATCTCATGGTGCTCACATTGATCTGCAAAGATTCGCTTGACAGCAATTGCGCAACCTATATCTTGTAGGACTCCTTTATAAACTTGTCCTGACCCTCCTTGGCCTAGCCTTCTATCTTTTGCAAATCCAATGGTGGCTACAACTAATTCTTGGTAAGCAAACCGTCGTGGAAAGGCTAGTCTCTCGAGGTTCTGAGTTATAGAGGGCACCGCGGCAGTGGAGTAAACATTTCCATGTCCTTTGATGGCTCTCTGCTTCTTTACCACCACTGTACACAAGGCCACACCAAGCATCAAATTGAAGAAAGAAATTGCAGTGACCACCCCTACGAAGAATGCATGCTTCTCTTTTTCTCCGTTGTTGCTACTTATATCATTACATTTGGATCTTTCATCAGAATTCGAAATTGAATTGAATTCCCGTGAAATTATCACATAGTTTCCCTTTTCACGTCCAAAACTAGCTGAGAAACCAATTGTAACCATTTTGGGGAGAACATCCCGTAAGTTAATTTGGTAAGAAAGAGAATTAGTACTCTCACCAGCAGAAACAGGCTTCCAGTCTTCTTGGTATCTCCAAAGCACACTGAGAATGTTTGTGGTGGCTTTGTAAGCTATTTGTGCATTTGCCACCTTCCTCGATCGCACGGCACTATAATCCCAACTAGCATTGACAACTGATGAGATATTATTTATATTGATCCCAACATGAGGTCCATGAGGATCCCACTCCTTGTTTTCTTTGGTATCAAACTCAACTATCACAATTCTGTTGTGGGAGGTATCAAAACTAGTGGTCCAATTGAATAGTCCTAGATCAGCACCGGAGGAGTTAGGCACAATTGGATACCAAAAAGGTGCAAGGAAAAAGTCAAACCCACCGCTAAAGGAGACTTCGTCTGAAGTGTCGATCATGAATGTGAACTTGGTAGTGAAGTGTGAAGGTGACTGAGTGGTAGAGTCCCATAAGTGATAAGGTTGCGAATAAGTACACCGTCCCACGGGGAACGATTTCGAGTGTGGGGTGAGTTCAATAGTTCCTAAGTTGGGCCTGGCATCACCTCCATAGAGTATGTTCTCTGTGTCAGGGTTGAATTGAGATATATTGAATGAAATTGGTTGAGCAAAAAGAGACAGAAATTTGAAGAAAATGAAGAAGCTAAAGGTTGCTTGCCTACAACTGAAGGTAAGAAACATTGTGCAGATCGAGATAGATCGACGTAAACAAATGTTTGCAATGAGCAAAGAAGACAAGTCGATCTGCATAGCATTTATTCTGAATTATATATGAAGGCAATTAAGGATCAGTCATGCAAGAATCTAGCTATGAGAGCCTAGGAATAAACTACTAGCTAGAATGGGTTTTAAGAATTTCCATGCATCTGACATACACAACAGGACAAATCTGGGAAAGGAAACAACGAAAATATACAAGCCGATCGAGGATTTAACATTATGTCTATGTAATATATAGGGATTGGCAGTATTAGGTCCTAAGAAATTCCATCAATATTGTCCTCTTAGCGCGCAACAATGTCTGCGGAGATATCAAAATGAAATATGCTTCTACAAGCGATGATGCATGAACCAGCTATTAAATATTGGCTTTAATTTGATTGGTGGACAAAATCAAATGTGAAGGGCCCATGGGCTGACTAGGTTAATTAGGTTATATATGCATCCCTAAGTTAATAGGGTATATATATAGCAAGGTATTTACTGCCGCAGGGATTGGCTTTTGGGTGAGAGAGATTAGACAATTAACCTAATTATATTTAGGGTTTTGGGCAGAGAGTTTATTCTAAAACTCTAATTGTATTCTCTCTAATTAATTATAGTGGAATTTCTCGCTGGCTCCGAAGTGGACGTAGCTCAATCACATTGATTGAGTGAACCACTATAAATTCTTGTGTTCTTGTGTTTACTTTCTTTTTTTCGTTGTTTGGTCGCTCATCTAGTTCCATATCAATATTGTGTTTGTTACGCTTCCACACAACAAACTGGTATCAAAGCCAGGTTCTGAATTGGGAGTTGATTCATTGATTGGAAATCATGGTTGACGAGAAAAAGAAAGGGACTGAGTCTTCAGGTTCTTCGCGTTGGTCGACTTCCAGGCCATCAATTGGTAATGCCAAATTTGAAGTTGAAAAGTTTAATGGCACCAACAATTTTGGCATGTGGCAGTGTGAGATGATGGATGTCTTGTGTCAACAAGAATTAGATATAGCTCTGGAAGATAAACCTGCAGACATAGATGATGTAGAGTGGGCGAGAATTAACAAGTGGGCTTGTGGTTCTATCAGAATGTGTCTTGCTAAAGATCAGAAATTCTTTGTCATGAAAGAAACTTCTGAAAAGCGTTGTGGAAGAAATTAGAAGACCAATATATGATCAGTGCTGAAAATCGGTTTCACCTGAAGAGGCGGCTTTTTCGATTTAATTATCGACAGGGTGTTTCTGTGTCTGAACACATCAGTGATTTCAATAAGATACTTGCAGATTTGGCTAATTTGGATGTGAAAATTAGTGATGAGGATAAAGCGTTGTGTTTGCTAAATTCTCTTCCTGACGAGTATGAGCATTTGATTACAACTTTGTTGCATGGAAAGAATGATGTGAAATTTGATGATGTGTGTAATTCATTGATAAATAATGAGTGCAGAAAGAGAGCGCAACTTCAGAATGTTTCAGGTGAAGCACTTGTAGTAAGGGGCAGATCTGATGAGAGAAAACCTACTGGAAAAAGAGGTAAATCTCGTTCCAAGTCAAGAAGTAAATTTCCTGCAAAAGATGAGTGTGCTTTTTGTCGCAACAAAGGTCATTGGAAGAAAGATTGTCCTAAGTTGAAGAATAGAGACAAGAAGGATTCTGAAGTGAATGTTGTAAGAGATGATGAAGATGACGACTTTGATTTTGCTTTGAGTTGTTCATCAGCTTTTGAAGATTTTGAAGAAGATGAGATTGAGTTTGCTTTGGCTAGTTCATCTGCAGTTGGTTATTCTGACAAGTGGATTATGGATTCAGGTTGTTCACATCATATGTGCCCTAATAGGGAATGGTTCTCTACTTTCAAGGAGTTGAATGGTGGAGTATTTTGATGGGAGACAACAGTCCTTGCAGAACAAGAGGGATTGGTACAATTCGTCTCAAGATGCATGATGGAGTAGTCAGAGAATTAACTAATGTCCGGTATGTTCCAAATTTGAAGAAAAATCTTATCTATCTCTTTGGGAACTTTAGAATCAAAAGGGCACACAATTACATTGAAAAGTGGAGTTGCTAAAGTTGTCTCTGGTTCACTTGTGATGATGAGGTGAAAGGTTTAGAAATTTGTATTTTCTACAAGGGAGCACAGTGACAGGTGAAACAGCAATATCTGAGACTACATATGATGATGATGCAGACAATACAAAATTATGGCATATGCGTCTTGGACATGCTGGTGAGAAAGCAATGCAGGGATTAGTGAAGCAAGGTCTATTGAAAGGTGCAAAGACAGGAAAATTAGAATTTTGTGAACATTGTGTCTTGGGAAAACAGACTAGAGTTAAATTTGGCACTGCAGTTCATCAGACTAAAGGTACTCTAGATTATGTTCACACTGATGTATGGGGACCTACCAAAACTGCATCTTTGGGAGGTAAGCATTATTATGTCTCTTTTGTTGATGACTTCTCTAGAAAGAGTATGGGTGTACACCATGAAGCATAAAGATGAAGTCTTAGATATATTTTTGAAGTGGAAGAAGATGATTGAGACTCAGACCGGTCGAAAAATTAAGAGGCTCAGGTCAGATAATGGTGGTGAATACAAATCTGATCCGTTCTTGAAACTATGCCAAGATGAGGGCATTGTGAGACACTTCACAGTTAGAGAGACACCACAACAGAATGGGGTGGCAGAGCGCATGAATCGGACTTTATTGGAGAAAATTCGGTGTATGTTGTCTAATTCTGGATTAGGCAAAGAATTTTGGGCTGAGGCAGTTGTGTATGCAAGCCATCTCATTAATAGGTTACCTACTGCTGCACTTGAGGGAAAAACACCCATGGAGGTATGGTCTGGTAAACTTGCTACTGATTATCATTATTTACATATTTTTGGTTGTCCTGCTTATTTTCATGTCAGGGAAAGCAAGGTAGATCCAAGGGCCAAGAAAGCTATATTCTCGGGATTTAATGAGGGTGTTAAGGGATTTAAGCTTTGGTGTCCAGATGTGAAGAAAGTTGTTGTAAGCAGAGATGTAACTTTTGATGAGGCTATTATGGTTGATGAGAACAAGCAGAAAAATTCTGATGAGCAGAGAATGACCGTAGAGAGTTTGCAGCAGGTGGAGTTAAAGAAAAAAATTGTTGAAAGTCCAATTGATCCAGTGAGTCCTAATGTTGATTCAGATGATTTAAATATTGAGGACATGAGTATTGAAGTAGAGGCTCCAACCCAAGAGCCTACACAGCAAGAAGGACCAATTGCAACTATAAAGGGAAAAAGGAATGCTCAAAAGCCAGCTTGGCTTAATGATATGGTGACTTATGCACTTCCAGTTACTGAAGAAGAAATTCCTACTACTTATGAAGAAGCTGTCATACATGCAGATTGTGTAGAATGGGAAAAAGCTATGGGTGAGGAGATGAAGTCTCTTCACAAGAATAAAACATGGGAGTTGGTTCAGTTACCGCATGGGAAGAGAGCAATTGGTTGCAAGTGGGTGTTTGCTAAAAAGGAAGGATCACGGTATAAGGCTAGATTGGTAGCTAAAGGCTATGCACAAAAAGAAGGAATTGACTACAATGAGGTATTTTCTCCTGTTGTTAAGCATTCTTCTATTCGTATTTTATTGGCCTTGGTTGCACAGTTTGATCTTGAGTTAGCACAGCTTGATGTATTGTATGGTGTGTACTAGACCGGATATTTCACAGGCCTTAAGTGTGGTGAGCAGATATATGCATAACCCAGGTAAAGGTCATTGGCAAGCAGTGAAGTGGATTCTACGGTATATTCTTGGTACTGTGGATGTTGGATTAGTTTTTCAGCAAGATAAGACGAGTCAATGTGTTGTTGGATATGTGGACTCTGATTTCGCAGGTGATTTGGATAAGTGCCGATCTACTACAGCTTATGTGTTTACTCTTGCTAGTGGACCGGTGAGTTGGAAGTCGAATTTGCATTCTACAATTGCTTTGTCGACTACAGAAGCTGAATATATGGCAGTAACAGAGGGTGCAAAAGAAGCAGTTTGGCTTCGTGGTTTACTTGAGGACTTGGGAATTATTCAAGAATATGTGGATATTTTTGTGACAGTCAAAGTGCTCTTCATTTAGCAGAGAACCAAGTTACTCATGCTCGTACTAAACATATCAATGTCAAATTTCACAAGATTCGTCAGATGGTGGAGGACGGTGATGTTCAACTCCTCAAAATTGGAATTGCAGATAATCCTGCTGATATGTTGACAAAGTCAATTCCATTGAGCAAGTTCAAGCATTGCTTGAACTTGATTGGTATTTGTAGAATTTGAAATTCCCTACGGGGATGTCGGAGCGGGTGATTGGTTTTGAAGTTCTACTTTGGAGAATTTACATCAAAATAAAGCCAAGGTGGAGATTATTAATATTGTCTTTAATTTGATTGGTGGACAAAATCAAATGTGAAGGGCCATGGGATTAGGTTATATATGCATCCCTAAGTTAATAGGGTAGATATAGCAAGGTATTTACTGCCGCAGGGATTGGCTTTTGGGTGAGAGAGATTAGACAATTAACCTAATTGTATTTAGGGTTTTGGGCAGAGAGTTTATTCTAAAACTCTAATTGTATTCTCTCTAATTGATTATAGTGGAATTTCTCGCTGGCTCCGAAGTTGACGTAGCTCAATCACATTGATTGAGTGAACCACTATAAATTCTTGTGTTCTTGTGTTTACTTTCTTTTTTCGTTGTTTGGTCGCTCATCTAGTTCCATATCAATATTGTGTTTGTTATGCTTCCGCACAACACCAGCATGCAGTGATCAGTTGGGATGAAAGCGAGGCAGTTGCAGAGATTCAGGTTTTCATTTGTGTTCACGAGCTAAATGCCTAAATGTAAAGAGGAAATTTATGCCCAAAGTTAAAATTACAATTATCATTATGCAGATTTTCTTTGAAAAAAAAAAAACATAATAAAAGAGGAAATTCATGTTCCACGGCTACATTGGTGGAACAAATAAAATAAAGATGGTGCATCTTCAATAAGAAATGCTCATTTACCCAATTTTAGCTTAAAATTTGCCCACTTGCTCCACTAACTGTTTTTTAACCCTATTTACCCAAAACACTCTAAGGGATTATTTCCCCTTTACCCAATTAATTCTTTTTTTATTCTTTTTATTTATTTTTGGAACTTTTTTGCCCTGTCCTTCTTTCTCACTTAGAGGGAGAAATCATCCTCCACCTTGCCGGACTTCGGTGACCAGTGGGCGGCGGCCGACTCCGGTGATCGGAATCCGGCGGCCGGTGACCGGAATCGGAATCCGTTACCGGACTGGTGACCGGATTCTGGCGTCTAAATTTATTGCCCCTAATAATACCCAGTAACCATATTATTGCCCCCCAGTAATCATATTATTGCCCCCCAGTAATCATATTATTGCCTCCCAATAATCATATTATTGTTGCCCAGTGATCATATTATTGCTGCCCAGTGAATTGTATAAACTCCCAAAACCAAAATGAATACACTACATGCACAATTGATCAATTTATAATCATATTATTGTCTCCCAATAATCATATTATTGCCCCCCAGTAATATGATTATTACCCCAGTAGAAACATTATTGCCCCTCAATAATGTTATTATTGCCAAGTTAATTTTGAAAAAGTTTGCTGGGCAAGGAGGAGCATAAAACAAAGAAATGGGAAATAAGCATACTTATTGAAGAATATTGAAGCTTTCATTTATTTGTTTCCTTAGTTTTCTTTCATTTCCTTCTTTTACTATGTCGTTTTACTACTACGATCCCGGGGATCGTAACAACTGGTATCAGAGCCAGCACCTGGGGCCTTTTCCGGCAAGTCCAGTTGCTTACGGTGGTGGTATCTCGGGTGGGTATTACAGCTCTCCTTATCACGGTAGCTCTACCTGTGAGTTTACCCAATTTTCATCGCACCCAAACCCTTACCCACAATTGCAACTCAACCCTTCTGCAACCATCATCAATGGCCATTTACTCCCTCACCAATTTCCATGTGTTCCTCAGACTCACTCACAGTTCTTCCTACCTCCATACTTGCAACAGACTCATCCTATTGCTCCGCAGCCACTCCCGATAACTCCTCAAAGCCCATCACTCCCTACTTACCACTCCCCTCATCCTACCCCAAATATCTGGATTCACCCTTCAATTCCAACCTTTCAGTCACCACCAGTCCCCACCTTACCCCAAACCCAATTTCTGAATCCGTTTCCATCATCCGGAGTCGGATCCTCCAACGCCCCAACCACCACCACTGCAGCTTCTACACCTTCACTCGACTTAACTCCATCACAGCCTATGTTCGGCTCAACCCCATCTCAATCCCTGACCTCGGGTTCTAACTCATCCCTATTCGGTCCAATGGTATCTGCAGCCATTTCAGGCACTACCAGCTCGTCCTCTTCTCAACCGCCAATTTCTGATGTTCCGGAGCAAAATGAGGTCCTCCACTCCAGGCCCGTCGTCTCTACCATCATGGATGAGCTCGAGAAGCTTTGCCCACCTCCCTCCGTCATCGGCACTGAGGAGGTCGGCCTTGCCTCACTGGGTCGGAATCCCGATGAGGGATGCAGACGCGACGAGGCCGGCGTCCCCAAAGGCACCTCTAACGGCGTCAACCTCGCCAGCACTCCCGAGCTTTACCCCAAATTCGTCAGCCTCAACACTGTTCCGTCGAATTTGAACCTCCTCAGCCATGACAGCACTGACATAGCAATCGACGCCGTTTCAGCTCAGCGGAACAACAACCTTCCATCCTTTTGCTGGGTAAGTGATACTAGCACTAGAATTTGTAATCAGTTCAATTTTCTGAATGATGATTGTAGTGGTATGGGTTTTGTGTTTGGTGCTAATGGTATTGATGAGAAATTGGAGAATGGGGAGAGTGTCGAGAAGAGGGCTGAGGTGAATAGTGGAGATGGTAGAGAGTTCAGTGAGCCTGAGCGTGTCATTGGTAAGCAGGACGAGGGTGAAGATGAGGAACACTTAGCAATGGAATGTCAGAATTTCATGCCCTCCAACTGTTTGATAAAATGCCGAAGTTAGATGGGTTTGATGATATGGAAAATGATGTCAAGCAACTTATTTTTGAAGCTGCACTTGTTTCTGCAAGGATGTATAATGAACAGCACGAGCCACATAAAGAATTTGCAGTTGATTTGGAGCACAACCAATATCGACCCTTCCAAGGATTGACTTGTTTGATGCAAATTTCTACAAGTACTAAAGATTTTATAGTAGATACTTTGAAGCTTAGAATTCATATTGGTCCATATCTTAGGGACGTTTTCAAGGACCCTCCTAAGAGAAAAGTGATGCATGGAGGTCGAGATATTGTGTGGTTTCAACGGGCTTCTGGCATTTATAGCTGCAATTTGTTTGACACGAGCCAGGCCTCAAGGGTATTGAAATTGGAGAGAAATAGTTTGGACTATCTTTTGCATCACTTTTGTGATGTTTCTGCCAGCAAAGAATACCAGAATACTAATGGATCATCTGTTGGGAACTCAATTCTCTACTCTGAGGTTCATACTTCCACGGGTTTTGGCAACAGATTCTTGAATGATAATTTTGGTGAAGAAAATGTTTCTGTTGAAGACAGCTTTCGGAAAATGCAAATAAATTTTGAAAGGGTGCTGGAGTTAATATTAGGGAAGTGGAAATCAAGAGTTACGGCCAAAACACAATCTGAAGCAAAGTTAGTGCAATGGTTTATTCTTTGCTTGCAGCTTTGTCATTGTGAGATGAAAGAGATTATACTCTTTTGCAAGGAAGCATTTGACGGAATTGGTGAAATGACTCAAACATCTTTGTCTCAGGTATTCACTACTTTGAATTTAAATGATCAAGATGTTAGAAGAGCTTTTGAGAGTTTCTTGTCTGCTATGATTAAGCTCAATAATCATAGTTTCTTGAACTCTAAAGTTGAAGTAGAAATTTGGCCTCCTGATGATGGGGAATGGTTGGATTTGGATGGAGAAATGTATTGTCGAGTTGTTAGAGGATTTCTTGATAATAAAAATGTGAAAGAGTTGGCAGTTTTGATTATTAAAGCTCAGAAGCTAGAGTCTTCTACAATTGTGGTTGATAGATCATGCTGTTGTAGTCTTATTATTGTTTGTGCACATGAACTGCAAACTGCTAAAGGTACACGTGAAAGCCACTGCTTGGAATTGGAGGTAAATGCAAAAGAAGCTAAACTTGAATTGCAAAGGAAGTTGAACAAACTTGAGTCCTTGCTAACAGGTTCAGAGAAGAATGAGAACGAACTAGAGGCATCTTTAGAATCTGTATCAGGGAAATGGAAACATAAACAAGGATCTTTCCAAAGTTTTGTAGACTATCAAGCTGGAGCTTTGACGGAACTAAATGCTGCTTTGCAATCTACAAGGCGTGAAATCTTGAGTGCAAAACAAAGGCACTTTGAAGAATTTAATTGCATGGGATCGAAGCCTGGAGGATTAGCAGATGCGGCAGATAAGTACCTTGTAGTTCTTGCTGAGAAGGTTTTTGCTAGGATACCTGAAGTCAGTGTTGTTTCTTGGAATGTCATGATAACTGGGTATATCCTGATATTTCAGAGTCAGAAAGCTATAGAATATCTACCAAGAATACAAACTCGGGGCTTTGGACCTGATGAGGTCACATATATTAATCTGCCTGCAGCATGTGTCAAGTCTGGTGATATAAAAAGTGGCCGCCAAATGTCCGATGACATCTCACGCCCAAATGTGATGTCAGTGAATGCCATTATTTCTGTCTATTTCCAGAATGAAGACCACATGGAGGTAATCAAGCTTCTCAGGGAAATGTTGTTTCGAGGTCTGCATCTTGATCAAAATACATTGGCAATTACCCTCAGCTCTAGTGCATTAATGGGGATATTTGCATGGAGGACCTTTCCACTTTCCACCTTTATGATTCTTGGTGCATTGCTGATATCAGTCTCACATGCAAAGGTACGTCTTTATGTGCATAAGATTCTTGTTGTGATTCAAACTTTATGGATTGATGAAGGCTATTATGCACGTGTTGAGGGGAGAGAAATGATCTCCAATCTTAGTAAAGCAAGTGCCTTAAAATTTTTATTGAATTGGTTGGTCCAGCTTGAGCATGAATACCACAAATTTTCTGCTGCAATTTCTCTTGGATTAATCTCAAGTCGTCTCCATATTACTGATCATAAGCAGATGCTTGAGAAGTGTTTGGGGGTTGATTATTTTTTGCAAGCTGCAACTCTGCAAGAATTGGTACAAGAGTTGGTGGGAGATGGTATTCCACTTGTCCCTCCACCTAATATACAAGACAATGAAGAAGATGGTGGACTTACTGGTAAACAATGAAGATGTGAGATTTGATGTTGTTGCTTCAAAATTAGTTTCCAGTGATCAGATTTCTCTATATAAGCTCTTGGTTTACATCATGCTTCTTGGTCTTGGGTGTCTTATGAAGGATTTGGCTTTGCTGCTTGGTGAATATTTTGAAATGTTGCAGGCTGCACCCATTGCTTCCTTGAAAGTTGTTAAATTTGTGAGGAGCACCATAACAAAAGTGATGGCACAATTGGTGATTAATGTCATGAACCTATTGTTTCGAGTTGTGCAGAATATCATTGCTGTGATTACATATTCAGCTCCACTTGCCGCCGTTCAGACCTTACATGACAACCATACTTCTATGGAGAAATTTTGGGTGGACGATGCTCATGCAGAAATTGGTAGCTCTCTCTATTTTTCTACCATTACTACAGGCATGAGGGCATGCCTTATTTTAGGGGGGCAGAATTGTTAGGACTCGTATATTTGTCATGGGCTATTTTGTTTTGTGGGCTTTGTTGGGCTGTGTTTCATGTTATCATTTTAGGCCGTGGTCCATATAGAGGGTTCTAGATAGTTTTCCCCACTCATTTGCTTAAATAGTAGGCATCCATTGCTGTAAGGGATATTGAAGAATATTGAAGCTTTCATTTATTTGTTTCCTTAGTTTTATTTCATTTCCTTCTTTTACTATGTCGTTTTACGACTACGATCCCGGGGATCGTAACACAGGCACAATTGATCAATTTATAATCATATTATTGCCTCCCAATAATCATATTATTGCCCCCCAGTAATATGATTATTACCCCAGTAGAAACATTATTGCCCCTCAATAATGTTATTATTGCCAAGTCAATTTTGAAAAAGTTTGCTAGGCAAGGAGGAGCATAAAACAAAGAAATGGGAAATAAACATACTTAATCCCCCCCACTTTATCAAGAAAAGCAATAACCTCTCTTTTTGGCTGTAATGAATGATTAGCTTGATTATGCTTAAGTGCTTCAATTTAATAAAGACAGCGTTGCCTTCTTATAACTAATAAAGACATCGTTGTCGTCATAATGCTGAGCAGACGGCGGCATAGTGCATGACTGTGTTCAAGCAGACGGTGGGGAACCTTTTTCCGGCGTTGTCTCAGCCAGGCTGTCGGTTTCTCTCCTCGGTTTCTTCCTAGGCGTGGAGATCAGTGAGAAAAGTTGTTGTTTTGAAGCACAGGTTTGCTTCGATCCCGGAGTAGGGGGTGATCGGCGTTCTGATCAGTCGACCTGGGATTGAGGACCTTGGATTGGCTCCCTTTCAAGGTGGTCTCGGCGTCTCGGGTTGTCTAATCGGATTTGGAATCGGGTTAAGGTCGGGCTTTCGTGTTTGAGTTCGACGTTGATCTCCAGATTTGTGGTTGGACTTGGTGATTGGCACGGTGGTGCGGTGCTGCTTCTGATGGGGGCTGGAATGTTTGCCTGGGTCGACGATGGAGTAGCCAGCGGTGATGGCCGAGAAGCCGCCAAGGAGGCTGTTGCTAGATAGATGTCGTGGTCTGGGTGAGGAGGCGGATGAGAGAGAGAGATCGTTGATGGTGGTCTCTGTGAGGAGGGGATGAGAGAGAGAGAGAGAGAGAGAGAGAGAGAGAGAGAGAGAGGAGAGAGTGTGTGTGTGTGTGTGTGTGTGTAATTTATGAATTAAAATAAGGGCGAAACTGTCAATAGCTGTTAGATTGGGTAAATGAGGTTAAAAAACTCTTAATGGAGTAAGTGAGCAATTTTGAAGCTGAAATTGGGTAAGTGGTCACGACCCCAAAAAATAAAGATGGTGCATGGTATTTGATCGACATATTCGTAATTAAGTGTTTCGGTGGTCAAATGTAATAAGAGTGCAGCTATTTTTTATTTGAAAGAAAAGTTCATTGACTTAGCGATTAAAATCGCTTAAGGGGGCATCCCAATTGGAAGCATACAAAGGCCAGAAACGCCTTGGTCATAGAGCTAAGATAGAACAAACTAGAAGATGTACTACATCAACCAATTGTCCTTGTACAATAAAACTCTGCTCTGAAACTTTTCTATAGAAACTAGCAAATTCTAAAGGTAAATACTCATTGTCCTTAAGATAATTACCAACAATACAACCATTATCATGACCCTGAGATTTGTAGACCCAACAATCAGAATTTGTGATTCGGGCATGCAAAAGATCAGCGGACCAATCAAAACTAGACTCGACCCAGCATAAGGGACACTACTCGCCAAAGCACGCAATTGTGGTACTCACAGCGTGACTATACCGAGCCTTTTTATAGAATCTAGAAGGGCTCAATCCACTTGAAAATAAACTTGGCACACCCAGAGGCATCATCCAAGATAACAAAGAAGTAGCCAAAGATCCACCCGGGTCCCAGATCCAGACCCATGGAAAAGTCTGGCCCATCATATGTGTGGCGTCGACGGCCCAGCCCCAGCCCACCTGGATAACGCAGATTACTCTGGGCACCCAACGCAGAGAAACCAATCTCCACCACCGGCCATCACCTGACGTGATCTACAACCATCCCCACCACCAGAACAGGATCAACCACCAAGTAAGAACCCAGCCACCACCGTGCAAGAAAGCAGAAACCAACCTAGCGTGATATCGACGTCGTCGCATCACCCATAGTAGCCTGCTTGTTGACCGATCTCCCCTCCACCACTCGCCGGCTAGGAGCGGCTGCACCTGGATCAGAGTACCGCCAGGATCCCACAACATCAGGAAGCCCCAGACTCGAAGGCATAGAGCACAAGACACCCAACCAATCAGATCCCTTGCCGTCGTTGGAAGATTGTTCAATCGAAGGATGAAAGCCTTGCAGCCATAGCAAGGAGAACTCATACGCTTGAGCGGAGACTGGAAAGGAGGCGAAGGAGGCCTCCAAAAGGGACGCCCATCGACGACGGCGCTAGGGTTTAGAGAGCTCTCACTCTCTCCCATCTCTTTGAGTAGTAGATATTGGTTTAGGGTTTCGGTTATTATTTTATTTTTTTTGGTACATGGTGTGGAGTTAATAAGAGTGCGGCTATTGCCACCCTACCATTTTCTTTATTCACTTTACAAATATTTAAATGATTGAAAGACTATATTACCCAAATGCAAAATGACTAATAAGTATACTAATTTTCTAAAATTTAAATCTTTAAGGAAAACTAAATACATAACTAATTAAATAGAAAACTACTTAATTTCTCTTCTGATAACATTAATCTTCATCTTCTCTATCCAAATTTCAATTTATTACAATTTTCTTTTTTATCTTTTTGTTGCGTCCTCATCGTTAATTCGTTATTCAATTCACAAAACCAATAGTGTTAACTTCATCAAAATCTTTATAAACACCGAAAGTAAAAAATTTAAAACACGAAAAAAAAAATAATCATTTTTTCATTGCTCGTAGTAGCACTTACTAATTTTTTAATATGGATTGAAATAAAGGAACATTGAAACTGAATGGAAAAAATAAAAAAATGGAAGTAAATAAAATTATGATTTTATTAGGAAACTTTAATATATTTTAGGACGTCTTTTTAATTGATATAAATTAAATGAGAAATTTTCGTTAAAAAAAATTCTTTTTTAATTTAATATGTCATATGATGAAGGATATTCCTAGGAAGAGAAATGGGTTGGATAAGTAAATTTAAAAATTGAAATTAAAATGTAGGGTGTAATGACCAAGTAGGGTGAACAAAGAAAATTATAGGGTGGCAATTCGGGCTGTCAATTTCGACACGACCCGATAACACGACTCGAAACCCGCACGAAATAAAGCGGGTTGAACCCGCACAATTAAAAAGCGGGTCAGCAGCGGGTCAACCCGTCATGACCCATTTAATAAACCGGTTGGCCACGGGTCAACCCGCCAACACGAAGTGAACTCGTATAACCCGATTATGCTATACTTCTTCTTGAAATTTTGGACGTTGGAAGTATTTGATCCTAGGATTGGACAATTTGAAATATTTTGCTTCATCATTATTAGATTTAATTATTTATAATTATTTATATTCTTTGTGTTATGAAATTTTTAGTGAATTTAATCAATTTATGCATGTTTTTAGTTAAATGGTTTGCAGTGTTAACCCTTAAATGGGTCATTTTGTCTAACACGACACGACCTATTTATTAAATGGGTTAAGCGGGTTGGAAACGGGTAACCCGTTTAATAAATAGGTTGGGTTTGGGTTTAAATTTTCGACACGATTAATAAATGGGTTGGGTTTAAGTTTGTCTCTTGTGACACGACAAATACCTTGACCCGACACGAACCCAACCCGACACGACCCATTGACAGCCCTAGGCTGGCAATAGCCTCACCCATGTAATAATCGATTCAGTTCTATATGAATAAACTCATTTTCTTGTACCACAAACAAAAACAAGATGTACAAATGTCATTTTTTATGGATAATATATATGAAATGTGCGTAAAGCAGTAACATGCTAGGGATGTAGATTGGTGTTGCAGCCAGCGGACTTACCACAGAGAACTAAACATTATGTAACATTTTATAAACTATTCCCAATTTTTGTTTTTGTTTTCTCTATGGGAGAGACTTTAATGAAAATCACTATAATGAGGACTATTTGATAACTTTTCTGTGAGACCTACTATTTAATAACATTTATATTGGTGAAAATGCACGTAGGTGCACTAAATAGTTTCTTATATTTTAAACATGGCCCAACTGTTTGAACTTCCTCTTGACCCTATTAGTTGGACTTGATCAAACAAATAGACGAACTAAATCTGTAAAATTTGAACCGTTCATGTTCATAGATGATAAATTACTATTATAAATGTTTTAACGATTCCAATTTGGTTGAAAATTTGTAGAAGTGATACGCTCATGAATATCTAAACATTTAACGGTTGATTTGCTGAAATGTAATCGAAAAATAGGTCTCACAACCATTAATCAAAAAATCTTAAACTAGTTCTCATTATAGTGATATAGTGGTCCTCATTAGAGCCTCTTCATTTAATCTGTTCCTGCTTTTGGGCTGTCTTGTATTTGCTACCAGTTAGGTGTTTAATGAAATCTCATTTTTGTCCAAAAAAAGAAGAAAAAGCTAGAACAACTAATTAAACTGAAGAACCTACACGTACAATTGAAATTTAACTTAACAAAGTCGAAAGCATCTAGTGCATAAAGAGGAAGAATTCGAGTCTCTGGGCGGGGGGTGATCATGTCAAGGTGATTTTGGTGTGTGTGTAGGTTTATTTTTTGTGTTTGTTTTGGGGGGGGGGGGGGGGGGGGGGGGTAGGGGGGTATGTGTTATGGAATAAGATCATGCTGAGGTGACCAAGTTTAGCGAGATATGATGATGCCCAGTGAGATAAGATGTCGAGGTGACCGAGAGTAAGAGCATGCCCAGAGAGATCATGTCGAGGTGATAATGCCAAGCGAGATAAGATCATGTCGTGCGAGATAATATCAATCATGACCATGGAGATCATGCCGAGTGATAAAATCATTTCCAGCTGTGATACCAGGCCGAAGTAATCATGGGATCACATGCGGCAGCGGGAGATCTGACCATGAGATCACTTAAGTGGGAGGCAATGAGATCAACGCGAGGTGACTACGAGATCATGATGAGATCATATTGAGCATGGTATCATGCCGAGGTGATCATGAGATCATGTAAAGGAGGCCATGCATCTCGTACAAGCAATGTGATCTCGAAATGGAGGCCGTGAGATCGTGCATCATGTATGGGAGGCCTTGAGATCATGCAAATGAGGGCTTGAATCTCGTAGGGGGCACTGAGATCAGACAAAGGAGGGACTAAGATCTCATAAAGGAGGGCTCGAGATCATAACGAGGTGCCATGATGTCATGGCAAGATGACCAAAAGAGCTTGGGCAAGACTTCCATGTTTTTGACTCTCAAAAACGGAGCTAAATCTGTCAAGTTGTCATAACTCAGAGGCGAAGTAAGAAGCATGATAGAAATAGAGAATGACATAAGATAGTGGTTTACCTATTTCCTGAAAGCAGGTTACATCCACTTAAAATGTTTCATTATGAGAGTGGCCAAGTAGCCATTGTAAATTTGCAATATAAGTGTGGGGAGATTATGGATCAAGACTTTTCCCCTCCTCCTTATATGTTTTTTATTTGGGATGTAAGAATAGTGTTGCTTATATCTCTTGAAGCCTTTTAGAGACCATGGGAGGGTGGTCTCCTAACGAGATATCGGTCGATCTCCACCATAGCAAGACAACTGGGGTGTTGGTTAAGATAATAAATGTCTTAGGCGAGATCCACTATGTCATGTGAGCCAGAAGTTGTTACGTATGCTTTGTGGTATGTGATATAGGTAGTATATACAGAGTCTAATTCGGTTCTCATTGATTGATTGATCCATCTTGGCTACGCAATTCACGGTGAAGTTCATATTCTCCAAAAATCCCAAGTGGACAACAAATCGGATGATCCCTGAGGTTGAGGGAGAGAAGAGAACGAAGGGTTACGTTTCTTTTATACATCATTTCGATGACTAAAATCTAATTTCAGAATATAAATTACAGAACTATTTAACTAGTTTGGCAAGAAATTACAAAATGTAGAGACATCCGCACATGATATCCATGGCCCATTTTGTACCTTAATCCAATAATAATCAAATAGGGCAGTGAAGTATGATTACAACTCTTTGTGACTGATCCAAACAAGAAAATAAAGCAGTAGGTTGTTCATCCGCAGAGTGTGTCCCTCTTTGTGTTTTGGAAGATTTCTTTGACGAAAATTAGTAGACGGTGTTCCTCTGTCGACATTATTTGTTATAGGAAGCTTTGATCGATTTGCCCTTCCAGGCACCTTCAACCAAAAACAGAGACTAATCTTTTGTACTTGCAATTTATGCATTACCATCAAAACTGGGTTTGAATTGAAAAGCATCATAGAGTGCTGTTTTATGCATGTGGATTGAATGATGGGTATTAAACGAAATGAAAATTTTGATGAATAGAAATTGGTAGACGAACTTGGTGTGGAAAGTGTTATACTTACACCCAAGTTGCTGTCTCCACCTCTGATGAAATTGTCACTATTTTCGGTCTCATTGAAAATTCCATAGCTTCCGAAATGTGAAAAAGAACAAAATGAACCCAACAACATGGCCAAAATGAACCCAACAACATGGCCAATGGCAAGAAAATCCATTACTTACACTAGTCTCCATACATCCAATATGAAAGAAGCAACATTAAACACATCGCCATTCGTTGAATTGCACATCTGAGCAAGAGACTGTCAATACATTGATATACACAAGCACAAACATCTGAGTAACTATCTATACCCAAAACCCATGTCCAGTTCATGCCCATACATCCCTTGACTATTATGCCCACCACTGGCAGCAAATGGGTGAATCTGCTTCGGGTTTGATCTCATTTCCATCTCAAGGAGCCTTTGCAATGCCTCAGGATGGTTGCTTCCACCAGCAACATCAGGAGCTGAAATTTAACGAAAGTCAGTATTTTTATACATGCAGTTTCTGAAGATGAAACTCAAAGTTGAACCTCATCACTAAAAAAACAGGTAACATAATTAAGAAGGTTTCCAGAAGTTTAATAGAAGTTGAATGTCAAAGGGCTTCAAAATTATTGTGGGAGACTTTGGGCATAGTTTTAATGATTCGAGTAATTTCTAGAATATAGAGAAGTAAAGGTGCAAACTCTACCAAGACACTAGATGGACGCATTCCCCAAATAAATCAGAATAGCAGGCAGAGAACTAAATTAACTACAAGCACCAATAGCAAATGCAAAGAGAAGTGGTTTTACCTGGCGATGGCATGCCATGACCACCTAAGCTGACTGGCCGAGGACCAAACGGAAAGCCGGCCATTGGGTTCAATTCTTCCATAAAGCTAGAGACCTGACTGTTTGGATGAGCAGGCAAAGGTGCACCCCTGTTCGGATGAGGAGGCAGGGCTGGAGCACTGGATAATCCTTGTAGCAAGTGAGGCGGAGGAAAGTTTCCTGCCATATGCATCTGTTGCAACATAGGGTGATGATGACCATCAAACCCAGATTGTCCAGTGTTCGCATGATGGAAAGGTGGACGGAGCATATTTGCAGGAAACTGATGACTTTGAGGAGGATCATTTCGGATCATACCCTCTGGCGTCATAAAATTCATCTGAGAGTTGGCATTGCCAGGATGAGAATCTGATGGATGAAAAAAAGTTCCCCTATGATTCATTTGAGGATGATGGAGCTGTTGTGAAGAAGGTTGGACATTATGGTTCTGATAAGGAATATCAGGCTGTCTCATATCATAAGGGCCACGAAGAAAAGGTGGACCTTCTTGGCTTCCCATGATAGACCTTTCATCCTTGAAGGCAGAGTTCAAAGCTGCCAATTTCTCAACAATGTCAACTTCTGTGTTTGGGGAGGAGAATACTTTGCTTTTCACTAGATTCCCGGTAGACATAAAATTTTGGATGTTTAAAGGTTCACTGACGGTAATTAAGCTATCCTCTTCAGGAAGTCGAATATCGGCAGGCCCATCAAAGACGCCAATCTTAGACCCCAAGTCAGTTCTCACCTGTAATGAATCTAGGTCAATTTGAGGATTATCAAAACCTAGCAACTGCTCATCGATCTTATCTGATTTGGTTTGCTTCCTTCTATTTGCTGTCATGTCACTGGTACTATGATTACTTGTATTAGGTCCAACATCAATTGCAGAAGGAACAAAACTATTGTCTGATACTGAAAAAGGCAACCCATGAGGCTCCGGAACATCTACTCTTGCGGACCCTACAAGGCCTCTTTTCGTAGAAACTGGTGCTCCAACTGATTGCAACTCCTTCATGAAAGCAGTTCCAAATAGTGTTTCAAGCGTCAGACTCTTCCCTGGATCAGAAGTATTGTCAGCATTTTTCTCTTTTGAAATGTGACGTGCAGTGCCAATAAGTGTCCCATCAATGTTGTGAATTTTCTCGGAAGATGCTGTCTCTTGATTCAAAGATGGTTCAATATCTTTTAAGCCTGTTCCCTTCTGTAACAGTGAGAGTAGGTGCTGCGATGCATGATTATCTACTTTGGCTTTTGGCTGCTCAGCCTTTCTATCAGGTACAACTGACCTTTGAACAGGGGGCTGCAAGGTCAGACCACTGTCACTAATTTCAGATAGAATCGACTGCTCAAGGTCTTCACATGTAAGGACTGCTGAAACTGCCTCTGGTTTAATACTTTTGTACATATGCTCAGAGTCTCCAACTGGAGGAGATACTATGTTTGATGTCAAAAGCCTCTCTGCAGGTTCAGAGTTTTGGGAGGGAAAACTAAGAAAACTGTGATCGCGTAGCTTCCCATCAGAAATATGAGGTCCAGCTTTTTCACTACCAACGATCAAGGAAAGCAAGTCATTTGGCCTTCCGGATAAGATCTCATTAGCAGGTTTCTTGTCTGCAGTAAAATAGAACTAATTAAAGCTTAAAATATACATTTTCCATTCCAAGTTTAAATGACTAAAGTTGGAAACAAATTTAAAAAGTTTCTAACTCCAAGAAATTGATGGCAGCAGACCTTCTTCATGAAACCACTGAGCAAACTTTGAAGAGTTGACAATGTGAGGGCCCAGTGCCTCATCCACTTTGCTATCATGAGGCTGCAGAAGCACAAAAGATATGAATGAGAATACTTCTCAAGCTACTGACTTTGTTTCAGATTCAAATGAGAAAAATACACAAACTTGCTTACCTGGGATCTAAAGTTTACCATAAGTTGGAACTTAATTTTGATAAAACATAATGCTAATGAGCCCTATCAAAGGCAGGTCTCAGTATCATAACTTCATATTATATGATGCTAGATTATTTTATTTCTTAAAATTAAGAGTGAATCAAGAATGTGGGCACTTGAAATTCGTCCCGAGTAATGGAGATTTTAATAGGCACTCTAAAAATAAGAGAGAGAGAGAGAGAGAGAGAGAGACCATGAATACCTCAATGATATTTGACGAGCCAACACCATTTAAAGGTACCGCACCGCTGAAAAGCTTTTCCAGTATTGAAGTAGAATTGGTCACCTTTTCAGCATCGATCTCAAACACTTCACTATTTCTGGAAGCTTCTAAAGCTTGTGGTGTATTAGCTTTATTATATAATTGACTATCCACGCCAATTATCTTATTATAAGCACCTTGAGGTGGTAACAAATTTAGACTCTTTTCACTCATACTATCAAATGAAGCATGAGTACTTGCACTTGCATGAGGCTGCTTGCCCAAAACCATTTGCTCAACCGGTTGTTTTTCCACTCGATTATCAGAAGTACCATTTACAACACGGTTACTTTTGCCATGTAGAATGTTATCCTCAAGTCCAGAATTCCCAACCTATCAGAAAGAAGCAACAGACAACAGAAAGATTAATGATGAATACAAATAGGGTATGAAATATGAAACCCTCACATGAGGTTGGCTCCCTAGAGTGTATTTTAGCAAAACTATAAATTTAAAACGACCAGAAAAATTAAACATAATCAGAAGATAGACATGATATCCACTATTATATTAACTCAGTATTAGATACACGTGGTTAAAAAGTTCTTCAGCCAAATATCTCTTGACACTTATTAGCAAGATTGTAATCATTTCAAAGCATAACCTATGCTAAACATTAAGAATTAAAAAGACAATAATTTAGGAAAACACTGTCTTCATTAGTTAAAAAAGTACATAGTGGTTACCTCCACTTGATGGGGATGGTTCAAGGATTTTGTTCCAAGATTTCTTTCCAAAACTGTGCTAGTAAAACCAGGGGGCACAAGAGGTCTGGATGCAGGAGTTTGCAAGGGTAAATTAGACTTTTCCCCATCATTATTTGATGCTGGTGGTAGCCGAGGCTCAGCAATTTCACTGCTCCTCGGCAAAAGTTTCTTTTCCTCTTTGGTATCATCATCCAACAGCGTAGAAAAATCAAAGCCACCTTTATTCTTCTCTGGCTTCAGCTTCTGCTTTTCTTGAAATGCTTTCTGCTGCTCTTTCCTCATTAGTTCAAAGGAATCTGGGAGAAAAGCCATCAAATTTCAAACTAGCATATAACTGACAGCAAAACATACTGACCCAAGCTAAAGAGGTACAAAAAATACAAAATAGCAGAAAACTTGCAATCAGTTCTACAAAACCACCCTAAAGATAAAAACAAGTACCTCTTCTCTTTCTTTCCTCTTCTGCTCTATCCTCATTTGTATACTCAGAGGAACCAAAAGTTTCATCATTAAGTGAGTCGGTAATCTCCTTTCGTGTGAGAGGTGGTGCCTGCAAATTATAGGACAAGGGAAAAAATATAGTTAAGAAGCTTTTCTCTGCATTATACTAGTTTTAAAGACATATAAAATAATACCGCAGCACATCAAACTGGTGGATATTAAGTTCGCTACTGCAGGCATTATGCTTTTTGTGAATTTTTTAACACACACGGTAGGGCCACAAACAAGTCAAAAGCTTACTTTATAAGGACGGGGAGGCTGATATGGTTCATTGCTTCTATTTAGTTGGTAGGTATCATTAGGTCGAACTTTGGGTGCCGCTATCCCTCCAGCAAACCCAGCTGGTCTTGGAAAGGAACCACTTCCGAGAAGTCCATCATGCTCAGGGACCTGCCAAGGCCGCCGAGCCTGGTTCCCATAGTGCCTTCCAGAATCTGTATATTCAACAGATGAGCAAATACAATTTCAGATATCTAAATTTGTGGAGAAACAGCTGAGCAGGATCTCAGCAATACAAGAATGCAATATGAATTGCCACAGAAAAGAGCCGGACACTAAATGAGGACAAAGCACTGCTTCAAGACAGGAAATGAAGAAGAGTAGGATCTGAACAGTTAACCAGGCACCAAGGGACACCACTAGTCAATTCTATATCCTAATCAATATGTCTAACAACCAGTCTCCTCACCATAAATATCAGCTTCCCCCAACATTTGTCCTCAACACTCAACTCCCACGGATCTCCAATAACAACATTTAACCATTTTCCTCATAAAGGAACTTTATAATGCTAGCTTGACTGGTTAAGTATTTCTTTTACCCTTACAAACATAAAAAATCACCTAGCTTGGTCTACTGGAAGATTGGACTTAATTCCCAATAAGAGTTCCCGATTTTCATGATAAGGTATTCTTCTGCCAAATGACTAAGTTCAAAATAAATGCACTGAATTTGCAGGCTAGCCCTGCTTGGTACTTGGGAAGTACCTGTAAAGACACCAGTCTACCACAAGCAACTAACAATCATGTGAACTACTCTCTGAAACATAGATATCTAGATACATTTGGAGTTATACATAGGAGACCATATACGTAGAAGTTTAATATCAAAGTATCAATATTCATGATTAACCTAAAACCTCACCAGAGTCCTTGTCAGATTGCGTGTCACTATCTTTATCACTGCGTCCAGAAGAACGACTTTCCCACCTTCCATGAGGCAGTCGTGAATAACCAGCTGCATCACCTCTAGTAGGAGGTGATGAACCATAATCATTTCGCCTGAAACTATTTGCTGACAAACCACTAGATGGCCTTTGCCCTCTGAAAGCATCCTCGAATTCACTGATATGAAAAGGGAAGAAATGGAAACAAAAAGCATAAACTATGAGCAAGACTTAACACAAGATTAAAGCAATATCAATAACCATGGTACAGCAAGATAAAACAAACCAGCCAAATCAAGTATGTATAACCCCTAACTACTTGAAAGAGGCGATTCACCTAAGGAATGACCGGTCGAACCCATCTGGTAACTTCTTGCAGGATTCTAACTCACTCAATGACAGAAGAAACTCCCTCGTATACGATATTTTCAACTTCCTGCATCATTGAAAAATGTCTGTTACATCACCATCGGCAAGGGAACGAACATATATATAACCGAATACCCTAGCGATCACAGAAACCAAAAATGCCAAAGAAAAATGCATTACTTATTAACTTCATGATTCGTTTCGGCGGGCTGATCCGGTAAATGTTGGTCTTCGTTCTCTAAGCTCATTCTGCAAATACTAGCACTATACCCCAACTCCCAACTACAACCCAATCAACCTTCTTCACTGAACCACAAAAACCACCACTCTTCTTCAATTGAACAGTCACTACTCCAAGCTCAAAACACAAAACCCATTTCCATATCCGCATCCAAATCAACCCAAACCTTCAATCTTATACACCCACTGATTGCTACACCAGTTCCTAACCCAGAAACCCGAAAGTCAATTCGAAAAACTCCAAGCAATCACCACATACCTAATCAAATTCCCACAACTCCTAATCAATCTAAATCAACCAAAGCAGTCTAAATCAACTAGCGCTAGATCCTAATTCATTCTCCGATCCAGCTCAGTGTCCCCATAGCCAACCCCAATCAAACCTTGTTCCAACCCAAAAACACTTAACATATATATACAAAAAGCAAGTATCTTTCTGCAAAATCTCACGTCGATTTCAAGAAATCGGCAGAAAACAAAGAATCCTCATATGTTGGACGAGAATCTCAGCTGCGGAATGAGCCTAGGGTTTTTTTTTGTTCAAAATGTTCCAAGATCTTCCAGAAGCTTATAGGGATGAACGGCCGGGATCGACGAAGATGAGTCAGAGAAAGATTAGGGTTTTGGTGTGGGACGAATACAATTTCATATCGATCGGAGCGATGGAGTTTTGTTTAGAGAGAGAGAGAGAGAGGTGTTTAGAGAGAGAAAGCAATAGAGGGTGGTGGTCTGGTTGGGTCTCGCTTACCTGAAATGACCTTGCTCACCTTCACAGCGCACAGAGAACAAATATTACTATTTTTGAAGAGATCTCACGCGCCTTCTGTTGTTTGTGCCGTGCACGCTCTCTAGTTTTCTTGTTGGCGCGTCATGGTCATGTGTTTAATTGGATTTTCTAGGGTTTTTACTTTTTAGTTGCTGGTATTTGATCTTTGAGGATCATTTGAGCTAGGGAGGGTTGTGACTTGAGGAGTGGGGATGTTATAGTGAAGGAGTATGACCTTTTAGATGAATTCAACATTTTTTGGGTTTTTGTTAAAGGGTTAGTTGTGATATAAATGTACCAAATGTATTACGATAATAATGTATGTTCACACGCGTCTGACCTTAATAATGTATGTACGAGGCATTTGTGAGTAATTATGATGTATTTATGGATTACCACGCGACATTGTCAAGTGATGGTCTGGTCTAATACAACGAAACCAACTAGGTAGATGGGCGGTTCAGGTTGACAATTTCTCGTTATTCAGATTATTCATCGGTTACTAATCTGTTATGTAAGCTTCCATTTTCATTATACTAATCTACATTACATTGTCGGTTCATGAACTATTCCAAGACAACAATACTAATTGGGTGTGTGGGTGGTCCAAAATTAATAATTTATCGTCATTTAGATTATTCATCCGTTGCTAATTTATAATATAAAGCGTACACTTTTCTTAATATTAATTTTCGTGACACTGTCAAGTGGTGGTTAGGTCCAATATAACAACAACAACCAAGCATGGGGGTGATCCAAGACTCATAATTTCTCGTTATTTAGATTCTTCATCTGTTACTAACCTATTTCGAGGATAAATATCGATGGATAAATTGTAAAAAATTAATGATCATCACATGTCACTTTTACAGTTTTACCATGTCCAGCTTCTTCCAAAACCACATCCCCTTATCCTATTTCATTCACAAAAATCCATATCCAACAATCACCCCCAACCTTCTCCGATTTTACAAAAAAAACCACATCACACATCGAATAGACATTTTCGTTAATGATCATCACATGTCACTTTTACCACGTCCAGCTTCTTCCAAAACCACATCCCCTTATCCCATTCCATTCACAAAATTCCATATCCAACAATCACCCCCAACCTTCTCCCATTTTACAAAAAAAAACCACATCACACATCGAATAGACATTTTCGTAAATAAGTTCCAATTCAAGACTCTTTTACTCACATCCCATCAAAACCTTACCTCACTGAAGTTCAAAAAACAAGCAGTGAGACTGAAACCACAGAGACTAGTCATGGCGTGCCCTTCGCTCTTACGCTCCTCTACGTCGTCGTTTCACGGCCAATTCCCAATTGCAGCTTCGCCTCCGCGGCTGGCGTTCGGAAACCCTAGAAATGTGAGCGTGGTGAAGGCCGCGGAGGTTGTGCTGGTGGAGAAGACGGAGTCGGAGAAGGTCAATCGGCTCAAGACGGCTTACCTTGAGAGAATCATCCCTAAGCTCAAAGAAGAGTTCTCATACCAGAACATCCATGAGGTGAATAAAGCTTCCATTTTTGTATTTTCAGTCTAATTTTATATATAATTTTAGTTGTTTATTTGATTTTATGTTCATGAATTGGGCTCTAATTTAGGTGTAGAAAGACTGGGTTTTAGGAAAGTAAGTAACTTTTTGGTTAAAGAAATGAAATTTGAGATAAACCAGTGACAATGTGGTTCGGTTTTAATTAATATTGGATTTGGGGATTCATGTTTTCGTACTTATTGTGATGTTGAATTCTCTATGTTGATGATTTTGGTGTAAATAGAGTCTTTTTGTTTGTATTAATTTCGAGAGTTCGATTGTTGGGTTTGTGAAATTGAGTGCTTTAATGAAGTTTGTTATGTTGGTGATTTGTGCAATGGGGAACTTGCTGTAGGTTCCGAAGGTTGAGAAGGTTGTGGTGAACTGTGGTATTGGAGATGCTCAGCAGAATGCTAAGGGATTGGAAGCAGCGATGCGTGACTTGGCGCTCATTACAGGGCAGAGACCTGTGAAGACAAGAGCAAAGGCTTCCCTTGCGCAGTTTAAGATCAGGGAAGGTCAGCCACTTGGGATTGCTGTCACACTCAGAGGAAATGTGAGCTTTCTTTTCCTGCTTAATAGATGAATCGTATTGTCAGCTTCATTTCTTTTAGATATTTAGAAGACTGAATGTATCATTTTTTGGTGAGCAATTCCTTTATTCATGTTTCTTATAAACTCCTGTGCAATATTTAATATTGTTAATCAAGATTTAGAATAGAGGTTTGTGCTGAATTCCGTCTGGCAGTGTATACAATGGTAATACAACACTCATATTCTTTTCTTCTTGGCTTGGTAGTAGATTGAACTAAAGCTCAGTCACAAGTTAGTCTGTAAAACATATTGGTAATGATGGCACCAGAAAAAGAGTAGCTTATTCATATCTGTAAGGTTATACCATGGCCAATAGTGCCTCCTTTCTTTCTATTTTTCCGACATGGAAGAAATAACCTGATGTGAAGTAGTATGGTCAATATGGATATGATTATAGGTATGGTTGTTAGAAAGAAAGAGAGCAATGGTGGTTGCACTATCAGTTGTGTGGTAAAAGATACCCACATTGATGTTACAGTGGTGAGGGTGGTTTGTGCACCAAGTCAACATCAGTGTTTGTTACTAGTGACTACTGACTAGTAACCCTACATTGGTGATGGTGAATGGTATTGATACAAGGAATCAGTAGTTAGTTGCATAAAATTAAGTAGTTTGACAAAGAAGCAAAATCCCTTTTCCTTACAGAATAGTACTTGAGAACTCTACCTGTGTTTTCTTTCAGTCTTTACTCTGCGTGCGTGGGCATTGTGATGTTGATGGTGATGGTGATGGTATTGATACAAGGAATCAGTAGTTAGTTGCATAAAATTAAATAGTTTGACAAAGAAGCAAAATCCCTTTCCCTTACAGAATAGTACTTGAGAACCCTACGTGTGTTTTCTTTCAGTCTTTATTATGTGTGCGTGGATCTAATCCCTTGAAAATTTATGTATCATCTCATAATTCCAATTGCATGAAATCTCATGCACCAAGTGTTGATTTTGCAGGTGATGTACGCATTCCTTGATCGGCTCATTAACTTGGGTTTTCCCAGGACAAGGGATTTTCAAGGTCTCAACCCGAACAGCTTTGATGGAAACGGTAATTATGGTGTTGGAATTAAGGAACAGAGTGTGTTCCCAGAGATCAAGTTTGATCTGGGTAAGGGCAGGGGAATGGATGTTTGCATCAAAACAACAGCTAAAACAGATAAAGAAGCTCAGACACTTTTGGCTCTAATGGGAATGCCATTCAGAGAGACTGGCCCAGTAACCGAAGTGCGCAAGAAGAAGCTGAGGTCTCACCATTTCAGTCGAAAGGGAGGTGGAAGAAAATGAGTGTTTGCCTTTGGGAGATAGGAACATTCTGTTAGTTTTGTATTTTGCAAAGTTCAGTCACCAAACTGTCAATGTATGTTCAAATGTTCAATGAAAATGATCTTATTCCTGTTGTGCAAATCATGCAGCTATGAACAACACTTTTGGTATTTTCCCTTGATTCTTAAGAATCATGAATGTGGCCGCATAATCTTTATATGGTCCTAAGCAATGACTTCTCTGTTCACCTCCAATCCTTCAGAAGGGGATTGCCGTTCAGAGAACCTTTCCACGAGCCACACCGCAAGGCGGCCATAGAAGAAGCCAAATTCTCCCCATTGGGGAAGAAGAAGAAAACGAGGGTTGCCATGCTGTGATAGGATTACACTTCGCTTTTGTATCCTGCAAACTTCAATCACCACCAACTCTTAATGAAAATGAGCTTATTCTTGTTGTGTATGGTGAAAATGTCACATACATATAACCAAAATAGATACTTTGACGTTGATTCCCAGCAGAATCATTTGCCACGTGTATAATACTATTGCCAGCCGAACAAAATATAGCAAAATAATTAAAGAATCTAAATAACGTGGGCGGACTAATACTGAGGTGTTAATTAACAAAATGACTGCTCTGTTTGAACAGTGATGAACCCAGAAAACCTCGTTAGTCTTCTTAAACCTTTGATTTTCTGCAAAAGCACAAAGCTTTGGAGAAGAAAACCCACAAAGACTGAAGCTTTATAAAGAAAACCAAAATGGGTAGCATTAATCAGATAGCATTGGGTTGCGGAATAGCTACAGTGAGACTTCCAATGGCGAAACCATCGTGGGCCGTCGTCAGAGCCGAGCTTCCCAAAGCCCCTGATCTCTATGCTGAGCGCTCTGTTTCCAGAAGTGGGTCTTCCTCCTCTCACCGGCGTGACCTCGTTTTCGTCGTCAATCCTTCAGGTCTCTCTTTCTTTCTCTCTGTTTTTGTTTTTGGGTTCTTGTTTTTTTTTTTTTTTTTTTTTTTTTTTTTTTTTTTTTTTTGAGGATTGGTGAGTAGTGAAAGTAGGGGAATTGGAGCAGGGGCTAATGGGAGGACTGGGAAGGAGTGGAAGAAGCTGCTTCCTTATTTGAGGTCTCGTCTTGGTGCTGATTGCAATGTGAGTTTGTTATCTTTCTTTGGTTTTTTTTTTTTTTTTGTTACAAAGTTTTGAGCTTGACCCAAAACCCAATTCTGGTTGACTAGTAGAGGTTGGAATATGGAGACATTGATTTTATGTCATTGTTGGTCATGGATGAATTGCTTGTAGATGTTGTTTTGGATCGGTTTTGTGTTGCTTGGCAACTGATATGATCAGTGGGGATTTGTTTCTTCCATGAAAAATGTGTATTTGTTGAAAAGGGGCGTCCTTTTGTTAGAGAAGTGTTTACAGTCTGTTGACTGATGTATGTCTATGAAATCAAAGTGATTTACAAGTGAATTCCTGATTTGAGGGTATAAGTTTTCACTCTGTAATGGTATTCAAGGTTGATTGCTGTTCTAAGTGCTCTGGTTTGAAGTACCTTTACATGTTGGATTTAGCAAATGGCTTAGTGTAAAATTACTGTTCACCACACTTTTATGCATATAGCTTAATAAGGGTAAGTACGGTGACATGGACCATATTTCACTGTCCAAATATCTGTTTGCAGCCTGTGCTGTATTTGTTTGGTTCTCCATTGGGACGCAGCTTTGAACTTGTACTTTCGTTTGTCTATGTTATGGGCAGATATGTGAATCTTTAACATCAGGTCCTTCTCATGCAATCGACATAACACGGGAGGTGAGCTTTCATACTTTATTGTTTGAGATTGAACTAAATCTAGTTTGTTTGCTGGAAGATTGGTTTAAGAAGGGATACTATGATTCTAATGCTATGCAGGCTATACGGGAGGGTGCAGATGCTGTAATTGTGGTGGGAGGAGATGGAACTCTGCATGAGGTATTGAGATTTTAAAGTTCATGGAAGGACTGCGATGACTAGTCAATTGCATTTCTCCCCTGCCCTGGGTCTAGGTCTTTCATATTCTGCAAATGACTGGTTGATATGGGATATACTCTTTACCATCTTTTGGTCAGACAATTTGGTGTACTGATATGGTTTTACAAATGACCAAGGAAAATGAATCTGTCTCTCAAATTTTAACAAGTGATAAATCTTTCGGTGTAGGATTTGGCTTCAGTTATCGGCATATACAGTTTTACCATAAGCAATGGTTTAATGGATTTTTGGTACATGTAACTTTCAAAATTGCAAGTGTTCTGATTTGTATGGGATATCTGTATTGTGTGCTACGGATGTGTACGCATATGATCTATACTGTTGCTTATCTACATTAGCTTCTGATAATCAGGTTGTGAATGGATTCTTTTGGGCCGGAAAACCTGTTACTAATTATGATAGAGAGGCCACCCGTTCAACTGCCCTCGGTGTAAGTGATTACCATAGGAGTTTTGTAATCTTAATTTACATTCTTTTTTATCATTGTATGTAGTTATTGCCAAATTCAGTCATTAGTGAAATGCTCAATTGGTTCATAAACTACCTGCTTTGGATTTCTGAAGGGAGATGTAATTATTGTTTGCTTTCTACAGCTCATTCCGTTGGGAACTGGGTCCGATTTTGCCAGATCATTTGGCTGGTTAGTTCGTGCATTTCAATCTGGTATCATTTGAGTTGTCTATGTTCACTTGCTCAAGATTCTTGAATATCTGTTATTTTGTCAGGAAAAATAATCCTTATGAAGCCATCGAACGCATAGCCAAAGGTTCTCTCTCTCTCTCCCCCTCCCTCTCTCTCAATCTTTATATTGTTTGTTCCTTTTGTGTAATCCATCTTTGATTAATACTGAAGGAGCTTTCACTTAATGATTCATCTTGCATTTACTTTGTGAATTATATATGCTGAAGGCAGAGATGCATAATTGCCTTCTGCAGGACAGAGATCACGGATAGATGTTGGAGTTATTAGTGGAGAAACTGATGAACCTCATTACTTTATTAATGTTGCTGACATTCACTTGTAAGTTCTAGTTGGAAAATTTTCACTAGACACATGCTGATTTTTAGACAATCTCTCTGACATTCTGTTGGGGTGGATATTTTGCAGGAGTGCAAAAGCAGGATACCATGCTTCTAAATACAAGAGATTCGGAAACTTGTGCTATGTTATTGGTGCTTTGAAAGGCTTTATTGGGCACCGTAATCAGGACCTTAAGATCAAGGTGAGTATTGTATTGCGTTGAGAAGTAGTAGTCAGTAGTTTATTGCTTGCATATTTATTTACCTTACAAATCATCCACTCCACTTAATAAAATGTTGTTGATCTAGGTCAATGAAGGGGAGTGGGAAGTATATCCTCAAGTAACAGCCCTTTGCATTGGAAATGCAAAATACTTTGGTGGTGGCATGAAAATTACACCAAATGCTGATCCTCAGAATGGAAAATTTGAGGTGGATTAGTTTTCCTGCACCTATTGTTGATAGAAAAGTATATAATGCAGGGTTTTTTTTCCAATATTTCTGAACTGTGTTGTGAACTTTCTTGGCAGGTTGTGATTCTTCAGGACTTCAAGTGGTATGACTTCGTCTTGAAGCTACATAAGCTGTACAATGGGACTCATCTATCGGTGGAAAATGTATCGTCAAGAAGGTAGGTCATGTTAGGTGAAGCTGTCTCTGGCTAATATACTTTTCATGTTTTCTCCGTCTCCCTCTCTCCTCTGTTTCTCCCATATTCCTTTCTATCTTTGCGTAGAAAAATAAAAACTAAAAGCCGAAGTGGAGGTTTCCCGATGAGCTCTTTCATCCACGGCTATTAGATGTAGGGTTCTCTTGTGTGCTTCCCTCTTATTCATTTTGTTCTTCTTGCAGCGTACATTCTATTGAAGTGGAGGAGATTTCAGGAAGTGGCAGCATTTATGTTCAATCAGATGGCGAACATTTAGGATTCCTGCCTAGAAAATTTTGTATATTACCTTCTGCTGTTGAGATGATATGTTGACATAATGCTGGAACTTGTGCTTGGTGCTTATTGAAGAATAGAGTTCGCAGAGGTATCTTAGCATCAGAACTGATGCTGCAGAGAAAATAGACTGGACATGCAGTTCTTTCTCATGGAATAATCAATCAGATAGAGAGTTCAACAAACTACAATATACACACCAGTGCCTACATAACTGAAGCCAAACAAACTATGATAGAGTTACAGATCGATTTATCTGATCATCTAACTTCTAACAAACTTATACAGACTCCAACATAGTCAAATTGAAGGTACTGACATGTCGTCCATGCTGGCTCTTCACACTTGAGCTGAGAATAAGAGCTGGTATTGACTTGATACATTTTGGTGTGAATAAATGTTAAACTGAAGTGCTCTGGTTTGCTTTACTAAGGCTTGGCCTAATTTTCTCTGTCTTCCTCAATCTGAAGGAAGAGGATTTATAAAACTCATCACTTCGATTTTTGTTGGTACCTGTAACACAATAGTTAGGAAACTCAGACATAGGAAACTGAGTTTCCAGAGATAGGAACTATAAAAAGTGCAGTAAATTTGGCTACAGTGATGAACTTTACTTTCTTAACCTCCTCCTTATTCTTTGCTGAATAGTGAATATAAAGGGTCAGTTTTTTTTGTTTTTTTTTTTCCTTTTTTTCTTTTGATTCAATGGTTCTTAAAATCTTGGCAATTCTTTGTTGAAATTTACATTTGGAGACTTTTAAAGCGTTGTTTTTCTTTAGGATGTCTCTATGGCTAATATTCATTCTGGTCTTAGATATTTAACTCCAACCATAGGTTGTGTTTCTCTCTCTTTTCAAATGGCAAACATTTTCTCCTATGCTTCCATTACACCACGCCTCACTGCTCAGCACCACTACCTCAGTTTCCAGCCAAATCATTTCAGTTTACAGCCAAGTCAGCGTTACAGTGTGTGCAGAATTCGTTGCAGTGGTGAAAACCCAACAAGCAAATCAACATCCAATACAGAATCCCAACCAGAAAATGCAAATGTAGTGCTTAAGGTTGCTTGGTATGCCTCTGAGTTTTTGGGCATTGCCACTTCGTTTTTCAACCCACCATCCAAAGTTGAAGCTCCTGAAACTGCTCTTGAGCTTGCAAGAGATGGGTCTGGAGCCGTTGATCGTGCCGGAGTAGTAAAATCAATCAAAGATGACTTTGAAAGATCATACTTTGTCACAGGTTAGTGAAAAAATTTCAATGATAATTTTCATTGAACTCTTAGGTTTCATAATGAGTAATAATCTTCATACTTGGATTGCTAGGGAACCTTACGCTTGATGCATACGAAGAGGATTGTGAATTTGCTGATCCTGCAAGCTCATTCAAAGGGCTTCAACGTTTCAAAAGGAACTGTACTAATTTTGGGTCCCTTTTAAAGAAGTCAAATATGAAGCTTATGAAGTGGGAAGATTTTGAGGTAATATCAAATTCCACATTTTCTTCCATGAGTTTTCTGATTAGCCAGCTTATGAATCTTTTGCTGCCACCTTGACTGAATAAGTTTAATTACCTCGTATCTTTTCATTCACAGTAATTTCTATAAGTTTTCATCTAATTTTTTGTTTGGTTACAGGATAAAGGAATTGGTCACTGGAGATTCAGTTGTATCTTGTCATTCCCTTGGAGGCCAATTCTGTCTGGTATGCTTTTGTGCAATCACTCGTTAACTACATGTATCAAATAAAGACTAATTTTGTGTCTGTGAGGGTTGGAACATATGACATTTCCATGGAATAAATTTCTTCTGGTCACCTGTATAGCACTTGATGTAAAAAGATTGTCACTCTAGTCCATCTTCAAACTTTAGGATCAAACCATTTGTTAGTCACCTCATTTGATACATGGGCTAAAATCCCACAAGCCTAAAGGGCACTTCAAGTAAGAAATGACACCTTCATTAGCTAGTTTAATAAGGTAAATGCTTGTTTAGCTTGTTTTTAAACCACTCTGACACTGTTGTTGCAGCAAGTGGATACACTGAGTACTACTTTGATGAACGGTCAGGGAAAGTGTCCAGGTAACTTATTGTTGCACAATAAGGTAACTTTTTCCCTCTTTTCCAAACTTGTCATATATAACTCAAAGTCGTTATGTAAATTTTCAGGCATGTAGAGCACTGGAATGTTCCCAAAATGGTTTTACTGAAGCAGATTTTAAAGCCAAGCAGGGGATTCTGGCTTAAGAAAACAGGTGGTTGAAGAATTGCTGTTTGTGGAAAAGGCGGGTCAGAGTAACAAGCTATGGCCAACTTCTTCAGACTCTGATCACAATTTTGATGGTTTATGTATATGGAAAAAGAAGTTGTAATTAATGGAGTGAGCTAGTGGAATTTATGGTTATGTACTGTTGATATGTTGGGATTTGTAAGTAAATATGAGATATGTACATCAATGACCAAAATGAATGTGAATTTGGGTGATTTCAAATTCCACCAGATTTGGTGTCATCACCTGGCAAATATCCTACATTAATCAGTCCCCATAAGCATAAGTTGCAAACAGGGGTCTGCTTAATAGTATTTTTCATTTTTTCTAATGGGAGTAGGATTGAATTTGAAAGTGATATAAAGGTGTTAATAAGAGCCACCATCCTTAAATTACTATTCATTGGCCCCATATTTTTCTGGTTAGTCCAGTATTGTTTTTTTTTTGTTAGTCAAGTCTACTACAATATCTATTCTTTCTTTGGTGACCCAGGTCTACTACTACTACAACATATCGATACCATAGATTCAATGTTTTGGACAAAACCTTTCTCTAGGCACCTTCAGACCAAGCCATGGCGTTCCCATTCTTGGAAGTAGTTGTTGGTACGAATCAATTTCTATCTCTCGCTCACTTTTATCTTCTCTTCTCCTCTGCTCACCTTCATGTTCTACAGCTTGTAACTGCTTTTAACATGTAAGCTTTTTACAGGTTCTATGATATTGATGTACATATTTGAAACTTACTTGGATTTGAGGCAACATTCGGCACTCAAACTTCCAACACTTCCTATAACTTTGGAAGGAGTGATCAGCCAAGAGAAGTTTGAGAAGTCACAAGCCTACCGTCTTGAAAGAAGGTATATCTGATTCTTTCTGACCATCATTTCTCCTTTGTAATCTCAACTGATGTTTTTTTTTCCTTGGCTTCAGCCACTTCCGTTTTCTTTGTCAGTTAGTGAGAATACTTGTGGAATCAGCAATTTTGTTCTTTAAGGTTTTGCCTTGGTTTTGGAAGGTCAGTAATATAAAGTGGGATTCTGTTTGTGGGAATCTGCTTGGTGCTCTACTGTCGGTGTTTGATTAGTTCTGTTTTCGTTTTGACAATCTCAGAAATCAGGACACTTCGTAGATTTAGTTGGCCTCAACGAAGAAAATGAAATACTACATACCCTTGCATTTTTAGCTGGTGTGATGATTTGGTTAGAGGTAGGCATATTATTGCTAATAGCTTATAAGTTTCTGAGAATTGATGAACAATGAAATTGGTATTTGAAGTACAATGATTTTCTAGACAGATCTATACTCTATTGGTTTATAAAGGTATTGATAGTCTGCATCTCTTGACCAGATCACAAATTTACCATTTTCTCTCTACTCCATATTTGTGATCGAGGCCCGTCATGGTTTTAATAAGGTTTGTATTGCTACTCGGACCTCACCATGTTTCGTCCCATCTTTTCTCTCGATTGTTTCTCGTTGATTTAATTTCTAACATGAATTTATATCTGTTTTACAGCGAACAATATGGTTATTTTTTAGTGACAGGCTTAAAGGAATTTTTCTTTCTGTTATTCTTGTCCCGCCTATTGTGTCTGCAGCAATTTTAATTGTAAAGGTAAACTCATGTATTATATTTTGAGCAAAGCAGCTTTGTATTTGCCTTGCTTGGTTAATTTTTCATGACTTATTAATCATAGTGTTTCTATAAACCTCAGAATTTTCTGGTTGGATTTCTTTTTCATTTTCAACTATGTGGTTACAGAAAGGAGGTGCTTACTCGGTCATTTATCTGTGGGTGCTCACGGTTGTTCTTTCTCTTGTGATGATGACAATCTACCCTATTCTAATAGCCCCACTCTTTCACAAGTTCACCCCTGTGAGTTTTCAAAATATTAATGATGATTACTGAAATCGATCCATTCATCTTGTTATTATGTTTGGTTCTGTTGTCTTAATTTCCTTGTTACATGTGGCATTAGCTTCCAGAGGGTCAGCTACGAGAGAAAATTGAGACGCTTGCTTCATCCCTTGAGTTTCCATTGAAGAAGCTGTTTGTGGTTGATGGATCTACAAGGTCAAGTCACAGCAATGTGAGGTTTCAACTTTTTCACTTTCTATATTTTGTTCTCAATAGTGGTAATATATAGTTGTGGACTTTCTGATGTTAACTGTTTATCATCATACAGGCCTATATGTATGGATTTTTTAACAACAAGAGGATTGTCCTCTATGATACACTGATTCAGCAGGTATTCCGCACCAAAATATTTATTCTTTTGCATTTTTATGGTTAGTTAATTTGTTGCAACCAGTTATATATGTGAGAAATTAATGATTGCAGTGCAAAAATGATGAGGAAATTGTAGCTGTTATAGCTCATGAGCTAGGCCATTGGAAGCGTAATCACATAGTGTACTTTTTAATTGCCAACCAGGTATATATGCTATCATTTTGTATTGCAAATTTATGTCAGTGAAGAAACTGCACTCAATTTCTGGTTGAATTTTAAATTTCCGATCAGTAAAGTTCTTCAATCTTGCTTTATTATTTTTCTACTTTGGGGCAGATCTGTGCACTTCTATACATTGGGGGCTATACTCTTGTGAGGAACTGGAGTAGTCTGTTTCAAAGTTTTGGGTTTCATACAAGACCACTAATCATTGCTCTCATCATATTTCAGGTATCAATACATAGCCATTTTGCTTTTGCCAATTTCTTCCTTCCTGTTTTTCTTTAATGCTAATCTTGTGGTTCTGATATGTTATATCATAAAAATTTGACATACATTGGTACTTCACTTTTTGTTTACAGTATGCCATAACACCTATTCAAAATCTAGTATACTTTGCTGGTAACCTTGTGAGCCGAGCTTTTGAATATCAGGTGAATCTGTACTTCACAGTTGGCTTTTCATTTCTCTTCCTTCGCCAGATTTGTTTCTTATCAGTTTTTGTTTTTGTAGGCTGATGCTTTTGCTAAGAAACTTGGTTATGCCTCCTCGATTCGAGCCAGTCTGGTTAGGCTACAGGTAATTTGTCTATCTCATCATCAACTCATGTTGGAGGATATGTGGCATGGCTTTTGGTCTTTGCATTACCTCATTGTGTTTGAAATCTTACATAGCTTGCTGCTAAAACAGAATGTTATTTTATTTTTCTTTTCAGGAAGAGAATTTGTCAGCTATGAATATTGATCCTTGGTACTCAGCATATCACAACACTCACCCCACGCTTGTTGAAAGGTTAGCTGCAATTGGTCAGACGGACAAGGAGGAATGCAGTGCATGATGAGCCAAAAGATAATATATTATGTAACTGTAACTGGGTAAAGTTAATAGAGGATGATACTATACGGTTGTCTTTGCCTATTTTCTAGTAGCGCTAATTGAGAATATTCGAGGATTGTAAGGTTGTCTTCAGCCCTGGACCTGAGAATTTCAGACCTGAGGCGAACTCTAAAAATTGGGCCCTAAAATCATAGTGTGCATTTAATTTAATTTTCTTTTTCATAAGGATTTTTCAGAACTAATGTTTTAAAACAACAATAAAAAACAAACAATATGTAAGATTTTAAAATATTTATATTATAATTAAATAGAATACATTCCAAACTAAAATTTAAAGATGTTTCAAATTAAAATTATAAAAAATGAATTAGAGATGTTTCAAACCAAAATTCTCTATATAAACAGGATTACCAAATGATTTATTATATAAAAAAAAAAATTACCAAACATCAAGGTATACAGCTCCAAAATATACCTTGACGTTTTGGGAATCCAATTTATATAATAAATCTATTTATATAATAAATTTTTTACGGCTTCTACCTCTTGTTTTTGTTTCTTGAGTACTGATGGATTATGGGCTTTAACATTCATTTATGTTGTCTGTCTTGTGGAGATCGAGATGCAGGCATACATACGCACACATTTATAACATTTATTTAATTAAATATACTATATATATATATGAATATACATATAATTGTGTAAAAGTTTCATGGGCCCATGAATGTGGGTTGGATGTCAGTGCTTTTCTTTGATTAGGGACTGCATTCAATTAATGACCCGACAAGTAGTTGTTCCTTCAATCACAGACATAGAAAAGGTTGTGAAAAATATTTTTGGGCCTCCCGAGTTTATGGGCCTGAGGTAGCTGACTCACGGGCCTCGGCTCAGGTCCGGCCCTGGGTGTCTTTACGTTGTTTAATCTCTCGAGAATATTATGTTTCATCTCCTCTATTGAAAAATCTCAATTTCATTGTTCTAAAAGGGAAAATTCTGTATGCACACGATGTGTGTGTATATAAATATATATATATATATATAGCTCAAATACATACATACAGATGAATATGTATGTATATTGACAAGCTTTTCACATAGTGTTACCAATAACAGAGATCAAGACTGTTGAACTCATTTTTGTACGAAAGTCAAATGAGCAAATATGAGCCGAACTAGAACTGTATCGAGGATTGATATGTGTTTCCGTGGTTGATAATTAATATGCAACCGATTAATTTAGAAAGATGATATAATCAGACAAAAAAAAACTGATTAATTTAGAATACAGTTACGCAAAAAAAAAAAAAGCAACAAAACTATTTAGAGAAGACTTGCATGTGGATCACAAATCACAAGGTCTTCGTCAATGAGTAAACAAAGAAGATCACATTAGCTTCTCTGACCCATGCCGGACAGATCCAATTTTCTCGGGAGTCAAGTCGTCCTTGGGAAGTCCTAATGCTTAGTTAGTATATTGTTCACTTACCAAAAGACGGTCTATAAAATTGAAACAAATTAGATTATAAGATAGCATTCCATAGTTTCTTATTCAGTTTTAGTTTCAAAGGTAGCTTAGATAGTTACTTGAAGTTGGGTCAGCTGCGGCGCCATACGACTAAGTATGGTGAGGAATGATGACCAACGCCATATTCAACAAAGGTTAATTAGTTTCTTTTCTCCGTTTTCCTCATCTGGTGCCTTGGAGGCTTCGTGTGCAGTGGAGCAATTGCTTGCATCGTATCTCTCAAATGCATTTCAAATCTAGCCATATCTTTCGTGAAGGCAATCAAGCTGCTGATGCCCTTGCCAACTATGGTGCTTCATCAGATGGCTTTACTTGGTGGGATTCAACTCCTGATTTTATGATGAGTCATTGTAATAGGGACCATTTAGGTCTTCCTAATTTTCGTTTTCGTTAATTTGTATTCTTTTGTTAGGAGGCTAGCGGCGCTTCTGATGCATGTCCTACCTCCTTTCTCTTTGTAACCTTCTTTTCTTTAATAAATTTCACAATTTGGGTTCCAAAAAAAAAAAAAAAGTTTCTTTTCATCTATGACCGTTTCTATATTCCCTTTGCTTTGATCTGTGTCTTTTACTTTTCTTTTATTAGTGCTAAAGTTTCTTTATCATTCCTACAGAGTTGAGGAGGCTGGAAGATCTACACCTCAACCCCTTATAAGTTGGATGAAATCGAATATTTCTTGGGATCGGATATCTATAATTTCACCTGTAATTGGAGTCTCAGCAGATCCTTTGTTCTTTTATGTTCCATTCATCGATGAAGATAACAAGTGCAAAATATACGGGCGGCTTAGAGTTTTAGTTTGCCTGAGCTCCGACAAAATAAAGGCTGGCCCTGCTCGATCGCATAACCAAATGATTCTTGTCCGGCAAAGAAATGTCTTCAGAATCTAAGCCGCCCGTAACAGGGACTATTACGGAAGGAGGATCTATCTGTAAGGGGGACTTACAATACAGATCGAATTAATTAATGTGGTGGGATTATTGTAATAGGGACCAATTGTTCTAGATTTCTATGGGTTAAGGAGGCTCTTTACCTCTCTTAGCTGGTTTCAAGCCAAAAAAAAAAAATCAAAGGCTTCATTACAGCAAGCACTCATCATTTCTTGCTTGACTGAAGTTATGATGTCTGAAAGCAGAAGCAGCAGTACGCAAGCAATCTGCTTCAGCAATATTTGCTTCCTAATTATTTTCATCAATTTCTTCTCTCACTTTGCTCATCCACTCTCCTTCAATATAAATCAGTTCGACCGGAGTGCAAATGGAGTTGTCTGTGAAGGTGATGCCAAGCCTTCATCGGGAGTGATTGATCTCAACACAGGAACTTATTTCGGTGTTGGACATGCTACGTATGAAGAGCCTTTGCACGTATGGGACACTGCTACTAGGTCACTGGCAGACTTCACTACTCATTTCACTTTCGGGGTCGAATATGGCCCTGATGATGAAGGGTGGAAATTCAGCGATGGAATTGCCTTTTTCCTTGCTCCTGTTGGCTACGGTATTCCACCCAACTCTGGCGGTGGTGAACTGGGATTATTCAACACCACCACAAATTTTAATGCCTTGTCCAGGAACAAGATTGTAAGCGTAGAGTTCGACTCCTGGGGAAACGACGACTGGGATCCACATCCACTCCGGCCCCATATTGGGATCAACATCAATGAAATCTCTTCAGTTAAATACGCCGATTGGAATCCCAGTAACATGACCGGGAAGATTGGTAATGCATGGATAACTTATAACGCTACTGCCAACGACCTTACTGTGTTTTGGACATTCGAGGAAAACACAAATCCCGTTTTTCCCGGCAAATCTACTTCTTCCATTACTTACCATGTTGACTTGCGAGAGGTTCTGCCCGAAAGGGTTACGATTGGTTTTTCTGCTTCGGCCGGGTTATACCTTGGGCGCCATTTTTTATATTCATGGGAGTTTAATTCGACTTTATTGGATAACAAGAAAAAGATATTCTTGATTCTGGAGATTGCAGTACCTGGCTTCATTTTGACGCTTGGTGCAGTCATATGTTGGTTTATGGTATTAAGGAATCGGAGAAACAATTACTCCGGCCAAGTCTCTGATCTTGAGAAGCTAGCCTTTCCAAAACGATTTGCTTACCAAGAATTGTTTGCTGCCACCAACGGGTTTGCAGACGATAGGAGGCTAGGCCAAGGAGGGTCAGGACAAGTATATAAAGGACTCTTCAAAGACCTTGGAGGCTGCACAGTTGCCGTAAAGAGAATCTTTGCAAGATCTGATCAGAAATATGAGAAAGTCTTCATCAATGAAGTCAAAATCATAAGCCGCTTAATCCATCGAAACCTGGTGCAGTTCATTGGGTGGTGTCATGAACAAGGGGAATGCTTACTTGTTTATGCATATATGCCAAACACCAGCCTCGACACGCATCTATTTGGCAACAGAACAACCCTGCAGTGGGACAACAGGTACAAGATAGCTTTGGGCTTGGCCTCAGCTCTTCACTATCTACATGAAGATGCAGAGCAGTGTGTACTTCATAGGGATATCAAATCAGCTAACGTACTGTTGGATGATGACTTCAGCACTAAGCTTGGTGATTTTGGTATTGCTAAGCTCGTGGATCCCCGCTTGAGGTCTCAGACAAGAGGGGTGGTAGGGACTTTTGGATACATGGCCCCGGAATATGCTAATGAAGGGAGGGCTAGTAAGGAATCTGACATGTTTAGTTTTGGAGTTGTAGCCTTGGAAATTGCTTGTGGAAGGAGGACTTACCAAGACGGTGAATATCACGTGCCACTCTTTAGGTGGGTTTGGCGGTTGGTCCTTGCAGGAAATATTCTGGATGCAGCTGATGAAAGATTAGAAATGAATTATGATCGAAATGAAATGAAATGCTTGTTGATTGTTGGACTATGGTGTACTCACCCGAATAACAAGGAAAGACCCAAAGCAGGACAGGTGATGGAGGTTATTCAGCATAAAGCACCATTGCCGGAACTTCCATATGACATGCATAATGATCCAGAACTGCCTCAACCTCAATACCAATCTCAAATTGCATCTTCTCAGACGTACGTTCTCAACTTCTTTTAGCTATATATAGTACCTGAGTAGTAGAAACAATCACTAAATAATAGGGCCGGTCCTGAGATTCTAACGGCCTGAGGCGAATAATTAAAATGTGGTCTCCTATTGTGTGTGTGGGTGTCTATATATATATATATATATATATATATTTTGTTATGCCTGTCTTTTGTTAGGAGGCTAGCGGCGCTTCTTATGCCTGTCCTACCTCCTTTCTCTTTGTAACATTCTTTTCTTTAATAAATTTCACAATTTGGGTTAAAAAAAAATAAAATATATATATATATATATATATATATTTTGTGCCAAATAACAGTATAAAATCATGTATTTTGAATAAAAGTAAATATGAAATCAATAACAATACAAAAGTATATGAATATTTATTCCTTGCATAAAATTCTGAATTACAAAACTAGTTAAACATTATTTTTTTTTTTTGATGGCAGGAACCCAGTGGGAGGCTAGGCCATCACGCCTTTAAATTTACAAAGTATCACTGAAACCTTGCTCTTCTCGCATTTTTAGCTGCGAAAGTACAAATAATGTTGTCATAATCAAGTTTATCTCCCATATTTTTTTTCAATAGATAGCATAGATAAACCATTTAATATTTCTTGTGACATGGTTGACCGAAGATAAGATTTGATCAATTTCAACTTTGAGAAACTTCTTTCTGCAGAAGCAACTGTGACCGGTATAGTCAACAAAATTCTATAAGCAATCCAGGCATTTGGGTAACAACTCTCCATCTCTTTTAAATAATTCAACACTTCAATTGCCCTTTTTGCCTCCTCCGGTAAAGTGTCTTTTAGATGTTTCAATTCTAAATATAGTTCTTCCCCATTAATGTCAGAGATCCCGCCATGTGTCAAAGAAGTTTCAAGATTAGCACAATACTTCTTCAAGCTATCATTATCTGAACACTTCAACTTCTCTACATTGAATAAGAACCCAAAAAGTTCTTCATATTTTTGAAACTGTTCAAACCGAGTTCTAAGTAAAGAAAGAGCTTGAGCAACTATATATGTGAAGTAATTAACTCGGAATGATTCTTCAGCTGATTGTGTCACTTCTTCACTTGCACTCTCATCAAATTGTCTCTTTCTCCGAATGACTCGCTTTTCACGAAATACAGCTTCAATCTCCATTTCATTCGCAATCTTCTTAGCGTCAATCATGGCCTCATCAAACCCAATTTCTCTAAAATTCTCAAGAGAAGAAATAAGTTTCTTTAGTTCTGTGATGGCAAAATCAATATGCATGTCTTCAGTTTGAAGAATTTTGCTAACAGTATTGATAGCAAATAATAACTTGTACCAAATAACCATGCCAAGCAAGAATTCAAAGTTCTCCATTTCAAATATTGCTAACGACTCGGCTTCACTCTTTGTCTTTGGATCTTCACTAACTTTTGTCAAGTGAATTAAAGCATCTCTTATTTTACGAGCTTGAAATCTTATGGGTTTAACACTTTCAACATGACTCTCCCTACGTGTCTGTGACAACGACTTAACTGTAAGACCATCCACAAAATCTTTGAAAACTTGCCATCGCTTTGCAGCTGATGAAAACAATGAATATATCCTTTGAATCACTCCAAAAAAAGACATAGCTTTGGGACAACAATTTGCCATATCACAAAGTGCAAGATTGAGACTATGACAACCACATGGAGTGTAGAATGCCTTAGGATTTACTTCAAGTAGCCTTTTTTGAACACCTTTGTGTTTTCCTTTCATATTAGCTCCATTGTCATATCCTTGTCCTCTTATATCATCAATATCAAGTTGAAGAGTGCTCAATGCATTTGTAATCTCATTACAAAGGCCAAGACCTGATGTATCATCTACTTTCAAGAATTCTAGCTAGAACTCTTCTACCACTATAGGCTTTGAAGAAACATCCACACACCGTACTATAAGAGACATTTGCTCTTCATGACTTACATCGGGAGTGCAATCCATAATAATGGAAAAGTATTTTGCTTCTTTGATACTTGTAACAATTGATTGTTTTATCTCACTTGCTAACATTTGTATCATTTCATTTTGAATTCTGTGACTGAGATAATGGTAGTGTGTCTCATGACTTTGAATGCGTCGAACATGCCCTTGCATTGTTAGATCAAATTCAGCAAGCATCTCAATCATTTGCAAAAAAATTCCATTATTCTCCACATAAAGCTTCTCACTATCTCCACGAAATGCCAAATTAGTTTTTGCAAGTCTTTTGACAACAGCAATTATCCTGAGTAATACTTGTCTCCAATGCTCTTTCTCTTTCGTAATCTGTTCTTGCCAGCTTTTATCAATTGTCTGATTCTTTTGTAGTCTCTTTTTCAATTCAATCCATCTACTCATACAATAAGCATGCACATTACTTGTTTCATGACCTTTAAGCCTGCGACCAAGGTTCTTCCAATCTTTGTATCCTACACCAGCTATGTTGCCCAAATTAATTTTCTGCTCATCCTTCTTAAACAACTTGCAACAAAAGCAAAATATTCTATCTAGAGACTCTGAATACACTAGCCAATTCTGATCTTGCTTCTCGTCATTTGGTAAATATCGAAAGAAATGTTCTGAAGAAAAATGTCTGCCTCTACTATCTTTGGGAAAATTATAATCATGGTCTCTTTGAGGACCTCTTTCAACCAAAAAGTCTCTGATATTGTAGTCAATCTTATCCCAATTACCTGGGTCATCAACATTCAAAGGAAAGTTAATTTGCTCATTGAAATCTGCATTTAAGCCACAAACTATCATTATCTTCCTCATCCATGAGTTGATCTTCATTCTCAGTGTCAATCATATGCTCTCTTTCTTCTTCACCATGATTCTCATGAGCATTCATGGGTTCATCATGTTGTTCATTATTATGCTCATCTTCCTGATCATTCACCACATTTTGAACTGACGTTTCTGCTTTTTTGTTTCCTCCAAAATACTTATCAAGTGATCCAACTAGAGATTGAGTTAATGCTTCTTGTCGTTCCTTTTCTTTTCTCTTCTGAGCTCCAGACTTGTGTTTTCTAATGGAAGACATCTTAACAATAAATAATCGATCTTGTTTGATGTGGGAAATTTTCTATGCATACACAATCAATAAATAGGGTTTAATTTGGGTTAGTTTTCCATAAGGAGAAGGAAAAGAATAGTTATTCATATGGAGAAGGAAAAGAATAGTTATTCATATGGAAGAAGGAAAGGAAAAAGAAAGGAAAAATAAAAAATAAAAAAGGAGGCTGGGCCACGGGTCCAAGTTTAAGGGATTGAATGAAAAAAAAAAACAAACTGAAATGGAAGCTGCTGCCTGCTGGGCCCCACACTGCCATTCAATTCCCTTAATTGATTGAAAAAAATTCAAGAGAGAAGTGGAGCAGGACATGACTCAAACCTTGGTGACCAAGGATAGAGTCTGACTTCTCTTCCGCTGGAGCAACACGCAACCACATGCTTATGGCAACAAACAGTAATATATATATATATATTATCTTTAACTTATATACAGAAATTCCAAACTCCGGAGGCCCCCGTGTTGGTTTGTGGCTTAAATTAATAAGCCCATCAATTATCTTTTGGACTAAGCCCACATGATTAACCTAATTCTACTAGTTAGGTTTTGGAGTATGCCTCATGCACATATAAATATATGCTTTCTGTCACCAATTAAGGTGTGAGAGAGAAAAGAAAAAGCCGCAACTTTTCAGTTTTGGGGTTCTATAGAAAATTACCTTTTGCCTTGTTGCTTTTGTTCTTGTGAGTGACAATATATTTGAGGTAGTTGTTCTTCTATTTGGTCTTTCTCTTTCCGTGAGTGTATTCGGGTGTAATCGGGTTTTGGGTTTGAGTGCTAAACACCTTGTAATCTCCTTTTGATATTATTAGAATCTCCTCACTGTTTCCGCCCATGGATGTAACCCTTTGATTTTGGGGTGAACCACGTAAATCTTTGGTCTTCTGGATTTTTCCTATTAATTTATCTTTTCATATTTCTGATACTGCATACCTGTTTGACGCTTCCGCACAACACCCCTGGAGCCGGTGGCCTGAGGCTGCTGCCCTCAGGGCCGGCCCTGAGTAAATAATTTGAAGGGCAAGGTGAAAAAGGTGGAACCAGTTCATCAGGATAAATTCTTGTCATTACTTTTTATTTTGCGTGCAATTTTTTTTTTAATGTAATAAATTAAGTGTTTGTGTCCCCAAGTCTAGACCTTGTTTAATGTATGGAGTTTAAATAATTTGTTGTTTATTGGAGGCTGGCTGCGATATGATATCATTGGTTAATTGACTTATGCAGTGCAGTCTGGTTGGGAACTTGGGATAGTGAATTGTCACATGGTTAAAGTTGTAAATGAAATTGCTTGTTTCCTTTACTCTTTGTCAAGTATTTAAAGTTTTTTTGATGTGGGGTCTCTTTCAAGTTCAAGGTTTTTGGCTAACAAAAGCAGAGAATGATTGGAGTGAGGGAGAGTTTTAGAAGAGCGCTTGTAGGCAGCATTAGAATTTGAAGCTTCTCCTGTTTTTTAATTCTTCCGAAGGATGTGACGGACATTTGATTTCACCTACTTGTGTATCATCTAATTAGTTTATATATTGTTGACTTACCAAAGGACAATCTGTAAAATTGAACAAAGAGAGCATTGCATAGTTTCTTATTCAATTTTGGTTTCGTAGCTAGCTCGCTTCGCTAGTTACTTGAAGTTGGGTCAGCTGCAGCGCCAATCTTTTCTGGAACTTACAAAACCAAGTATGGTAAGGAATGATGATCAAGACCATATTCAATCAAGGTTAATTAGTATCTTTTGTACCACAGACAACCCCCACTGTGTAACTTGGTACGACGGTACTTTTGTTCTACAGTGCAATCTGCAGGACATGCAAAATAAATCTCTGATCTGCTAGCTACTGTAGACATGCAGTGGTGTTTCATTAGTTATATCATTTGGTGTGTAAGTCAATCATTATTGTTTGGGCTGGATATGTAAGTTTATAGAACTGACTTTTCACAAGGTATTAGGCAGATTAGTATGAGTGGTACCGATTGCCAATTTCTGACCATTATTTTACCAGTCCAGAATTCTGCTGGTGCTACGCTATGCCAAAAAAGTCATCAAACGACACGCATCAGACGACAGAAGACTGATTTTCTGTTGTCTGATTTTTTCAGACGACATATAAATTAAATGTGTTGTCTGAATACATGTAGAAACCATACTTGTTTTGTTTTGAATATATAGCCAGATTCAGACGACACTTATATGTTATTTGAAAAGATGGAAAAAAACCCTAGTAGAAATTTTAGATTTCCCTCCAACAAGTTTGAGTCTTTTCCCTCTCAAGTGCCCAAACCCTATATAGCTAGCTCACTAGTGAATGGAGTGATATTCAGACAACACAGTTAAGAAATTGTGTCGTCTGAATACGGTGAGTTTGACGTTTTTTGTTTTAGGTCTCTTCGGGCATAACACAAACCCTTCGTGTTTTTTCATTCCCACAGACTCTGTCTGAAACTCTCTCTCCATCAGCAACCCTCTTCCTTTCCATCTCTCTCATTTCCTTCCTCCAAAACCCGCAACCTCCCCAACAGACCACCGGAATCACTCTCAATCAAAAACCAACATGCCCCAAACGCCGCCTCTTCCTCTTCGGGCTCAACCCTCCATTCAGATCCAATCCCCAAAAGGCTGCTCTCCCAAAGACAGTGGTTTTTTAATTTGGGCGTTTAGGGTTCTTCTGATTTTGGTTTCTTACATTTTTCTCTTGATTTTTCTTACTGCAGATTGAAATTGATGAAATCTCTCTCACAAAGGCGATGCTTCGAGGCGTGGTCAAAGGACATGCGACCTGGCGCAGACTCGTCGGAGATAGGCGAAGAAGTTTGTTGCTGCGGTGAGTCCACGGTGGTGGTCGAAGGTCTTTTTGTCAACAACTTGAACATCGCCGTATGAGCCCGGGTTGGCGTCGTTGATGACCTTTTTGTCGACAATTCCTCGATCGAGATTTTGGGTCTCCTTCAGTTCTACACTGTTCTTCAACAAAAGGGGACCAAAGATCAAAGCTTTGGAGCTAAGAAGCCCAAAATTACTGAGACCCACATGGTAAAAACCCTAAAGTTTTATTCTTTTCTCGTATTCTGCTACATACCCTCTGCACTCTATTTTGTAATGTGTGTTCGAATGATCTTTTGTTTTGAAGAACGATATTGTATTCTGCAACAAAATGCTTGTTCTTGATAGTTTGTGCAATTTTTTGTCAATGTTTACTACAAAAAGTTTGATTTTTTACTGTTAATTATTTAGTTTTGTGGTAAATTTTGTGTTTTGTTAAAACCTGTGCCTCTGTTTCTATCGAGAAAGTTTCTCAATTTTGTTTTCACTGCCTTGTATTTATTTATTTCCTTTTAGATAGATGATTATGATAGTAATGTCATGATTCTGATGCATGAACGCCTATTGATATCAGAAGTTAAGCAATTGAATGAGCCAATACTCTTCAGTAATTTGAGATTAATTTACTCTTTTCACTAGTGAATGCACTTGCACTAAGAGAAGGTCCAGAAGTGTTAATTAGGAGCAACGAGTAAGTTCCTTAGGGTTTTCTAATTGAAAGTTATTGAGCTTGGACAGAGTGTGATTTTGCCAGTGTGCAAGTATTAAGATTGTTAAACTCTATAGAAGAACATTAGTGTGAGTTAAAGATCAACCAAAGTAAAAGAAAGTAAATGTGATGTCCCTTACATTATTTTGTTGCTCAATATGGTACTAGCAAGCTCATTTAAAATTTTGTGCTTTTACAATAGAGGTGTTTCAGACAAACCTTTACATTGAATTTAGTTGAAGTTGGGCTTTGCCCTTACATTGTATTTAGTGCAGTTTCCAATCAGCATATTTTTAGTATTCAAACAAGCAATGCCTTGTTACATGCTATTGGAAGTGCATGGGACAATAATGTATACTTGATGGGCAAATAAAAACATTTGAACTTTGAACTTATGTGCCTGGGACAATAATATATATCAGGTTGTACACACTTTCGAGTATGAACTTTGAACTTAAGTGGAATTTTCATGATATCTGAAGAAAAGAAATAAAATAAGAACATGTGAATATATTTAGATGGCTCTTGTGCAAATGGTGGAAAGCTCATGTCAAATTGGCTGAATATCAGTGCATGCATATTGTTCTTTTCAGGAAATATGCTGTATATCCATGAACTCTTCTGATTTTTTTTTTTATCCTTTTCTGTATCTTATTGACTTTTCAGGGCGGACCCTATGATATATGTGGTGGATATACTGCTCGTGGTAATGCTTTTGAAAATCTGATTGTAACTTGCTTTAAATGCAGAATAACTCGTGAACATCTGTATGACTCTCTCTCTCTCTCTCTCTTTCTCCATGAATTTTCCAGTTAAATCAAGATCCATTATGTATCTTACTTGCTCCTTTTGTGAAAGGTTATCACTAAAGAATAAAGATGGATAAAAGTACATTGGATGTGAACAAGTAGTTCTATATCAGAATCATAACTAGCAGCTAAAAACTATAGGGTAAAATATATTGCTAATGTCTGGTAACTGGTGTCTCATTTATTCCTTGTACACACCTTTCCTATTAATTGCTTTTAACAGCAAAATTTCACTTGACTTGATTTGATCAACAAAATTGGAGATCTATCCTCTGATCAATCAAGGGACAATTTGATGGTCTATTTGAAAGTAGCATGCCCTTTCTTTTTTGGCTCTATTTGAAAATCACATTCCCGCACCTGATTTTGATTTATTGTCTTTGAGCTAGATCTTTTATTTATTTATTTCTTATTCTTCTTCTTCTTTCTATTGTGGTATTTTTCAATAGGGGAAATGATCATTTACCCAATTTCTACCTAAAAATTGCCCACTTGCTCCACTAACTGTTTTTTAACCCCGTTTACCCAAAACACTCTAAGGGATTATTTTCCCTTTACCCAATTAATTCTTTTTTATTAATTTTTGGGACTTTTTTGCCCTCTCCTTCTTTCTCACTTAGAGAGAAAAGTCATCCTCCACCTTGCTGTGCTCCGGTGACCGGAATCCGGCGATCGGTGACCGGAATCCTGAATCCGGCCACCGGACTGTTAATCGGATTCCGGCTTCTGAATTTATTGCCCCCTAATAATACCCAGTAACTATATTATTACCCCCCAGTAATCATATTATTGCCCCCAGTAATCATATTATTGCTCCCCAGTAACCATATTATTGCCCTCAGTAATTATATTATTGCCTCCCAGTAATCATATTATTGCCTCCACTAATCATATTATTGCTCTCCAGTGAATTATATAAACTCCCGAAACCAAAATGAATACATTACAGACACAAATTATCAATTTATATGCATATTATTGCCCCCCAGTGCTCATATTATTGCCTCTCAATAATCATATTATTTCCCTGCAATAGACATGTATAACTATTCAATAAAACTTTTTTTTTTTCCATTCCTCTTTCATCTTTCCTTAGAAGCCTTCTGCAACAAACCTTCTAAAAAAAAAAAAAAAAAAAAGAAGCCTTCTGCCAAATTTACCAAAAAAAAAAAAAAAAAACAGGACCACGAGACTGGGCGAGGTCGAGCTCCACAATCGCATCCAAAAGGAGGAGCGTGGAGTTGATGTGCGGCTGGGCGAGGTCAAGCTCGCAGACCTTGGTGCTGACGTGGCGGGCGAGGTCGTGGATCTTGGCACTGACCCCGAGGAGGGCAAACACTAACAGACCTCCGGCATCATCTAAGACCTGGTGTTGGGAGACGAGCTCGAGGGCGGTCATGGCGCAGAAGACGACGTCTGGCTCTGAGACGGAAACAAACTCGGTCAACCGACGCCGGAATAGCTGATCGAAATCAGAGGCAAACGGATTTCTCGTCTAATCGCCGCCGGGTCGGATCGAATTCAGTCGCCTGTGATTTATGAATTGGAGGACCTCGGGCTCGGAGACATGGACGAGTAGAGATCCGGTGGGCTGATGTCATGGTTTGAGTCGCCGAAGGCCTGGGTTGAACGCCGGATTTCAATTGCAGAGAGAGCGGTATTTGGGCGGTGTTGGGAGAGAGAGAGAGCGAAGCCAAAGATGGGGCGCGACACAGAGAGAGAGAGTCTGAGAGGATAGAGTTAAATAATAGGGGGCAAAACCTATGAAGCATGGATACTTCAAAAATCTGACTATGCTGTATCATATCCGTATCAGATACGGATACGGGTACGATACGCACTGGGTACGTATCTAGGACCTTCAAAACGTATCATTGACTATGTAGTATGAGTTGACCTTTTTGATACGTCTTGGATACGGTTTGACAAAATATTGGATACGTTTTGGGGGTATTTTGGATAATTTCCTATCACTTTCAACCTAATACACGCACTCGATCAGATCTCTCTCTTCGCATCGATCAGATCTCTCTCTTCGTTTCTTCGCGGCGTCCCTTTCTGACTTCCCAAGTTCGGTGGCGTCCCTTTCTGACTTTCCGAGTTCGCACTCGGCTTCGTTCTCACTCGGTTCGCAGTCGGCTTCGTTCTCACTCGGTTTCTTCCCGAGTTCGCACTCGGCTTCTTCCCAATTTCGCACTTCGCAGCTAGTGGGTATGTTCAGCAGTTCAGATCGAAAGACAGGTTGCTAGTGGGTATGTTCAGTTCGAAAGCTTGAAGCTTTAACATCTGTGGGTTGAAGGCTTGAAGGTTGAGGCCGTGAAGGTCGAGTTCTCTGAAGACAATCTTCGCATCTCTGTTTGTTGCTTGATGGGTATGTTCTGAATTGAAAGCCTTGAAGGTTGAAGCTCTGTGGGAGTGTGGGTTGAAGGGTTGAAGGCTTGAAGCTTGAAGAGTTGAAGCCTTGAAGGTTGTTCTGCCATTTCTGTGGGCTATTATTAAAGGTATGTTCAGATTTTTGGATCATCTTAATTAAGTCTGTTACATGAATGTTTTGGAGTATGAATTACGTTTTGGAATCAGTTACATGAATGATGAATGTGTAGTGAAGTCTGTTACATGAATGTTTTGGAGTAGGAATTACGTTTTGGAATCAAATGTTTAATTAAGTCTTGGCAGGAACCATCTATTTATCGTTTTGGAAGCTTGTTTGTGCTTGAACTTAGTTTTAATTTATGTTGCTTGAACTATTTGTTAAGTAATTTGATCCTTTGACTTATGTTTTGTTTGATTGTTTGAATATTATGTCTTTCAATTGCTTGTTTCATTGCAATTCCATCATTTTATATGCAATATTCATCAAATATATTTATTAACACTATATATATATATTTTACATATTATTTTATAAATGTGTCAAAACGTATCGTACCCTGTTTTTTTGAAAAAAAACGTATCCACGTATCGTATCGTATCGTATCCCGTACCCCGTACCCGTGTCAGTGCATCATAGGGCAAAACTATCTCTGGGTGTTAGATTGGGTAAATGGGGTTAAAAAACTCTTAGTGGAGTAAGTGGGCAATTTTTAGGCTAAAATGGGGTAAGTGGTCACTGCCCCTTTTCAATATATATATATATACACACACACACACACACACATATATATGTATCTATATATATATATATATATATAGATATTTAATTGTCTATTAGTTAAAGTGTCAGTTTTGAGTTACCTGTTTCTTAAGAGTGTTTAGTACTAGTTTTGGGTGGTGTGTTGGGTTAAAGTTATTCTATTGTTCTGTCCTGCACTTTGGTTCTTGCTTTTGTGCTTCTTGCTGACTTATAGACTGAAACCAGAACCTTGTGTTGTGCTTTGGCGAACACTGCTTCGATTGTATCTATGCAATTCTTTGTTTCTATTTACAGGTTTTGTGATTGTGTGTTTTTGAATTAGGACATTTTGGTTGGTTATGTTCAGGTTTACTATCCTCAGATTTCCTGCTACTGTGACTTCTATGATTCTTTTGAAATTGGTCTCCTTGTTGTTATTATGTCTCTTGTTTTCACAATTCCTGAACTTTGGCCTTGGCTTGCCTACTTGATGGACTACTTAAATTAGGTTGAGTTTTATCATTGGTGAAATTTGAGTCTTTGAGTGTGGTTTGATTTCAGTGTGCTTGTACGATACGAACTCTACTTTTTGTTTTCCCGATTTGTGCGGTGGGAGCACGAAAACTCTGTATATGTATTTTGTTATGCATAAGATGGTTTGTTTTCTGATTCATTTGTTACACAATTTCTTGACATGCAGGTGGATGACAAGTACCAGTACTCATGTATGAATAAAGAAAATCAAGTTCATGGTTGGGTATGCACCAACCCACCATTCGGCAATGAATTTTGATGAAGCTTTTTTTTTTTTGTCTGATAGAAATGACAATATATTGTATGTGTTTATCAGTATAGTTTGAGCTTTGAGAATTTAAGAGTGATGCAAGATGTACTTGTGTTATGAACAGTCTGCAGCGGAGAGAGTAAAAGCGAAGATGAAACTCCAACTTGCTGAAACCGGTGAGTTTCCGTTGGTGTTTATGGGATGTGTTGATATGTAATGTTTGGCCTTCAATTTGATGCTTTAATGTGCGTCTTAGCTGAGGTGATGTATGAGTTATTTATACTTTTGGCCTTCAATTTCAATAAGTTTGTTGCAATCTGTAGCCTACAGTTAAGATACGATTGTAAATTGTAGGAATGTGGTTCATTTTATAATTAAACATACACTTCATTTCAGTGTAGTTATAGGGATTGGAGTATATTAGATTTGATTGTACTCAGATACATGGTTAATTTGTACTCACAAAGTTGTCGACGAATTAATCATATATTGTGATTTATTAAGATCCTCTAATCTTGAGAGCATACACAATGATTTTGTTATATGTAATGATAGATTTTCTGGAATGCTGCTTATACAAGAATATATTAATTATATCACATATGTGAACCTTTGTTATACTCTCTTCTCATGAAGTTGAAACTTTATAGAACATTAGAGCTCATATGTTTTCATTTTTCCTTTTAGCTCAACATCTTTTTGTTCTTTGTTTTGTATCCTTCACAGTTTTTTATAACATTATTCTTCGAGTCTGATACACCAGATTTCTACTTGTTTGAAATTTGTTGTTGTTGTGAGTTGTTAGGTGGGTGGACAAATGGAATCTAGAAAAGTAGTTATTGTTACTGCTGCTTCAAACCTTGCTGTAGTAGTGTGCTCATGACATTTGCTGAGGTACCTCCCCCTGCACGAAATTCTTTGTTTTCTGTTTTGTTTATCTGATCTGAAACATATATATAGAGCATAGAGTATAAGACTGCTAAATTAAGCTGTGTCCTGTTCTCATAAGAGTATATGACTGACATTCCCATATATTGTTGCATCAGAGAAGGATGTTATTTATATGTATATAAGTGCATGATAACTTTCCATAGCATCCTTCTATGTTTCGCATGTCAATATCAATTCCTTACAAGCAAGCCATGAAGTTGATTTCTACGACTATGTTTATTTTTAGGTTAAAGCATGAAAGAAGCCCGATTCCTTACAAGCCAAATGAAGTTTTGCCAATCAATCATCATGGAACAATGGATTCAAGACATTGGTTGTATAAGGATGAGAATGCTTAGAAGTTAGCTCTAAGACATGGGCTTGAGGACGTAAGCTCGCATTAGGAATAAGTAGGCTAGTGTTTGGTTGCAATTACATTATTGTACTTTGGTTTATGTATGAGACAATTATGGATGTATTTCTTGGCTGCAATGATAGATTAAATAATACAAGGCATTTGTGTAGTTTCTAGATTACATCCTAGTTGTCACACAATATGAACACAAATGTGTCGTCTGAAATACAATGCAACCACTAAATCAAAGTTAAAATATGTTGTTTGACATATCTAAGAACAACAGAAACAAGAAAAAAAATGTTGTTACTTGTGCACTCAAACAACAGAAAATTGTCATATGAAATGAAAAAGGATAAATTTCAGTTTAGTACCCTGTGGTTTGGGGGTAACATCATGTCAGTCCCTGCTCTTTCAATTTGATCAGCAACACCCCTGTGCTTTCAATTTCAATCAGCCGTGCCCAAATTTTACTGTTCCGTCCAATTTGAACATTAACTTTGACTGGATTGACAAAGTAAAATTTGGACGGAACAGTAAAATTTGGGCACGGCTGATTGAAATTGAAAGTACAGGGGTGTTGCTGATCAAATTGAAAGAGCAGGGACTGACATGATGTTACCCCCAAACCACAGGGTACTAAACTGAAATTAATCCAATGAAAAACAACGACAAAATAAAATCCAAATATGTTATTTGAAATATCTAAGAACAATATAAATAAGAAAAAATATGTTGCTGTGCATTCAAATAACAGAAAATTGTCTTCTGAAATAAAAAGCAACGACAAAATGAAATTCAATTATGTTGTTGGACATATCTACGAACAACAAATACAAGAAAAAATATGTTGTTACTTGTGCACTAAAACAACAGATAAATGTTATTGTAGGCTAATAAAGACGATAGATAAATGTAATCTGAACTGAATGCTAATGACAGTTAACTGTTATTGGAATTTGAATAAAACAACACAAAACTGTTATTATAAGTCCATTCAGACAACAGATAGGATTTCATATCTTTCACTTTGGAGCATTCAAACCACATTTTTCTGTCTTTGGAATAAGCATTAGATCATAGAAATTACAAGGAACTGTTATTTGTTTTCAGATCACATCACATTTATCTGTCGTCTGAATTCACTAATACACAGCTAACTCATGTCTTGATTTCATCAAACAACAAAAGACCAAAAAACTTTATGTTGTCTGATACCCCCAAGAGACAGCACCGTACTAGACAACAGAAATTTTTTTGATTAGACGACAGATCTCCTCTGTCGTCTGATTACTTTTCTGGCATAGTATACCGACCTTCAAGTGTCAGAAAAATAACAATGCAAACTCCGAAGATTGAGCAAAAATTTGCAATCTAAATTAAATTACCTCCAAAGATTAAGGTGTTTATTTGGTTATTTCCTTAAAAGAGGTTTTCCAAGAGGCATGCATAGAATGACAAAATCTTGATGATATTTGTCAGTCTTTCAGGACCTGTTCATATGCAGATGAAGTTGGGCCAAACTTCGATCACTAATCCCTTACAATTCTTTATAGTGGACTCAATTATGCAAAACTAGAAATTAGACAGTGTTTGTTTGCGGACAAATTCTTTCCGTTTTGCTGAAACATATCGGATCAGAGGAATATATCAAACTTCCCGAATAAGCAGCCTACTGATCAGCAGCTTTAGTACATATGTCTAGGTTCCTTGGAAAATAGTAGGCAGTGAACTGATAAGTTGAGATTCATAAATTTAGAGAGAAACACATATAGCTACTAGGTTGGATACCTCATTAGTCTAATTGTGTTGAGCTAAGTTTTGATGACAACAATCAGTGACGTTTGTTTTGTTAGGATTGCGGCTCAATATCTAATCTAATTCCTTGTCTGTTTTGGATTCTTTACTTCTGAAGGCTTTGGGTAAGCAATTCTAGTGTATCTAGGATTTATGGAGTTTTTCCTTCGAAGTAAAGGTTTAGGATTGAAGATCCTATTAGGAGTCGGACTAATCGTGATCCTATTGGTGTGTGCTTTCGGAGATTGGAAGACACCATTTAGAGAAGATGTGAGGGTTTGGAGATTCTCATATTGTGGGTTGAAAGAGACTCATTCTGGAGGGTGCCATTGAGACATCGTTTAGAGAGATCCGTGTGTGGATCAATTGAGAGTTTTGATAATTTGAGAGATTTTAGAGAGTTTTGATAATTTGAGAGATTTTGGAGAGTTGCAAGCTTTGAGAGATCGGGTGTATTTGGGAATTCTCTATTGAGAATTTGAGTTGTGAGGAGAGAGGTTATTTGAGTGGAAGAACCAAAACGTTCTTCAAAAGTTTGTAATCTTCTTCTCGTTTAGTGGATCCACCATCATCATCACCCGGGGACGTAGGTCAACTGTTTGACCGAACCTCGTCAACAATCTTGTGTTTGCTTTCATAGTTTGTGATTACTGTCTTCATTCGGTTTCGGTCTTGGGTTAGGGAATTCGGAAGGTGACCCGAATTGTCAAGTCTCCAACATATGTAGCAAAGATTGGTAAGTCGAGTCTACTACGATATATATTTCTTTGGTCAGACATGTCTTCTACAACCTATGTAGCAAGGTTTCTTGTGTACAAAATCTCTCGCTGCACCTTCAGACTAAGCCATGGCGTTCCCATTCTTAAAAGCAGTTATTGGTACTTCTCGATTTCTATCTCTCCACACTGTGTCTTCTCTTTTCTTGATCCATTCCATAGCTTCTAACTGCTCTTAACTTATAATCTTTCTACAGGTTTTAAAATATTAAAGCACCTTTCAAAAAAAAAAAATATTAAGGTACATCTTTGAAACTTATTTGGATTTGCGGCAACACTCGGCTCTCAAGCTTCCAACCCTTCCTAAAGCTCTGGAAGGAGTAATCAGTCGAGAAAAGTTTGAGAAGTCACGAGCCTACTGTCTTGAGAAAAGGTATATCTGATTCTTACGGATCATCACTTCTTATTGATGATCCTTAACGGGAATTTTTTTCCTACTTCCTGCAATTTCCATTTTGTTAGTGCGTTTGTGACGATACTTATGGACTCAGCAATATTGTTTTTTCGGTTTTTCCCTTGGTTTTGGAAGGTTAGTAATGCTTGTTTGTGGAAATTGTTTGATTAACTTTGTTAATATTTTTTTTTCGATAATTGCAAAAATCAGGAGACCTAGTAGTTTTAGCTGGTCTCAATGCTGAAAATGAAATACTGCATACCCTTGCATTTTTAGGAGGAATGATGATTTGGTCAAAGGTATGGACATGGTTGCTAATAGCTTACAAAAAACTGAGAATTTATGATCAATCCCATTTGGTATTTGCATGCAATGATGGATTGTACAGATAAATCTGTACTCTATCAGCTTTTGAAGGTATTGATAGTTTGCCTCTTTGGACCAGATAAAAAAGTTACCATTTTCTCTGTGCTCCACATTTGTGATCGAGGCTCGTCAGGGTTTTAATAAGGTTTGTTACTTTCTAACACAAATTTGTATCTGTTTTACAGCGAACAATATGGTTATTCTTTAGAGACCTTTTAAAGGAATATGTATCTCTGTTATCCTTGCCCCACCTATAGTCTCTGCAGTCCTTCTAATTGTACAAATAATTAATGTACTAGCTTTTGCAAATTTATGATTAGATTTCTTTTACATGCTCAACTGTTTGGTTACAGAAAGGAGGTGCTTACTTGGCCATATATCTTTGGGCGTTGCAATTCAGGCTTGTTACTCTCTTTTGATGCTGACCATCTACCCTATTCTAATAGCCCCAATCTTTAACAAGTTCACCACTGTGAGTATTCAAAATACTTATCACTAACTGAAATCGATCAAGTCATCTTTTTATTGTGTTTGGTTTTATTGTCTTAATTTCATTACTATGTATGACTATAGCTTCCAGAGGGTCAGCTCAGGGAAAAAATTGAGAAACTTTGTTCTTCCCTAGATTTTCCATTGAAGAAGCTGTTTGTCATTGATGGATCAACAAGATCAACTCACAGCAATGTGAGTATTCAAGTTTTTCACCTTGTTTATGTTGTTCGAAATTTTGGTTAGAATTGGTTGACTTACTGACCTTACCTATATATCATGATACATGCCTATATGTACGGTGTTTTTTTTTTTTTTTTGAAAGGGGCTGGTGCGGCTGCCCTCAAGTCTTGATTAATGAAATTGCAAAATACAAAGGGGGACGTAGACCCTAAACCCCATATTACAATAAGCATAAAGAGATAATCCTGAAATAATACTAAGACTCTCTACAAAATCTATGTATTCTAACAAGCACCAATTAGCAAAGAGTGCACAAAAAGCTACTCTATTTGCTTTGACATAGCGGTGACATACAGGCCTATATGTACTGTTTTTTTTAACAACAAGAGAATTGTCCTCTATGATACACTGATTCAGCGGGTATTTATGTATTTCATGCTAGGAAAAAAAATATTAATTTTTGCTTTGTCTTGGTTAATATTAATTCTGCTGCATCACCTTCTGCAAAGAGGTACTTATGTGAGTAATTGATGGTTTGCAGTGCAAAAATGATGAGGAAGTTGTAGCTGTTCTAGGCTTCTAGCTCATGAGCTAGGCCATTGGAAGCTTAATCACACAGTCTACCTATTTATTTTTGGGCAGGTATAATGCTATAATTTTCTGGAGTAGGCTGGAATGAACCAAAACATTTGTAGACCAAAGGGGCCCCACTGACGTGGCCAGTTTATATCCTCACGAGCTGATTACTTTCTGTTGACTATTAATGAGACGTGAACTGTAATTTTCTTGCCGTCATGGTGAAATGACGAGGGGTTTCTGGTATTTTTCCAGATGCCATAAGAGGCTATAGCTAATATGTAGGTAGGCATCTTCTCCATCAAAAACACGAAAGATATCTGGTTTGGCAGCTTCTTTATCAAAAGCACAGATAAGCGAGGAGTAGGATGATCCTGGAGCTCCGCCTCATCAACTAGCTCATTCGACATTCCCGGTCCAGCAGTAGGTTGTTTCTGCTTCTAGTCTTTCGTTTCCTTCACTTTGCCGTTACTCTATTATTCTAGTTGAATCATTGCACCGAAATTTCAGTTGAAGCAGTTCAAAACGGTTTAACTATCTCTCTCTAGCCTCTACCCAACAACACTGAAACCCACAAACCCAGTGGACATGGGTTCTCTCAGAAATGAATGAGAGAGACAGAGGGAGAGAGAGATGACAGGGAGGAGGAAGAACCCATTTTAGCATAGGAAACCCAGAGATTCTGTATGTTTCCCGTCAGGTACCAGCAACTTTGGGAGATGTACAGCAAGGCTAAGGCTAGTTTTTGGACTGGTACATGTTCATTTAGTGAAACAAAGATGAAAATTTCTTTCTTTCATGTCAAATTTGGTGCTTTCTTATTTGTATGTGTGGGTTTTGGAGTGTGTATCTGTTTGTTTTCTTGAATTTGATTCATATTTGTTTAAAGTTGGGGTTTTCTTTGCTTGGAATTGAGAGGGTATCTGAACAATGGTGGTGTCTTTCCCTTGAGTTTATTGGAATTCAGAAGAAATTTAGTGAAATTCATTGATGCATGTTTCATTTATTTGTTTATTTAATCTTTTTCTGTATATTTTTACTTATTTGGTTTCAAAATTGAGTTGGTTTTGCGGTTATGTGACTTATTACTTGCAAGATATGGTTACTCTCTGACTATGAAAGCAGTTTCTTCCTTCTCTTTAATGAGGCCCATAACATTACTTTAGATAATAGCATCTTTTTTTTTTTTGAAAGGAATAGCATCTGGTTTTGTCTCTCAGTAGATCTTTTGATTTGGGAAATGAATTATTTAATCTTTTCCTTTGTCTTAAAATCAGTATACGTGATATGTTTACAGAACAATACAAGGGAAGGGAATGAATTCATCCAATTGGAATTTGATGCTTTGAGCGCAAACCCATTTGGGTTGCAAAATTAACTGCAATATGATATGTGTGCTCTCAGTGAGTGGTGTGCACATCTATTTCTTTGATAAACTAAATCCTCATGATTGTAGGTGTATAGAGAAACAATAACAGTACTAATTTTGAAAGCCTGATTTCTATCTGTGGTAAATAGCACTAGCAAGACAATAACAATGACATAATATATGTGCTTTTGGACTCCAGATAGGCATATATGGTCTTTAGGGTCTGTGGATGTATTATAAGATGGAATGTGTACATAAGCCACAAGGCCTATATCCAGTCAATTTTTTGTTCCCTTTTTTGGAGGAACCTGCTAGTTCAATGTCTTCTGCGTTCACAGTTATTCTAATGACATGTTAATTGGCTTACAACTGAGGAGGTTGATCTATCCCAGGATGTACAGCAGTGGGACTGTGGGAGGCTCTGACTGACTCCAAGAAACACTTTATAAGTCATGTCTTGGCATTTTTGAGGCAAACGTAAGGCCAAGGTTGCTCGACTTGGTTCTCTACCTCCCGCTGCTCAGAAGGTTGGTGGTGGAACGATGAAACTTAGGCCAGTCAAAACAAAGATGCCTTCAGGACTGAGAGTAAGTTTTTCAATTCATAGTTGTTCTCTATAGGCTTGTTCTTATTGATAGTAAAATCTTATATCATTGTCTGAGTTATATAAAATAAAACTTAGTAATTGTATTGCCTCTTTTCTTGTTCTTGGTTGGAAACTTTAGAACTCATCACTTGTTAACTGTCCAACTCAATGTACTATTTGTTATTTTGCTTGTCGTGTATAGAAGAGTATATGAAATTTAGTCTGTTGGTATTTGGAATTGCATCTATGCTAGGTCTCAGTTGGTATTGGAATACAAAACTTATGTAAGTATGTAACTACTCATTAGTTCAGGAATAGTTCTTAGCTTTAGATGAAATCTTAGAATGTCGAGTTCTATATAATTATCTAGACATCCTTGTTCTTAGATATATTGATCTGTGTTGAAGGATGTCGACATAATGTGTGCCTCTACAAACTAGGGTTTAGAATTGTAATAGGAATGTGTTCTAGGTATTCAATTGTAATCGGATTCTATTACCTTTTTGGGTACCTTGTAACTCCCTATTTAAAGAGCTCCTATTATCAATAATAGATACACAATTCCATTCTCCTACAACACGTTATCACGTTATCAGCACGAGCCCTAACCCTAGCCGAAAAAAAAAAAAAAATCTAAAACCCTAATCACTAAAACTGCCGAAAACCTCCAGCCGCAAGCCTACTGCCGCAGCTCCTAGCCCACTCTAGCCTCACTTGTGCACCTGCCCCTGCAGCACCTAAGCGCTCTTGAAGCACCTACGTGCCCCTGCGCACTCATCCCTGCTGCCCCTGCAGCACCAACACACACCGACTGCATCCTTCTCCTTTCTTGTGCACGTTAGTCTGCTTGCAGGCTCCGAAACCTCTTGATCGGGACCTCAGATCAAAATATTTCCTTCATGAAAGTTGTTCATCTCTGTCTCTTCTATCTGACCTCCAAATTTTAGCCCTATTGGAGTTGTTTTTAGACCTGTACACCATTCGAAGTGGGAGCTGTACAGAAGCGAACCTGCTGCAGAAACTGCTGCTTGCTGCTGTCCAAAACTGCTGCTGAACCTGCTGTTTGCTGCTGTCCAAAACTGCTGCTGAACCTGCTGTTTGCCGCTGCCGCCGTTTGCTGCCACTTGTTGCTGCTGCTGCCCCAACACGCCTGCTCCAACACGCGCGTGTTCTCAAGCCCAGAACCATCACGTAAGTTTTTGTAATTAAAGTTGCTGCTTTCATGTATTTTAAATTCTTTTTATTTTCTGCAGAATTTTGGAATATATGAATATATGAACATGGTTTTGAGTATTTAACAAGCGGAATTGTGGGGATTCACGCTTAACGAACTAAGAGTGTTCGTAACCAATGAACTAAGAGTGTTCATAATTAAACGAACTAAGAGCGTTCGTAATCAATGAACTAAGAGCGTTCATGATATTCGGACTAAGAGCGTCCGCATTATGACCATATTAAAACATCATTGTTTGGTCTAATCCAAAATTTCTTGGAAATCGGTTTCTTGGTAGCATTAAGGCTCGGAAACCTTATATTAGTTGTCGTGGAAGTTTTTACTCCGAAACTAATCTATTCTCCTTCATCTTTGAATGTGAATGCAAACATGCAAAAACCCGACTTCACTAATCCAGATTCAAATGACATTTGTTATCATCGATGGGTGAATAACGTCAAGAATCACCTCACTGCTAATGAGATTCTGTGGAGTAGAGCTCACAAAATATGAATTAATTGAGAAATCCTCTCAACCTTCCCCGTCTCAGCACTATTGGTTGCAAAGCAATATAGGCTTGTGTGCAATGCTAGATGGATTACGAGGTTTCATCAACTTATTTCATATACTGAGTAAGTTGACAACATACTCGTGAAAACCATAATTCAAAGGCCCGTTCAAACTAAGAGCGTTCACGAGGTGAATTATAATAGCGCACCGAAAGAAGGGCGCAAGGAGCGGAACCCTAAAGTTAGGGGACAACAAAATGGACGTGTGGGTCCATACAACCACCCCACAAAGGAAGGAAAACCGCGAGATACATAGACACGTGGCAACATTGGCCAACGTGGGATCCATAAAGGATGTCGAAATGCACAAGGTGCATCTCAATTAATGGGTGAGGTAATGCTATAGATGTGGATCTTCAGAGCATTGGTTTAAGCGCTAGAATGTTAGTGAAAAAACAAAGCTGCACAATTCAAGGTATATAAAAGATATGAGAGAGCATGAGGCTCATCTCGCAGCTAAAGGAGATGATGGAGATGACAATGACGTCAATCTCATCATTATGGACTTCAAATCTGGCGAGGAAAACAACAATGTTGATGCCGCAGATTTTGATTAAATAGTCTTTCATTTTCCAAGAATTATGTAATGGCAATTGTGCCTTAATGAATAAATGACATTTGGTTTTAACTCTTTCTCACTAGGCGTACTCAATTAAATATGATGTCTAGGAAAATAATTGAGATTAGTGGTACTTAAGAGAGCCTCGCTCCACCGACATCTCTCTCTACTTCCCTGGTCATATTTGATTGGAATTACCAAAGGGATTGAGTGACTACAATTTGTCTACATTTCATTTTATTTGGATTAGATTTGATCAAGAAACTTTGATGTAATCGTTGGCTATTATTAATAAAGTGTCGATTCTTTTAATTTCGAGCTTTATTCACTTAGGTATGTTTCCCAGAGAGCTAGAATGTCTCGCGGATAGTGCTGCTACGCACATCATACCTTGACATAGGCAATTATTCCTTGGGATGATGCCTACTCAATCTTCTGTGACTACGATGGTAGGGCCATCATGATTGATTCATTGTCAAGGACCAGCTCATTGCCAAATGGCACATTGATTTATGTCACTGAAGCTCTCTAGGCTCCTAGGGCCGGAGGTCCCCCTTTTGAGCTTTCAAGATATTAGAGCCAATGGTTTTCATGTGGAAACACATAGCGAGAATGGACATAAGTTCCTTTGCATTATCTCTAATGACTACGAGTATTAGAGAAGCTCATGTGTCACTCTAGTGAGTTATATGTAACCACTATTCAAGTAATTGAGTCCAATAACGTCATAAGAGATGATTTTTGGGACATCGACACATATAGGCTTTGGCATGACCAATTGGGACATCCAGGTCATGATATGATGATCCGTTTATTAAAGACTTCACACAGACATCCATTCTTTCGAGTGAAAAGAAGTGTGAATCAAAAGTTGATTCAAGGAGAAGGGTCATGCTGTCAACCCCTACGGCAAGAGCTTGGCATTGACGCCAAGAGTGCCAATGTGCCACCTCTCTCCACTTCTCAAGTCAATTGTGATTTCGTGGCTCAACCAAAATCCTCATTAGTTGCTTCTAAGGCCCCTCACTCGTTTCCCAAAGCCTGCTCTTTAAGGATCGAGACCATCCTATGCAAAGGACACATGTGTTCTCAGAGAACCTAAAGGGATTCTATAGATCGACTCAACCAACTTGCGGACTGCTTAGATGTTTTATGCTGTTGGTTGATATGCGGACACGCTGGTCACGTGTCGCACTATCGTCCACTCGTAATGCTGCTTAAGATGAACTCCTAGCCCAAATCATATGGCTACGGGCGGCTACGGGCTCACTACCCGGATCATCCCGTTCAGTCAAATCATATGGCTAGAGAGTTTACATCGAAAATTTTTGATGACTATTGCATATAATTGGGTATTGATATCAAGTATCATATTCCCATGTACACACCCAATTGGTCTCACGGAAAAGCCACCTTTAAATGACTACAATGGTAGCCCGGACATTGGTAATGCGCACCAATATTTCCGCTTGGGTTATGCAATATCACATGCAGCTATGCTAATTAGTCTACGACTTATAGCAGCCACTCAACTTTTATTTGTGTTACAGCTAGTGACTGGGTTCGAGTCTAATCTCGTACTTATGCATATTTGAGTGTGCGGTTTATGTGCCAATTGCGCCGCCACATCGCATCAACATGAGTCATTGCAACGAATGCATATATATATATATATATATATATATATTTGTGTTGGACATAAGTCTCCAACCATAAGTCCGCTATGTAGAACCCTTGACAGACGATCTCTTTTTCGCTGGATTTGCGAATTGTCACTTTGATGAGACAGTTTTCCCGTCGTTAGGGGGAGATTAGAACGTCAATGTTCAACAGGAACGACATGAATTGTCGTGGTCTGTCCCCACTATGTCTCATCTTGATCCCCTAAAAGTGACGAGATCACATATACCTGCTGCAAACATGCCTGCAAGGATTGATGTCCCCACAAAAGGACATGGTGCCACCCAGAGAAGATGGGTACTGCACCACTACCATGGATGGTGGTATGGTGTCGTCACAAAGGTGGCATAATGGCGTCATAGGCCATGGGTTCCACTAGAGAGAGTAGGAGACCCATAGGTTCGATGGATTCTCGCCCTAAGAAGAGAGCGAGTTTGGCAAAACTTGATCCATTGATCATTGATACTCAAAATCCGTCTCATGAGAATATTTTGGATTGTGGTTATGTCCAAGAGACATCGTTGGGGGACGCCTCAATGTTAGAACCAATTCCTGAGAATATAGAGATCTCTACGAACTACACTAGTGTACATGAGGACGTGGAATTATTGAGACCAATGACATCGAACCTTACTCCGTTGAAGAATGCCAACGTAGAGAAAATTGGCCTAAATGGAAAGATGCGATCCAGGTTGAATTGAATTCACTAACGAAGAGGAAGGAATTCGGGCATGAGATGCCAACACCTCATAACATAAAACCTATTGACATTAATAGGTCTTCGTTGGATAGCATGATGAGAAGAAGAGATGGTAATCTAACCTTATGGGGCAAGATTTCTCACAACGCCCTGGAATCGACTACGAGAAGACATATTCTCTCGTAATGGATGTCATTGCACTCCACTACCTTATCAGTTCGGTAGTTTCCAAATAACTGAACATGCAGCTTACGAATGTGGTCACTACGTATCTCTATGGGGATCTAGATATGGAATATAATGAAGGTTCTTGTGGACTTCATTTACCCAAGTCAAGTGGTTCTAGACCACGGAGCGTATTTGCAACGAGGTTGAAATGCTCACTAAAATGACTACTTGATTGGAAAGGGATATGATGAACTATGCCCACGCGTTTCCATGACAAGTTCCGGATTTGCAATTGTCGCGGTTTATGTTGATAAACATAATTGGAACCCTTGAGAGTTAAGGGAAACTGCTGAACACCTGAAATCCGAGTTTGAGAGGAAGGACCTTGGGAGAACACGGTTTTGTCTAGATTCAAAACTTGTATACCGTGTCAATAGATGCTTAGGTATTTTGATAAAGTCAAAGATGCATTCCCATGGTCGTCTGTAGTCTTGGCCTTAAAAGGGATCCGTTTCGTCCCAGGGATGATGACGAAGACGTGTTAATAGCGAAAGTGCTTACTTATGTACAATATGCGCATTATTGTACTTAGCACAATACAAGACCGGACACCTCAATTATTATGAACTTGTTGGCTAGACATAGCCCCGCGCCAACGCAACGCCATTAGATTGGTATAAAGATAATCTTTCGATATTTGAGAAGTACGCTTGATATGGGCTTGTTCTATCCCTACAGAGAAAAGAGATGACGGAAGTGTGGGATCGGACCCCACAAGGCAAAATGCCACCTTCCGTGCTCCTCCTCCCCTCCATCAAAATGACAACAAGCATTTCTAAATATTGAAGTGAACCAAATCCGATCAGAGGATAATGTAGCGGACTTATTTACTAAGTCGTTACCAAAATCCACATTCGAGAAATATGTGAAGAGCATCGGATTGAGAAAGTTATCCGAACTCCCATGATTGTAGCAATCAGGGGGAGATATTGACATCAGGGGGATATATGATGTCTACATGTTTGATCTCGAAGAGTGAATGACGTGTTGTGCTCTTTTTGTCCTTCGACCAGGGTTATTTTTGTCCCATAGGGTTTTTGTTACCTGGCAAGGTTTTTAACGAGGCAACCATCAAAGCGTCATCACCAAGTTTGAGCGGCACAAGGGGGAGTGTTGAAGGATGTCGACATAATGTGTGCCTCTACAAACTAGGGTTTAGAATTGTAATAGGAATATGTTCTAGGTATTCAATTGTAATCGGATTCTATTACCTTTTTGGGTACCTTGTAACTCCCTATTTAAAGGGCTCCTATTATCAATAATAGATACACAATTCCATTCTCCTACAACAATCTGTCCTTACTTATAAATTGGAGGTTTTTAAGACTTGAGAGTCGCAAGATGTACAAAAATGAGTTGAGAGGGCTTGCTCGCTGCTGTCTTTTGTTCAAGTGCTATTTCCATCAGAACCTATTTCAAGGAGGAGCAACCGACAACAATAGAGACATGGGAATATGCTCTTGTTCTCCGAAAGTCTATTGTTCTGATTTCAGTGCCCTGTTCAAATTTCTTGCAGCGGCTTACCTAAACTCAGTATATGGCTGAGAGTTTAGTTCTTGATGCACCGTTAGCCTTACTTGTCATGCCCTCCGTTAGCCTTTCTGTTTGCAGCATATTATTAATTGTTGTACTATGGCCTGATGACTCCAGCATTTTTTGAGGAAACATGTTAAACATAGACCAATGCCCAATTTACTTATGAAGCAGCTATTGAATTTATTGTTACTTATGAATGGTGAAATTTTTTGTGATGCAGAAACTGTAGTTCATTTCACCTTCTCCCTCCCACAGAAAACTATATGTTCCTCTATTCAAGGATCCATGGAGATTTTGGTGACTGTCTATTTGATTTCTTGTCCCACTAGTGCAAAACTTGAGAAATTTGTATACCTTTATTCTATTACCATTAAAATTTTGGCTCTAAGTTCCATCATGCTTTGGGTTTGAAGAAGATGCAATAGACATTCCATTATTAGGGCTTCTGAGAAATCAAACATTGACTTGAGAGAGAGAGAGAGAGAGAGAGATGAAATGCAGATGTACTGCAATTGAAACTTAGAACTGGTAATCTCCTTTCATTGATGATATATTGAACTATGTACAAAGTAACATTGTGAACTTACAAAGGGGCCTCATTCAATTTTGAGCAAATAGCGTTAAATGTACAATTGACAGTTGAGGAAATTTAAAAGCTACAAGTGAACGCTTAATCTGGTTCACAACTAAAAGTATAATGGCTAGTAGATTAATCCCAAGTCAGAATATTCAACATGAGGCAATTTGAACGTGTAGGCGACTGGTAAGCTGGTAGATTAATTTTCATTGCATTGCCATTTCCGAGTCCTTCATTTGTCGAACAATTGAGGTCCGGGAGGAGACAAATATCTCCTATAGGATCATAACAACATTCAAAGGTAAAAAGTAACAATATCTCCCAAGTGTCTATGTTCAACATCATTTAAAGACAGAAAAAATGTGGTTAGTATTCATCTATTCAACATTCTCCCTACCCACACTATAGGATTACAAGGTAAACTGCTACTAAACTCAGTTCACATAAGACAATGAAAGATATTATACAGGTAACCCTCGGAAAGGTTAATTAATTAATCATCTCAATTCCCTTGCTAAAGCGACACAATATTCTAAATAATAACAAATAGCAAAACTAGAATAAGAATCAAGTTGAATCAAATGTGAGTTGCAACAATATAGAAAGCAGATTAAGGAGTTTGCTTGAAAAATACCTGTAAGACGTTTCCAAAGTTGGACTTCAACTTCTGTACCAAATGAAATATTAATGGCCAGGGATTTGAGAGGATACACAGTAGGATAAACAGAAAGCAAGCTAGGTATCTGTGGTGCATACACTAGCCTCCAACTTGCCTGATCAAACTTTCCCTTCCCTTCTATCCTTGACATTAGTTTTTTTAGTGTTGTAGTTGCAAGCTTTTGAAATGCAAGTTGCCCTCACCTTCCAAGATGGACTCTGCCAATAGACTTTCAAAGACTACAACAGTCTGTGTATAATGAACAAATGGGTCAGATTAAATTGCCTATAACTCCAGGTAATGAAAAGTGAAAACTTGAACTAACTCGTGCAATTCCAAGTATTAACTAAAGCAGAACTTGAGGAGAAACAAAATGTTCTGAAACAGCAAAAATTCTAATATGGACCAAGGTCCAGGGAGACCACGGTTAAATCTGGCGCGTGAAAAGCACGCGCGGTTATCCGGCGAGTGAAGAAGGAATCTGACGGCGTGGGACCCACTGATATGCAACAGTACGTTTGGTTGTTGACTATTCCCCGACTTTGTCCTCCGCGAGGTTCCTTCTGTCCTCCGTTAAACGACCTGCACAACAGAGACCACCGAAGCGAAAGAGATCACATTCACAGCTCAACTGGACAACCGATCCACCACCCAACCCGAGCCCCATTACGGCGACCCTTCATCGATTCCATGGTCGGCGATTTCAACAACCTCAACAAGCCAACCCCGAAACCCCCGATCGGCTTCAACGAGAACAGCTCAGCCACATTCCTCTCCTCCGGCAACCCTTGCCTCAATCTCTTCTTCCATGTCGTACCGACCAATCCGGCATCCTATCTCCACTAGCAGTTTCGTCTTGCTTGGGCGCACGACGCGCTAACCACCCTCAAGCTCATCTACGACGGCGGAGCTCTGGCTCCACAAGCACCACCCCAAAACCCTAGTCTGCAATGTCGACGTTGGTGGTGGTGCTGTTGTAGACTGCGAAGTTCTGGGCCGATGGCAGCGACGTCGAGATATATATATATATATATATACAGCGGTTCTCCACTGCGGACGTCCGCAGTTTTTCGATCCGTACGGATTTTGTGTTTTTCCCCACTTTTCAATCACACATTCACATCTTAACCGTTCAGTTTTTAGGTCCTAATGTATAGATCACCTCTGCAAAATTTCAGCCAATTTGGTGATCGTTAAGGCATTCAAAACTGCAAATTACAACAATATATACGAACGGTTCCGGTTCGACAGATTTGGTTCGTTCGTGTAAATTGTAGTTTTGGATGCCTTAACAATCACCAAATTGGCTAAAATTTTGCAGAGGTGATCTATACATTAGGACCTAAAAACTGAACGGTTAAGATGTGAATGTGTGATTGAAAAGTGGGGAAAAACACAAAATCCGTACGTTTTTGCTTAGGTGCGGATAATATCTATTATCCGCACCTGAGCAAGATTATATATATATATATATATATATATATTAAATTTCAATTAACGGTGCAGATCAAAAGCTGCAGAGCGTACGGCCCAGATCGTACCTCTAAAAAATTATTTTCTAATAAATAATTGATATGTTTTTAAGAATATATTACATAAATAATTTTTTTAATTCTAAAACTTCTAAAAATTGTAATAAATAGCTCTGGGGTTGGCAAAAATTCATAAAAATTCTCAGAAACTCAACGTGACGTTTACTTTAATATTGTGTCTCAAAACTTTTACTCGTTAACGATCTAGCCATTCAAAGTGCGAGTTAATAGAAATAAGAAACAAAAAATTGGTCGGTTGACCGTGCGGGTCGACATAATAACTATTACGGAATTTTCTGAATTTTTTTACCCAAAGCCTAAAATGATGTACTTGGCACATCTAACAGATGATATCTTGTAGGAAATATTCTGGATGCAGCTATGAAAAATTAGGAATGAATTATGATCGAAATGAAATGAAATGCTTGTTGATTGTTGGACTATGGTGTACTCACCCCAATAACAAGGAAAGACCCACAGCAGGACAGGTGATGAAGGTTATTCAACATGAAGCACCATTGCCGGAACTTCCACATGACATGCATAATGATCCAGAACTGCCTCAACCTCAATAGTCAATACCAATCTCAAATTGCATCTTCTCAGATATCCTCAACTTCTTCTAGCTATATATAGTACCTGAGTAGCAGAAACAGTCACTAAATCATTTGAAGGGCAAGGTGAAACAGGCGGAACCTAAGTAGCACCGATACGGGTACGAATATCCGGATACAATACCGTGCGATATGTGGAAACGGCAAATCTTAAATGTAATAGGATACGGTTACGTGAATGATACGTAAATTAAATATATATTTTCATATATATATATATATATAATTAGAAAGAAAAAAAAAATCTGCCGCATAGTCCATATCACAAACCATTAACGTATTAACTCATAGCACAATTCACAAAGATACAAAGCATCTGCCGCAAAGTCCATATTATCAAACCATTACTCCATCAGATGCACAACGACACAAACCATCAGACTATCAGAGTGATGAAAGTGAATCAAACCCACAAACCATCACAACTTCACAAGCCATAACCATATCACAAACTGATATGATCATGGATGAATTGCTTGTAGATGTTGTTTTGGATCGGTTTTGTGTTGCTTGGCAACTGATATGATCAGTGGGGATTTGTTTCTTCCATGAAAAATGTGTATTTGTTGAAAAGGGGCGTCCTTTTGTTAGAGAAGTGTTTACAGTCTGTTGACTGATGTATGTCTATGAAATCAAAGTGATTTACAAGTGAATTCCTGATTTGAGGGTATAAGTTTTCACTCTGTAATGGTATTCAAGGTTGATTGCTGTTCTAAGTGCTCTGGTTTGAAGTACCTTTACATGTTGGATTTAGCAAATGGCTTGGTGTAAAATTACTGTTCACCACACTTTTATGCATATAGCTTAATAAGGGTAAGTACGGTGACATGGACCATATTTCACTGTCCAAATATCTGTTTGCAGCCTGTGCTGTATTTGTTTGGTTCTCCATTGGGACGCAGCTTTGAACTTGTACTTTCGTTTGTCTATGTTATGGGCAGATATGTGAATCTTTAACATCAGGTCCTTCTCATGCAATCGACATAACACGGGAGGTGAGCTTTCATACTTTATTGTTTGAGATTGAACTAAATCTAGTTTGTTTGCTGGAAGATTGGTTTAAGAAGGGATACTATGATTCTAATGCTATGCAGGCTATACGGGAGGGTGCAGATGCTGTAATTGTGGTGGGAGGAGATGGAACTCTGCATGAGGTATTGAGATTTTAAAGTTCATGGAAGGACTGCGATGACTAGTCAATTGCATTTTCTCCCCTGCCCTGGGTCTGGGTCTTTCATATTCTGCAAATGACTGGTTGATATGGGATATACTCTTTACCATCTTTTGGTCAGACAATTTGGTGTACTGATATGGTTTTACAAATGACCAAGGAAAATGAATCTGTCTCTCAAATTTTAACAAGTGATAAATCTTTCGGTGTAGGATTTGGCTTCAGTTATGGGCATATACAGTTTTACCATAAGCAATGGTTTAATGGATTTTTGGTACATGTAACTTTCAAAATTGCAAGTGTTCTGATTTGTATGGGATATCTGTATTGTGTGCTACGGATGTGTACGCATATGATCTATACTGTTGCTTATCTACATTAGCTTCTGATAATCAGGTTGTGAATGGATTCTTTTGGGCCGGAAAACCTGTTACTAATTATGATAGAGAGGCCACCCATTCAACTGCCCTCGGTGTAAGTGATTACCATAGGAGTTTTGTAATCTTAATTTACATTCTTTTTTATCATTGTATGTAGTTATTGCCAAATTCAGTCATTAGTGAAATGCTCAATTGGTTCATAAACTACCTGCTTTGGATTTCTGAAGGGAGATGTAATTATTGTTTGCTTTCTACAGCTCATTCCGTTGGCAACTGGGTCCGATTTTGCCAGATCATTTGGCTGGTTAGTTCGTGCATTTCAATCTGGTATCATTTGAGTTGTCTATGTTCACTTGCTCAAGATTCTTGAATATCTGTTATTTTATCAGGAAAAATAATCCTTATGAAGCCATCGAACGCATAGCCAAAGGTTCTCTCTCTCTCTCAATCTTTATATTGTTTGTTCCTTTTGTGTAATCCATCTTTGATTAATACTGAAGGAGCTTTCACTTAATGATTCATCTTGCATTTACTTTGTGAATTATATATGCTGAAGGCAGAGATGCATAATTGCCTTCTGCAGGACAGAGATCACGGATAGATGTTGGAGTTATTAGTGGAGAAACTGATGAACCTCATTACTTTATTAATGTTGCTGACATTCACTTGTAAGTTCAAGTTGGAAAATTTTCACTAGACACATGCTGATTTTTAGACAATCTCTCTGACATTTTGTTGGGGTGGATATTTTGCAGGAGTGCAAAAGCAGGATACCATGCTTCTAAATACAAGAGATTCGGAAACTTGTGCTATGTTATTGGTGCTTTGAAAGGCTTTATTGGGCACCGTAATCAGGACCTTAAGATCAAGGTGAGTATTGTATTGTGTTGAGAAGTAGTAGTCAGTAGTTTATTGCTTGCATATTTATTTACCTTACAAATCATCCACTCCACTTAATAAAATGTTGTTGATCTAGGTCAATGAAGGGGAGTGGGAAGTATATCCTCAAGTAACAGCCCTTTGCATTGGAAATGCAAAATACTTTGGTGGTGGCATGAAAATTACACCAAATGCTGATCCTCAGAATGGAAAATTTGAGGTGGATTAGTTTTCCTGCACCTATTGTTGATAGAAAAGTATATAATGCAGGGTTTTTTTTCCAATATTTCTGAACTGTGTTGTGAACTTTCTTGGCAGGTTGTGATTCTTCAGGACTTCAAGTGGTATGACTTCGTCTTGAAGCTACATAAGCTGTACAATGGGACTCATCTATCGGTGGAAAATGTATCGTCAAGAAGGTAGGTCATGTTAGGTGAAGCTGTCTCTGGCTAATATACTTTTCATGTTTTCTCCGTCTCCCTCTCTCCTCTGTTTCTCCCATATTCCTTTCTATCTTTGCGTAGAAAAATAAAAACTAAAAGCCGAAGTGGAGGTTTCCCGATGAGCTCTTTCATCCACGGCTATTAGATGTAGGGTTCTCTTGTGTGCTTCCCTCTTATTCATTTTGTTCTTCTTGCAGCGTACATTCTATTGAAGTGGAGGAGATTTCAGGAAGTGGCAGCATTTATGTTCAATCAGATGGCGAACATTTAGGATTCCTGCCTAGAAAATTTTGTATATTACCTTCTGCTGTTGAGATGATATGTTGACATAATGCTGGAACTTGTGCTTGGTGCTTATTGAAGAATAGAGTTCGCAGAGGTATCTTAGCATCAGAACTGATGCTGCAGAGAAAATAGACTGGACATGCAGTTCTTTCTCATGGAATAATCAATCAGATAGAGAGTTCAACAAACTACAATATACACACCAGTGCCTACATAACTGAAGCCAAACAAACTATGATAGAGTTACAGATCGATTTATCTGATCATCTAACTTCTAACAAACTTATACAGACTCCAACATAGTCAAATTGAAGGTACTGACATGTCGTCCATGCTGGCTCTTCACACTTGAGCTGAGAATAAGAGCTGGTATTGACTTGATACATTTTGGTGTGAATAAATGTTAAACTGAAGTGCTCTGGTTTGCTTTACTAAGGCTTGGCCTAATTTTCTCTGTCTTCCTCAATCTGAAGGAAGAGGATTTATAAAACTCATCACTTCGATTTTTGTTGGTACCTGTAACACAATAGTTAGGAAACTCAGACATAGGAAACTGAGTTTCCAGAGATAGGAACTATAAAAAGTGCAGTAAATTTGGCTACAGTGATGAACTTTACTTTCTTAACCTCCTCCTTATTCTTTGCTGAATAGTGAATATAAAGGGTCAGTTTTTTTTTGTTTTTTTTTTTCCTTTTTTTCTTTTGATTCAATGGTTCTTAAAATCTTGGCAATTCTTTGTTGAAATTTACATTTGGAGACTTTTAAAGCGTTGTTTTTCTTTAGGATGTCTCTATGGCTAATATTCATTCTGGTCTTAGATATTTAACTCCAACCATAGGTTGTGTTTCTCTCTCTTTTCAAATGGCAAACATTTTCTCCTATGCTTCCATTACACCACGCCTCACTGCTCAGCACCACTACCTCAGTTTCCAGCCAAATCATTTCAGTTTACAGCCAAGTCAGCGTTACAGTGTGTGCAGAATTCGTTGCAGTGGTGAAAACCCAACAAGCAAATCAACATCCAATACAGAATCCCAACCAGAAAATGCAAATGTAGTGCTTAAGGTTGCTTGGTATGCCTCTGAGTTTTTGGGCATTGCCACTTCGTTTTTCAACCCACCATCCAAAGTTGAAGCTCCTGAAACTGCTCTTGAGCTTGCAAGAGATGGGTCTGGAGCCGTTGATCTTGCCGGAGTAGTAAAATCAATCAAAGATGACTTTGAAAGATCATACTTTGTCACAGGTCAGTGAAAAAAATTTCAATGGAACTGTTTGTTGAACTCTTAGGTTTCATAATGAGTAATAATCTTCATACTTGGATTACTAGGGAACCTCACGCTTGATGCATATGAAGAGGATTGTGAATTTGCTGATCCTGCAAGCTCATTCAAAGGGCTTCAACGTTTCAAAAGGAACTGTACTAATTTTGGATCCCTTTTAAAGAAGTCAAATATGAAGCTTATGAAGTGGGAAGATTTTGAGGTAATATCAAATTCCACATTTTCCTTCATGAGTTTTCCGATTAGCCAGCTTATAAATCTCTTGCTGCCACCTTGACTGAATAAGTTTAATTACCTCATTGTTGAAAGAAAATCAAGTTTAGTGTGCCTTATCAAACTAGGAATAGGAATAGGAGAGAAGGTTCTAGATTTCCCAATCCTACACGGATTGGTATTCCTTGTAACATTAGAACTAGCACTTTGTAATCCCTATATATAGGGCTCCTATTCTCAATAATAATACACATCTCTCTCATCAACCTCTCTCAAATACATTATACTTAAACACGTTATCAGCACGACTCTAGCCACAAAGTAAAAACCAAAATCTGCCGAAGCCACCTAGCCCGAGCTAGCCCTACCACATCGCAGCAGCCCCTGCTGCCCTGCGCGCTGCACCTACAGCCACACGCCCCTGCGTCGCTGCACCTACAGCCACACGCCCCTGCGTCGCTGCCCTGCAGCCCCGCGCTCCTGCGCACGCTACTGCTTGTCCACACGCCCGCGCGCCTGCAGCCCTGCTGCCTGCCCTGCTTGCGCGCCCTTGCGTCCGCAGCTGCCTGCTTGCGTGCCCGTGCACCTGCAGCATTGCATCAAGCTGCTAGCCTGCAGCTGCTCCTGCAGCCCTCTCGGCCCTGCCTCCTCCTGCATCCTTCGGCAGCAACTAAAATCCTTAACTGCCATCACCACCGCAGCCCCTGCTGCCCCGCATCCGCTGCACGCCTCTACTTAGATTACTTCGCTCCATCACGCCTGCATCGACACGCGCGTGATCCAAAACCAACAAGTAAGTATCCAAATAGTAAGTTTTAAAGTTCCTAATTTGAAATTCTTTCTTTTTCTCGGGGACTTAAAAACCTCCCTTCTTCTCCATCCCACCTTTCTTATAACGTGGGTTCGATCATTGAAAAGCGGAATCGTGGGGATTCACGCAATTAACGAACTAAGAGCGTTCGTAAGACTTCGGACTAAGAGCGTCCGTAAGCATCGAATTAACGAACTAAGAGAGTTCGTATGCTACGGACTAAGAGCGTTCGTGAGCATCTATTTTGACCATACAAACATCATTGTTTCGGTCTAATCCAATTATTCTTGGAAATCGATTTCTTGGTAGCATAGCTCGGAAATCTTATTTATATTAGTTTTCGTGGAAGCATTGACTCCGAAACTAACTTGTTCTTGTTTCATCTTTCAGGATGTCAAACATGAACAAACTCGATTTGTTCCATTGGATTATGCAGGCAAAAGGTACTTAATTTGGGTCATTGATATAGAGATCCACCTTATTGCCCGTGATTTATTGCATACTATCCAAGAGCTTTGTCCTATAGAAACAGCTCCAGACCCTCAAACCGAGAAAGATAATTCCAAGGCACTTGCCTTCATGAAACGTCACATGGATAGTGACCTACAGTTTGAGTTCATAAATGAGGATAGCGCCATAAAGCTTTGGCATGCGCTTCGCGAACGATATGGCAATGTTCGTGACTCCATACTTCCGAATACAGAAGCAGAATGGAAAGATCTTCGCTTCTCTGAATTTGACACTGTCATGCAATTTTATTCGGAAGCTCTCAGCATCAGAGCAATGATGCGTCTCTGTGGAAAGATGATCACAGAAGACCAGTTGATTGAGAAAACCCTCAATACCTTCCCCGCCTGTGCTATGAGGTCCTCTGACTTATTCCGGACTCATGTAAATGCAAGACGGATCACAAGTTTCCAACAGCTTATTGAAGCTATGGCCACTGCTGAAAGACATGGCAATGAACTTGTGAAAAGAAAATTTGATAGGCTTCAAGATAGCTATCAAGAGCATCATCCTATGGCTAGAGAAAGTCGCCATAGACGTCATGATCCATACGATCGAAATGCTCAAGAAGGTAATCGCTCAAGGCGACAATCTCACGACCGTAGGAGGCGTGATTTTGAGGGAAATAGGGTTGGAAACCATGGAGCCAACTTTGGCCATGGGCACCACTTTCCAACGCCACCAGTCCTAGGGACTATGCATATTGCGCCAATGCGCCTCAATCAAGGGAGAATCCTCTTTATGGTGTCTATTTCTAATATGGAACGTCTGATCAATGGACCTGAACTTGCAATGTACCTACGAAGGTAGTCGCATCATGGTGATCAAGACTTCGAGATCACAAAGACTTTTAATCTGGCAATGAAGACAAAATGCCGCAGATTTTTATTTATAGTCTTTTATTTTTCCAAGAATCATGTAATGGCAATTATGCCTTAAATCAATAAAATGACTTATTGTATTCACTTTTTACCTCTAGGCGTACTCAAGAGTACTTGTGATGTCTAGGCAAGGTTTGATCTGAGAGAACGGTTTTAAAAGTGAGCAATGCTCCACCAAAATCTCGCCTTACCTTACCTGGTCACAACTAAATTGAAATTACCAAAAGGATTGAGTGACTACGATTTGTCTACGGTTTGATTTTTATATTGGATTAGATTTTGGTCAAGAAACTTTGATGTAATCATTGGCTATCATTAATAAAGTATCGATTTATTTTATCTCATGTCATGGACATACTTCTCGAACTTTATTACTTACAAGATGTAAGAGCCAATGGTTTTCATGCAGAAACGCATTGTGAGAATGGACAAGAGTTCCTTTGCATTACCTCTAATGACTACGGACATAAACGAGTCTTAGAGAAACTTATGTGTCGCTCTAGTGGGTTGTATGCAACCACTATTCGAGTCATTGAATCCAACCATGTCATAAGAGATGATTTATGGGATTCCGACACATACACCCAGGTCGTGACATGATGATCCGTATATTAAAGACTTCACACGGACATCCCTTTTTCAGAACGAAAAGAAGTAAAACTCGGTTTTTGGACACCGAAGGAGCCCCTGCGCCTCACGGCGCTGTTCACCCCCAAATCCGGCCATCCTTGGCCGGCGCCGCCTTCCCCCTGCGGCCTCAGGGTGGCATTGACGCCACCAAGGCTCCTTTGTTTCCAACTTTTATTTCTAAAGTCACTTGTGCCTTTGTGGCTTAACCAAAATCCTCATTGGTTGTTTATAAAGCCCATCATTCGTTCTGCAAAGCCTGCTCTTTAGCAAAGTTAGGATCGAGACCATCCTATGCAAAGGACACTAAAGAAAATATATCATTCTTGCAAAGAATCCAAGGTGATATTTGTGGACCTATTCAACCATCATGCGGACCATTTCGATATTTTATGGTATTGGTTGATGCATCGACACGCTGGTCACATGTCATGCTATTGTCCACAAGGAACGCTGCATTTGCTAAACTCCTAGCACAAATAATTAAGTTAAGGGCTCACCACCCTGATCATCCTATTAAGTCTATAAGATTAGACATGCTGGAGAGTTTACATCAAAGACTTTTGATGATTATTGCATACCATTGGGATTGATGTTGAACATCTGTTCCTCATGTTCACACCCAAAATGGTCTCGCAGAAGCCACCATTAAACGACTACAAATGGTTGCTCGAGCATTGGTGATGCGCACCAATCTCCCTATTTCTGCTTGGGGCTATGCAATATTGCATGCAGCTGTGCTTATCGTCTGAGGCCTACTGCCACTCAACCCTTTTCTGCGTCCCAGATGGTGACTGGGTATGAGCCCAATGTCTCACACTTACGCATATTTGGGTGCGCAGTTTATGTGCCAATTGCGCCTCCACAGCGCACCAAAATGGGTCCTCAACGACGATTAGGCGTTTACGTTGGTTATGATTCTCCAACGATTATCCGCTACATAGAACCCTTGACAGGCGATCTCTTTACCGCAAGATTTGCGGATTGTCACTTCGATGAGACAGTCTTCCCATCGTTAGGGGGAGATAAGAACATCAATGTTCAACAGGAACGACCGGAATTGTCGTGGTCTGTCCCCACTCTGTCTCATCTTGATCCCCGAACCGCACAGTCCGAAATTGAAGTGCGGAGAATTCTCGATCTTCAGAACGTAGCAGAATCGATGCCTGATGCGTTTTCTGATATCGCTAAAGTGACGAGATCACACATACCTGCTGCAAACGTGCCTGCAAGGATTGATGTCCCTAAAAGTAGAGGACATGACGCCAACTCAAGAATGCATGAGCATGGCGCCAACGTCCCATCTCTCAATGATGTGACGTTATGGCTAGGCCCACGGCTCCTGCCAGGAAGCGCGGGAGGCCCATAGGTTCGATGGATTCTCGCCCAAGAAAGAAAGCGAGTTTGGCACAGAATAATCCATTAATCATCGATATAAATAATCCATCTCATGAGAATATTCCGGATTATGGTTATGTCCAAGAGACATCATTGGGGGACGCTCCAATGTCAGAACCAACTCCAGAGAATAGAGAGATCTCCATAAATTACACTAGTGTACATGAGATGATGGATAGAAATTCTATGGCGATTGATGATGCATTTGCATATCATATTGCAAAGGAATTATAGAATATGATGATATCGAACCTCGCTCTGTTGAAGAATGTCAACGAAGAGCAGATTGGCCTAAATGGAAAGATGCGATCCAGGTTGAATTGGATTCACTAACAAAGAGACAGGTATTTGGGCCTGTAACGCAGACACCCCCAAGTGTAAAGCCTGTTGGCCATAAATGGGTCTTTGTTAGAAAGCGTAATGAGAAAAATGAGGTGGTAAGATATAAAGCCCGCCTTGTGGCGCAAGGTTTCTCACAACGCCCTGGAATCGACTACGAGGAGACATATTCTCCCGTAATGGACGTTATAACGTTCCGCTACCTTGTCAGTTTGGTAGTTTCCGAAAAACTTGACATGCAGCTTATGGATGTGGTTACAACATATCTCTATGGGGATCTAGATTCAGAGATATATATGAAGGTTCCAGATGGACTTCAATTACCCAAATCAAGTGGCTCTAAACCACGGAGCGCGTTTTCAATAAGATTAAAACGCTCACTATATGGATTAAAACAATCCGGACGGATGTGGTATAACCGTCTAAGTGACTACTTGATTGGGAAGGGATATATTAACAATGAAATATGCCCATGCGTGTTCATTAAAAGAACAAGTTCCGGATTTGCAATCGTAGCAGTTTATGTCGATGACATGAACCTAATTGGAACTCTAGATGAGTTGAAGGAAACTGCTAAATACTTGAAATCCGAATTTGAGATGAAAGATCTTGGGAAAACACGGTTTTGTCTCGGTTTAGAACTCGAGCACCGTAGTGATGGGATTTTGATCCATCAGTCTGCATATACTCAGAAAATTCTAAGGCGCTTTAATGAAGATAAAGCAAAGCCTGTGAGTACTCCCATGATCGGTCGTAGTCTTGAGCCCGGAAAAGATCCGTTTCGTCCAAAGGATGAGGACGAAGAAGCATTAGAGGCCGAAGTGCCCTATTTAAGTGCAATAGGCGCATTATTGTACTTAGCTCAATGCACAAGACCGGATATCTCATTCGCAGTGAACTGTTAGCTCGACATAGCTCTGCGCCAACACGCCGCCATTGGATTGGTGAAAAGACAATCTTTCGATACCCAGGAGGTACGATTGATATGGGCCTATTTTATCCCTACAGAGAGAAAAGGAATGACGGAAGAATGGGATCGGACCCCATTAGGCATGAAGCCGCCGTCCACCACAACATAGTGGCCGGCCATGTTGCTGCCAACGCTGCCACCACCATCAAGGGTGGCCGGCCTCACCCTATCTCCCTCCATCAAAACGACAATGATGTCTTGATGGGTTTTGCTGATGCAGGGTACCTCTCTACCCTCACAAAGGTCGCTCCCAAACAGGTTATGTCTTTACCATGGGAAGCACTGCGATATCTTGGAGGTCTACGAAACAGACCCTTGTTGCTACTTCCTCAAATCATGCAGAGATTATTGCTCTACATGAAGCTGTACGTGAATGTGTATGGCTAAGGTCTGTAATTCGACACATTCAAGGAAGTTGTGGTTTGAAGTCTACCACAGATGAACCTACATGCATTTATGAGGATAATGCAGCTTGTATTGAACAAATGAAGTTAGGTTTCATCAAGGGCGACAACACCAAGCATATATCGCCCAAGTTCTTTTATAATCAGCAACAACAATCACTTCTAAAGATTGAAGTGAAACAAATCCGATCAGAGGATAATGTAGCGGACTTATTCACTAAGTCGTTACCTAAATCCACCTTCGAGAAACATGTGAAGAGCATCGGATTGAGAAAGTTATCCGAACTCCCACGATTGTAGCAATCAGGGGGAGTTATGATGTCTACATGTTCGATCTCGAAGAGTAAAGGACGTGTTGTGCTCTTTTTGTCCTTCGACCAGGATTATTTTTGTCCCACAGGGTTTTTGTTACCTGGCAAGGTTTTTAACGAGGCAACGGATGAAGCGTCACCACCAAGTTTGAGCGGCACAAGGGGGAGTGTTGAAGGAAAATCAAGTTTAGTGTGCCTTATCAAACTAGGAATAGGAATAGGAGAGAAGGTTCTAGATTTCCCAATCCTACACGGATTGGTATTCCTTGTAACATTAGAACTAGCACTTTGTAATCCCTATATATAGGGCTCCTATTCTCAATAATAATACACATCTCTCTCATCAACCTCTCTCAAATACATTATACTTAAACACTCATAACTTTTCATTCACAGTAATTTCTATAAGTTTTCATCGAACTTTTGGTTTGGTTACAGGATAAAGGAATTGGTCACTGGAGATTCAGTTGTATCTTGTCATTCCCTTGGAGGCCAATTCTGTCTGGTATGCTTTTGTGCAATCACTTGTTAACTACATGTATCAAATAAAGACTAATTTTTTGTCTGTGAGGGTCGGAACTTGGAACATAAAACATATCCATGGAAAAAATTTCTTCTGGTTACCTATATAGCACTTGATGTAAAAGGATTGTCACTCTAGTCCATCTTCAACCTTTATTATCAAACCATTTGTTAGCTACCTCACTTGCTATATGGGTAAAATCCCAGAAGCCTAAAGGGCACCTCAAGTAAGAAATGACACTTTCATTAGCTAGTTTACTAAGGTAAATGCTTGTTTAACTTGTTTCTAAACCATTCTGACTTTGTTGTTGCAGCAAGTGGATACACTGAGTACTACTTTGATGAAAACAGGGGCGGAACCAGGATTCTAGGATTGGGGGGGTCCAAATTAAAAAAAAATTTGTTCGACAATAAACTTGTTTTTTTCTTTTAAGAGAGAATACAAAATGTAGTACATGAAAACGAAAAATCAATTCCATTATGGTTATTAAGGAATACAAATAAGAAAAATAAAGGAAATAAACATTTCAAATTTGATATAATTGACATAATGTAACACAAAAGGAAAGAATTGATAGATATTCTTTATTAGATTTGTAAACAAATGCATTTTTGTTAATCTATGGGGGGGTCCATTAATGAAGTTGAGCAAGAAATAAGCTATAATTAAGGTAAACAATGAAGCTTAGTTAGACTGTTTAGGAAACCAAGGGGGGTCTGGACCCTCCCAGGCCTGACTATAAGTCCGCCCCTGGATGAAAAGTCAGGGAAAGTGTCCAGGTAACTTATTGTTTCAATAAGGTAACTTTTTCCCTCTATTCCAAACTTGTCATATATAACTCAAAGTAGCTATGTTAGTTTTCAGGCATGTAGAGCACTGGAATGTTCCCAAAATGGTTTTACTGAAGCAGATTCTAAAGCCAAGCAGGGGATTCTGGCTTAAGAAAACAGGTGGTTGAAGAATTGTTGTTTATGGAAAAGGAGGGTCAGGGTAACAAGCTATGGCCAACTTCTTTCAGACTCTGATCACAATTTTGATGGTTTGTGTATATGGAAAAAGAAGTTGTAATTAATGGAGGCGAGAGCTAGTGGTATTTATGGTTATGTACCTTTGATATGTTGGGATTTGTAAGTAAATATGAGATTTGTATATCAATGACCAAAATGAATGTGAATTTGGGTGATTTCAAATTTCACCAGATTTGGTGCCATCACCTTGCAAATATCCTACATTAATCACTCCCCATAAGCAAAAGTTGCAAAAATGGGTCTGCGTAATAGTATTTTTCTAATGGGAGTAGGATTGAATTTGAAAGTGATATAAAGGTGTTAACAAGTGTCACCAATCTTAAATTACTATAGATTGGCCCCATATTTTTGTGGTTAGTCTAGTCTACTATTATATATATATATATATATATATTTTTTTTTTTTGGTTAGTCAAGTCTACTGCAATGTGTAGTCTTTCTTTGATGACTCCAGGTCTACTACTACATGTTGATACCATAGATTGTTTGTTTTGGACAAAACCTTTCTGTAGGCACCTTCAGACTAAGCCATGGCGTTCCCATTCTTGGAAGTAGTTGTTGGTACGAATCAATTTCTATCTCTCGCTCACTTTTATCTTCTCTTCTCCTCTGCTCACCTTCATGTTCTACAGCTTGTAACTGCTTTTAACATGTAAGCTTTTTACAGGTTCTATGATATTGATGTACATATTTGAAACTTACTTGGATTTGAGGCAACATTCAGCACTCAAACTTCCAACACTTCCTAAAACTTTGGAAGGAGTAATCAGCCAAGAGAAGTTTGAGAAGTCGCGAGCCTACTGTCTTGAAAGAAGGTATATCTGATTCTTTCTGACCATCATTTCTGCTTGGTAATCTTAACTGATGTTTTTTTTCTTGGCTTTCAGCCACTTCCGTTTTCTTTGTCAGTTAGTGAGAATACTTGTGGAATCAGCAATTTTGTTCTTTAAGGTTTTGCCTTGGTTTTGGAAGGTTAGTAATATAAAGAGGGATTCTGTTTGTGGGAATCTGCTTCATGCTCTACTGTCGTTGTTTGATTAGTTCTGTTTTCCTTTTTAACAATCTCAGAAATCAGGACACTTCGTAGATTTAGTTGGCCTCAATGAAGAAAATGAAATACTGCATACCCTTGCATTTTTAGCTGGTGTGATGGTTTGGTTAGAGGTAGGCATATTATTGCTAATAGCTTATAAGTTTCTGAGAATTGATGAACAATGAAATTGGTATTTGAAGTACAATGATTTTCTAGACAGATCTATACTCTATTGGTTTATAAAGGTATTGATAGTCTGCATCTCTTGACCAGATCACAAATTTACCATTTTCTCTCTACTCCATATTTGTGATCGAGGCCCGTCATGGTTTTAATAAGGTTTGTATTGCTACTCGGACCTCATCATGTTTTGTCTCATCTTTTATCTCGATTGTTTCTTGTTGATTTAATTTCTAACATGAATTTGTATCTGTTTTACAGCAAACAATATGGTGTTGAAGGAAAATCAAGTTTAGTGTGCCTTATCAAACTAGGAATAGGAATAGGAGAGAAGGTTCTAGATTTCCCAATCCTACACGGATTGGTATTCCTTGTAACATTAGAACTAGCACTTTGTAATCCCTATATATAGGGCTCCTATTCTCAATAATAAGAACACATCTCTCTCATCAATCTCTCTCAAATACATTATACTTAAACACGTTATCAGCACGACTCTAACCACAAAACAGAAAACCAAAACTCATTCACAAAGCAGCCCCTAACCCGAGCTAGCCGAGCCTTCGCTGCAGCCCGAGCGCCCGTGTGCTTGCAACCTTGCACAGAAGCCCCTGCTGCCCCCTTCCTGCAGCCCTACGTTCCAGCCTGCTGCCACCGAAGCATCCCTGCTGCACAAACAAGCCAACGCACACCCACTGCATCTTTTTTCCGTTCCTGTGCACGTCCGTCTTCTTGCAAGCCTCGAAACGTCTAGTTCGGAAGCTCAGATCGAAAAACTTTCTTCATCAAAGTTGTTCGTCTCTGTCTCTTCCATCTAACCTCCGAATTTCAGCCTTATCGGAGTCATATTGAGATCTGTACACCAATCGAGGTACAAGCTGTTCAGAACAGAATCTGCTCCGAATTTTCACCAAGTAAGTATTCAAAAGAGTAAGTTTTGAAGTTCCTATAATTCGGAATTTATATTTCTTCTTCTTTTCTCGGGGACTTGAAAACCTCCCTTCTTCTACATCCCACCTTTCTTATAACGTGGGTTCGATTCTTGAAAAGCGGAATCGTGGGGATTCACGCAATTAACGAACTAAGAGCGTTCGTAAGACTTCGGACTAAGAGCGTCCGTAAGCATCGATTTAACGAACTAAGAGCGTTCGTATGCTACGGACTAAGAGCGTTCGTGAGCATCTATTTTGACCATACAAACATCATTGTTTCGGTCTAATCCAATTATTCTTGGAAATAGATTTCTTGGTAGCATAGCTCGGAAATCTTATTTATATTAGTTTTCGTGGAAGCATTGACTCCGAAACTAACTTGTTCTTGTTTCATCTTTCAGGATGTCAAACATGAACAAACTCGATTTTGTTCCATTGGATTATGCAGGCAAAAGGTACTTAATTTGGGTCATTGATATCGAGATCCACCTTATTGCCCGTGATTTATTGCATACATCCAAGAGCTTTGTCCTATAGAAACAGCTCCAGACCCTCAACTGAGAAAGATAATTCCAAGGCACTTGCCTTCATGAAACGTCACATGGATAGTGACCTACAGTTTGAGTTCATAAATGAGGATAGCGCCATAAAGCTTTGGCATGCGCTTCGCGAACGATATGGCAATGTTCGTGACTCCATACTTCCGAATACAGAAGCAGAATGGAAAGATCTTCGCTTCTCTGAATTTGACACTGTCATGCAATTTTATTCGGAAGCTCTCAGCATCAGAGCAATGATGCGTCTCTGTGGAAAGATGATCACAGAAGACCAGTTGATTGAGAAAACCCTCAATACCTTCCCCGCCTGTGCTATGAGGTCCTCTGACTTATTCCGGACTCATGTAAATGCAAGACGGATCACAAGTTTCCAACAGCTTATTGAAGCTATGGCCACTGCTGAAAGACATGGCAATGAACTTGTGAAAAGAGATTTGATAGGCTTCAAGATAGCTATCAAGAGCATCGTCCTATGGCTAGAGAAAGTCGCCATCGACGTCATGATCCATACGATCGAAATGCTCAAGAAGGTAATCGCTCAAGGCGACAATCCCACGACCGTAGGAGGCGTGATTTTGAGGGAAATAGGGTTGGAAACCATGGAGCCAACGTTGGCCATGGGCACCACTTTCCAACGCCACCAGTCCTAGGGACTATGCATATTGCGCCAATGCGCCTCAATCAAGGGAGAATCCTCTTTATGGTGTCTATTTCTGATATGGAACGTCTGATCAATGGACCTGAATTTGCAATGTACCTACGGAGGTAGTCGCATCATGGTGATCAAGACTTCGAGTTCACAAAGACTTTAAATCTGGCGATGAAGACAAAATGCCGCAGATTTTTATTTATAGTCTTTTATTTTTCCAAGAATTATGTAATGGCTATTATGCCTTAAATCAATAAAATGACTTATTGTATTAACTCTTTCCCTCTAGGCGTACTCAAGAGTACTTGTGATGTCTAGGCAAGGTTTGATCTGAGAGAACGGTTTTAAAAGTGAGCAACGCTCCACCAAAATCTCGCCTTACCTTACCTGGTCACAACTAAATTGAAATTACCGAAAGGATTGAGTGACTACGATTTGTCTACGGTTTGATTTTTATATTGGATTAGATTTTGGTCAAGAAACTTTGATGTAATCATTGGCTATTATTAATAAAGTATCGATTTATTTTATCTCATGTCATGGACATACTTCTCGAACTTTATTACTTACAAGATGTAAGAGCCAATGGTTTTCATGCGGAAACGCATTGTGAGAATGGACAAGAGTTCCTTTGCATCACCTCTAATGACTACGGACATAAACGAGTCTTAGAGAAACTTATGTGTCGCTCTAGTGGGTTGTATGCAACCACTATTCGAGTCATTGAATCCAACCATGTCATGAGAGATGATTTATGGGATTCCGACACATATAGGCTTTGGCACGACCGTTTGGGACACCCAGGTCGTGACATGATGATCCGTATATTAAAGACTTCACACGGACATCCCTTTTTCAGAACGAAAAGAAGTAAAACTCGGTTTTTGGACACCGAAGGAGCCCCTGCGCCTCACGGCGCCGTTCACCCCCAATCCGGCCATCCTTGGCCGGCGCCGCCTTCCCCCTGCGGCCTCAGGGTGGCATTGACGCCACCAAGGCTCCTTTGTCTCCAACTTTTACTTCTAAAGTCACTTGTGCTTTGTGGCTCAACCAAAATCCTCATTGGTTGTTTATAAAGCCCATCATTCGTTCTGCAAAGCCTGCTCTTTAGCAAAGTTAGGATCGAGACCATCCTATGCAAAGGACACCAAAGAAAATATACCATTCTTGCAAAGAATCCAAGGTGATATTTGTGGACCTATTCAACCATCATGCGGACCATTTCGATATTTTATGGTATTGGTTGATGCATCGACACGCTGGTCACATGTCATGCTATTGTCCACAAGGAACGCTGCATTTGCTAAACTCCTAGCACAAATAATTAAGTTAAGGGCTCACCACCCTATCATCCTATTAAGTCTATAAGATTAGACAATGCTGGAGAGTTTACATCAAAGACTTTTGATGATTATTGCATGTCCATTGGGATTGATGTTGAACATCCTGTTCCTCATGTTCACACCCAAAATGGTCTCGCAGAAGCCGCCATTAAACGACTACAAATGGTCGCTAGGGCATTGGTAATGCGCACCAATCTCCCTATTTCTGCTTGGGGCTATGCAATATTGCATGCAGCTGTGCTTATTCGTCTGAGGCCCACTGCCACTCAACCCTTTTCTGCGTCCCAGATGGTGACTGGGTATGAGCCCAATGTCTCACACTTACGCATATTTGGGTGTGCAGTTTATGTGCCAATTGCGCCTCCACAGCGCACCAAAATGGGTCCTCAACGACGATTAGGCGTTTACGTTGGTTATGATTCTCCAACGATTATCCGCTACATAGAACCCTTGACAGGCGATCTCTTTACCGCAAGATTTGCGGATTGTCACTTCGATGAGACAGTCTTCCCATCGTTAGGGGGAGATAAGAACATCAATGTTCAACAGGAACGACCGGAATTGTCGTGGTCTGTCCCCACTCTGTCTCATCTTGATCCCCGAACCGCACAGTCCGAAATTGAAGTGCGGAGAATTCTCGATCTTCAGAACGTAGCAGAATCGATGCCTGATGCGTTTTCTGATATCGCTAAAGTGACGAGATCACACATACCTGCTGCAAACGTGCCTGCAAGGATTGATGTCCCTAAAAGTAGAGGACATGACGCCAACTCAAGAATGCATGAGCATGGCGCCAACGTCCCATCTCTCAATGATGGTGACGTTATGGCTAGGCCCACGGCTCCTGCCAGGAAGCGCGGGAGGCCCATAGGTTCGATGGATTCTCGCCCAAGAAAGAAAGCGAGTTTGGCACAGAATAATCCATTAATCATCGATATAAATAATCCATCTCATGAGAATATTCCGGATTATGGTTATGTCCAAGAGACATCATTGGGGGACGCTCCAATGTCAGAACCAACTCCAGAGAATAGAGAGATCTCCATAAATTACACTAGTGTACATGAGATGATGGATAGAAATTCTATGGCGATTGATGATGCATTTGCATATCATATTGCGAAAGGGATTATAGAATATGATGATATCGAACCTCGCTCTGTTGAAGAATGTCAACGAAGAGCAGATTGGCCTAAATGGAAAGATGCGATCCAGGTTGAATTGGATTCACTAACAAAGAGACAGGTATTTGGGCCTGTAACGCAGACACCCCCAAGTGTAAAGCCTGTTGGCCATAAATGGGTCTTTGTTAGAAAGCGTAATGAGAAAAATGAGGTGGTAAGATATAAAGCCCGCCTTGTGGCGCAAGGTTTCTCACAACGCCCTGGAATCGACTACGAGGAGACATATTCTCCCGTAATGGACGTTATAACGTTCCGCTACCTTGTCAGTTTGGTAGTTTCCGAAAAACTTGACATGCAGCTTATGGATGTGGTTACAGCATATCTCTATGGGGATCTAGATTCAGAGATATATATGAAGGTTCCAGATGGACTTCAATTACCCAAATCAAGTGGCTCTAAACCACGGAGCGCGTTTTCAATAAGATTAAAACGCTCACTATATGGATTAAAACAATCTGGACGGATGTGGTATAACCGTCTAAGTGACTACTTGATTGGGAAGGGATATATTAACAATGAAATATGCCCATGCGTGTTCATTAAAAGAACAAGTTCCGGATTTGCAATCGTAGCAGTTTATGTCGATGACATGAACCTAATTGGAACTCTAGATGAGTTAAAGGAAACTGCTAATTACTTGAAATCCGAATTTGAGATGAAAGATCTTGGGAAACACGGTTTTGTCTCGGTTTAGAACTCGAGCACCGTAGTGATGGGATTTTGATCCATCAGTCTGCATATACTCAGAAAATTCTAAGGCGCTTTAATGAAGATAAAGCAAAGCCTGCGAGTACTCCCATGATCGGTCGTAGTCTTGAGCCCGGAAAAGATCCGTTTCGTCCAAGGGATGAGGACGAAGAACATTAGAGGCCGAAGTGCCCTATTTAAGTGCAATAGGCGCATTATTGTACTTAGCTCAATGCACAAGACCGGATATCTCATTCGCAGTGAACTTGTTAGCTCGACATAGCTCTGCGCCAACACGCCGCCATTGGATTGGTGTAAAGACCATCTTTCGATACCTAAGAGGTACGATTGATATGGGCCTATTCTATCCCTACAGAGAGAAAAGGAATGACGGAAAATTGGGATCGGACCCCAAAAGGCAAAACGCCCCCGTCCATGGAATGGCCGCCGGCCATGTTGCCGGCGCCGGCACCGCCGCCTGTCATGGTGGCCGGTCCTCCTATCTCCCTCCATCAAAACGACAATGATGTCTTGATGGGTTTTGCTGATGCAGGGTACCTCTCTGACCCTCACAAAGGTCGCTCCCAAACAGGTTATGTCTTTACCATGGGAAGCACTGCGATATCTTGGAGGTCTACGAAACAGACCCTTGTTGCTACTTCCTCAAATCATGCAGAGATTATTGCTCTACATGAAGCTGTACGTGAATGTGTATGGCTAAGGTCTGTAATTCGACACATTCAAGGAAGTTGTGGTTTGAAGTCTACCACAGATGAACCTACATGCATTTATGAGGATAATGCAGCTTGTATTGAACAAATGAAGTTAGGTTTCATCAAGGGCGACAACACCAAGCATATATCGCCCAAGTTCTTTTATAATCAGCAACAACAATCACTTCTAAAGATTGAAGTAAATCAAATCCGATCAGAGGATAATGTAGCGGACTTATTCACTAAGTCGTTACCTAAATCCACCTTCGAGAAACATGTGAAGAGCATCGGATGAGAAAGTTATCCGAACTCCCACGATTGTAGCAATCAGGGGGAGATATCGACATCAGGGGGAGTTATGATGTCTACATGTTCGATCTCGAAGAGTGAAGGACGTGTTGTGCTCTTTTTGTCCTTCGACCAGGATTATTTTTGTCCCACAGGGTTTTTGTTACCTGGCAAGGTTTTTAACGAGGCAACGGATGAAGCGTCACCACCAAGTTTGAGCGGCACAAGGGGGAGTGTTGAAGGAAAATCAAGTTTAGTGTGCCTTATCAAACTAGGAATAGGAATAGGAGAGAAGGTTCTAGATTTCCCAATCCTACACGGATTGGTATTCCTTGTAACATTAGAACTAGCACTTTGTAATCCCTATATATAGGGCTCCTATTCTCAATAATAAGAACACATCTCTCTCATCAATCTCTCTCAAATACATTATACTTAAACATATGGTTATTTTTTAGTGACAGGCTTAAAGGAATTTGTCTTTCTGTTATTCTTGTCCCACCTATTGTGTCTGCAGCAATTTTAATTGTAAAGGTAAACTCATCTATTATATTTTGAGCAAATCAGCTTTCTATTTGCCTTGCTTGGTTAATCTTTCATGACTTATTAATCATATAGTGTTTCTATAAACCTCAGAATTTTCTGGTTAGATTTCTTTTTCATTTTCAACTATGTGGTTACAGAAAGAAGGTGCTTACTCCGTCATTTATCTGTGGGTGCTCACGTTTGTTCTTTCTCTTGTGATGATGACAATCTACCCTATTCTAATAGCCCCACTCTTTCACAAGTTCACCCCTGTGAGTTTTCAAAATATTAATGATGATTACTGAAACTGATCCATTCTTCTTGTTATTATGTTCGGTTCTGTTGTCTTAATTTCCTTGTTACATGTGCCATTAGCTTCCAGAGGGTCAGCTACGAGAGAAAATTGAGACGCTTGCTTCATCCCTTGAGTTTCCATTGAAGAAGCTGTTTGTGGTTGATGGATCCAAAAGGTCAAGTCACAGCAATGTGAGGATTCAACTTTTTCACTATCTATATTTTGTTCTCAATAGTGGTAATTGTTGTGGACTTACTGATGTTAACTGTTTATCATCATACAGGCCTATATGTATGGATTTTTCAACAACAAGAGGATTGTCCTCTATGATACACTGATTCAGCAGGTATTTTGCACCAAAATATTTATTCTTTTGCATTTTTATGGTTAGTTAATTTGTTGCAACCATGTATGGATTTTTTAACAACAAGAGGATTGTCCTCTATGATACACTGATTCAGCAGGTATTTTGCACCAAAATATTTATTCTTTTGCATTTTTATGGTTAGTTAATTTGTTGCAACCAGTTATATATGTGAGAAATTGATGATTGCAGTGCAAAAATGATGAGGAAATTGTAGCTGTTATAGCTCATGAGCTAGGCCATAGGAAGCGTAATCACATAGTGTACTTTTTAATTGCCAACCAGGTATATATGCTATCATTTTGTATTGCAAATTTATGTCAGTTCTGGTTGAATTTTAAATTTCCGATCAGTAAAGTTCTTCAATCTTGCTTTATGATTTTTCTACTTTGGTGCAGATCTGTGCACTTCTATACATTGGGGGCTATACTCTTGTGAGGAACTGGAGTAGTCTGTTTCAAAGTTTTGGGTTTCATACCAGACCACTAATCATTGTTCTCATCATATTTCAGGTATCAATACATAGCCATTTTGCTATTGCCAATTTCTTTCTTCCTGTTTTTCTTTCTTGCTAATCTTGTACGTGGTTCTGATATGTTATATCATAAAAATTTGACGTAGTTTGGTACTACACTTTTTGTTTACAGTATGCAATAACACCTATTCAAAATCTAGTATACTTTGCTGGTAACCTTGTGAGCCGAGCTTTTGAATATCAGGTGAATCTGTACTTCACAGTTGGCTTTTCATTTCTCTTCATTCGCCAGATTTGTTTCTTATCAGTTTTTGTTTTTGTAGGCTGATGCTTTTGCTAAGAAACTTGGTTATGCCTCCTCGATTCGAGCCAGTCTGGTTAGGCTACAGGTAATTTGTCTAGCTCATCATCAACTCATGTTGGAGGATATGTGGCATGGCTTTTGGTCTTTGCATTACCTCATTGTGTTTGAAATCTTACATATATAGCTTGCTGCTAAAACAGAATGTTATTTTATTTTTCTTTTCAGGAAGAGAATTTGTCAGCTATGAATATTGATCCTTGGTACTCAGCATATCACAACACTCACCCCACGCTTGTTGAAAGGTTAGCTGCAATTGGTCAGTCGGACAAGGAGGAATGCAGTGCATGATGAGCCAAAAGATAATTATGAAACTGTAACTGGGTAAAGTTACTAGAGGATGATACTATACGGTTGTCTTTGCCTATTTTCTAGTAGTGCTAATTGAGAATATTCGAGGATTGTAAGGGTGTCTTTTCGTTGTTGAATCTCTCGAGAATATTATGTTTCATCTCCTCTTTTGAAAAATCTCAATTTCAATGTTCTAAAAAGGAAAATTCTGTATACATATGATGTGTATATATATATAGCTCAAATACATACATACAGATGTATATGTATGTATATTGACAAGCTTTTCACATAGTGTTATCAATAACTGAGATTAAGACTGTTGAACTCATTTTTGTACGAAAGTCAAATGAGCAAATACGAGCCGAATTAGAACTGTATCGAGGATCGATATGTGTTTGTTTCCATGGTTGATAATTAATATGCAACTGATTAATTTAGAAAGATGATATAAATCAGAACAAAAAAAAAAAAAAAGCAACAAAATAGAGAAGATCACATTAACTTCTCTGACCCATGCCGGACAGATCCAATTTTCTCGGGAGTCAAGTTGGGAAGTCCAATGATTAGTTAGTATATTGTTCACTTACCAAAAGACGGTCTATAAAATTAAACAAATTAAGATAGCATTGCATAGTTTCTTATTCAGTTTTAGTTTCAAAGGTAGCTTAGATAGTTACTTGAAGTTGGGTCAGCTGGGGCGCCATTCTTTTCTGTAACCATACGACTAAGTATGGTGAAGAATGATGATCACCACCATATTCAACAAAGGTTAACTAGTTTCTTTTCATCTATGATCGTTTCTATATTCCCTTTGCTAGTGGCAAAATTTTAATCTATGTCTTTTACTTTTGTTTTATTAGTCCTGAAGTTTCTTTATCATTCCTACAGAGTTGAGGAGGCTGGAAGATCTACCCCTCATCCCCTTATGAGTTGGATGAAATCGAATATTTCGTGGGATCGGATATCTATAAACCTGCAATTGGAGTCTCAGCAGATCATTTGTTCTTTTATGTTCCATTCATTGATGAAGATAACAAGTGCAAAATATACGAGCGGCTTAAATTTTTAGTTTGCCTCAGCCCCGACAAAATCAAGGCTGGCCCTGCTCGATCACATAACCTAATCCTAATGATTCTTGTCCGGAAAAGAAATGTCTTCAGAATCTAAGCCGCCCGTAACAGGGACTATTAAGGAAGGAGGATCTGTATCAGGGACTTACAATACAGATTACAGAATTAATTGTAATAGGGATTAGGGACCAATTGTTCTAGATTTCTATGGGTTAAGGAGGCTCTTACCTCTCTTAGCTGGTTTCAAGCCAAAAAAAAAAAAAAAAATCAAATCTTCATTGTCGCAAGCACTCTTCATTTCTTGCTTGACTGAAGTTATGATGTCTGAAAGCAGAAGCAGCAGTACGCAAGCAATCTGCTTCTGCAATATTTGCTTCCTAATTATTTTCATCAATTTCTTCTCCCACTTTGCTCATCCACTCTCCTTCAATATAAATCAGTTCGACCAGAGTGCAAATGGAGTTGTCTTTGAAGGTGATGCCCAGTTTTCATCGGGAAGGATTGAGCTCAACCCAGGCACTTATTTCGATGTTGGACATGCTATTTATGCAGAGCCTTTGCACCTATGGGACACTGCTACTGGATCACTGGCAGACTTCACTACTCATTTCACTTTCATGGTCGACTATGGTGATGAAGGGTGGAAATTCAGCGATGGAATTGCCTTTTTCCTTGTTCCTGTTGGCTACGGTATTCCACCCAACTCTGGCGGTGGTGAACTGGGATTATTCAACACCACCACCAATTTTAATGCGAAGATTGTAACCGTAGAGTTCGACTCCTGGGGAAACGAAGACTGGGATCCACATCCACTCCGGCCCCATATTGGGATCAACATCAATGAAATCTCTTCAGTTCAATACGCCGATTGGAATCCCAGTAACATGACCGGGAAGATTGGTAATGCATGGATAAATTATAACGCTACTGCCAACGACCTTACTGTGTTTTGGACATTCGAGCAAAACACAAATCCCGTTTTTCCAGGCAAATCTACTTCTTCCATTACTTGCAATGTTGACTTGCGAAAGGTTCTCCCCGAAAGGGTTACAATTGGTTTTTCTGCTTCGGCCGGATTATACCTCGGGCGGCATTTTTTATGTTCATGGGAGTTTAATTCGACTTTGTTGGATAGCGATATTAATAGAGCCGAAAGCAAGGGAAACAAGAAAAAGATATTCTTGATACTGGACATTGCCCTACCTGGCTTCATTTTGATGCTTGGTGCAGTCATATGTTGGTTGATGGTATTATGGAATCGGAGAAACAATTACTCCGGCGAAGTCTCTGATCTTGAGAAGCTAGCCTTTCCAAAACGATTTGCGTACCAAGAATTGTTTGTTGCCACCAACGGGTTTGCAGACGATAGAAGGCTAGGCCAAGGAGGGTCGGGGCATGTATATAAACTTATAAAGGACTCATACAAGACCTTGGAGGCTGCATAGTTGCCGTGAAGAGAATCTTTGCAGAACCTGATCAGCATTATGAGAGAGTCTTCATCAATGAAGTCAAAATCATAAGCCGCTTAATCCATCGAAACCTAGTGCAGTTCATTGGGTGGTGTCATGAGCAAGGTGAATGCTTACTTGTTTATGCATATATGCGTAACAACAGCCTTGACACCCACATATTTGGCACCAGAACAACCCTGCAATGGCAAAACAGGTACAAGATAGCTTTGGGGTTGGCCTCAGCAATTCACTATCTACATGAAGAAGCAGAGCAATGTGTTCTTCATAGGGATATCAAATCAGCTAACGTACTGTTGGATGAAGACTTCAGCACTAAGCTTGGTGATTTTGGTATTGCTAAGCTCGTGGATTCCCGCTTCAGGTCTCAGACAAGAGAGGTGGCAGGGACTTTTGGATACATGGCCCCTGAATATGCTATTGATGGGAGGGCTAGTAAGGAATCTGACATTTTTAGTTTTGGAGTTGTAGCCTTGGAAATTGCTTGCGGAAGGAAGACTTACCAAGACGGTGAATATCACTTGCCACTCTTTAGGTGGGTTTGGCAGTTGTTCCTTGCAGGAAATATTCTAGACGCAGCTGATGAAAGATTAGAAATGAATTATGATCGAAATGAAATGAAATGCTTGTTGATTGTTGGACTATGGTGTACTCACCCCAATAACAAGGATAGACCCAAAGCAGGACAGGTGATGGAGGTTATTCAGCATAAAGCACCATTGCCGGAACTTCCATATGACATGCATAATTATACAGAACTGCCTCAACCTCAATACCAATTTCAGACTGCATCTTCTTCTAGCTATATATAGTACCTGAGTAGTAGAAACAGTCACTAAATAATGTGAAGGGCAAGGTGAAAAAGGTGGAACCAGTTCATCAGGATAAATTCTTGTCATTACTTTTTATTTTGCGTGCAGTTTTTTTTTAATGTAATAAATTAAGTGTTTGTGTCCCCAAGTCTAGACCTTGTTTAATTTATGGAGTTTAAATAATTTGTTGTTTATTGGAGGCTGGCTGCGATATATATGATACCATTGGTTAATTGACTTATGCAGTGCAGTCTGGTTGGGAACTTGGGATAGTGAATTGTCACAGGGTTAAAGTTGTAAATGAAATTGCTTGTTTCCTTTACTCTTTGTCACGTATTTAAAGTTTGTTTTGATATGGGGTGTCTTTCAAGTTCAAGGTTTTTGGCTAACAAAAGCAGAGAATAATAGGAGTGAGAGAGAGTTTTAGAAGAGCGCTTGTAGGCAGCATTAGAATTTGAAGCTTCTCCTGTTTTTGAATTCTTCCGAAGGATGTGATGGACATTTGATTTCATCTACTTGTGTATCATCTAATTAGTTTATATATTGTTGACTTACCAATGGACAGTCTATAAAATTGAACAAAGAGAGCATTGCATAGTTTCTTATTCAGTTTTGGTTTCGTAGCTAGCTCGCTTCGCTAGTTACTTGAAGTTGGGTCAGCTGCAGCGCCAATCTTTTCTGGAACTTACAAAACCAAGTATGGTGAGGAATGATGATCAAGACCATATTCAACTAAGGTTAATTAGTATCTTTTGTACCATAGACAACCCCCACTGTGTAACTTGGTACGACGGTGCTTTTGTTCTACAGTGGAATCTGCAGGACACGCAAAATAAATCTTAAAATCTGTGAGTTACTAGCTACTGTAGACATGCAGTGGTGTTTCATTAGTTACATCATTTGGTGTGTAAATCATTATTGTTTGGGCCGGATATGTAATTTATAGAACTGACTTTTCACAAGGTATTAGGCAGATTATTATGAGTGGTATCGATTGGCAATTTCTGACCATTATTTTACCAGTCCAGAATTCTGCTGGTGCTACCGATCTTCAAGTATCAGAAAAATAACAATGTAAACTATGAAGATTTAGCAAAAATTTGCAATCTACAATTACCTCCAAAGATTAAGATGTTTAATTGGTTATTTCCTTAAAAGAGGTTTTCCAAGAGACATGCATAGAATGATAGAATCTTAATGATGTTTGTCATTCTTTCAGGACCTGTTCATATGCAGATGAAGTTGGCGAAACTTGGATCCCTTATTCCGTACAGTTCTTTCATTTCAGTCTAATATAGTGGACTGAATTATGCAGATGGAAAATTAGACGGTGTTTGTTTGTGGACAAATTCTTTCCGGTTTGCTGAAACATATCGGATATATCAATGGAATATATCAAACTTCCCGAATAAGCAGCCTACGGATCAGCAGCTTCAGTACATACGTCTAGGTTCCTTGGAAATAGTAGGCAGTGAACTGATAAAGTTGAGATTCATAAATTTAGAGAGAAACACATATAGCTACTAGGTTGGACACCTCATCAGGCTAATTGTGTTGAGCTAAGTTTTGATGACAACAATCAGTGACGTTTGTTTGTATGATATCCCTAGAGATCTCTTAGTAATTTTTTAGTCATCAAGTCTAGTACTTATTGTAAATATTTGTGGATAATCATGTAAATAGATGTTGAGTAATATGTGTATCCCTATAGATTAGTGATTGATAGGTTGTAATTGTTGGAGTGATTGAATTGTAATTGAGCATTACCTTTTTGTGTACACCATGTAGTCCTATATAAAACTCCTCATTGTGAGATGAATAACACATATTCTATTCTCTCTCTCTCTCTCTCTCTCTCTCTCTCTCTCTCTCTCTCTCTCTCTCTCTCTCTCTCTCAAACTCTCTTACCTTTTATTTTACAACACGTTATCAGCATGAATAGTTCTACCATTGAGATAGGATTAAGGACCATCAACCAAATCTCTAAGATTGTGAATTGGCAACAAATGAAGGATGATAGTTCAATCTGGTTTAGGATCTGAATCACAAACAAGCTATTGGATTGGCTGAGAAGACAACCTTTTTTTTTTTTTTTTTTTTGAGGTAGGGCCAAATGGCTGCCCTTAAGCCATAGGCCCATAACCATTAATAAAACCATAGAATACAGGGGGGGACATAGTGCCTAAACCCCAAATTATATATAATAAACCATAAGAGAATGTCCCAAAATAATATCAGAAGTCTCCACTAATGCTATGTATTCTAATACGCATCAATTAGCAAAGAGTGCACAACTTGGTACTCTATTTGCTTTACAATTTTGGTGACATACCGGAAACATAATGCTCACGCGAAGCCATAATCCACTAAAACCAACTTTCCCACTATGTTGCCACCGAAAAATAAATCTGGTGACACTTGGTTTCATCCTGCCACTAGGAGGCTGCGACCATTTGACAATGCAAGGAACTCGCCGCCGTCCTAGGTCAGACACGGCACTCAAAGTGCACAAACCAGGACGACACCCACCTCGCCCTACTATCCTAAAGTAGGAATTTATTAAGGGCTCAAAGCCAACTAAAACTAAAAAGCAAGAAGCAACTCCATGAAATACTAAAAGGTAAACATAAGTTAAAGCAAACAAGCAAGACCCAAATGGGTCTAGGCCCAAAATCAAGATAAGAACTGGTTTCAGAAGCCCACTAGCAATGGCCCAGGCATGCCCAGCACAAACACCACCATCGCACCACCCCTGCCAGATCACCTCCAGTGGTCGACCACCGTCGCTCCACTCCCGTCTCACCGCTCGACTAGGTTTCCCTCCAAGCATCGCACCCTAACCACAATCCGGCCACTACTTCACCACTGCAAACAAGGAACCCCACCGCGACCAACGAAGAGACTGGGGAGGAACCCGATCTCGTAGCGTTACCAAAAACCCGACCTCCCCATCTCCATACCACCATCCGATCTGATCTAGACGAACCGGTCCACCACCGATTCCGACAGCCTCCAATCGGATCCGCCGATGCGATCTATCTAGAAATTCCCAACCCAAGCCAATCTCTCCTTCAACCAACCCCGTCTTGAAGTCTTGAGCCAAGATGGCCACTATGAACCCCATGGCTTCGCTGATGAACGGCGAATCAAGGCAGCCCCGTCCGACTACCACGTCCCTTAGATGCTCCGCCGGACGGAGAAAGAAGAATCTCGTGAAAACTCAGGCGCGTGACGCGTGTTCTATTTTGCTTAAGAAGACAAACCAACAGCTTTTTTACTAACAAGTTGAGTTTAGAAAATGATTGTATGTCTGTATTTCTGCACAAATAAGTTGAAGATTCATTCGTTCTTCATTGAGTAATGTTTTCTAAATTCTAGTTTTAGTTCATGTTTTTCAAGCCTTGATTATATGAACAAATCTCCTATGATGCATGAAACCCCAAATTTACTTTATTAATTTATTTGGTTGATATATATATATTTATATATATATTTGTCATATAAATTTGTTCATGTTTTGAGATTGACAAAAGGAAAATATGACATCACAAATCATCGGAGCGGTTGGTAGCCGCCAGAATTAGCCACCGCCACCTGCTTAGTAGTGCAGACATGAAGGCGCATGGATCAGCAGCTTCAAGCTCACCATCATATTTTTCTAACATTCGAACTCAGGAGCATGCATGCATTCCAGAAGTAACGCTCACAACCACTAAGGTAGGACCATTAATTTGGTAGTTTATGCCAGACATTACATCCATGCAATAATCATCAAAATTATGTCCATTATAATTCATTATGACATTTAAGTGCATGTAATTTAGGGCTGAATTATGTCATTATAATTCATTATGCTAGAAGCATTATGGGCTGAATTATTGCATGAATTATGATAGAAGAATTATGGGCTTAATTTTCGGTTACACAAATTTGAATTATGCCATTATAATTCCTTATGCTAGCATTATGGGCTAAATTATTAAGCGATTATTACATAAACATTATGCCAGAAGCATTTGCCCAATTTATTTAGGGGAAATGATCACTTACCCAATTTTAGCTTAAAAATTGCTCACTTACCCAACACTCTAAGAGATTGCCCACTTACCCAAACACTCTAAGAGATTGCCCACTTACCCAAACACTCTAAGAGATTATTTCCCTAATGCCCCATTAAGTATTTTTTTAATTCATTTTTATTTATTTTTGGGACAATTTTGCCCTCTCATTCTTTGTAACTTAGAGAAAAAATTCATTGGAGACCTTGCTTGACTCCGGTGGCAGACTCCGGCGACTGGTGACCTGAATCTGGTGACAGAACCAGACCCAAGTTTCACCCTGAAACCCGGATACAAGCCTGTGGGGTCCACTTTAAGTGAAATCCTACCGAAAAATTGGCAGAACCTCCCTTAAAATGGGCTACCCAAAAATTCACAAAACCTGGACATGATCAAATCTAATCTCACACTCACAGACACAATCCAAGATTTACATTCCAAGTGTATAAGTTACATCTAGAAAGTACGAATTTATCACAACTTCAAAACGAAAACAACTTCTCAAGTAAAAACATTCTCCAAATTAAAAAGGGTTATCAGAGAAATACTACATAACTAAGCCGATATCATACAAAATGGGTTAAGTATTAACCAACAGTCAAAAGGAAGCGCTGATTCCTATGCCTCGAGTTCCTGGACGCGATCTCGGCCAATCTGAAACCTAGGCATTTGAAACTGAATGGCCCAGGGGAAAACATTTAAAATCCGTTAGAGTGAGTGGACAAAACTAAAACAAGTTATGAACAATTAATTGAATGCTTCCCATTTTCTTGTTAACAAAATCCGGCATGCAGCGAGATTTACAAAACCTTTCCAATTCATTCCTTTTTGGAAATATCCTTTTTAAGGAAACTCGTTCGTTGACTAGAGAGGACTGTTGTCTACTCATCTCATGCCATAAGGAGGGAACTACCATCCAGATGACTCATCAGAGGGGACTGTCGACCGGATTTAGGAGGCAGTGGTTAGAGAGGACTGCTGACTAACCACATGTAGTTAGAGGGGACTGCCAACTAACTAACCCATGTCATCTGGAGGGGACTGCCGACCAGATGACTCACCGGAGGGAACTACCGACCGGGATATAGTCTGGAGGAGACTGTCGATTAGGTAATGTACGCATGCGCCGGAAATAATCTCCTTTCCAATTCATTTCTTTCCACGAAAATCACATTTACTCAAATAATAATCCATTATAAATTTAATACTGTGCTACATACATTATTTAAAGAAAACAAAAGTCCACTCACAAGTGAGTCTCGCAGCTAATTCTGCTGCCTGCCAGTGTCCTCCTCGCTCGAGGGCTCAGTATGTCCTGTAGTAAATGAACATAATATAATTAACCATAATGAGGAAATAATCTCAAAATCAAAACTCATTCCCTCTGGAATTAGTACTTATTACTCATAAATGCTTATAAAAATCTCACACTTCATTTTGTGATTAAAATTCTTGAATACGGAATTTCCTTAACGATTTAACACCCTCACTTAATCTTAAATCTTCACAAGGATTGTTTCTATAACTTAGCCAATTAAATTCCAATTCCTTAACCATAATTAACCACCAAAATTACAACGTAATTCCCTTTTCGAGATTTCCAAATTCTCTCTAAATTTTCCTTTTTGATTCACAATCATCACTCCAATTTCCCAACACAATAATTCAATACCGACTCATCACCATTAGCATTTAACCAAGAGATTTAAACCATAAAATTTATAACCCATGTCCAACATCAAATGTTTAAGCAATTTCAATACCCAAACAACCTCAAATCTAAAACATAACTCAAAGATTAAATTAATGGGTTTCGGAGGGCTGACTGAGCCTCCTCACCACCACCACCAGCAACGACGCGTGGCTTCACGCACCACCACACCAATCCCCAATTTCGGTCAACCTATCTAGCTCAAATTCATCTCCACAACAAACCCAACAATCTTTATACCTGCAGCAACAACCAAAACCAAGCAGAAGGGGTCGGAAATTCTATCCCAAAATCAAGATTTCGTCAGTTACTGTTCACGCCACTGTTCACACTCTCAAACACTTTCAATTCTTCCTCCACCGATCATGAGAAGTTACAAGAGTTTAGGGATGAAGGTTAGCTTTGACCCAGCAACAAAAACCCCAAAGAAATCCTGCCAAAAACCGGAGATCGAAGCAATCTCTGATTTTCCCCTTTCCTGGAAATTTCCTCTTCGATTTTTCCACAAATCAAAGCTACCCAATTCAGAAATCTTACCTTAGATGCAAGAGGAGGAAGAGAGAATCCTCAAATGGCCGGTGAAGAGGTCGGCGGCGGTGATTTCACCGGAAATGGGTTCCGGGTCCGAAGAGAAGAAACAGAGCAAGAGGAGGGGGGACTGGAGTCCGGTTCTCCCGATTTCACTCTCTCTCTCTCTCACACACACCTTTTTACCCACTTTCCACTTAAAATATCAACCATGAATAGTAACTTTCCCTTTTGGTCACAACTTTCTAGATATAATTCCGATTTAAACAAACTAGGTGTCCACAAACTCGATTTTTCGTATTCTACGACATTCTCAAAGAATTTTCTTAACTCAACGGACAAAGAAAAAGTCAACTCCTCGGTCAGTAACAGTAAAGATGTAACTAGTAAAAATTTTAAGGTACGGAGCATTACATCCAGCAACCCATGACCGAAATCTGGCGACCGATCACCGGAATTCGGCTACAGGACTAGTGACCAGATTCCGGCATCTGAATTTATTGCCCCCTAATAATACCCAGTAACCATATTATTGCCCTCAGTAATCATATTATTGCCTCCCAATACTCATATTATTGCCTCCAATAATCATATTATTGGCCTCCAGTGAATTATATAAACTCCCAAAACTAAAATGAATACACTACATGCACAATTGATTAATTTATATACATATCATTGCCCCCCAATACTCATAATATTGCCTCCCAATAATCATATTATTGCCCCGCAATAGACATGTATAACTACTCAAAAAAACTTTTTTTTTTCATTCTTCTTTCTTCTTTCCTTATAAGCCTTCTGCCAAATTTACCAAAAAAAACAAAACGATGCCATCTAACAGAGTAACGTCGTCCAAGCTAGGCCACGTCAACGGGTCGGGCTTTATTATAAATCGAAGGATCCAAGCCCGTCCATATAAAGAGGGCATTGCGGGCTTTTTCTGACCGGGCCGGGCTAGGCCTTGCGGGTTTTTTCCGGATGGGCCTTGTGGCCTTTATTTATAATAAATATTTAAAGAAACTAATTTTTTTAAAAATCTATATTTATATATCATACATTCCAAAGAGCAACCTCTATCAATTCAAAGAAAATGGGAAATTGACCGTTGGATGTGATTATTACAATAAATTATGCGTGTGGTTAAAAATTTAGTCAATTTCACCATAGTTTCGAAACTGATCGGATTGGTCAACCGTAGTCATTTGTATGTTTTCTTGGTTGACCGATGGCATAACGACAGTGAAACGTGCTTATTTTTTTATATCACGTTTGTAAATATTTCATCGATGGATGTGCGTGGACATAAGATAAAAATTTCAATTTTAATTACAAAGACATTGGTCTATACCAATTTGCCTTCTAAAGTTGTATAACTTATACATTGCATGTAAATTGTTGAGGTTCATTCTAAAGCAAACTTGAAGTGAAAAATGAATTTGGAGAAACTAACCGCTCAATGGAGAGATTGTAATGTTTTATGGTGGTTGTAAAAATTTCAGCCAATTTGATTCTCGTTTCGAATTCGATCAACTAGGTCAAACTTAGTTACTCTTATAAACTTATATTTATATATCATACACTCTAAAGAGCAACCTCTACCAATTCAAAGAAAATGGAAAAACCAACCGTTGGATATGATTATATTACAATAAATTATGAGTTTGGTAAAAAACTTAGCTAATTTCACCATATTTTCGAATCCAATCGAATTGGTCAACCATCATCACTTGTATGTTTTCTTAGTTGACCGATCACAACGACAGCGAAACGTGCTTATTTTTTCACATCACGTCTGTAAATATTCCATAGATGGATGTGCGTGAACATATAATAAAAACTTCAATTTTAATTACAAAGACATTGGCCTATACCAATTTGCCTCCTAAAGTTGTATAACTTATACATTGCATTTAAATTGTTAAGGTTCATTCTAAAGCAAACATGAAGTGAAAAATCAATTTGGAGAAACCAACCGCTCGATGGAGAGATTGTAATGTTTCATAGTGGTTGTAAAAATTTCAGCCAATTTAGTTCTCGTTTTGAATTCGATCAAATAGGTCAAATTTAGTTACTCTTATAAACCTATATTTATGTACCATACACTCCAAAAGGGTAACCTCTATCAATTCAAATAAAATGGAAAAACCGACCGTTGGATGAGATTATTATAATAAATTATAAGTGTGGTAAAAAATTTAGCTAATTTTACCATATTTTCTAATCCGATCGAATCGGTCAACCGTAGTCATGACATGTACAATATATATGCACATATGCTATATAGAAGTATGAGAACGTCCAATTTCACCATAAGCCAAATTACAACAAATTCACACTCTCACAAAGAGACACACACACATATAATGATGATGTGGCACACTGAACATTTCCAAATATAAGTGTTGGGCCTTCTAGATTCCCGTCAAAGCTGAACTGCCTTCACTTAAATTGCCATAACTCATTCTAGAAAAGTCACAATCGCAAACCGTAAAATTTTTCAAAAACTAGACACATGGAGATTTCAGTGCATATAGGGTACAATTCCTAATTCTATCCGAGCAGTTTCCAGTAATTTAGCGAAGTTCGGTTCTAGACATGAACTTCTAAAAGATGTTGCAGATTCCCATCGAAGCAGAACTGCCTTCACTTAAATTGCCATAACTCCTTCTAGAAAATTTGGAATCACAAACCGTAAAATTTATCATAAACTAGAAACATGGGGCTTTCCGTGCATATAGGGTACATGTATTAATTCCATCTGAGAAGTTCCCAGTAATTCAGCGAAATTAGTTGTTCTGCACAACAATTTCTGTGTTGCGGATTCTAGTTCAAGCTGAACTTCCTTCACTTAAATTGCCATAACTCTTTCTAGAAAAGTCGGAATTGCAAACCGTAAAATTCCTCAAAAACTAGACACATGGGGATTTCTGTGCATATAGGTTATAGCTCCTAATTCCATTTGAGCAGTTCTCACTAATTCAGCGAAATTAGATATTCTGCACAACAGTTTCTGTGTTATTTATATAATATTTTTTGTTTGTGGGCTTTTAAGAGCTGGGCAGGGTTTTTGTGGGCTTTTGACGGGACGGCCCACCACCCACCAAGGCTGGCTTTTTCCGGGACGGGTATGGCTTTTGGCCCTCAGGGCCGGCGGGCCTCCATCGACCCATTTGATCCGCATGCTTTTTGATGAGGCCTAGTCTGAGCCCTGCCAGCGAAGCCCAGACCAGATTTCGGAGTGGAGCTTCGGAGCTTCCCAGACTTCTGACAAACAAAACAGGCGAAGCCCAGACCTGAACTTGGAGTGTGGAGCTTTGGAGCTTCCCGGACCTCTAACGAACAAAACCGGCGAAGCTTAGACCCGAACTTGGAGCGTGGAGCTTCGGAGCTTCCCGAACCTCTGAAGAACAAAACCGGTGTCGCCTCTATCCAAATCGGCTCCGACGAAATGCCCTATGCGTATACTAACCTCCGCCATTCTACGTCTTCTGCACTGCGATCTAAAACCGAACGCAGTAGTCGCCTCGATCTTGGATATGGAAGACTCGTAAGGGGTCTTGGAGGCCACCAGAAATGGAGGAATTGTAGATAGAGGTTGGGAAATTTAGGATTTGTAGTTTGGGATATGAGTACGAGAGAGAGAGAGAGAGAGAGAGAGAGAGAGAGAGAGAGAGAGAGAGAGAGAGAGAGTATGAGGGCAATATTGTCAAACACTGTTAGATTGGGTAAATAGGGTTTAAAAAACTCTTAGTGGAGTAAGTGAGCAATTTTTAGTCTAAAAGGTAAGTGGTCACGGCCCCATTTATTTATATGAAATGCCAGAAGCATTAATAGGATTAATTGAACCCATTTCCTTACGTACATAACCGCTGCATTAATTTATTTATGTTACAATTTAATAACATATATTGAATTTGGTTATGTTATAATTGTGAATATTAATAGAGACTGAGTCAGAAGCTCAAATCAAGCCCAAAGTCACAACAACAAATTCAAGCCAGAAGCTCAGGCCCAAGTTGAAAGGCGAGAACAAAAGCTCACCACATGTTGCCATGACAAAAGTTATGAATCTTCTCAAACTAGGCTCATCCAGTTGGATGCGATGTCTAGGCAAGGTTTAGATGAGGCCATGTACTTAAGTGAGCCTCGCTCCCCCTAAACCTCATCCTTCCTTACCTGGTCCTATTCAATTGGAGTGACCTAAAGAGTTGAGTAATAACTTTGTACTTGGCAGACCAGCCTGAGCCCAGCAGGCCCACTCTCCCTGCGCAGGACCTAGCAGCCCAGCAGGCCTCACATACTCTTTGACTAGTGCATGAAAGCCTAGGTCACAAGTTCGTAGACTAAGCCATATAGGCTTCACTATCAAGCCTACTCCTTTGGTCCAGCAGAATCAAATAAAATGAAAAATGATTTGATATTGTAAATAGATTCACCATATTTAATATGTGTAATTAATTGCCAGAAGCAATTATTCACATAACTGTGTGATAATAATATGTTATATTACTAGCATGCAATTAATATCTCAATTGATTTGTGATTTCTATTTTTCCAATTTGTGAGATATTATTTTAATTTGCCCTATTCAATATTATTGTGTTACTTGTTTAAATTTTCGCACTAGAATATATGTGTAGAAAATGCAGGTACCCAATAAACTAGAAGTTCATAAATGAACCCAGCAGTTCATACATAAATCAAACTTGTAGTTTCGATAATGCCATTTAAGAAACTTGAAGTTTCCTTCATAAATTCACCACACATGATAAAACCAGTAGATTTTACAAGTTTAATCTGATTTACCATGTTATAAGAACTCGATGTTCCCATTTGTTGCTCATGAATTTTTCCAAAAAAGCACTTACCACGATTATTTGTTCTTTAATATCAAATTTTAGCAATTGAAAGTTTCTGGAAGAAATTATCTAAAGTTGACATGTTTTCTTGCCTGAAGCAAAACATGATTAGCAAGATATTGAACAAGCCCATCTGCCCAAAACAATACAAGGAGAGGCACTTTACTAATTCTCAGAATTGATCACTATCTTGTTGCTCACTGAAATGAACAACAACCTCCTGTTGAGGAATGATCAAGCCAAGCCCATCTGTACCCGAGCAGCACTTTTGCTTGAAGGAAATGATGTTGCTCATCGCAAACCTAATCGCAAAAGGAGAAATCGTGGTCATGAATGGGACAAAAAAAAATTCCGATCTTTCGAGACAAGGAAAGAGAGGTGGGCCCATAAATGACCCATATAATCGGCCCAAAATATGGCCCCATGTTATAATGCCCCTGCCCAAGTGCCAAAGTGGAAAAGAACACTGCTTCGGCTCGTTGCCACCAAAATCAGCATGATCTTTGTTATCGATGCGGAGGAATTGACTACTGGTCCCGCACCTGCTGTGCTATAGCTGAAGCAGTAGATGAGTATTACGCCAGTCGCGAAACTCAAAATACCAACTTTATCGAAGGGTCATTTTCTATCGATTCCATACTAGAGATCATGGATTTTCAGGCAGTTACTGAATATACCGAGGATTAGAACTCGAAGACATGGGTATAATTGCCCCTTGTGCCATATCTATTTCATCTTAATGAATGAAACATCTTTGGATTTTGGTGATTTATGTTTTCAATTATTTTGGATTATGGAAATGTGGTTATGTTCGAATATATTTAATTCAATAAACTCATTTATACATGTGATCCATTGAATTAAATAAATGAATAAGCATATTCTGTGGAGAAGTTTGTTGTCTGGTTAAAAGTGTTATTACGCACACCATACTCCCAAATCGGAGATATTTTTCAAACTTATTGTATATTCATATATATACCTTTGTGACAACCGTATCAGACCAATCCAACCTGATAGAGGATTATGGCAAAACTTACTGTATGTTGTCCAATGGTACTGAACCTACCATTAATGAGGTCTTATATTCTCCACGTTCTAGAAGAACGTTATAGAGTATAAATGATATTCGAACCAACGGTTACTACATTGAAACCACTGAGAAAAATGAGTGGAATATCTTTGCATAACCTCCGAGTGTGCGGCCAGAAGCGTACATTGGAGAAATTGAAATCTGTTAGTTAGAAGCTAACTAATTCAAGCAATTACTTGCTATGACATGACCGTTTAGGACACCCAGGTCAAAGTATGATGCATCGTATCTTCAACTCATCGCAGGTGCATCCCCTTCTGAATAAGGGTCTTGTATATAATGACACACTATGCCATACTCGTTAAGAATATTTAATACTAGACCATCATATACAATGACTAGTACATACACCACCATTTTTGTGCACAGAATGCAAGGGAAATTTGTGGACATATATATCCAACAACCATGTGGACCAGTTAAATATTAATGGTTTTGGTTGATGTATCCACAAACTGATCACATGTTACACTATTGTCTACAAGAAAACGCTGCTTTTGCTAAACTCTCACCCAGATCATGAAATTGAGGGTTCACCACTCAGATTATCCCATAAAGTCTACAAGACTTGATAATACTGGAGAGTTTACATCGAACTCTTTCGATGATTATTTCATATCCCTTAGGATTGATGCTAAACATATAGTTCCCTATGTTCATACCCAAGATGGTCTTGCAGATAGAATCTTGGTAATGCGCACCAAGCTTCTAGTTTTTGCATAGGGCTAGGCAATCTTGCATGCAGCTATGTTGGTCTTGTTGAGGCCCATTGCTACCAACCTTACTCTGCGTTACAGCTGGTGACTGGGAACGAACCTGATGTTTCGCACTTACGCTCATTTGGGTATGTAGTCCTCGTGCCAATTGTTCCGTCACAACGTACAAAATTGGGTCCTCAACAAATGATGGGTATATATGTCGATTATGAGTCTCATTCATTATGTGCTCTTTAGAGCCTTTAACAGGTAATCTCTTTACCGCTTAATTTGCTGATTGTTACTTTGATGAGACAGTCTTCCCTCCGTTAGGAGGAGATATGAACATCACCTTTCCTGATGAACGACGTGAATTAACATGGAATGTCCCCACAATGTCTCATCTTGATCCCCAAACCGCACGAAAATAGTGAAGTGCGGACAATTCTATATCTATAGAGAATAGAATACAATATGCCAGACACTTTCTTTCATCTAGCTAAAGTGACGAGATCATATATACCTGCTGCAAATATGCCTACAATGATAGAAGTCCCTGTAGGATGTATCGTCCCAGATGGACGAGGTACGACCATGGCGGTTAACCAATCATATATCTCTACCCAGAAGTGAGGTAGACCATTAGGTTCGAAGGATTTTTATCCCCGGAAGAGGATAAACTTGGCACAAATGAATCTTTTTGACATCGCAATCTCAAACCGATTCATCTCATGAGATAAATCCGGATTATGGGTCTGTCCTAGAAGAGACGATGTTGGGGAACGCTCCAACATTTGACCCACTCCCAAGAATAGAGAAATCTCAGTAAATTTAGTGAGATTTGAAATCAGAATGAGATTATCATTGATGATATGTTTATATTTGCGGTGACCACCCGAAACTATAAAGCGATGACCTCGAACCTTGTTGTGTTGATAACTATCAACGAACAGACGACTGCCAAAAAAAGGAAATAAGCAATCCAGATCGAATAAGATTCCTTGATAAAGAGAAGGGTGTTTGGACCTGTTGTCCCTACACCTCCCCATGTTAAACCGGTAGAATTTAAATGACTATTTGTAAGGAAGCGTAATGAGGAAAACGAGATTGTGATACACAAGGCTCGTATAGTGGTGCAAGGATTTTCTCAAACGCCCTGTGATTGATTACGAAGAGACGTATTCTCCTATAATGGACTTCATAATGATACGCTAAAAGTAAGCGTATAATTTAACCTTGAAAATATCATCGTTAGTACATAGTAAATAGGGATCGTTCAAATTCGGGGATAGAGGGTACACAAGTCATTGTAAAACAAATAAAGAATTAAAATAAAAACAAAGTATAATATTTACAAAAATATATACAAGTAACGAAATTAAGGGGGGTTTAAACTTAGGTTTTCGAAAACTAAAATAAACAAAACAAAGAAAACACAAAAGACACATATACAAAAGTGGAACGTAAGGAACAAAGATCAAAACCAATTCCATATAGTCAAATTCGATTAGAACCCTATAATTGATTATCTAAGTCATGAGAAAGAAGTTGATCATGTAAAATATTTGAAGCAAATGATTTCCCATATTTTACTTTCCTTTACTAATTAACCTAAGTGAAAGCACCTAGATCAATCCTATTAAACATGCAATCAAAGTCTAGAAAGCTAGCTAATCAAAACATGTTCAACGCAAAACACATAGAGAAAGGTTATCAACTTAAGTGTACAACCTAGTATGAATAAGTTCATCTATTTGCAATCCTTTTCAATTGAATTCGATTTTTGTCCAAAACATTTACTACTTTTGATTTAAGTTCACAAAACTATTAGGTGAATCATTAACTTAAATCTAGCATCAATTATACATAAACCCTAAAAGTTTCGAACCAATTAGAACAAACATATAAAAGATATCAATCAAGTAAATTTAATTGAACAATCTCACAAAAGCAACTTAGAATCACAAGTACAGGAATCGAAAACTTTATTTGATCATAGAAATTGGGCTTAAACTTTGCACTAAACGTTATATGTTAACTAGAACAAAATCATACGAATTCAAATAAGGAAAACCGAAAGAGATTACAAGGAAAAAGGTTGAATTACACCGTGAATGGTGATGGTGATGAAGAACTTGAATCGTTGAACTCTTGAATCTTGGAATCAAGTTTCAAAACTCACGGCTTTAAGGTGGATTATGGAGGGATGCTCACGGCTTCTTCTTCCTTCTTCCTTCTTTCTCCCTTGCTTGAAAACGCAAACTTTGAACTAGAGAATGAAGAGAGAGCTTTTACATTTTTATGTGAATTTTTTGAATGAAAAGAAAGTGTAGAAAACGTCAAAGAAGGGGGAGTATATATAGGGGACGTGAACTTGGTCTCCAAGCTTCATGAATTTTCTATTATTTTCCAAGGAATTATCTAATAAGTCCACATAACTTCAACCAATCACGTAGCAATACTCTCCAAATAAGTCTATATCCCTTTTAATATATTGTTGCCGAAATATATAGGATTTATTTCTGATTTTCTTCACCAATTTCGGCCATAATATCCTTAGAGAAAGTAGGGAACGAATCTAGACTTGTTTTGAACCTTTTCTTGTTGCACACACTTCATATTTCCTTAAAACTCTCCCTAGAAAATCTCCAACATAATCTCTTGATATTTTCTTGATTTTCACGTTGTATCCTTCTATTCCTCTTGGTATTTCACCGCAAACACATATATCCTCCCAAAAATATCTCTTTTATGTCACAAAACCCTAAATCCAATGGGCTTTTACCCATTTTCCGAAATCCACATTTAATCTAGAAGGGTCTTGGGCCTCCTTGCGTCATCTTCAAGCCTTATAGTCTCCTAGTGCCTCCATGAATCTTCTCTCAACGTCATTTCCCTTTATTATTTTGATCATGCTTTCTGGTTGGCTCAGGAGTCTTGCTTGACAAAGTTTCCTCTTCTGAACAGGATTTCCTGGTTGAAACAGGAAAACTTCATTTCTTCATTTCAACTTATTTATGTATCTCTTTGTGTCTTGTCTTAGCTCCCTCCAACGTTGACTAGCTCCTCTTTCCTCTCTTGAGTTCATTTCAGCTTGTTTGCTCCAAGGACCTGAAAATAGAAACTATTACTAAAAATAGAAACTTCCTAAAATGGAAAATAGAAACTTTCCACAAATAACAAATGGAAATTTTCTAAAAATAGGAAATAGAAACTTTCCTAAACCAAAAGGATTTATTTAAGGAAATAACTAAGTAAATATGAGGAAATAATACTTAAAACGTCGCATTAAAATGCTCCTATCAAATTCTCCCACACTTAGCTTTTGCTAGTTCCTTAGCAAAATCACACAAACTTAGACTCAATGAAAACAAAGAAAAAGACTCTACACATTCAATGACTCTATTGCCCTTCAACATTTTG